>CM059035.1:38276065-39476065 GCA_030279155.1 Forsythia viridissima | reverse complement strand
TGCTAGATGTCAATCTTGGACGGCGACGTGAATTGATCGATCTCGGTGAATCGATGAGAATATCACTGCGTTTGTCATCGTGAATGGGAACCTAATGGGTCACACACAAAAGGCGAGAATTGAGCATCTGGAGTTGGACCTTGTCCAAGTGGGAGATTGTAAGAATTAATGTTCAAGGTCCAATTAGTTGGGTCGGACTTAATTACTCATTGGGCCAAATTAATTAATAAGATTATTTAATCGGGCCTGATTGTTGATGAGTTCTAGTTGGACTAGAACTAGGGCTAGGGTTAGCCCCGCCTATAAATACATAGGCGCAACGTATTAGGGTTAAGAGTTGTTTTTCCATTACTTGCTAGCACAAGCAAAAGACAACCCAATCAAATTCTTCCAAAATTCCGCTTTCATCTGTTCTTGATTGTGGAGTCTAGATCTGTTCTTGCTGTGTGGATCACCATTGGAGGCTGGACAATTGGACAGCTGTGGTATTGAAGATCGCACCTTCAGCCAATCAGATAATCAGATTCAAGACATTAATCAAAGGTAATATTCTATCACGAATCCTATCTAAGTACAAGGTTGATCTGGGCTTAAAGGAATTGATCTTTTAATTTCCGCTGTGCATGTATACACATCAATTCCTAACACTTAGCCTCTGAATTTATACCAAAGAAACAACCACAAGGCACTGTTATTCTAGATCTAGATTGCACTTTAGATCCAGACAAACTAATAGACGATTGATAAAGTCATATCATGGTTGCCATGATAATCAATAAATAAATTATAAGAAGTGAAACTAACTCTTGGAGTTATGTTTTAGCCAGAACTAGAGGAAACGTGAGAAGTTTCTTAGAGACAATTACTTATGAAGTTAAGAATTCCATCTAGAATGATTCTTCAAGTAATATTCTTCAATTCATTAAGAGAATCGTATATCAAATCTACAAACAATTTACAGGACAAACATATGAAGCATTTAAAAGCAAAAGAACAACTATTGAAGTTGTTGATGCTTTAAACCACCTTGAAAAAATAACAATTTGTGACATGTGCTAATTTGAGAATTACGCTTGTGAATTCTCTAAATACTACTACATCTGTCCAGTCACTGATTTGAAATATTTAACAGAAAAATTTGTTAGGAAACTCCCTGACCCATTCAATCATGAAGTAATGGATATTTTTAATAATGCAATTATTAAACAAGAAAACAATCCAGACCCTAGAGTTAATCTGCAAATTGATACTTCTTTAGGACTAGTTATAACAATTGTTAGAAATCTGCTTACATATAAATGTAAAGAAAACTAATTAGTAAGAAGTAGTACTAGAGCTCTAACTAGAAACCCAAAATTATGTTGCAATAAATATATAGACAAAATCCCTAGTAACTATGGTTGTTCTGACAACAGAAAAACAAATAGGAAAAGATTTAAGAAAAGAAAAACATATAAGTTAAGAAAATATAAACAGCCATATAAGAAAAAAAAAATTCAAAAAGAAGAAATTTTTTAAGAAAGCCAAAAATAAAGACAAGAATGTGGACAAAAAGAAATTCTGCCCACAAAAGAAAAAGAATTATAGGTGTTGGCTTTGTAATGAGTCAGGACATTATGCTAACGAATGCCCTGCCAGAATTGACAATGAAGAAAGGATAAAACTCCTTGAAACATTTGAAAAACAAGGATTCTACCCAATAGAAGATCCAAGTGATACAGAGTCATTATACTATTTATCTTCAGAAACAGAAACAGAAACAGATTCATCTGAGAATAAGTGATAGAAATATCACAAATCCAAACTCTATTTATATTCCTATAAAGATGAGTTTTGAGGGTTACAGAAAATTTTCTATACATGCTTACATTGACACAGGAGCGTCAATCTGTACTGCTAGTAAATGGATTATACCTGAACAATTTTGGGTAAAATCTAAAAAAATTCTGAATTTAAAGATTACTGACAAATCTGAAATCAAAACTTTAAAAGTTATCAAAAATCTAGATATTGCTATATGTGGATATTGCAATTCGGACTTAAAAACATTTTATTTTAAAATCCCTACAGTTTATCAACTTGAAACCAGAATAGATTTCATAATTGGTAATAACTTTTGTCAATTATATCATCCCTTCATACAGGAAATTGATTTTGTCAGTTTCACTTTAAACAAAAACAAACTTTGGATCGCAAAAAAGAGAAAAGCAATAGCTTTCAATTCTTTTAAACAAAAATTTTTAGACACTCTAAAAATTGATAATTCAACAAAGAATTTCAACTCTTTTAAAGGGGAGAATATTGCCAAAAATTCACACATTTTCATAACTTCTAGTGAGTTAGAGATTTTTAGAATAAATACAGAAAGAGAAAAAATTGCTTATCTCTTTGAAAAATGATGTTCTGAAAATCTTTTAGATCCGAGTATCAATAAAGGAAAACTCACAGAAAAAATTGAATTAATTGATGAATACAAAGGAAAAATCATTAGGGCAAAAGCAATGGCTTACAGTCCCAAAGATAGAAAAGAATTCTCAAACCAAATTAAAGAATTACTTGATTTAAAGGTTATTGAACCAAGTAAATCACCCTTCTCCTCTCAAGCTTTTATGGTAAGGAAAGAAGCAGAAAAAAGAAGAGGTAAGGCAAAAATGGTAATTGACTATTTTATGCTAAATAAATACACTAAAGCATATGGGTATATTTTACCTAATATGCAAAGTCTCTTACAACTTATTAAAGGAAAAAAGATTTTATCTTCCTTTGATCTAAAATCAAGATTTCATCAAGTACAATTTGAAGAAGAAACAAAATCATTAACAGCTTTTAGTTGTCCCCAAGGACACTTTCAGTGGACAGTAGTCCCTTTTGGACTAAAGCAGGCTCCAGGTATTTTTTAAAGATATATGGATAATACATTTAAAAAATTCAACAATTTTTGTTGTGTTTACATTGATGATATACTTGTTTTCTCTGATAATGAGTTAGATCATGAAAAACATGTCCTACAAATCCTGCAAACAGTTCATAATGAAGGAATTGTCTTATCAAAGAAAAAAGCTGAATTATTTAAAGAAAAAATTGGATATTTAGGCTTAGAAATTACTCTAGACTTTAAACAGTTAAAACCACATATTTTAACTCATATTCAAGAATTTCCAAATGAAATACAGGATCAAAAACAAGTAATGAGATTTTTAGGTTGTTTAAATTATGCAGAATCTTTCATACAAAATTTAGCAAAAATGAGAAATCATTTACAGAAGAAATTAAAGAAATATCATAAATGGAATTGGTTTAAAAAAGACAGTCTTTATGTTCAAAAAATTAAGAACAAGATAAAGAATCTATCATCTCTTTATCATCCTTGCAAAGATGATAAAATGATTATTGAAACAGATGCTTCTCAAGGCTTTTGGGGTGCAGTCCTCAAAGCTATTGACAGTCAGTCCCAAGAAGAAAAATTGTGCAGTTATTCTTCTGATACATTTAATAATTCAGAAAGAAATTATCACATAAATGAAAAGGAAATCCTTGCTATGAAAAAGGCAATTACAAAATTTAGATTATATATCATTTCTAACAAATTTATTGTTCGAACTGATTCATCTACATGCAAATCTTTTTTGAAATGCCAGGTACATCGTGATTATAAACAAGGTAGACTAATCAGGTGGCAAATATAGTTTAACCATTGTGATTTTGAAATTGAACTTATTAAAAGTAAACAATTCACTTGCTGATTCTCTAGCACGTGAATTTTCTTCTGCAGGAAATAATGACAGACATTAAAGAGCAGATTGAAGATCTTGATCTTCAAATTGAAACAGAATAATTCGAAGTAACAACAAGACAACAAAGAATCCAGTTCCTAAAAAAGTTGCATGCCAGACTTGTCCAAGAGCTGGAAGAAATAACTTCTCAAAAGGAAAAAGGTAAAATTGACAATACTGAAAGTATTGAAAAGTAAAATACAGTTGAGCCTTCAATAGCTCAAAGTTCTCACGAACAAAAAGGTATTCCAAACCCTGACAAAGAACAGATAGACAAAAGTTCTAACGAACTTAAGGACATTCCAAGTCCAGAAATAAATGAACCTTCACCACTAGTTGGAGTTGGAACATCAAAACCAGGAAAAAAGTACTATGTCATTTATGACGGACCAGAAAAAGGTTTTTATACTAACTGGGCTGAAGTTGAGCCTATTGTTAAACATAAACCTTACAAACACCAGAGTTTCAAAACTTATACAGAAGCCCAACAAGCTTTCCATAAAAACTGTGAGTCCAAAGGTATCAGCCCAATACCTTATAAACAAATCTTTGACCAAAGTCATTTGAGCCTAAGGCCCAATTATCAACAGCAAAGCATTCGATTTAGACCCAGAATGCCTTTTTTCCAGACCAGGCCCCAATTTCCAGACTTGAGATTTCGGTCTTATAAAGATATTGCCCAGTCAATCCCTGAAACTATCCCTGATAGATTCACAAGACTAGGCAAAGCCCATATCCAAAAGGAAGAACCAACAGTCTCTACTATTCGCCTTCAAGATTTTCTTCATCTTGAAGAAGAAGCCCGTGTCATTGATGCCTCTGCACCAGAGAGAAATTATTTTGGTATAGTTGATAAAAAATTTGGACAGTTTATCTTTGTAGAATGAGCTGAACCTAATATGGTGAAAACAGCCTTTTATTGTGGATTAATTAAAATTATAATCCCAGGAAAAGATCTTGAAGAGATTAGATTCATTGATGACAAATTATTCCAATCTTTAAAGGATTTTGTTAATTATGTGATCAAAGACCAAGATCTTCATTTAATGTTGAAAATTAACAGCACTATTCCTTTCTGGAATAAAGATAACATTTTGTTTAAAGGATATCACCATATCCAAATAAAAACAGTCAATGAAGCTTTTATAGACAACCTAGTTGAAGGACAACCAATACAAGTCAACAGTCCAATTCTTGATGAATGGAGAGGCATTTCATTTCAAAGGATATTGACAGGACTACGAGTCATTAATGGTGAGTCAAAAATCAAAGTTAACCACTCTTCAGAATATATCTTGGTTACAAGTAAGACCAGCTCTCTCATAACCAAGGAAGGAATTAAGACTATCTGCAGATTTGAAAAAATATTCTACAATGAATTTAATTGTCCAAACAGCTATGATGGACAGCTTTGCCAATTTTTGAAGCAAAGTCTTGGAAAAGACCATTCTTGCAAGTGGTGCAAAAGAGAAGACAAAAAATCATCAGAATCATCAATTATTGATGAAATTGCGGAGAAAGAATTTTCAAAAGCCGAAAATTGCGGAGATGCTTTTGAAGATGCAGAAGACCTTGGCCCTTGGCCAATCAGATTAAAAAGTTGAGCATCCGGATACAGCATTTTGTCGTGTCACTTTATCATTACTTTTGCTTTATGCAAAAGAAAAACTGTTGACAATGACAAAAGCAGAAATCATGGCAGACAGCATCTTCTACTTTCAAAAAGCAGAAGGAATAGATGGACGAATGGTAGAAGAAAATAATCTTTCTTTCTCCTATATAAGCAGAAGACAATCAGATAGACAATGAGAGTCTTTCTTTGTTTTCTGAAAAAATTGTAATTTTAAATTTTCAATGTATAGAGGCTAATACCCTGAAAAGACAGTAAATCCATTTGGATCTTTACCTTGTAATTAAATAAGCTTGATTTTCTCATGCCTTCTTGAATAAAAACATCTTTGTTTTGAATTCATATACTTCTTCATAGTTTCAAATGTTCTTAAAGTATATACTGTACGGACCCAAACAAGAAAAAATCTCTAGGAGTACTGCAAGGCTGGTGGCCGTTGGGAAACAATTGATCAGCCATTTTTGGTGAGGCAGACTCAACAACAAGAACAAAAGCGCAAGAGGAACAACCCAATTCAGTACAGTAAGAAAGTTATTGAAATTTTTAAGTTTATTTATTTTTAGGTATTCCAATATGGTTTCTATTGTCTTGAATTACATACATTTGACACTTTTCGGCACACATACAAGTATAAACAACGTTAAAAATTCGCATTGAAAAAAATGGTATCAAAGCCTAATTACATACAGTAAAAATGATTAATTGCCGTATATGCAATATATACATCTTAAATATATACTGCTATTTTAATATGTATAATTATCATTATACATGTTACACATACATGAGTTGCGCATACATCCAGGTCTCCCCTGGGACACCCCCCGCTCCCTCTCCCAGCTTCGCCCCTGGTTTCTTTAACATCTACAAACTTTGCTTTTACAAGAGAATTGGTAAAGGTATCCTACAATTGCTTAACATGAGAAAAATAAACGTTAGAATTAACATAAATACGATTATACTAGTGTATCATTATTACATGAAGGGATGGAGGCAGAATTTTTTGAGGGGGATTATTATTTTTAAAAAAATGTATTTAAAATTGGACTACTACTCAAAAATAAAATTTTGCACTTCAAAAATTGATTCTCCAAATTGAAATTGGACTACAGTATGGTCTCACCCTCCCAATCTCCGCCATGGGTATAGTGGTAAATAGTCGAGTAACCCAACCAATTTATGTGAATAGCCGTTGACCCATTTTTATAAAATATTATTAAATATGATGCATGTTCTTCTCCACTTATTTCATTTAAAACGATTTCAAATTAATCTCAGTTACTTATACGCTTTTGCCAGAAAAGAGAATATTTCAAATTTTACTATTTTACAAAGAAATTAACATCTCATTAATTTCTAAATAAGTTCAAACAAGTGTAGAAAATCTCATTTCAATGTTAGGATCTAACCCATTTAAATTCTTGCAAAATGTGTGGTTATTTCTTCTTTTCTTTTTTTAACTCATGGTAGAAATTGTGAATTTTATTATACAAATTATGAAAATATGTATACATTTATTTGATTATTAATTATAATTTTTACTTTAAATTTGAATTCATTTGAAGTGGATTAATTGAAAAATCAATTTAATAAGTATAAACTGGTGTTAACAGATCAATAGTCAACTAAGGTCACTTAAGGTCAATTGACATACCATCTGTTAATTGTATCATTTGTTAACAGAGTTTACCGACGAGTGTATTTAAATCATTTCTTTATAAAAGAGATCTTTACAACTTAAATTTCATAAATTAGACTCTTTTCCAATTCATAATGTTTGACTCGACCTTTTAGTCACGTTACATGGCATTTGATTTAACAATATAAACCCACATCTTAGTAAGTCAATTTTAAGACTTTAGTTTCAAGAGGGACGACTTATATTCAACCGATTATTAGGTAAAATACGAATTTGAAATTGATTAAAAATTTCAAAAGTTTTCAAATTTAAAAAAAAAAAAAAAAAAAAAAAAAAAACTTAACATAATATGGGAAGATTATGCAGCCGACATGTTTGTTTTGATAGAATACAGGGGACAGTTGACCAAAAAAACAAAAAACAAAAATTTTAAATACTTTATACTTTGGACCCCTTTTGGTGTACAGAAAAATTGCACAGAATGGTTGACAAAATAGGCAAAAAAACAAGGGTAAAATAGTCTTTACACTGTTCACTCTCTCTCATCTGTCATCCTTTATGTACACATTTTCTGTACAAGAAGCATTTTCCTTATACTTTTATGAAACACATCACCTGCGTTTATTTTAGTGGGCCCAAAGACTCTACAAACCTTGTGATTGATTAGGTCAAAGGTCAAGAGTTCCAATTAGGGTAATTAGCACGTTTTGTTCGTATCTTTCGAGTCTATTACGTAAATCGTCTTTATTGTTTGAATTTTAGCATTTGGGTCCTTAAATCTACCATTCTTTACGTAAGAAGTCATTTCTGTCTAATTCTATGAAGTTTTGTCGTTAAGTCATACAATCTCTGATTTTATAAAGAGTATTTTCGTCAAGGCCATTCCATATGTGCTTGGTTGCGCCACGTGTCTGATGAAAACTATTAAAAAATTAAAAACCCTTTCCCAAGCGTTTTTAAATAATGCCATTGTCACCATAATTAGAATATAATTGTATTTGATTTCTTTAGCTTCCAGAAATTTGATGTTTTCCATTACTACATGATCCCAAAGTGATGTCCTATTTTTTCATTGCTAGATATTCCTAAATTCTTCTGTTCCTTGTGTTGATGATGGGTCATCGTCTTGTTGTTGATGGGCGGACTGTGAGGCTGCTGCAGCCTTGCTTGGGTTACACTGTGAGGAATATTTACGTGAAACTTATGCAGAAACTTTTGGGAGATCTAAGGCAACAATGGGGCTATGCTTGGGTTACACTGTGAGGAATATTCACATGAAACTTACGCAGAAACTTTTGGGAGATCTAAAGGCTACAATGGGGCTAGCACGCAGCTCCAGTATTGGCCGCCTAAACAAAATCTTAAAGCGGCATGGCCAAGTTGTAGTGAAAAACTACGAATCCATGTTTGATTCTTCTTATCAAGACCTCACATTTTCTATTGACTCGGAAAAATTGATTAGTAGCTCAGATGAAGTTCTCCTTAGAAGCTTGATTATTGGCAGATAATCCAGGGGTTTTTAATTTTTTAATATTTTTAGTTGGACACGTGGCACAGTCAAGCACGGGTAGAATAGATTTGAAGAAAATAACCTTCATAAAATTAGAGAGTATATGACTTAACAGCAAAACTTCACAGAATTAGATGGAAATGACCTTTTGCGCAAAGAATGGTGAATTTAAGGACCCAAATGCCAAAAATCAAATGATAGGGACGATTTGCACAATATACTCAAAAGATATGGATGAAATGTACTAATTATCTTTCCAATTAATATTTTATTCGACTCGTTTCCCTTCTTTGAGAAAATTACTTGCGATTTTCTTTTCATAATTCTATTTATTTATTTATTTGTTTGTTATGGTCTACTAAAACATTATTGTTTCTTTCTTTTTTTATTTTTTCGTTATTTTGAATTTGAACTCTAACCCGTATAATTGTAAATATCACTAAGTGAATGTCGAGATTTTATGGTGAATATTCTTGAAGAGATCAATTTTCAATATAAGCATCTTGTCGTTATAGTTAGAGTCCGTTTAATATAGATTATAAACTAGTTTATTTTACCAAAATAATTTATTTGATCAAGAATGGTAAAAAATTTCATGCTACAAAAAGTAAATTTTTTTTGTTAAATAAATTATTTTTAGTCAAATAAATTATTTTGGTTAAATAAATTAGTTTTTAATCCACGCCAAACAAAATTTTAGTGTTAATCAAGTCAAAGACATCCACTTAAATTTGTAGTATCGTGTAAATAAAAATCATTTTTGTAAACCAAGAAAAAAAAATTGAACTTTTTAAGCTACAATTAAATATCATCAATTGTCCTACCACACAAGTCCCATCAAGAAAATATAACATGTGCATAAACCTCTTCGTTGGATTTTGACATCTTAATAACACGTGATTATATCTCTCTTTGAATTATTTTTTAATACATATTTGATATATAATATTAAATAAAATTGTACGATACAATACACAAAATTAGAAAAAAAAAATTCTAATCGTATCTATAATTAATTAATATGCTTCTCATGTGCTAAATTATATGATTGTATTGGCTATGCACAACAAGTGGTATTAAACATCTGAGTGGGGAACAATTCCATATAATTAGTAGAAATATAGCATGGATCCACTTCGATATCCAATTAATTCTATAAAATTTTGTAGGTAACATGAAGTGAAAGAAAATTATTATGGTTGCTAAGTAGAAAATGTATAAAAATGTATATTTAAGCTAAGTAACTCATTTTAGGTCGTCTCATCGACAACATTTGTAATTCATTTTAGGTCGTCTCATCTCCAACATGGTCATCTTCAAGAGGGTGCCCTTATAGAATGCTTAGTAGGGAGTATATAACAGTGGGTTTTATTAATAAAGACAACAAACTAAAATCTTGCCTATTATAGTGTCCAATTTGTGTACCAAATATGCACTCATTGTGAGAATTACAATCGCCTTTTGCACCAAATGGTGCGCAGTTGCACGCGCACATACATATTCTTGAAAATTTACCTTTGAACTTCAATTGGAAATGTCTTAATCTTGACGAACAAAAAATTTATAAAAACAAGCATAAATTTGGATGAACATGATACAAAATTCAAGACTGCCATTGAGCAATCCTAAGATCTTAGGAAGGGAGTCCAATACATTATACACCCCAGTAACTGCTTATAGACAAATAAAACATTATTAGTGGCAAATACTGTTTGCAATTCTCTGTTATTATGTTGTACATTTATCCACACCAATAAAGACAGGGAGACCCCTCTCTCCTTCGTAAGAGCATCATCACATATCCATAATTACAATGCACATTCTCCTCGTCATATTTGAAGATAAAGAATTAAATATTGAACATGTGTCAGCTTGAGGGAGAACAAATATCGAATAAACTTCAGTAACCAGAAAAGTAACTTGAGGCAAAGACAACATTTTCTCAGGATAAAAAAGAAAAACAAGATACCAACCCAGCTCATGAAAAAGTTAATAGCATTCTAAACATATGTGCATCAATTGGTGTTGCTAAAAGCAAAAGGTTAATGACAAGAAGTATCTCCAAACCAATGAAACAATCAGCTATGTAAGTCAAATTACCTCAATGCAAGATATTCAAGGGACCTTACATTAATACCCGCTATCACAAGTGAAATGGTTCCCTAACTATTTACTTCCAGAAGCATCGACGCCAATAGAAGGCTTACGATTTAGGTAACGGATAACAGCATCTTCAATCCTACACATTGTATAAAAAGTAGATGACACAGTCAGGAAATGCCACTTCATAAAGCAGAAAAAAATATTCGTTGCAAACATAAATTATTGGCTAGGCATTTTATTGGCATGGGACAAGTCAACCTGAAATGCTAAAAGACCTGATGGTATATTCCTAATAAAAGTAAAAATGAAAAACTTTTAATATCTTAACACTGGAAAGAATTCAAAAGTGGAGTAACCGAATTTCTTCGAAAATTTTGCCAGTATTGCCAATGCAATACAACAATTTGAAGTTTCTTTGATCAGAAATTTAGCAATGGTATGCATAAAAGAAAAATTGAAGATAGAGAAGCACCAAACCACCACCTAGCAATTAGAGAGATACATCATAACCAAAATCACAAAATCAAAGAGATTATTAAAACAAGCTGAAATCTCAAATAGCAGTTGGAATTTCAAGCAATTCCACAACATGATTTCTACCCGACCTGTTTAACTCATCAAAACAACTCTGTCTTTGCTCTTCAGCAAAGTAAGACAGCTATGAAGTAATACCGTATCATAAAAGGACAGGTCACTAAAACACACATCAAAATCGCAAGGTTCAAACATGCATGGTCTGATGGTCACTTCTAACAGCACAATACATTAGTATGAGATAACATGAAATCTATATACTGGAGATACACAACTTGCAATTAGTAAAGCACTGATTTTCACACACACACAAATGGCATAATTGTCCATTTAATGGATAGAGAAAATTACCATGGTTGATTATAGAATTCCGCTCGCCGCTCTTTCTCAACATCACGACTGGCATCTGCAGTAGCAAGCTTCAAATCCCTGGCCTGAGAAGCAATTAACGCATTAATGAATTCCGCAGGCGACTGACTAAATCCAAGAAAGAAAGCTCTCCTCAATCGATGTTCGTGAATTTTCTTCATGGCAGAAGAAATAGCTTCATCACAAGCATCAATCTCCTTGTTTCTCTCTAAGTTAGACAAGAAAGTAGACATTTCCTTGTCTAACGACAAAGGAACATCAACAAGCACATCATAACAAGTATTTCCACTTGGACAACTCCCAGAAAGCTTAACTCTGTGCTCCAAATGTATTGGTCCAGGTGAAGTCAGATGCGGTGTTATTTTCTGTGTGACCATGGAAAATTTCAACTTATCTTCTCCAAAAACCTTCCTTAGAGGTGGATCACACAAGAAAGAGGAAGTGTCACCAGGTATTTGTAATTTTCTCATCTTCACATAGTACCAAAGTGCTGCCATAATTCTTGGGCGTGTCTCCAACTCAATTCCAAGAACTTCTTGCAAAGCAGGTGAAAGCTTAAATTTCTCAGGCACATAATTCATCTCTACTCTTATAATTGCAGTGAACTCCTTATCACCTTTTCTCTTCACCTCAAACCCTTCATGAAGGACTGCTGATCGAGAACTCTCCCATAAAATTACATTTTTTTCTGGATAGAGGCTCTGATCCAAATATATTGTAATTTTCTTGAAGAAAGATGAAAATTTTGGGTCTGAAGACCTCTGCACCATTCCTCCTAAAGCAGGATCCTTCCCATCTTCCAAAATCCTCCCAATTATCTTGAGCGACCAAGAAGGTGGCTCAGCATTTTCCTTCTCAGGAACCATCTGTGTCTGATTGGCAAAAGTGTTGAACGCATATATCCTCAGGATCTTCTGAGCTTGCATGGGTTTTTTCAGGGATTCCACAATGTCACTCTTCTTTCTAGCAAGGGAAGCATCCACACGAGACTCAAATTCAAGCAACTGTGTATAAAGAGCAGACTCTGGCAAGATAGCTGCAATTTTATCTGGAACTTCTTTATCAGAAAGCTTCCGCTTCCTTCTACGCACAGCAGGTGTCAGCTCCATTGTTTTCATTGGTGAAGCAGTTCCCTGACCAGAGGAACCGCCAGAAGGCCGAGAAGGCGGTTTATGCAAGGTCCGCTTGCCACTGCCTGCTGCTCCAGACCCCGGTGTGGACATGGAGGGAGAAGAGATACCCAAATTACTGTTACCCTGGGATTGGAGTTGGAATTGAACCGTGCCTTGAGCTTGAGGTAACTGAGCCTGCGTAAATGCCTGAGCCTGGGGCTGAAAATGGCCTGGGAAGTGGAGGCCACCTTGAGGTCGTGCCTGAGATAGCAGGTGGGATGTATGTTGTTGGTTATGGTTAATTGGCGCTTGCATCTGCATTTGCATTGGCCCTGGATTCCCAAAACCAATATTCCTCCTCATCGGATCATTGTTGTTGATGTTGTGGTGATTCATTGAACTTCCAATATTCTACAATAAAGTAAGGAAAACCCACGAATTTCACCAATCAGCGAAAACTAACTTTAAAAAAAATGAGGAAGAAGAAGAAGAACAACACAAACTAAAACCCTGATTTTATATTTTTTCTTTTTCTTAGAAATTAACAGTCTTTACAACTTCATTCCAAACAGGCAAGCTTTAAAATTAACACACGAAAAAAATTTCAAGCTTCGATACTAAAATCTAAACCATGTGAATCTTACGAATTTCAACACCCTAGAAGTGTGTAAAAAATCAACAAAAAAATAGATAAAAGTCAAATTGAAACTGAAGATCTAGATATAGATACGGATTAGTGATCTTACATGAAGAATCTGGAGAAACCCTTTGATTTGCGAATTTTTCGAGCAATGAATGAAAGGGGTTTAGTCAGTGCCCTCTCCAAATTTTTTTCAGTTCGAGTTCAGGAATGAAAGGGGATTTTAAGCAATATGTTAAAATTACGGAAATATCCTCAAGTAATTGTCCCTCTTTCCTAAGGTAAATTGCTGTTATTACTCTATACTCTTGAGTTTGACACTTTGGACCCTTTATTTAATGAAAGAGCATTTTAAATCCCCGTGTTTATTGAGAATGTAATTATATCCCCTCCCAAACTTCTTCTTTCATTCTCGTCTTACCATAATTTCAATAAAAAGGAAATAGTAATACAAAAAATTGACAAAAATACTATATATGCGGAGGTCGATTACATTAATCATATCATCTAAAAGTTAAAATTATTGAAAAATTCTATATAAATTAATTTAAATCTTATTTACAACACGCTCTTTACATGATAACTTCCATCTTTAATAAATAGTCTGTCGCGTTCTCAATTTTCACGAATATGCAATAATTAGATTTGAACTTATATATTTTATTTAGTTCTAATAACATGTAACCAACTCGCTTGTATATTTAATTCATGTATTCAACTTCAAAATTATTTGTCTCAAGAAAGATTTTCATTATTTTATTCTAATAAAAATTATTGAGTAAAATGCAGCTACAGTCCCCTACTTATAGCATCTTTTGCACTTTGACTATCATCCTTTTTTCTTTACATTAAACCCCTCAACCTATTTCTTTTTTTATACCAATTGTTCTTACTAACAATTTCTCTCGAAAACACCGTTAAGTAGGCGTAAGAAGATAAATTTACCTATGATTTTAGCATAAACAAGAAAATAAATACAAAATGAAGATAAAATAAACAAGAAAAAATTGCCTATAAATCACTTGTATATGACTTGTTTTAAATTAGGTCAAAATACTTTCCAAAATTGTCTTTAAGTCATACTATTTTAACTATATTTCAGTTAATCCCGTAATTATTCATGTGATCCAAATTAATTAGAATTAAACCCGATTTAAACTTCAGCACCAAGGCCACCGTCTTTTTCCGCGCCTCCCGCCGGATATTACACCTCGTCGTCTGCGTTTCTCAACTTGCCATCGGCCACCCAAACTTTTTCCACTATTTTCGTGAGTGAATTTACAGTGTTTTAACTATTTTTCTTCTTTCCAATCATGTAAAAGATAAAACTTTAAACTTTAACAACATTATATTATTATTAAATAATGACGGTGATTCTAAGAAGTATTGCGTAGTCTCTGTATTGCAAAATTTTGAAAACAATTGCTTCTTGAATATTATTTTGTATGTAGATTCAATTTTTATAAATGGTTTCTTTTATTTTTCTAAATTATGTTGTTTTTGTTGGAGATATATATATATATATACAAGAACGCAATTATTTTGTAATCATTTTTTTGTCGAATAAAAGAAAGCAACATTTATTTCACATACATCAACATTTTTATGTATTTCAGGTTGTTATTGTCACACATTCATGTGTGTTGTTTGATATTGTATCATAGAAAACAATATCTTAATAAAGCAGTATTACAAAATAGTATTTTATTAAGAACAATATCTTACAATACAATATTAAAAATAGTATTTCAGTATCTTAATATAACAGTATCACAAATAAAAGTATATTAATATTTCAATATTAGAAGCACATTATATTAATAAAATAATATCTTAATAAAATAGTATCATAGATAACAGTATCTTAATAAAATCGTACCGTGTTTGAATTAGTGATTTTGTAATTGTAGGGGCACATTGGTCTTTAAGCGCTAAAATATGACTTTAATTGAATTAAGTTTGAACCATATGACTTCGAAACCCATAAGCACATAATCAGTAACAGATCCTAATTTTTCCAATAAACAAAGAATAAAAGATAAATCTTCGTCTTCTTTAATCTACTATCCCATACACCAAAACTACTAATGCACCACCAATCTTAAGCTCCATCTGTGCTAATTGCAAGCTCTAGTCCAAGTTCCACAATTGTTAGTAACCCATACAATGAGGTCCAAGAGTCAGGGTCCATAACTATACTTAACCCCCCCTAACACCACTCGCAGCCGCAGTTTGCCAAACTTCGACCGCACCTTGTAAATATTAGTTTCAGTTGTTAGTTCGTTTCATTTGTAATAGTTTATTTCAGTTGAAAAAAAATCCTGCTATTTGTAAATGTTTATTATGATTATTCAGCTTTTAAACGTCTATTCTCATAAGTTAGGGTCTTTTTTACTTAAGATATTATAGGAGGTAGTTGGTATTCGAAGTTTTGTCAAGCTCACTAGTGTTTACCCTCTACACCAGAATTGTAATTTTTTTTATGACTCAGTTATCCAAGCTTCGCCTGATTAATCCTGAGGAGTGGCGACCTTTCCCCTAGTTCGCCACCCAGGTAAATCTGGATGGGGTCACATATTATACATACTTGGGTCGGACATTCAATGGTTCTCATCTCTATGGACCTCTGTCTTCCAACATTTTTTTTAAATGTTGCCCTTCAGCTGCCGCGGGGATTCGAACCTTCAATACTCCGTAGAGAACCTTCCAACAATTGTAATTTTTTTCTTTCATCAATCAATGAATAAGTTATTTTTAACGCATTCAAATCTTTTGTTGCAAAGCTTTCTTTAAACTGTCTTTCATTACTGAATCAATCGAGAACAGTTGAAAGGCCGTCTAGCAGAATAGACTACAGTCGCACGATACCCCTTTCTGTGCTAGAAAGAAAAGTGCTCCGTGATAGTTGGTATCAGAGCTGCGGCTCACGACCCTCGAGAAGAAAGTGGTGGATCCAATTGCATCACACACCACTGAGGTGGTGGACCACAAAAAGAATACTAAACAGCGCCTAGATGAGTTCAATGGACAAACTACTAGGTTCTATGATGTTGTTGAGACCCTTGAGGAAAAGTTTGAGACAGTAGAAGCGAACATCCATTTCGATGAGGTCGAATGAATTCCGCAGTGATAACTGATGTTGTTGCAATCCTACCCAATCTGTGAGAAAAAATGGAAGCTGTGAAACTTCAGTTGCAAATATTTCAATGTGTAGTTGGCAATGGGCAAGCCTCTGCACAAGAGTATGCACATAGGCTCAGAAATTCTAAAACCGCGTATCTATGGTGGGGCGCGTGACGCGAATGAAGTTGATAACTTCTTATTTGATATGGAACAATACTTTCTTACCGCTAATATTGAAGACAAGGCAAGAATGGTGATGAAAGCTACCATGTATCTAGGTGGAGATAAAAACTTATGGTGGCAAAAAAAAAATATGCTGATATTTTGGCCAACAGGGCCTAAATAGACACATGGATCTCCTCATCAGAACACAGTTTTTCTCAGAAAATGTAGAATATCACGCCCAACGGGCACTACGAAAACTGAAACATACTGGCTCTATCGGGACTATGTGAAAACCTTTTCATGGCATATGCTGGACATCCATGGGCAAAAACTGAACTCCAAAGACAAAAGGTGGGTGATGTAAGCACAGCTATGAGAGCTGCTGAATGCTTGATAGAATATCAATTAGAACCCCAGAAATGAGCCGCAAGTAAATCCCGATAAGGAATAAATATATCATTCAAGCCCACATCAAACTCAAGTAGGGGGGAACTACTCTCACCCTAAGGGAGGCTATCAGGGCAACTATCAGGGCAGCCATCAGGACGGCCACTAGAAAAAATTAAGGCCGCCATAGAGAAAATTAGGTGCTACTCCTAGAATGATGGGTGTTTTTTATGCAGTGAGCCTCATCGGGTGAAGGATTGTTTGCAGAAACAATTTGTAAATACGTTGAGCCAACTAGCAAGTGGAGCATCGGGGTTGAAGCAACACATTTTGTAGGCCAGCAGTCATTGCAAGGTCAATTTTGAGGACGATGATGTCGTTGGAGCATTCTCGCACCAGTACAGCACAATATTGCATTGGGTGACTGAAAATGGTGATGTATCCCTGAAAATGGTAGAAAAATAAGAGCCAAAACCTCGTGTTTGTATAACTAAAGGCTTGATGTACATTGATGTGAAGATCAATGGAAAACTAATCAAGGCCATGGTAGATATTGGTGCCATCCTTAACTACCTTACAAGTCCTGAAGTAAAGCGCGTCGAGCTTGTATTGGAGAAATGTAGTGAAAAGGTCAATGCAATCAACTCAGTTGTTCAACCTTGCTAGAGTAGCCATGTCCGTGCTCATTAAAGTTGGTCCTTTTGAAGGGATGACTAATTTTTTGACAGTTCAGATGGATGACTTCAAGCTGGTTTTAGGATTAGAGTTTCTTCGGGATATGAAGATAGCAGTGTTGTCGTTTTTTGATTCGTTGGTGATGATGGAGAGCAAGTCCTATGTCATCCCTACGCTAGTTGGGAAAATGGGTGAGAAGACAATCTTACCCATGCAGTTCAATAAAGGCTTCAACAGAATGAGCCTTCTTTTTTTTTTTTTTGCACTCTTTGACTGAAAGAGATTGATAAAGCAATTGGCCCTATCCAAAAACTAGTTAGAAGGCTTGTACAAGAATTTGAAGAAGTCATGCTAAAGGAATTGCCAAGAAGGGCTATTGATCATAAAATTGAGTTTATACCGGGTGCCAAGCCTCCTATAATGGTGACCTACCGCATGGTTCAACTTGAGCTAGAGGAGATTAGGAAGCAATTGACTGAAATGCTGGACAGTGGGATTATCGTGCCTACAAAATCGCCATATGGATCTCCAATACTATTTCAGAAAAAGGCTGATGGTTTTCTTCGGATGTGTTGTGACTATCGAGCCTTGAACAAAATTACAGTGAAAAACAATTACTCGATTTCGTTAGTAGCGGATTGATCGACTATTTAAGTAAGGAGAAGTAATGCACAAAGATTGATCTAAGGTTTGGATACTGGCAAGTTCAGATCAAGGAAGAAAATTAAGCGAATACTACAGTGACAACCAGATATGGTGCATTTGAATTCAAAGTTATGCCTTTTGGCTTGACAAATGCTTCAGCAACATTCTGTATAATGATGAATCATGTACTTCACGGTTTCTTGATAACTTCGTGGTAGTGTACTTGGACGAAATCGTAATTTACAGTGAGACTCTTGAGGAGCATGTGCAACATATGAGAAAAGTTATTATTAGGCTACAGGATAATGAACTTTATGCAAAACCATCGAAGTGCTCATTCGCCAAGACCTCAATTAGCTTTTTGGGTCACATTATCGAGCAAGGAAAAGTCTGCATGGATACTAAGAAGGTTAAGACAATCAAAGATTGACAACCACCAAGGCACGTACATGATGTACATTCGTTCCTCGGGTTGGCCAACTACTATCGAAAATTTGTAAAAGGATATTCAGAAATCGTACTGCCGCTAACCAAGTTAACAAAGTAGGAAAAGGAATGAGAATGGTCAGCACAATACCATGCTGCTTTTGAAAAAATGAAAAAGTCTATGAGGACAGATCCGGTGTTGGTCTTGATAGTTATGGCTAAAGCTTTTGGAGTGTAGATAATGCATCAGATTTTTCTCTTGGGGAGTCTTAATGCAAGAAGGGCATCCAGTGGCACATGAAAGCTAAAAGCTGAATAACACTGAGTTACTAGCGAATGAAAATGAGTTGTTGGCAGTAGTCCATTACCTCAGAGTATGGCATCACTATCTGCTTAGGTCTTCTTTCATTGTGAAGATAGACAATACTACTTTGAGTCACTTCATGTTACAATCAAAACTTTCGAGCAGGCAGGCTCGTTGGCAAGAACTTCTTTCAATGTTCAACTTTGTATTAGAGTATCGTGCTGGATCGATCATTATATAGCATATGCACTCAGTTGAAAGACTAAGTTGGCCTCTATCTGCTCAATGGCCGCTCTTTCAAGGAGCGATGTTACTACAACTATAAGGGATCAAATACGGGGCACTTATGGAAAAGGACACTGCAACACATTATTTGGTTGACCTCATTAAGCAAGGAAAAACTTAATAGTTCTGGTTGGATGAGGGTCTATTAAAGACAAAAAGAAACCGCCTCTATGTACCAAAAGACAGAGATATGATGAAATCCTTAATCACGGAATGCCACGACATGCTTTGGGCAGGACATCATGGAAAGGAACGCACTTCTACGTTGTTGCAACGTCCATACTATTGACCGCAAATTAGGGATGACATTTCGACTTATGTGAAAACTTGTTTGGTTTTTCAACAGGATATGCCAGATTATTAGAAAAAATGAGGGCTTGCTAGAGGCCATTCCCGTTCCAACTATACAATTTGAGAGTGTATTGATAGACTACATTGTTAGCTTGTCGAATGTTGGAGATCTTGGCACTATTATCGTCGTGGTGGACTGTTTATCAAAATATGCAACATTCATCATAGCACCAAGGTATGTATCTGCTGAAGAGACCGCTCGCCTCTTCTTCAAACATGTTGTCAAATATTGGAGGCTGCCTAAAGATATAGTCAGTAATCGAGACCCTCGATTTACATGCACATTTTGGACCAAGTTGTTCAAACTTCTTGGTTCAACTTTGAGTATGAGTTCTTATTTTCACACACAATCTAATGGACAGATCGAGCACTTCAATTCTATGCTGGAAGAATATCTTTGGTACTTTATCTTTATTTCGCAGAAAAATTGGGTGAAACTTTTGGATTTAACTCAAATTTGCTTCAATGCTCAAAAGAGATCTTCCACCAATAAGAGTCCTTTTGAGATTGTTACTGGCCAGCAATCATTACTCCTTTGTAATGTGGATATTGATCAGAGTACCAAGTCTCCTCAAGCTAATAGCTTCTCTTAAGAATAGAAATGAAATATCAAAATTGCTCAGAGCTATCTTGAGAAAGTATAGAAACGGTACAAAAAGGTTGCTGATCAGAAACGTCCTTTCTTAGAATTCAACGTAGGAGATCTGGTGATGGTGAAACTCCCCGACAAAAACCATTATAAGGCAATAAGAGGAAAAATATTTTAGATTGATGCCAAAATATATCAAGTAATTACCCATCATGAATCGGATTGGAAAAGTCGCATGTAGAATATAACTTCACCATGGTGCAAAACCCACAGTGTCCTTCTTGTTTGTGCACGCAAGCCATATTTTGCAGATAAGGATGACGCATCCAGAAATAAGCCAAAACGACCTGAATTTGAATTGAAGAAAACATGTAAGATGATTGCGAAAACTATTATTGATCGCTGAGTTACACAGACTTCCAAGAAAGATCATTAGGAGTACTTAGTTAAATAGAGAGGATGGAGCAGCAAAGAGAATACTTAAAAAAGAGTTAAAGACCTTGGAGTTTTCAAACTTCTACTTGAAGAATATCATATAATGATGGCGCCGAGGACATCGCCAAATCAAATGGGAGAGAATGTCAAGGCTCGCAACTATACTTAGCCCCATTTGACACCACTGGCAACCGCAGTTTGTCCAACTTCGGTTGCACCTTTAAATATTAGCTTAAGTTGTTAGTTATTTTCTTTTGTTATAGTTTATTTCAGTTGTAAAAGAACCCTGCTATTTGTAAATGTTTATTATGATTCTTCAGCTTTGAAACGTCTATTCCTGTAAGTTCGGTTTTTCTTACTTAAGCTATTATAGGAGGTGATTGGTATTCAAAGTCTTGTCAAGTTCACATGTGTTCACTCCCTGCACCAACAATTGTAATTTTCTACTTTCATCAATCAATAAACAAGTTAATTTCAATGCATTAAAATTTCTGTTGCAAAGCTTTCTTAAAATGTCTTTCATTACTGAATCGATTGAGAACATGTAGAAGGTAGATTAGTAGAGTAGACTACTGCCGCACAGTATCCCTTTCTGTGCTAGAAAGAAAGGTGCACGTGATACCAAGAGACCTCCACCGTGGTCACTATTGCCATTTCCAATGGGAGACAATTAACATTTACCAAGTCTTTGTAACTTGATGAAAATGATTTATTATAGCATGTTTGGTTTAGTTTTTTTTTTTTTTTTAAATTCATTTTTAACTATATATTTTGTAGATCCACAATTTTTACTAATTTTTCAATCACATATTTCACTAAAAAAAATTCAAGATTTCTTAAAATTATTTTTAGCTCTACCGAACAAACACTTATATTCACAAAACATTCAATGAACGTCAAGTTTCACATGACAATAAACCTTTGTTGTCTTTGAAAACAATTGAGATTTATTATTTACTCTAAGTTTGTTGATAGATTTAATTATTCAACTTCAATAATCTACTTGCAAACTTTGAATTAGGAGAAGTTATATCATTAATAGTTTTGATGGACAGAAAAGGAAATAAACTTTGAATTATATAACATAAATAGACACTTAATATAAACTAGTTAGAAACACGTGCGTTGCACGTGGTTTTGCAATAATTTTGTTAATTTTTAATATTTTCAAAATTCTTATTTTTTAATTATTAATAGTTAAAATGTTAAAGTAACAATTGCAATAAAGATAAAACAACACATTTGTTGATAACATGATGTATTGTATTATTCGCGTTATAATGAATAATGTTGATATTTTATTTACATTCATAGAAATACAATTACAATTGAGATGGATTTTATATTGTGGTAATACCAACAATAACTTAAACTCAATAAATACTTTTTGGTGATTTGAGCTTTGATGATTGATGAATATTTGATATCAAATCTTATGGAATTGATGCATGACTGCATTTTATGAAGAATAAAATTAATAATTACTAATTTTAGTATGAGAGAATGGTAGACATACATTTCATAGTTGACATGTATTTTATACTTTCTTTTAATTTTACCATTCTTTAGGTAAATTTTATTTCTACTAAAAAATAAAATAAAAAATTGCAACATATATCTTAAAGACTGAGGAAGAAGTATATTTTTAGATTTGCCCACCCTCACTCCCATCTCCGAACATGTAGTCCACTTCACTATTCTTGGAAAAAATTCAAATATGAGACATTGATCCAAGTTTCTCTAATCAATTTTAATCTAAAAATCCTAAAGATAAGTTGTCCAAAAGCCCAAACAACCCCTTATTTTGTTCAATAATGGTGAAAAATGAAAGGTTTTTAGAATCATCATATGATCATTTGTATTCTGTAGTGAAAAAAAAACTATAGATAAATTGTCCAAAGATCCCAAATAACTTAATTTGTTCAATAATTGTGGGAGATGAAAGTGTTTAGGATTTTTTAATTTAATGTGGGAGGGTAAAATAATCTAAATTTGTAATCTACGATGGTAAAATAGTCCAAAATTGTTTATCCCTTTTAGGGCCTATCATTTGTATTCTGTAATGGAAAAAAAAAACTGAAGATAAATGGTCCAAATGTCTCAAAAAACTTATTTTGTTTAATAATGGTGGGAGATGAAAGGGTTTTGAATTTTTTTTAATCTAATGTAGGAGGGTAAAATAGTCCAAAGTTGTAATATATAAGGGTAAAATTGTCCAAAATTGTTTCTCCCTTTTAGGGCCTTTTAGAGTTGGGTAATTAGTACAAAACGTCTCTACCTATTGAGGTTATTGTGCAAAATGTCTCTATATTCTAAATTTTGGCATTTTCATCATCACCTACTCAATTTCTTGCACAAAACATCCTTCCATCCAAAAAGTTGCTGTTAACTAACATTACCAACACGATTCATGATACAACTTGAGGGTAAATTAGTCCAGCAACATTTTGGCAGCTCATTATCTTCTTCACCACCGCCGCCCGTCACGTCACTACCCACCACCGAAAAACCATTTAAATCACCTAGTGCATGCTGCAGCTGTAACTCTAGCGCAGCCGTCGGGGTTTCCTGCTCCCATGCCCTTTCTTGTCATGTATGTACCTCCGAGTTCAACTGCGACTCCCGTGCTTCCAGTTCAACATTGTGCCTTGCCGCCTTCTCCACGTCCGCCTCTTTCTTTCTCAACCTTTGCACCACCGATCCCGTCGCCGCCTCAGCAGCGCTTGGTAGTGCCTTTGCATTTTTTCAGCCAACACACGCCATGGTCACGGCGTCGCTGCCACTTTCTGGAGCTGCTTCAGCCGTTTTTGGGTACAAAAAGAAATTCCTTGACCCTAACTCCATTAGTTTCTCATTCCTATCCAAACTTGTCCACACCACTCAATTAATTAGTATATCTTAATCCAACGACTATAATTATTAATTTAAAAATGAAAGTGAGAGATTAATTACTTTCTAAGCTAAACTGAGAATAATGGAGATCAAAGCTAGATGAATCGCACGGGAGAGATGATCGGCCGCCGGCCCTCTTTCGCATACTGTCGTAGAGCCACCATAATCAAGTCATCCACCGTGGTATCCGAAGACATTAACACATGTACGGCTCCAAGGCTCCTCTGTATCGTCACATGAAGAAATAGTTTCATCGGCTTCGGCCTTCTATGCGCCACCCCTAACTCAGTTGAACTCATAACATCTATTTTTTTCTTAACCAGCAACTCCGGCACCGTTCTTGGCCTCAGAAGCATCTCCGCCACCATCCCTTCACCATCTCCGTTTTCTTCAGGTTGGAGCTGCCAAAATGTTGCTAGACTAATTTACCCTCAAATTGTATCACGAATCGTGTTGGTAAGGTTAGTTAAAGAAAGCTTTTTGGACGGAAGGACGTTTTGCACAAGAAATTGAGTAGCTGAGGGTGAAAATGTCAAAATTTAGAAGGTATTGACGTTTTGCATAATAACCTCAATAGGTAGGGACATTTTGTGCTAATTATCCTTTAGAATTAGTATAGATTGTAGTGATTCTAGAAAATTTGTATTGTATCTTAAGTCACGGCTCAAGTAATTACTGCTTGTTTAGTAAAATTTTCTATAAATTATAAATTTTAGATTTTATAGAATGTATAGAATGTATAGATAAAAATTTTGAGTCATATAAATATGTGGATACAAATAATTTTTGACTAACTTATAAGTATCCAAAAGTAATCCCAAACATGCTTTTTAAGATTCAAAGAAACTCAACGATTAAACTAATAGCCTGTTTGGTAGAGTTTATAAACCAGTTTATTTGACAAAAAAATTTACTTTGGTAGCCGTCATTTTTTACTATTCTTGGTCAAATAAACTATTTTATTCAAATAAATTAGTTTATAATTTCTACCAAATGAGCACTAAATATTATTATGAAATTAAAGGAAGAAGAAGGAAAAATATAAAAGAGAAAAATGAATTGTGTAATTTTATTATTGCTATGGACCCATATTTATAGAGTTCTAAATAGAGTTAGAAACTAATTTAGATATAAGCAAATAAGACTTATATGAGGATTCTAATAAGACTAAGTAGTCATGAATAATTATCTTATAATTTTAGGGCAAAATTAATGAATGGCCACTGAACTTTCTTAAGGTTACCACTTAATCACCAAACTTTAAAAGATTATTCAATACTCACCCAACTTATCTAACGGTTTCACATCCATCACTCAACAGCTACACGTTAGTCATACCAAACGGAAATTTCCACGTGGCGAATGGAATGTACAAGTGGCAAGAAAATAATGTTAGAAAATTTCACATCATCAAAACGTCGCCTTCCCAAACACGACTTCAAACCTCCTAACCCAAAAACGTTGCTCAAATCTATTTATCCTGGTGCTCAAATCCAAAGCTCAGATCCGAAAATCCCTAAAACTGAAGAACCCCCAAAATTGAAGAACCTTAATTCTTCTATCTCTTGAACCAGTGTTTGTGTTCCTCCAAATCAAAACCAAGGAACAAAACTATCAAAGTGAATCTCTTTACTAATATCAATTCAATACCGCGGTGATACCAATTGCAATGGACAATCATCAGCCATTTCCCAAATCAGGGATGAGCTAGTGTGTTATTGTGGGCAAATCTCCGCAACGAGGACTTCGTGGACGGAGAGCAATCCAGGTAGGAGGTTCCGAGGTTGCCGCTTCTACGAACGACTGGATGCTTGCGATTATTTATCCTGTATGGATCCACCTTCCCATCCACGATACAAGAACGTAATAAACAGGCTACTGCGAAAGGCAAACAATAATGGCAATGTGGATATTAAGATGTGAAGATTGGTGAAATTGCATCAAATTGTAATGGGGGTGTTTGTGCTTGGTGTTATTATTCACAATTTTGTATTCTGAATTGGTGTGATTCAAGTGTCTTTCTGTTCTTTGTTTTTGTGAAAATGCTTGAAAGAGCAATCTGTAATTTGATGCTTGATGTTTATGTAGATGGTGATTTTATTTTGTTTATGTTAATGGTTGGTTTGATGATTTGGTGATTGGTAAGAATGTGTTCGAAATCTGGTATGAATGTGTCTAAATATGGGTATTTGGTGTCATCTGGTAATCTCGTATGAGAAGCTAAGAAACTTAGATATTGGTATAGTTTTCATTCATATCAATGGTCTGGTAATCTGGTATGAGAAACTAAGAAAATGAAAAAATGAGAACATAAATGGTGTAATATGGTAATCTGGTATGAATATTGATCTGGTAATATGGTAATCTGGCCACTTCTTTCAATGTTCCATTCATATCCACAAAATGAATGGAGGATAACAGAAATTGAAAAATGAAAGCTACTTGCATTTCACTAAATTCATATCAAATTTATCTCATGTTGCAACACCACTCGTGGACTTTCATTTTTATTGAAGTTAATATGCGAGGAGCAAAATCATATTCTAATTTAAACATGATTGCCTTCATGGATACCATTTTCTTGCAAGCAGTTACATGGCAAAACACACAAAAAAAAAAAAAAGTAGAGTGCTTTTGGATGCTTGAGTTTGAACTGATTGCCTCGAAGAATTAATTGAGCAAACACCCACCAACTAGGACACAAAACTAGAATGCTTAGAAAAATGGAAGGACATGAACAAAGTTCTATTACATTTTAAGCATTACAACAACAAACATGAGATCAATGGAACTTTCATTAAGCATTGAACATGATAATTTAATCAACCTAACATTACAACACTTCATTACAAAACAAAATACACCATCATAATTTAAGATCTCAGACTTTACACCACTTAAGCAGAATTTGGTAATTTTATCATTCCTGATAATTTAACCTGTACAAAACAAAATACATCATTTCCCTCCATTACAACTAATTCATCAAATGTACAAAAGAAAATATAATTCAGCCCTCCGACATGCTATGAGGTTGAACTTCTACCACATCATTTGCTTAAAGATTAAATACAGCTGGTCCAGAGTTGTGTACAACATCATTGGCATGTCCTAAACAACTCCATGTCCTTAAATATTTTCCCAACTTCAAACTTATGATCAAACAACTCCTTCTCTGGAACAAAGTTAGGAAAAATATAGTTGTTCTCCTCACCAGATGAATAGTCAGTGTGTAAATCCTCCAACAATGGGTCATACGTTTTATTTGACTCTATCTCTACATCACCGGCTGCTAGATTTGCTTCTTCAACTGCAGGATCTGCATTTAGTCCAACCGCTATTCATTCAAGTGCATTCTTGTCAAATTCAAACTCTCCATCATTCACTTCGTCCTCTGAATCAGAAAAATGCAGACCCACAACTACGTCTTCCTCATCCTCACTGTCTCCCTCATTGTTTGCTTCTGCAATATAGCCATATTCTAAATTTACTACATGAACAATGCAAATATCCATAAATAATAAATAATATAAATTTTGAAAGTTACCTCCACGTTCTTGTTCAATCTCTTCCTCCAATAAATAGCCTTCGGCGAAGGATTCTTCCATTCATTTACTTCGAATGTGGGTCACTTTTGTCGAACCAAGTGCGGACAAAAATTAGGGTTCGGCTGATTTGGGAATATTCTAATTGATGGTGAGTCACCATTGTCCTACAAATCACAGACACTAGTTCAAGAGATAGAAAAATTAGAGTTCTTCAATTTTGGGGGTTCTTCAATTTTAGGGATTTTCAGATCTGGACTTTGGATTTGAGCACCAGGATGAATAGATTTGAGCAACGTTTTTGGGTTAGGAGGTTTGCGGTCGTGTTTGGGAAGACCACGTTTTGATGATGTGTAATTTTCTAACGTTATTTTCTTACAACTTTTACATTCTGTTCGCCACGTGGAAATTTCCGTTTGGTATGACTAACGTGTAGCTGTAGAGTGATAGATGTGAAACCGTTAGATAAGTTGGGTGAACATTGAGTAACTTTTTAAAGTTTGATGATTAAGTGGTAACTTTAAGAAAGTTCGGTGGCCATTCATTAATTTTGCCCTATAACTTTACAACAAATATTATAATTTCAATATTCGCTTCTATTTTTTAATTAAAGAGATCCGGGAGTTGAATTGTTATAAAGAAAATAAAATAAGGCGGCATGTAAATATTATACTTTATATCCTCATTAATCCTTATAGTTCAACCAATGAAAATGAAGAATAGTGGATAGGGTCATAATCAGGAAAAAGAATACACACCGCAAGTATCTGTACAAGCACCACATGGTAACCTTCCTCTACCTATCCAGTTTCTAAGAAGTATTTCCACACCAGCCATGCATCTTCAAATCGTACTCTCTTCTTTATCGATTGTACATTCCACTTGTACTGTAAAAAACGCCTTGGCATCAACATTATCTATATATTAACCCATTCTTCTTCAAATAGAGCTAATTTTCATTCTCCCCCAATCGAAAAATGGAAAACAATCCGCAGCAAACGGCGGCAACACAGTCGGCGGCGGCGGCCGCGTACCCACCGCAGACACCGTACCACCACCTCCTTCAGCAGCAACAGCAGCAGCTCCAAATGTTCTGGAACTATCAGCGGCAGGAGATCGAGCAGGTGAATGATTTTAAGAACCACCAGCTGCCCTTGGCCCGCATTAAGAAGATCATGAAGGCGGATGAGGACGTGCGTATGATCTCCGCCGAGGCCCCGATCCTCTTCGCGAAGGCGTGTGAGCTCTTCATCCTCGAGCTCACCATCCGATCCTGGCTCCACGCGGAGGAGAACAAGCGTCGCACCCTACAGAAGAACGACATAGCGGCGGCAATCACGCGCACTGATATATTTGATTTTCTGGTGGATATTGTGCCGAGGGATGAGATCAAGGACGAGGCCGTGGCGTTGGGAGGGATTGTGGGCCCGCCGGCCACCGCGAGTGGGGTGACTGGGGTTCCGTATTATTACCCGCCAATGGGGCAGCCAATGATGGGGCGGCCAGCTGTGCCGGGTGTGGATCCCGGGATGTACATGCAGGCCCCGCCGCCCTCCCAGGCATGGCAGTCCGTGTGGCAGACCGCTGCAGACGACGGGTCCTATGCCAGTGGTGGTGGTACCAGCAGTGGCCAGGGTAACCTCGATGGCCAAGGGTAATATCGTATTCTTTCTCTCTTTCTTTAATTTTTTCCTGTTTAAAGAATGGAACTTTACTCGGATCTGGTTAGTTTGCATGTATGCTTTTAGCAATTTCTGCTATAAAATCTTCACATTCTTTTGCCGGAAGTGCAGAAATTGACAATGTGGGCAGTGGGGGTGAACAATTTGGAATGTCAATCATTTACCTTAGATTAATATCGGGGACAGAGTCCTTTTTTATTGGTTTTTCTTGTTCGCGTGAGAAAGAAAAATATTGTTTGTCTTTGTTATTCTCCATTAAAAGTTTGGTCTTTTGGGGGTATTGGTATTAGTTTTAGTTTTCATTTACCTCTGGAAATTTCACAAGAAACAAATATTATTCTCAGTTAAATTTGGAACCCTTTTTCGACCCTCCATTTTTTTTTCCAGAAATTATACCCTTTTATGCACATTAGTACAAAACAATCCTTCAATCCCGTGTAGCTGTAAGAGCAGCAGCAAGAAAATTTAGACTTCCAATCCTACATTTAGTACTCTAAACAGATCACTCCATGGTAAATTTCCACTGCCAATCCTGGATAAGAGTTTTATCTAGATGTGAACATCCAAAAGATTATGCTACATAGGAGAAATGGAGAAGATATAAATGTATCTTCTGATGCAACTGTAATTTTGATCATCAAGAGATGATGAACTATACATTACAGGTCAGTTCATTCTCCTTCGCTCAGAAATCCCCAAGTCTTTGTGATCTCAACCTTGATTGACGACATTAAAATTAATTGGTCTAGGTTACCTCATTGACATTAAAGTCTGAACTCTTTTTTTTCCTCTTAACCTTTCTAGCAGAGGGGGTCCTCTACAGTTTATGAAGATCCTCCATCACTACTTTCTCAACTATGTCTATTGGAGTTCGACAGCTTCTTTTGTGGTGTTAAACTACCTGATTCTCCATCGTCCTGATTGGCAATATCTTTGGCATTTTTCCAATATATGGTGGATAGAGACTAATTCCAATTGTCGGATATTGGGAAATCATATAAACATCAAGCTCAAGTAGAGCACCTGATGTAGAACCCGAAGGATCATGAACTGTCTGGCCTTGGAGCATAGGTCTCCCAGTTCATAGACCTTCACTTTCTCTTGGAAAAAAAAATTAAAACGAGTAACCCTGCACTGAAATAAATAATTTTTCTGATAGAACCTTCTCTTCTACTGTAGATTTTTCTTTTCTATCCATTATTATTTTGATAACAAGGCGTTATTTTAATTGCCCTCATGTCACGGAGAGGAAAAACGTATTCTCACTGCCAACAACAGGTGTTGTTGTATTCACATTTCTTGGTGGCCCAATTCTTGGAGTTCCCAGATTTCTGAGGTCAATAATTGGCAAAGCTTTAAATATCCAGAGTTTCCTTTGGCTAGTGAATATGGAAATTCTTTTTGTTTGCAAACTTGGAATAATGATCTCATCTTGGCAATATTTTTCAGTTATTTTGGTTGCAGCATTTTGGGAAGATATTTACACTCTCATGCCTATTCTTTCTGTTTGTCATTTTCTTGTCACTTCTCAAAATATTCTTCTCATGTCTTTTCTGCATATTTTTCAAAGTACTCGGACTAAAGAAAATCAATCTACCGGTGTCAAAATACCATGAAATCTCACTGTCCTGGGATATACTGTTTTGGTGTAAATTTGTTTGGATGCTATCTATAACTTTGACAGAGGTTTGGCATGGGGGGAGAGAGAGAGAGAGATTGTTTTCGTGTTACACCGTTCTTTTCATTTGGACCTAAAATCTCTATTTCTACTAATATATTTTCTTGTTAGATATTTTAAGTATAAATAGGACTAATAAATGTAGTCTCAGTAATATTGACGTATTCCCCTACACAATTTTCTCATAAATCTCCAATTCTTCTTATCTCTCTCTCTTCCCTTTCCCGTTATACATCGAAAGGTGTGGTGGGTCACCTGAGGGGTGTAAGCAGCCCAGTTTGAGCGGTTTTTGACATAGTTTCAGTCCATTCCGTTCAAAAAGGTTTGATATTTAAACCAAACAATTTAAAACGGTTTCAGAAAAACTCAAACCTGAACCAAACGGTTTGGTTTTAAACCGCGGTTTCTTCGTATATTTTTTCTTCTTATTCGCTTGATGTCACTACATTACTTTAGTAACAATGAAGTAAAACAAACTATATGTATAAACTATGAATCTAAATACCAACAAGACCACAACAAAGACACAATAAAAACTACGATGAAGTGTTCCGTTTACTTTTTAGGCTAAATTCATACAAAATAAAAGTTAATATAAAGTCACAATACAACTATGTTAAACAAATATAGAGTCACACTTTCTGTTTCTGGACTTCAACATTTGTGGTGTGAAGATGAGGTTTGGTGAATGAACGAATAATCTGATGGGTAGATTGGTTTCGTCAAATTAGGACTATTGCTAATTTCAACTTTATATGGAGGTTAAGATTGTAATTTAAGAGTATGAACCTTGTCTAATTTTTTCTGAAAGTTTAATTTTTCATTTATATTTATTTTTTATTTTTTATTTCTTAAAAGGTCAAACCATGGTTTCAAACCGCAGATAAAATACCGAAACTAATAGTTTGGTTTGTTTTGGGATCAAAACCATTACATTGACGGGTTCATGTGGCACCAAATTGACAGTTTCGAAAAGGGCGGTTTTGGTTTGGCAGCTTACAGCCCTAGGTCACCATGTGCCCTTGTTGTTTTGTTTATCCAAGGTGGTGGTTTTTGGTTTCATTTTTCAAAATCAAACTGCAAATGAGCTTAATAGGCTGTTTTGTGATTCACTGAATTGCAAAATGCAATTTGATCTTATTCCTGTGAAGGGAATTGAGAGTATCTTGCATCCACTTTTTACACCACGAACTCCAACACATTTGCCTTTTTTCACCTCTGGCGCTTTGACTCTTGTTTTCTTTACTTTGGCCTTCTAAATTATCCATTGGAAGTAATTTGAAAAGGCTTTCTTTGCTGTTTCTCTCTCTCTTTTGGGTTGAAACAACTAATTATGGAAGCATATCTCTACTACCAACTCGGCAACCCCTGTCCAGTCTCCTCCTTCCGTCCAACTTGACTCCATCAACATTCACCACGTGTCTACCTTCTCATTTTCCCACTATAGCTTCCTCTCGCATCTCACTTTGCGCCACTCCCATCATTCTGCCACCCCATACTATACGAGCAGAAACACGATGGTATGTGGCGTGATCGGTTGTGAAAGATGGAAGAAAAGGAATGGGTGTCCATGACATGACTGTGAAGGACAATTTAAAAACTCAACTTGGTATAGGAATTGGTTGGCATGCATTTGTTACCCAACAGCTTGAATGGCTCTAAAGTTTGTGAGACATGCAACAAATTCAGAGGTAACTGTTCATGTTTGACGAAAATAATGATCTTTCCTTAAATTCTTTTCACTTTATTACTTTGAATTAGCACTGTCAGAGATTTTCTTTCCTTTTGTAAAGGAGAGAAGATCAAACGAATTGTTTGTTTAGTAGAGTTTAAAAGTAGTATTTTATGAGATTTTGAAAAAAATTGGTAAAATGTGTGGTTGAAAAGTTGATAAAAGTTGTGGGTCCATGAAATATGTGGTTGAAATGAGTTTGGGGGGAAAAAAAAAGTTTAAAAAAATTTATACCAAACGTGCTCTAAATATTATATGAGTCTGATATGATCCCTTTGACTAATCAGTCACATAGTTTACCTAAGGGTGATGTTTCCTATGTACAAGGAGTACTATTCATTGCTAATAGACTTGTCCGTGCTCGTCTTATCTTCCTTCTTCTCGACAAATTGACTTCATCGATGTATTAAAGATGGCGATGTTAACCAATTCTTCTCTCTCGTTTCTTGCAGTTGAAACATTTCGTTCTGGCGTTTGAATATGGAGTGGCGCAATGGAAGGTCACTGACATGATAATGCTGCATGGAATTTTGGTTAAGAACTATAAATGTTTTTTACTACAAAAATCCGTGGATATTGGCATTGCTGTAACGACTCAATCCCTTATGTAAAACTTGATTTATGTGTAGTTATTCTGATTTAGCTTTTCTTTTTACATGTGCAGATGTTGGTTCCAATGAAATGATACACTTACTTGAGTTATTGTAACTTGTCTTTTCTTTAAGGGTTAATTACGCTAATGATCCATATTTTTTCAAGTTTGTAACGATTTCATTCTCATTCAATTTTTTTAGTAGATATCATCTCCATCCTTTCATTTATTCGTACATATGGTCTTCAAATTATTATTTTTCACTATTTTGACAATTCTTTAACAATTTTGTCCATTGACTTAAATAAATTAAAATGATAGAAAAAAGAAAATTCAATGAAAATTTTGCAATTGAGCTCTTAATCTTTTCAACAGAACAAATAAATTTAAAATTATTTTAATTTATGCAGATAGGTGTTCTTCCTTCAACAAAAAGAAATCATCTTTTCCAACTCACCAACTCGCCTACCACCATTTTTTCACAACCCCGTCTTCCACATTGAAAGCATACTTTTTGGATATGACTCCCAGTCCTACAGGCTTGTCACTCAAATCCAGCTCGCAACCAATAGCCTTAGTAAAATTCCCATTACCATCACTCAACAACAACACCTCATCACCAACATTCAGGTCCTTCTTCTAGGCATTCATCACAAACGCATCATTAATAGAAATGCACGCAATTGTATCCACCCCTTTGGCCTTTAACTCTCCAGCCTTCTCGACGAATCCCGGGAGATGTTTCTAGGAACAAGTGGGAGTAAACGCCCCATGAACTATAAAGAGAATAGCTTTTTTGTTGGAAGTAAGCTCAGAAACATAGATCGTTTTAAGCTTGTCGGAAGAGTTGAAATATGAGAGTATTGCGTCGGGAAGCTTGCCCCCGACGGAGATGGTGGCGGAGATTTTTAGAGTTGCTATGGTGGAGAATTTCAAGGGTTTTGGGTGGTGGAATTTACAGGGAATCCGCAATTGATGACTTAAATAAAAATTAAGGATCTTTCATTGATGACTTACATGAAAAGATGGTGGGTGGGTGGGTTGGAAAAGATTTTTTTTTGTTGGTGAAGAACATCTATCTGTATAAAATAAAATAGTTTATGATTTATTTGTACTTTTGAAAAGGTTAAGAGTCCAATTGCAATGTTTTTATTGTATTTTTTTTATCATTTTAATTTATTTAAGTCAATGAGTAAAATTGTCAAAGAATTATCAAAATAGTGAAAAATAGTGATTTGGGGACTATCTGTGTAAATAAATGAAAAGATAAGGATGATATCTGTTAAAAAAATTAAATAGAGATGAAATCGTTACAAACCTAAAAAAATGAAGACCATTAATATAATTAACCCTTTCTTTAATTATCTTTACATGAGTCCCATTAGCTATTTCGTTTTTTCTACTCCCATCAGTATTGTCTTACAGTTTCTAACAGCATGCATGGTAGTATTGTCTTAGATTAAAAAAAAAAAAAAAAAATTCCTTCAATAATATCGTTTGAAATTGAAATGTCATTAAAACTAATGAAATTATCATTACTTCGATTATAGGTCATTTGAAATAAAATAATAAAAAAAAATAGTAGAAGATGAAGATATAGTAGAAAATATAAATGTAGAGAATTAATAGAACAAATAAAAAATTAAAATTTACAATTATAGAGTAATATCTAAATAATGAGATATTAGATACTAATTATAACACTAATATTGAGATAATGAAATTTGGGAATTATTAAGGGAAAATTAGCTCAAATACCTACTTTTCTAAAAAAAATCAAAATATACACCCATTTAAATTTTATTAATATATACCCTACATAAAATTTACTCAATGAAAAATACCCTCTTTTACACTATACATATATTTAAATTTTTTTTATCCTAATTTAGTTAGTCACGGGCCTAATTTTCAGCACCCACCCACCCAACCTCCACTTTCTACCAGTGCCATCGCCGCTGACCACCGTAAGCCACCATTGTGACCGAGCAAGCCACCGACATTGCTGTACCGACGCCACCACAACCACAATCGATCTCAATTTTATGTCCCAAATCTGCAATGTTCCCTTCTCTCTCAACACAGATACGCGAACAGAACATCTGCGCAACAAACTGAAGATTTTCAGAGGAATCAGATCTACACAATGTCGGCCACAAAAGCGAGCGCGAAGAAACGAGTTTTGGAGTCGGACAATTCAAAATCGGAGAGTCGACAACGAGTAATTGTCTACGATGATTTTGATGTGGACATCTCCAACGATATCAAAGGAATCATGAGTGCTCTTAAGCAGATCAAGGAGAAGGCGCACAAGAATGGTCAAAAGAAGAACGAAGATACAATTTCTAGGTGAAATTTTTGTGTATTTTCTCAGATCTATGCCGATTTCTTATCTGTAGTCTACATGCGGTCCTGGTGTATATATATATATTCTCAGTGATTGTGATCTTATTTGAACGAGAAAATTTTAACTGTCTTATCAGTAAGTGCAGGCGATCTTACCAAGCAAGTCATGTATGTTTGGTATACTCCCACTGCTAATAACTGTGTCAAGATCAAGTTTATGTTTAGGAAGGGCAAACCTTGTGATTGGTTGATTATCATTTTAATATTATTTTAAAGAATTAATTGCTATAACGATTGGCACGCTTATGAACACGACTTGATTTCTTGTGCTCTATTCTTGTATAGGATTTCTGGATATTGATAATGACATCGTTTCTACTAGTGACACTGGCTGCAATTCTATATAGTCTACATGTTTATAGCCTGAGGAAGCACCTCCTTCACCTGGAGAAGCTATTTGTATTAGTTCAATGGAACATGACTTTAATTCCAGTAATATCACAAATTGTGCAACTATTTTATAGTTTTGACAGTGAACTTAAATTAAAGAACTTGGGAATTGCAAACTGATTACTACACACGAACTGATGTTAGAATCCAGAATTGAAAACAAATGGTTGCAAAAAGGCAGGTCTTGACGTTGGCTGATTAAAAAAGGCATCCTCATCGCATCTAAGCCCATGTTTCTTAATTTAGTAAAAAACTAGAGTTTCACTAGTTTGATAGGTTTATTATGTGAATACAATGATTACCTGTAAATGAAATAATTTTCCCTTTTAGACCCTCTTTGTCAACAAGAGCGTGCCTTGCAACGAATACTTTTCTTTGAACTATAGACTTGGCTTTCTCCCTTGGCCCATTCGAACCTTTCTTGGACATAGACTTCTCGGTGTGAGCAACAACTATCAAGTTTGTGTGATCTACATACTGCAATAGTTGTTTGATACATATATTTTTATAATGCATTATGCTTTTCCGCTCTTGGTGGCTCTCAAAGTGCGATATCCTCAAAGGATTACTATTCTACGGGGCAATCATGAAAGCCGTCAGGTACACTTCTATGGCTGCATTACTTGGTCACATTCTTTCTCCTTCCTGATAGCCCTAAATGTACTTCCTTTTGTCTGCCACAGAATATGCTCTGTTTGCTTGAAATAATAATGTAAATTGTAAATGTGTAATTGTTTGTATCTATAGTTATTTATCATCATACGTCAAGTATGATAGAATGATTGTTCGCCTCTTCACTTTTGTAGCTTTTTTTAGTATATTACCATTGAAATTCTTTTATAGTTTTTTGAATTTTGCATCAGGTTTGATGAGTTGGTACTGAAAATTTCCTTTTTGTTTCTTGCAGATTACTCAAGTTTATGGCTTTTATGATGAATGCATGAGAAAGTGAGTGTGTTGTTTCCTTATATCAACCAGGATTTATGAACATTCATCTCTTGCTGCATTAGGATAGATAATCTGGATATGGTATTTTTTATAATTAGGTGAATACTCTCTGGTGTAAAAGATTAGTAGAATCTAGTGATGGTCATGAAGCTCATCTCTTTTATTACCAGGTATGCTGAATGATGCGTTTGATTGGCTTAAGTTTGAAGTGTATATTTGACTTTTGCTTGCTTCTCATGTGCTTATAGTGGTATGATTTGCATACCTGGATGATGCACATTAGATGATGATATTTATTTATTTGATCGTGCATTCAATTTTTGATTTTGCCGCCTGTTTGTCAACTTTTTATTTGGCAGCCCTGATGTATTGGTTGATTGGTGATATTGAATTGCCAATTTGAATCCTAGCTCTACGATGGGTTTCCACCACGAGTAAGCGGTATATACTAGTAGATATTTGAAAGAACAATGATAAAAATACTTGACATGTGAAATATTGATTTTAACATTAGACCAAACTAATGTTTTTTTAAAAACTATACAATAAGATAAATTATAAAATAGCAATTATATTAAAAATGAGGAAGTTACATTGAGTAACACATATTGCTACTCGTGTCGAATTGTTGATATTAAAAGTGAAAAAAAAATTAAATAATTGATTTTTATTCAAAATAATTCGTAATTCAAAAAATTGTAGAAGGATATAATTTGCTAAAAATTGATTTTAATAAAATTGAGGAAGTAAGATAGGTTAACAAATACGGTAACATATAAGTATTGTTTTCAAAAATGAAAATTGAAAATATTTGATTTTAGATCAAAATAATGTATATTTTAAAAACATTTACAATGAGATAAATTATAAAATAGTAATTGTATTGAAAATGATGAAGTAATATAGAGTAACACATGTGTTATTCTAATTTAAATTAAGATAACACATGTGTTACCATAATTTAGGTAGAGCAGTGTTGGTAGTGGTGCTCGAGCTGTGCGGTAGAGAAAGATGGTGGTGGTGGTAATACATGTGTTACTCTAATTTAAATAAGGATAACACGTGGTTTAAACTAGAGTAACACGTGTGTTACTATAATTTCAATTAATCGTGGTAGTGGTAACACATGCTACCATACAAGTAACACATGTGTTACCCAGTTTTGGTAGAGGTGATTTGGTCGTTGATGGTGGTAGCAGATCTGAATCCAATTGTTGTGTTGGTTGTGATGAGATAAGGCGAGTGGTAGTGGTGGAAGGCAATTGGTAGTGATAACTAATATGTAAACTTGTGTAAATATGTTGTTTTCAAATAAAAAAATTAAAATATTGATTTTAATTTTTAAAAACTTATAAAATGAGATAAATTATCAAATATTGATTTTAATAAAAATGAGAAAGTAACATAGGGTAACACATATGTTACCCATGTAAAAGTATTGTTTTCAAATGAAAATAATTTATTTTTTTAAATAATTATCAAATATTGATTTTAAGGAAATTTAGTTTTTTAAATAATTATCAAATACTTGTGTAAAAGCATTGTTTTCAACTTTTTACATATTTACACTTTGGTCCTTAAATTTTTAATTATCTTTCAATTAAGTCCTTCCAAAAATTGCATATTAGGTGTGGTAACATATGTGTTACTTATGTCAAATTGATTTTAATAAAATTGAGGAATTCATTAAAGAAGTAACATAAGTTAACGGTAAAATATATGTTACCCACATAAAAGTATTGTTTTCAAAATTAAAATTTGGAAATATTTGATTTTAGACCAAACTAATGTAATTTTTAAAAAATTATTTACAAGGAGATAAATTATAAAATAGCAATTGTATTAAAGAAAATGAAGAAATAACATAGGGTAACACGTGGTAACATGTGTGTTACCCATGTCAAATTAATTTAATGAAATTGAGAAAATAACCTACGTTAACAAATACGGTAACATATATGTTACCTACGTAAAAGTATTGTTTTTAAAAATAAAAATTGAAAATATTTGATTTTAGACCTAACTAATATATTTTTTTAAAAATATTTACAAAGAGATAAATCATAAAATAGCAATTGTAGTGAAAATGAAGAAGTAACATAGGGTAACACATGTGGTAACATATGTGTTACCCTTGTCAAATTGATTTTAATGAAATTGAGGAAGTAACATATGTAACAAATTTAGTAACATATATGTTACCCGCGTAAAAGAATTGTTTTCAAAAATAAAATTTAGAAATATTTGATTTTAGACCAAACTAATGTAGTTTTTAAAAAACATTTACAAGGAGATAAATCATAAGATAGCAATTGTATTGAAAATGAGTAAGTAACATAGGGTAACACATGTGGTAACATATGTGTTATGTATTATCCGTGTCAAATTGATTTTAATGAAATTGAGAAAGTAACATAAGTTAACAAATAGGGTACCACATATATGTTATCCACGTAAAAGTATTGTTTTCAATAATAAAAATTTGGATTTGATTTTAAACCAAATAAAAGTAGTTTGTAAAAAGCATTTACAATGAGATAAATCATAAAATAGTAATTGTATTGAAAATGAGAAAGTAATATATGTGGTAACACATGTGTTACCTGTGTCAAATTGATTTTAATGAAATTGAGAAAGTAACATAGGTTAACAAATACGGTAACATATATGTTACCTACGTAAAAGTATTGTTTTCAAAATTAAAATTTGAAAATATTTGATTTTAGACCAAACTAATGTAGTTTTTAAAAAACATTTACAAGGAGATAAATCATAAAATAGCAGTTGTATTGTAATTGAAGAAGTAACATAGGGTAACACATATGATAACATATGTGTTACTCGTGTCAAATTGACTTTAATAAAATTAAGGAAGTAATATAGGTTAACAAATACAGTAACATATATGTTACCAGTGTAAAAGAATTGTTTTCAAAATTAAAATTCGGAAATATTTGATTTTAGACAAAACTAATATATTTTTAAAAAAATATTTACAAATAGATAAATCATAAAATAGCAATTGTATTGAATATGAGGAAGTAACATAGGGTAACAAATGTTGTAACAAATGTGTTACCCGTGTCAAATTGATTTTAATGAAATTGAGAGAGTAACATAAGTTAACAAATACGGTAACATATATGTTACCCACGTAAAAATATTGTTTTTAAAAATAAAAATTGGAAATATTTGATTTTGGACGAAACTAATGTATTTTTTAAAAACATTTACAATGAAATAAATCATAAAATAGCAATTGTAGTGAAAATGAAGAAGTAACATTGGATAACACTTGTGGTAACATATGTGTTACCCGTGTAAAATTGATTTTAATGAAATTGAGAAAGTAACATATGTTAACAAATATGGTAACATATATGTTACCTATGTAAAAGTATTGTTTTCAAAATTAAAATTTGGAAATATTTGATTTTAGACCAAACTAATATATTTTTTAAAAAAATATTTACGAGATAAATCATAAAATAGCAATTGTATTGAAAATGAGGAAGTAACATATGGTAACACGTGTGGTAACATATGTGTTACTCGTGTCAAATTAATTTTGATGAAATTGAGGAAGTAACATAGGTTAACAAATACGGTAACATATATGTTACCCGCATAAAGTACTGTTTTTTAAAATAAAATTTGGAAATATTTGATTTTAGACAAACTAATGTATTTTTTAAAAATATTTACAAGGAGATAAATCATAACATTGTAATTGTATTGAAAATAAGAAAGTAAAAATTCAGTAACATACTAACATATATGTTACCCACGTAAAAGAATTGTTTTCAAAAATAAAATTTGGCAATATTTGATTTTAGACCAAACTAATGTAGTTTTTGAAAAATATTTACAAGGAGATAAATTGTAAGATAGCAATTATAAAGTATTGATTTTATTGCAAATGAGCAAATAACACATAGTGACATAGAAATTTGATCTTCTCCATCTAATGGGGAGAATTATTTTGCCCACTGAACATTTGGAGGAACAAAATGTGTTTGACATTAAAGTCAAACACTCCACCAATGTGTCCAATTGGCAAAATAATTCTCTCCACTAGGTGGAGGAGAACAGTCCTGAATTACTACTATAAAAATGTTGTTTTTAAATAAAAACAATTGAAATATTGATTCTAAATGTAAAGAATGTATTTTTAAAAAATTTATAAAAATAGATAAATGGTAAAATATTGATTTTAATGGAAAATGAGGAAGTAACATATATGTTACCTGTGAAAAAAAGTTGTTTTAAAATAAAAAAAAATTAAATATTAATTTTAAAGAAAAATAATGTATTTTTTAAATAATTATAAAATATTGATTTTATTGCAAATGAGCAAGTAATGCATAGTAATATATATGTTACTAGTATAAAAATATTTTTTTAAAATGAAAATTTGAAATATTGATTTTAAATCAAAATAATTTATTTTTAAAAAATTTATAAAAATAGAGAAATGGTAAAATATTGATTTTAATGAAAAATGAGGAAGTAGCATATACGTTACCCGTGTAAAAATGTTGTTTTAAAATAAAAAAATTGAAATTTTAATTTTAAAGAAATATAACGAATTTTTTTAAAATAATTATAAAATATTGATTTTATTGCAAATGAGCAAGTAACACATAGTAACATATATGTTACTAATATAAAATATTTTTTTAAAATGAAAAATTGAAAAATTGATTTTAAATGAAAATAATATATTTTTAAAAAATTTATAAAATTAGAGAAATAGTAAAATATTGATTTTAATGAAATATGATGAAGTAACATATATAGTAACATATATGTTACCCATGAAAAAAATATTGTTTTCAATTAAAAATTAAAATATTACTTTTAAATGAAAATAATAAATTTTTTAAAAAATAATAAAATGAGTAAATAATAAAGTATTAATTTCAATGAAAATGATGAAATAACACATATATTACTCATGTAAAAATATTGTTTTTCAAATGAAAATATCGATTTTATAAAATACTGTATTTTTAAACAATTATCAAAGAAAATAAATTGTAAAATATGATTATAATTATTATTATATTTAAAATAGTATACAAATATGATAGTTGGTGGTGGTAACACGTGTTAATCTAATTTAAATTAAAGTAACACGTGTATTACAATAATTTAAAATAGTATACAAATATTTATTTTGTTCGTTTATATGAAAATTTGAGTGTAAAGTCAAAAATTTAATTAAAAGTGCACTTATTTTGACAACTAAAATTACACTTATTTTGGCCACTAAAATCAAGGATTTGGATGACCAAACTTTGAACATGTATAAAGTTGAAGGAGCTAATATGTAATTTTTAGAGGACTTAAATGAAAGATAATTACAAATTTGGGGACCAAAGTGTAAAGTTATAAAAAATTGAAGGACCTAAGATGCAATTTTTAGAGGACTTAACTGAAAGATAATTAAAAATTTGGAGACTAAAGTATAAAGATGTAAAAGATTAAGGACCTAAGATGTAATTTTTGGATGACTTAATTGAAATATAATTGAAAATATAAAGACTAAAGTGAATATTATATAAATTACATACACTACTATACAATAAATAAATGCCACATCATCATTACACATTATAAAATATTGTTTTTAATGAAATGAGGTATTTTTAAAATCAAACCAAGAAGATAAGGTATTTTTTAAAAAAATTAAAAAAAGAGGTATTTTTCAACTTTTTTACAAAAAGTGGGGCTCTTGTCAACTTTGCCCAATTATTAATGAATTGAGTAGAGGTGGCAAAATCAGTTCGACTCGCGGACTGACCGTTATAACCTGATTTTTTGGGTTGAGCGGGCCAAATGGCCCAGCCCATCTAGCACGCGGGCTAGTTGGGCCGACCCGATTTTGATTTTATTTTGTAAATAGCCCCAATACATAATCCAAATAATATCAATCTAAAATGATCTAAGCTCAAGTTACCAATAAATATTAGTCCAAAAATCCCAAGATCCAATATAAAATTATTTAGAATTAATTAAAATTGAGTTTAATTTAAGTTTAAATCCAAAATATATTTGGTGTGACAAGTAAATTATTTATTTTAAATTTACTTATAAGTAAACTTTTTAATTTAAGCCAAACATGCTTATATCTCAAAGCAATAAGACTAGCATGCTTTTAATATTTGTATTTTTTTTAAAAAAAAAGTGTCTACAAATAGTTTATAATTAACAAAAAAAACTTATTATTTTGAAAGAAAATTAACGTTTATCTATTGACTAATACACGAGAGTCCCAATTTTATAAATTAATCTCTTTAAAAATCTCAAAATATATAGTTTAAATGTATCTAAGATTGTATTTGATGTAATGTATTAGATTGTATAAAAAATTTATTTTAAAAAAAAAAGAAAAAAAAATTAAGACCAAGTTGGGCCAATGGACTGGACTGTGCTAACATATTTCTGGTCCATACAAAACTGCACTGGGCCAATCCAGTCCAGTTTCATGTGTGGCCTTACTCTGGCGGGCTGGGCTGGGTTGACCCAACCCAACCCATTTGTTAGCTCTAGAATTGAATATATAATAAATTGAGAGATTGAAGTATGAAAAAAAAAAAATGAGTTTAGAATGTGAGTATTTATAAAAAAATAATTGACTTAAAAAAAATTAAAAGCTGCGACCAACGGTCAAATTTTTGTGACCGTTAGCACGAGCCAAGAAGCTCGTGCTTATTCGCTTGTGGACACGAGCCATGCTCATGGGCTAGTTCCCACGAGCCCGCTCGTTTTTTGACCGAGCTGAATGGGCTCTGCCCTTTTTTTTGGGCTCGGCCCTTACTCGTTATCGTTCCTAAACGAGCTCAAGCCCAATATGGGCCGAGCTTTCATGGGCCGAGTTGGTGAGCCGACGAGCTTTTTTGCCACCCCTATGATGACATAGCGCATGACTATTCTAGTTAGCAGATTTAATGGTACAAAATAAAGGACACATGGTCATTCCGTTAGCTTCGTGGGCATTCCGTCAATGGGTTGTTATGGAATCATAAGTGAGTAATGTAGTATAACTTTGAAAATTTGAGTGAGTATTCAGCAACATTTTAAAGTTCAGTGAGTGAACGAAAATAGGACTAAATGTTCAGTGATTATTCAAAAAATCAAATTGTTGACGTGGCAGACAACTCAACATTAGTTGGTAAAAATGTATGTCACGTGGGCGTTCCGCCTGTCAAGTGTGCTTTTTTGTTAATGGATTATTAAGAGTGAGTAATGGTGAGTAACGTTGTAAAGTTCGGTGAGCATTCAGCCCTATTTTAAAGTTCAGTGAGTAAATGAAGACAACACTAAAAATTGAGTGATTATTCAAATATTTAACTTCACGAATCTCCATTGAATTTTTTTTTTTTCTGTCCATTAATATTTAGAGTAAGGCTAACTCCAAGGCTGCGTCATTTTATGCTCCAATTGAGCTTCAAATCACTACACCATTTTGGAGTAGTAAAAATTTCATATTTTTTTTTATTCCATTTTTGTCTTTAATTTTATAATTGTCAAATTTGTTTTTCCTTATATATCTATTTCCATACTCTTTTATTATTTTATGGTTTAATTTTATTTATGTTTCTTTTCATTTCATTATTATTTTATTAATATAAAAAATTGTAATCGATTAATAAAAAATAATTAATGTATACGTAAAAATAAAATTACTCATTAATTTTAAAAATTTAAAAATGTGAAAACAAGAAGGCGATATTTTTTATTACGACAACAACAATATTGAAAAGTAAAATACAACATGAAATTATATAGATCATTTAATAATTCAGTAAATCATTTCCAAATCCTCCAAAATCATCAAAATATTAACCAAACGGACTTGAAGTACTTTGAGATTGTTTGGCTAGATTTTCATATCTTTTTTGTATAATTCTTGTTTGTTCACTTCGAATAAACTCACGTAAATTTGGATCTGCTACGTTACTCAAAGTTGTGAGTAAAACTCTATTCTTATCTCGAATTTTTGCCACATCAACTTTTTTTTGCTGCCACAGCAACTTTTTTTGCTTCAGTTTGAGCTTGTAGCATTTGAATATGATAATTTTGTTGTCTATCGTTGTTTTCCTTTGTCTGCCTTTCAGAGAGTTGTCGATTTTGTTCTCTAATAGTTTCAATCACTATTGTATTTTCTTTTTAAGTTTTCTTTTTTCCTTTTACTTTTTTTACTCCAATAAGTCGTTCAGTACAAATACCATCAAAATTTTCTTCATTTATATGAAGAGAAAATGAAGACAATCCAGAAGACGCTGAACTTAGAGACTCTGATTGTGATAATACACTTTGCCTTTGATAGTCTGCTAATTTAATAATAAAAAATTATTTAATTTTTCATTTATAAATTTGAGTAGTGATAGAATATTTAATTAAATAATTTTTGAAATCAATAAATTGTTGAAAATTAAAAAAATAAGGAAACAAAATAAGTACTATTTATTTGATGCAATTTTTAAAGAACATGGTTGGAGATAGGTAAAAAAAATAGTGTGAAAATTACACTATTTTAGTATAAAAATTACACTATTTTAAATATCATAATTGGAGTTGTTCTAATAGCATGTATGGTATGCTGGATCGTATGAGACTTTTTATCTTTAATCATCTTGACACGAGTCCCGTTGAATATTTCATTTTCCTGCTCCATTGGTATTGTCTTGACAGTGTGTATTACATGTCGGACTCGACACGATTGAAGAAAAGAAGATAAAATTTTATTTACTGTATTATGTTGTCCATTATTGTTTATTAAATATGTTAGTTTCTATTAGTCGTGATTTGCATAAAGCCATATTTCAAAATTTGGGTTTATACCTTAAAAACTGGTTCACTCTTTCATTGACGGTCTCAATCCGAATAAAGGGGAAAAGTTGCGGGATTTAAATACTTCCAATATCACTATATTTTTTCAAATATTTCTGAAATACTAATGTACTTTAAAATATTCTTGAAATGCCATTAAATTTTCAAAAGTAAATCTCATATATCATTCTGTTGTTAAAACGGAGTGGCATATAGAATTCATTTTTAAAAGTTCAATGACATTTTAAGAACGTGTTCAATGACATTCCAGAAATGTTTTAAAATATAGCCAGAAATATTTGAAAAAATATAGTAGTATTAGGAATATTTAACTCGAGGTTGCGGTAGATTTACAAATACTTTGTCGCGTAAACTATTGGAGTAGGCTTTTCTTTTTATGTAGCAAATGCAAGTTGTTATGTAGATTATACAAGAAACATATTTAACACTATTTTTAGTCTCTTTAGTCTTTATATAAAGAAATGTGAATTTACAATCCATTTCCAAAGAAGCTTTAAAGAAAGTTACAAGTGAAAGAAAATTTCAACACGTTAGAAACAATAATGAATTAACGAGTCAAATGAATAACGGGGCATATGTGGAAATTTGGAACCGGGGGTTGGAACGGGACGATTTTTATTATGTCTTGGATCATATATACGATAATGTACTGATTCTAACAAAGAATTGAACTTCATCAAAATACATTTTTCCCGACAAATTCTCCACTGTAACCGAAAGCGAACTCTTAAATTCCTACAAACAAATAATATTGTTATATTGTATTCTAAGTTTAATTTGTCTTGCTTTCAAATAACGAATCTTTGCCTCTTTCACATATATAGTCTTAGATTTCATCGTCTGTTTTCTAAAAAAATTGCTAAAACTATGCTTCTCAGAAGCTTCATTCCAATCTCATGACAGCAATTAACAATATAATTAGAAGTGATCAAAGTGTTTTGCTTTCTTTGAACAAGTCTTTTCTTCTTATTTAAGTTGTACTAAAATAAGTAAATAACTTGTACTTTCTTGATCCTGATTTCACCCTTTAAAAGTTTGTCTGCTGGAAATATTCCCCCTTGTCTGGTGCCAACCTTACATGTTTACACAAAACCCACAAATTTTTTATTACCCTGATTAGGTCATATCTCCTAATTTCATGCTTGATATGCTCGACTAGGATCGAGAAAGGCAAAAGGATAAATTTTATACTTAATACCTTCGATTGGATAGAATTAAGAAAAAAAGAAAAAAGGGCTACAATTTGTTAATTGTCGTGTCCAATGGTGTCTAGGTCTGCACATCAAACACGGCACAAAGTCTTCCACCTGTCACTTTCTACTTCAGATTTTAAACTCCAACTCTAATGTCAAGTCTTGAATAAAATACAGTGGTAGCTTTCTCGCGTAGCATATTTTACTTAAGATCTGTTCAATTATTCCAGCAATCCTATAATCCAAACGCGTTTAAGGTCTAAATCTATATTAATTGACCTAAAACACTGAGAAATAGATATTCCCCACCAACTAACAACAATTTCTTGGCACTTTATCTGACGAAAACAATGAATTCTTGTTAGGTTTTTCTGGTCTATTCTGTTCTTCATTCTCTCAGTATACCAATCCACGTTCAATTTGGCTGCAGAAACTATATTGAATCCAAATCTGCTACTTTTTGAATCTTCCTAGGTTTTTCTTACAACCTAAAAGCATATCCATCAGCTTATGAATAGTCAGAAACATCAAGAATCATGGGAAAGAGCACAGGGAAACACTTGATGATATCATCAGGAGTGAAGGTATGAACACATTTTTCATCATCCCTATACTGTTAGTGTTTTAAAGAATTTTACGCGCATAAAGCTTGAAATTCTGATAGTTTTCTTTTAACAGATGAATCACGGAACGAAGGAGGCAGATATGAGAAAATCGTTATTTAGTCCAGTACCCAAATCTCCGACAGAAAATGGCAGACCAAGCAGCATGATTATACAGGTAATAGCAAAATTCATCCAATTTTTCATGAATTGTTTGAAATGAAACAGAAGGAAAAAGAAAGATTGTATCTAATTTTGTTTCTTTTTCTGAATTGTTTGAAATGAAACAGAAGGCTAAAACAGTAATCCCTGCTCACATAGTAGCAGAAGCTATATCAACACTCCATGGCCTTGACCTTAGATGGTCAGGTCCCATAACCCCAACAGAAAAGCAATATGTAGAACAATATGTTTTAGCAAAATACCCGGAGTACTCGAATGCCCTCGTAGAAGGAGGAGAAAAGACGGATCTATATGATCTTTGCGTCAAAGAAAAGCTCTCGGTGCCCCAACTGGATGACAAGCGAAAATCACCCCGTGGTGTTCCTAGAGAATCATTTGCGCATTCCTTTGGAATTAGTCTCCTGGATCTCGAGAAAACACAGTTAGAGCCTTCTAGATTGCTTAACATCCTCACAAAGAAGTCCTCCTTCCATGGGAGCTTCGTCTCGATCCCTGAAATCCAAGCTCGAAACAAAGTTCTAAACCATTGTGGACTATCAGACGAGGACTATCTTGTTCTTTTCACTCAAAACTACAAGGACGCAATGATGTTGGTTGGAGAGAGCTACCCGTTCTTCAAGGGGAACTTCTATATGACTGCAATAGGGGAAGATGCTGATTGTGTAAGGGAATTTGCGAGTTACAAAGAATCAAGAGTGATCTTTGCACCAGAATCTTGGTTGGATTTGAGGATTAAAGGATCACAACTCAGCCATTACTTCAGAAGGAAATGCAAACACACTCCGAAAGGACTATATTCTTACCCGGCAGAAGTGAACGGGACCCGATACTCAATGCATTGGATTTCAGAAGCCCATCGCAACTCTTGGCATGTTCTACTCGATGCAACTGCCTTGGTGGTGGGAGTAGATCGGCTAAATCTCATGCTCCACACACCAGATTTTGTATTATGCAGTCTTGATAATACAAACGCTCATTCTTCAACAATCACCTGCGTTCTCGTCAGGAGAAAATCCTTCGATATGTCAACAGCCTCCCCTCAAGTACATGAGTAAGCATATACTATGACTGTAAAAGCATAAATCTAGGCAGGCATAATTAAGAAATGTCAAGTAATTGTGTTCATAAAGATATAAGAATCCTTCTGACTTGCTTGAGCAATAGTCTATAGATTGATACAAAAGAGTTGGCCAAAGATTGACTGAGACATATTCCCACGAATCCTGAGGACTGGGCAACTTATCAAGATCAATAAATCTATGTACAAAATATATTTGTCTCTTGAACCAGTTAAGACATATTTCATGCCTTTTTCGTTAGAGGGCAAATCCATATGCCAAAGAAAGAAAAGGCAAGCTTCAAAATTAGATATTACTACTTCATAACGGGAAATACATTGAACACGCAAATAATGGGATTATTAATCTTCTTGTGTCTATATTTGAAAGGCAACTTCCTTTGTGCAAGTGTTGCCAGGTAATTATCTAAATTATGTATAGATTGACAAATTACCGATCAATCTATTCTATCTCTTGAATTTGGTCACTCTATTCTATCTCTTGAATTTGGTAGAAATTTACAACATACAGGCTGATCCAATAATATATTAGGATTCGTATCTTTGTTCAAGGTTCCTACTTTCTAGCTTGCTGTGAGCATAAATAACACACAACATATATTAACCAATGTTCGGAAAACCGGACCGACCATCAACCCGGAAAAGGCAACGGGTCAATGGTCAAAAGGTCGAACTGGTTTCAATTAAAAAAATTAATCTATAAATCTCACAATTTCTAAAAATAAGTTATTTGCAAATAAACCAACATTTATAGACAAAATAACTCACAAAAATTAGCTTTAAATAGACTTTTCATAATATCCATTTCCATGAAGCAGCAAACATTTTTAGGGTCCGTTTGACAGAGATTATAAACTAGTTTATAAACCAATATTGGTTTATTTGAGTTGAAATTATTGACTTTTCATGTTAAAAGTGAGTTGAAAAGTCAAAAATGACGGCTGAAATAAACTAAAAACGGTTTATAAACTGTGCCAAACAAGCTCTTAATTGCAATCCTCAATGCAATTTGCTGTAAAATCAAACAACAATATGTGGCAAGCAATATAACATTGAAATTGAAAAACAGAAAACAAGAACATTAACATTGAAATTGGAAAATCAGACAAATAAAAATAAAAATAAAAAATTGAAAAACCGAAGAACAAGCACGGCCGAAAAATCAAACCATGTCTAATTAATTTCAGTAATTTGATTATCATTCACATTATCTGATTTTCATTTTCATTTTATCATTTCACTGATTATTAGCTTCAAGAACCCAAGAAAAAGACAAGAACACGCATTGGCCGAAGCAAGAAGAATTAGTGAAAAATCAAAAATCAAACCCATATGAAATAAACCCATAAAAATCAAATGTCATAGACAACTCATACACGTATAAAACCAGCAAGAAAAAGTGAAAAAGCAAGAAAAATATGACCTCTGTGTGTGCGGAGCTTAGAAGAGATTCTGCGATTCCAAAACTTTAAGAAATGTTGAAGCGAGATATTGAGGAACAATTTCATCCGTGAATTTCAAAGATGAATGGTTGAAGAATATGATTTGTGGCCGATTTTCGAAGGAGAAACGACGAAGGAAGTGGACGGGAGAGATGGACATGAGAGACTGAAGACCAAAAGATTGATTTTGCCCTAAAAATCAAGTCTAATTTTACTATTTCAACAAAACTAGGTTTTTTGTCCCAACCGGTTTGCGGTTGAACCGCCAAAAAACCCGGTCTCAGTCCAATTTTCTCAAAGGCGGTTAAATAAGTGGCCCGGACCAGTTTTGATGCCGGTTCCCGGTTTTTCCGGTCGAACCGGCCAATCCGGTCCGATTTTCCAAACATTGATATTAACAGTGTCTTTTTCTTCCAAATTTACATGTACACATGGATGCAGTTATAAAGAATTGTTTTTTGGTTAAAGATCTTGTATGCTATATTTATAGTCTCCCAACTTTGCTATATGCCATCAGTAGAGATGGCAGGGGCCCACAAGGAAGCATACTATATTTATCACGTCCTGTTGTGTGTGTGTCTCATAGGTTTGGTTGCTGAGAGGGGGCTCAATCAATTACATACAAGTTCATTCACATTCTGTCCAGAAAATTATTGTACCATTTCCAGCCTATAACTATCATGTAAATTAATGTTTCCTCAGCAGAGAAAATGCACTAAACTCAGGAACTCAGGATAGCATTCATCCAAAGCAAGGTATATTAGCGAAAACCATCAAACATTGAACCAAATACAATAATATTCAACACGAGGTGATACAAACTTCTAATCAGACAGATCTACTAGATACCAGTCAAGTACAGAGAAACGTGAAATGAAGTACAATAAATAGTCTTGCCATAAGCAAATAAAGAAGATATAACTAACTTGTAAGCCAAAATGTGGCAAACCGCTCCTCTTTCTGTCAACCCTAATTTTGCCAACAAAACATCTAAAACCAGCTCCATTGTTTCTGATATCAATAATTAGTTCTTCCATCACCCTCAGTGATCACGTCTTTAAAGGCTCCCCCACTGGGGATCATGGGCAAGACATGCTCTTGATGTGGTACAATGACATCCAATAAGAATGGCCCAGGCGTATCCAACATCTTCTGAATTGCAGCCTTGAGATCATCCTTCTTCGTCACACGAGCTGCAGGTATGTCACAAGCCTCTGCAAACTTCAACATATCTGGAAAGATATCAGACTCTTTGGATGGATTTCCAAGATAAGTGTGCGCCCTGTTAGACTTGTAGAAGCGATCTTCCCACTGAACCACCATGCCTAAATGCTGATTGTTCAACAACATAATCTTGACAGGAAGGTTCTCCACTCGAACTGTGGCCAACTCCTGCACATTCATGATGAAACTCCCATCACCATCAATGTCGACCACAACAGCATCAGGTCTTGCAACAGCGGCTCCTATAGCTGCAGGGAGTCCAAAACCCATAGCCCCTAAACCACCTGATGTCAACCACTGCCGAGGCTTGTTGTACTTGTAAAATTGGGCAGACCACATTTGATGCTGCCCAACACCAGTACTAATAATTGCATTCCCATTTGTCAACTCATCAAGAAGCTGAATTGCATACTGAGGAGGAATAGCATCTTCAAATGTCTTATAACTCAATGGATAGTTCGTCTTCTGCTCCTTTAGCTCCTGCCTCCAGGCCGAAAAATCCAGCCCCACTTTCCCTTCCCTTCCTTTCTCCTTAAATATCGAATTCAGACCCTCCAAGGCCAACTTAATATCTGCACAAATGGACAAATGCGGTATCTTATTCTTCCCAATCTCAGCAGAATCAATATCAATGTGCACAATCTTTGCTCGGCTAGCAAATGCCTCCAATTTCCCAGTCACACGATCATCAAACCGAACCCCAAAGGCAAGCAACAGATCGCTCTTGTCCACTGCATAATTTGCATAAACAGTCCCGTGCATTCCAAGCATTTGCAACGAGAAGTCCTCATCCGAGCAAGGATAAGAACCCAGACCCATCAGAGTACTCGCAACTGGAATCCCCGTTAGCTCGACAAATTTCCTCAACTCCTCACTTGAATTTAAACACCCGCCACCTACATATAATACAGGCCTTTTCGACTCGGCTATTAACCTCGCTGTTTGCTCTAACAACATGTCACTTGGTGGTCGTGGCAACCTAGACATGTACCCTGATAATCTCATGGGCAGATTCCAGTTGGGAACCACCATTTGCTGTTGAATATCCTTAGGAATGTCGATTAAAACCGGCCCGGGTCGACCCGATTTTGCAATAAAAAATGCTTCTCTCACAATTCTAGGAATGTCTTCGATGTCTAAAACAAGATAATTATGCTTTGTGATTGAGCGCGTTACCTCAACAATAGGGGTTTCCTGGAAGGCATCAGTGCCAATCATGCGGCGAGGCACCTGTCCAGTTATGGCGACGAGGGGGACACTATCAAGGAGCGCGTCGGCGAGGCCGGAAACCAAATTGGTGGCTCCGGGACCGGAGGTGGCTATGCAAACACCGGGGACGCCAGAAGCACGCGCGTAGCCCTCGGCTGCGAAAATTCCCCCCTGCTCGTGGCGGGGAAGGACATTACGGATGATTTTAGAACGCGTGAGTGCCTGATGAATCTCCATGGACGCGCCGCCGGGATAGGCAAACACGTCGGTGACACCCTCCCGCTCGAGCGCCTCCACGAGGACATCACAGCCCTTACGGGGTTCATCGGTGGTATATCGGGAAACGAAGGTCTCCTGGGAAGCCTCTTGTGTGGGTGAACGAACATTGGTGATTTGGAGAGGGTAGTGAGTATGAGTGATGGTAGTGGCGGGTTTGGAGGAATTATGAGGAAAATGAAGGATAAATCTGGAAAGCAGTCTTGGAGATTTGGAGAAGGAAAGAGAAAGGTATTTGGAAGTGGTGGAGGAGGGGGAGGAAGAGGCGGCGGCCGCCATTTTTGACGGTGGACAGAGAAGCAGGATGGCGGCTGCTTACGTTTAGTGGTCTGAACTGAAAGAGCGAAACATTGGCGAAGGTGACAGTTTAAACATAGTATAAATAGCACTAGTTGTTCCGAACATTATAATGATGGAATCTTAAACTTTTGTTTACTAACAGTTAGAGTCTCGAATATATAAAACGTTATCTTTTTTGACAGAAACTATCAGTTTGACCGTTAAATGGTCAAATTTTGTTGAATAGACTATTTTACCCTTAAATTGAATGATAAAAAAAAATTACTACTAAACCCTAACTAACAAAATTGTAACTAAATCTCAACCCTTTTCAGGTGTAAATTTACAACCAATCCCCAACCCATACAAAAATCTCTCTCTGGAATTCTAATCTGGTTAAAAAATGAATAACGCCTCAACCCTACTCGTCAATTCAATAAGTAGATTCAATTTTTTGCAACATGGAATTAAGCCCTTTTATTATATTATTGTGTTTGTTAGTTAATTTATATTCCTTTCTGTATCTATGTTTTGAAGAGAAGGTGGTGGAGCGAGTTCTGACCCGTCGGAGACTCGGCGATGACCAAGATCATCGCCACCCACAAGTAGATCCAAGTGGGGAAAGTGTTCACCATGTAAACCATTGCACGTTCTTATTTAGCACCGATTCATTATGCCATTAGAGTACTATCCAGAAGCTTGGCGTTGTAACTCATGGGCCGGACAATGTTCTGAAAAAAACGAAGAGCACCAGCGGCAGCGAAGTATGGAAAGAAGGTCAGAGAAGGCCTCAGAAAAACAAAAGCAATGGCTTCCAATGGCGTGAAGAAGGTTAAAAAAGGAACTTATGTAGACATGCAATGGATCAAGCAAAAATACAACAAAACCACTAACAAACCCTGATTTCCCTGTCCACACGTGCTTCTAGGGTTTGTGTTTTTCTTTTTTGATTGATTTTGATACTGTTACTTAGTTTGATTTAATTCTGTTCATCTTTCTCTGTGAAATATAAACTTTTTTTATTAAAAAAAAAATCCCCAACCCACTAGCTGATCTTTTTCCTGCCTCTGGCTGTGGAGGATTTAGAGATTCACATGTAAGAAACTCTTCAGGAGTTCTGAAAATTGACGAAGATGGAAATCTAGTTCTCTTGGATGAAATCGGAAAATCTGTGTGGTCAACGAATCATTTAGGGCGGAAAATACCTTTGCAGAATTACTGGAATCTGGAAATTGGCCATTCTAGTTGCAATTTTTATTTTTTTCTTTTTACTAATTCAATTTAAGGGTAAAATAGTATATTTAACAAAATTTTGACCATGACGATTTCTGTCAAAAAAGGACTTCAAGCGCTAACGTTTCATACGTTCATGACTATGGCTACTAGTAAATAAATGTTCAGAACCTCGTTACAATGTTCAAAAGTTCGGGACCTCTAGTGCAATTTACCCATAAACATATTAGGCCTAATTTGTATTAGCACATGTTTGGTGGTGCTTGTCAAACTATTCACAACTTAAAATCCACTTTTTATCCACACATGACACATTCATCCACAATTTATAATATAAGCACTTAAAAAATAATTTCAACACTATCAAACATACACTAAGTTTGTGTGTACTTATAAGCACTTATAAACGATTAAATATTATTTTCATTCACACATTTCGTATGATTTACAATTTTTATCCACACATTTTATAGAATCCACTGCTTATAATTTATAAAAATCTTTACCAAATATACTCTATTTTAAGTGTAATTTTTATTATATTATTTAGAGATAATTACATCAAAGGTCCTCAACGTTTCAAAAACGATAGGGATATGCCCATAACCTAAAATAATTGCACCACCAAACGTTCCTCAACGTATGAAGAAATAGGCGTCGTAGGTCCCTCTTCACACTTTCCGTCAGATTTCACCGTTAAATCCAAAAATTGGACCTCACGCGCTATTATTTTCCAAAAAATGCGTCTGAGAATGGCATGGGCAAAAATGTAACTCTACTCTAAACTTTCCTCCATTTTTCCTCTTATTTATTACTTTTGTTCTGCCATGTACTTTGTCTTCACTGCAATTAGATCTCTTTTATCCTCATCTCCTTCTCATATTCTATTACAAACATGGCAGGGAGGGTATACCGTTGTGGAAATCACATGGATCTAAAAACTTCATGGACTGATGCGAACCCAGCTAGGAGATTCTATGTTTGTGAGGTGAGTTCATTAATAAAGAAGATGATGTTGTTGACAGCAATAATGAAAGTTTTGACACTTTAATTTCTGTGCCCTAGGACCTACGATGTGGTTGTTTTACGTGGTTTGACCCACCATTTGTGATCGGGCAAAGCAAGTGATTCCAGGGTTGCTGAATTCAAAGCGAAGATATGAAGGACAGATAAAAGAATTAGAAGCTCATGTGCAGACACTTGAAAAAGAGATTAACAAGCAACAATTAGAGATTCAAGGTCTACAAGTAGAGAACAAAGTACTGTTAGCAAGAATTGAGAATGTGGAAACCAGTAATGACAACTACAAGTGGAGTCGTGTTAGGATTTGGTCATTTGTATTTGGAGTGTTCCTCATATGGATATTCTTGTTTTAGTTTAGGATATATGTTATGTAAATTCAGTATTTGCATTTTCAATGTAACTTACCCTTTAATTTAGGTTGGTGATTTCCAAACATTACAATTTTCCTGTTGCCTTCGTTTACCTGTCCGATATATGGAACAAGGTAGTAATCATGTTAGCATCCCATCGAAAGGAGAATAAAGGTTGGGGACCAAACGTGCCAAAGATTGGGGACGCGTCATGCAACTGGATTATAACATTGGGATGTGTCATGCAACTGACATAAAAGGTTGGGGACGGTAGATGCTCTTGTGAACAACGGTTGGGAATGTAACGTGCAACTGAAAAAAAACGTTGGGGACCAATGATGCCAAACCTTTTCGACATAGGAGGACGAAGATTCTGCTTGTACTAATAGCTTAACTCTGCTCACAGCAGCTCAAAAAAAACCTTATAGCATCCCAACAAGCAGAAGTACAAATATGCAGAAGCAAATAAACACCATCCTTTCAAAAGCTATATAACATGAACTGTACAAAACATGAACCACATAGCAGAAAACATCATCCCATACAAAAAGCACAAAACATCACTGTGCATATTTTTCTTCAACCCACTAGACCAAAATAGAGTACAGATGTTTGCAATTCTTACAGACTACACAACAAAAAAAGACTGTGGTCCATGAAATGGAAGATCTAACTTCTAATCTTTTTTCTTTTTTGGTTGAGGTTCCTTATGCTTCATATTTTCCTTGCGGCTTGTACTTGCACTGTCATTTGTGGTGTTAGATTTCTTAATGCAACTGTGCTTGTTATGTCTAACCTTTCCACATATGCTACATGTCATATCCATCCATTGTCTACCTCTTTTTGATCCTTTATTTGGTACTTCATTAGATTCACTTCTCCTTACCTTCTTTGGCCTACCAGGTCGTGGTCAACGAGGGGGTGGAGCAACTAGATTTTTTCCCCTACCTGCCCAAGACTGTGGTCCATCCATTGGGTGGATCACTGGATTGTAAGCTTGCAAGAAGCTGCCCATGCTATAGCACTCATCCACATATTCTTCCACATCCAGATGTCTTTCCAATATGCAACTTATTGCATGGCAGCAAGGAATGCCACTCAACTGGTAGCTTCTGCAAGTGCACCTTTTCGAACGGAAGTCAACTGCATATGTATTTCCTGAAAGGAAGTTCTCAACCTCAAACTCATTATCCCCAACCCATGTTGACTTGCAATATCTCGCTCCTTCCTTGTTCTTTTCAATTATTTTCCAAATTTTTGGGGCAATTCCTTTGTGACAGTTGTTCACAGAATCTCTCTTTTTTTCCATACGAGTCATGAGATAGTACATCAACTTTTCGAGCATTGTAATGACTGGCTTGTCTCTAGCTTGTACTATTGCAGTGTTGAAAGACTCGCAAAGGTTGTTCATCAATATGTCACACTTTGTCGTCTCTCTGAAGTGTGACCTACTCCATTGCCCTGCTGGCTTGTCGGTCAATCATTTGTGTGCCTCAACATCATGAACTTTCATCTTTTCCATCAATTCCTCCCATTCGGCTAAAGTCGTAGCCTTCGTTGCTCCCTATAAAATATTATTCAACTGTAGACCTCGATGTTGACATTTGAAGTTATTGTGCAAATGTCGAACACAAAAACGATGCTCCACATCTGCACACAATGTATCCAATGCGTCCACCAACCCTTTCTGCTTATCACTGATAAAGGTCCAAAGGCTTGCATCATCGATGCCCAAATCATCGACCAACAATCGCATGAACCAAGTCCAACTACTCTTGTTTTCTGACTCCACCACAGCATATGCAACAGGATACATAGCATTCTCTCCATCAATACCAACGGCCGACAAAATGTGGCAACCAAAATCACCCTTCAAAAAACATCCATCTAACCATATTACTCTCATACATCCTGCAATGAAACCTTGTTTGCATGCAGCCAAGCAAACATACACCCTCCTAAACTCCCTTATATCCCCAGCCAACATTGTCTTCAAAATAATAGTGCTTCCAGGTTACTGATCCGCAGATGCTCACAATAATCACACAAGATGGAAAATTGTTGTTGACTTGTACCTCTAATTGCATCCAGACATTTTGTTCTTGTTCTATAAAATTTCCACTTTGACGCAGTCGAAGCACAATCCATTTTCACTGAATCCAAGAAACCATTCAATCGCCAATCTGGATTATGTTTGAATGTCGGCATGTACTTCTCGGCCAAGAAGTTTGCATCCACGTGCCTGTTTTTAAATGTCATCGCACAATTGTGGTCCAATGCCATTGTTCGAATAATAAATGTATTCGTCGTCTTGTGAAACCTTGCATATAACACCCCATGAACAGTCATCATGTACGCAAACAACTCGTACACGAAGCTTGTCGTCCTTCTTGTACTTGATTTCTCTACCTCGCTTGACATTGTGTTTTAAGATTGCCTTCTTCAAAACTTTTTTGTCTGTAAACTTCATACCTGCCAAAAAGAATGAACAAGAGCTATCAGTACAATGGTGACAATCTATGACAAAAATGATTGCAAAAGGTTGGGGACCTATCAGACAATACATACCAATTTCTAGGTTGGGATCATCCACAGCATCATTTTCCATGTACACATTGTCAGGCATCTTGTATTTGGCTTTCCCGCCTTCGTCGTCACTGGCCAAACTACATAACTCATCAAACATTTCATCCTCCGTGCTTCGACACTTGATGTTTGGATCAGTCGTGACACGACTCCAGTTGTAGTCTGCAGCCAAGTTGTCATCAGAATTAAGATTAGGAACCTCTTCATCGTAATCTGAATCAACCAATTGTTCCTCTCCATCTAATCTACCTCCTTCAAGATCATCATCACCTAATTGACCACCATCAACCCCACTTGCTTCACCTCTACAATGCTCGCCACGTAACACCACATCCTCAACACCTGCACTATTATTCTGCACATTGTCTTCTTCATCGCGCAAACCGCGTGCATCAGTAGCCAATCCACTCTCAGTATGATTCATAAAGAAATCTTCAAATTGTTCGCCAAATAAGTAGTCACCATCATTTCGTAATATGTCCTCTCATTCCTTCACTACTTCCTTATATTGAGTACCCTTAAAAGGATCATCTTGGGATTCTACCGGTGGTTGTGAACCAGTCAAAGGTTGGCTTTCTGGCTCAGCATCACGTACAACGTCATTCAAATCACTTAAAGAACTAGGACTTCCTGTTGTAGCATGATCCTCCACCACATTTTCATCCTTGTCTGATTCTATTTCATCAACAATGCCTACACTATCTGATACAACTAGGTTTGATTCTTTACCAATTACGAACCCTTCTTCTAACACCGTAATCACAACAGAAGATGAACCTAATTTCCACGGTAGGGCAAAAATCTTTGGTCGTGTCACCACATAAATTTCTATAACCCTAGATTTGCTAATATCCCCAATCAAACCCAATATATCATTGTCATACATCAACCTCATCAACCCATTACTCATATTCATCCTATGTTTTCTATACGCGAAGGCCAACGGAAGAGGATAACCCAAAAGCTCACCAATGTCAGCCAACTCAAAGTAAGATAAATAATCAACGTCTACCCAATCAATATAGTGAACCTGCCCATGCAAGTACATCACGTTGTCCATTCTGTTGAAAAATTCTCCACCATGAAGGCACTTAATGGTGAAAAATGTAGAATTTTCGTCTGCAATAAAAAGCCCCAAAAAAATTAGAACATCATCTTGTCAATGACTATACGGTAACTAACAATACAAATGTTTGACATTTTTTGGACAATATCAAACAAAATACATGATTTTCCACCACTTTACCGTAGTTTGGAGTTTTTCCTTCGCCTTCTTCACGGTAATCTCAGTGGTACTTCATTGTGCTATTTCGTACAACTCCAATGCTTCACGGAATAACTATGACAATCAGACGGTCGATGCAGTGGTGTGTTACCAAGCGACTTCTTTAATAGTGAAGAACGATTCGCCGAAGAGTGTTTGAAGAAATGGTGGTGGTGGTTTTGGAAGATAATAAACAAAGGAACTTTTCATATTCATATTTTCTTAAAGGTTAATAGAAAGTCCCAGGATTTAGAGTAGAGTTACATTTTTGCCCATGCCATTCTCAAACGCATTTTTTGGAAAATAATAGCGCGTGAGGTCCAATTTTTGGATTTAACGGTGAAATCTGATAGAAAGTGTGAAGAGGGACCTACGACGTCTATTTCTTCATACATTGGGGGACGTTTGGTGCAATTATTTTAGGTTATGGGCATATCTCTAATGTTTTTGAAACGTTGGAGACCTTTGATACAATTATCCCTATTATTTAACACGCTAACATATATTTTTGTGATAATTTGGATTTTTTGCACAAATGGTCCTTATTTTTTGTACTTACTGCAGGTTGATGATCTATCTTTTCATTTATGACAGTGTAGCCCCTATTTCAAACTTTATTGGTGACAATGGTCATTTCTGTCTAATTCTGTCAAATTAATCGTTAGTTTTGACTTTTTTGCACAAATAGTCCCACGTGTATTCCATACTCTTCATTTCATAAGGGTATTTTTGTTATTTTACTGTTCATAAATAAAAATTGGAAGGGAAAAAAAAGAAAGAAAATAATTAAAAATAATAATCCTCTTTTCCACCCCAATCCCAACCCCAACCCCAACCCCATTTCTTTGGGTTTCCAATCTCCGGCGGATGTAAGAAAACGTCTACCGGATCTCATCTAGGTCCTTCTCCGGCATGCCAAAATTTTCGGTGCCCAGATTTTTGCGCAAAACAATTACTGTAAGGAAAAGGCAAAGGAGTGTAAGCTTTCCATTTCACAGAAGCCTCTGAAGTTGCCGAGCACGGCGGGTGCTTGGAATCGATCTAGCATAATGGCTTTCTAGATAAAATCTTAAATTGGGGTGGCAAATATATAGTTGGAAATCAAGAATTGTGGGTTCTTTTCAAGGGACCCACCAACTTCCCGCTGCAACTTGGGCTTGCCCATTGCGTCCACGCACCTCTCCATTATAAAGGTTGAACCCCAACCTCGAAGGCCCCCACCACCTTGTCCTGGAGTTTTGGTTAAAGGTGGCAAAATTGGCCCAGTCCGCATGCCAGTCCATGTAGCTCGCCTTTTTGGGTTCGGTTGGCTCTAGCTCAAATAAAATTGAGCCAAGATGGGCCGACTCATCTAGCCTGCAGGCTAGTTAGGCCGGCCCAATTTTTTTTATTTTTATTTTTTTTTGTTCCTTAACACTAATCACTCATTTTGTGAATATCTCCAATACATAATTCAAATAATATCAATCTAGAATGATCTAAGCCAAAGTCACCAATAAACATTAGTCCAAAAATCTCATGATTCAACATAAAATTGTTTAGATTTAATTAAAATTTAGTTTAATTTAAGTTTTAATCTAAAATATATTTGGTGTGACAAGTAAATCTTTTAATTTAAGCCAAACATGCTTATATCTCAAAATAATAAGACTAGCATGCTTTTAATATTTGTATTTTTTTTAAAACAAGTGTCTAAAAATAGTTTACAATTAACAAAAAAATTATTATTTTTAAAGAAAATAGACGTTTAACTATTAACTAATACATGAGAGCCCCAATTTTATAAATTAATTTCTTTAAAAATCTCAAAATATATAATCTAAATTTATCTAAGATTGTATTTGATGTAATGTAATAGATTGTATAAAAAATTTATTTAAAAAAAAAGAAAATTAAAACAAGTTGGGCCAATGGGTTGGACTGAGCTAGCATATTTCTGGCCCACACATATTTCATGTGTGGCCCTACTCTGACGGGTTGGGCTGGCCCAATCCAGCCCATTTGCCAGCTCTAGTCTTAGTGGAAGATGTAAATCGCATGATATGCCTTAGTGGAGCAGAGTTGATAGCTTGTTTTTTAAATGCGCTTACAATGAGCCTCTTCCATACCAAAAGTATGAATCGAACCTACACCCTGCAACTACCAGTGAAACTGAGACTACCTCACTCTCACCAACCAACTGAGCTATGCCCTAGAGGCTCTGGAGCTTTAGTGAAAGATGTAAATCGCAGAATGTGTCTCAGTAGAGCAAGATTGAAAATCTCTCCATTATAATCTTAAGTTGAGGTGGTGTCTATAAGAATTTCCATAGAGTCTGTATAAAGCCTAGGTAGAAATGAACTATATCTCTGTTGGAAAAGACTGATTTATCTCTGTTGTGTTTCTGTCCATTAAATCAGATATACATGTATTTGAGGCTGAATTATCAAATATTAAATGTGGCTGAACATACAAAAATGTCCCTGAGAAGTAAATTTCACTGTTGTTCGATGACCAACAAAAGTAATGGATTTTGAGCTAGGAGAGTAAAGTTCTTGTTCATAATTATAATGCCGTCAAATGTGTGAAAGCATTAGTGCTTCATTGCATTCTTTGGAAAAGCTTAATTACACACGCATACACACATAGTTGGGTTGAGTTGAGTTGGGTTGGGTTGGGTTGGGTTGGAGAAAAAGAGTATTTTTTAATTCTTTTAATTCTTTTTTTTAATTTTTATTTATGAACAGTAGAATATCAAAAATATTCTTATGAAATGAAGAGTGTGGAATGCAAACGGGGACTATTTGTGCAAAAAAAGCCAGAGGTAACGGTTAATTTGACGGAAATGACCATTGTTACCAACAAAGTTTGAAATAGGGGCTACACTGCCAAAAATAAAAAGATAGATCCTCAACCTATATTAAGTATAAAAGATAGAGACCATTTGTGCAAAAAAATCGTGACAATTTCACCATACATCACAAAATATAAAATAATTTAAAAAAATACTATTTAACTTTTTTTATTCTAAAAATAATATTTTTTTATTTTTGTAACATTTGTTGTTACATTTGTTATGTTTGTTAATAACAAATGTAACAAAAATATTATAAAAATTGAAAATAGTATTTTTATAATAAAAAAAAAAGTATGACGACATTTTAAAAAATATTTTATTTATTGTGGTTATTTGTTAAAAGACTCCTATATTTTTTAATAACACTATTTATCACCACACTACATGCATGTTATGTTATAAAATATAAGAACATAAAAGTCAATTTATTATTTATATTATTTAATCTCTCATAGCTAGTGACCATCAATATTGGTGATAAATAATATTACTCTAATGTTTTATTTTATATAGAGTAATAATTTTATATTAGTAATTATTATGAAAAATAAATTAATTTTTTTGATATATTAATAGTAATTTTTTATTTTTAAGTTTTATCAAATATTAATTGAAGTTTTCCGTAAATGGTCAATTAAAATATTGGATTAATTACACTGATAGTCTCTATTCTTTCAAGTTTGTAACGATTTTATCTATATTCAATTTTTTTAGCAGATATCATCTCCATAATTTTATTTATTCTTACAGATGGTCCTCTAATCACTATTTTTTACTATTCTGACAATTATTTAACAATTTTGCCCCTTGACTTAAATAAATTAAAATGATAGAAAAAAATACAATGGAAACATTGAGTCCTCAACTTTTTCAAAAGTACAATTAAATTCTAAACTATTTTATTTTTATACAGATATGTGTTCTTCTCCAACAAAAAAAGAATCATCTTTTCCCACCCACCCAACTCCACTAAATGTGGCACTGTTACCTTTCTAGTACATTGCAATTAGGGAAAGAAAACGCCTCTTCACTCACAAATCACAATACATTTCCATTGTCTGAAAACTTCAAAATCTAATATTATTTCTAAATCAAGATTAAGGAAATCTGTATATGAAAGCAAATAAAATTCCTATAAATTTTGTCTGTTGTTCGGCTAAATTTTTAGATAGTTCTAAGATGGTTTGCGTGGCAGTGCTAAGATTCACTGATATGGATTACAACTTGGCAGATTATAATGCCATTGATTGGGGTAGTTGGAAGGACCAGTCTTGCTGTCGTTTGTGGTTGCGCCGCCAATAGAATTGTTCCATATGTTGGAGGTTGTGGCTGAGGAATCAGAATGAGACAAAATAATTATGTGCTTGGAATTCTTGGGGCTGAGCTTGTCGTGCCTTTACAAATAGAAGATTTAGCACACTGCTGCCGCCAAGTCCACTGCCAAATTGGGTGCCACCACCCAAATTTTCTACCACTTGATTGATTCCATGTGAGTGGCTGGCACCATATCTTAAGAAGATAAATTTCCATTACTAAAGGGGAAGATAAATTTTCTTAAGCTTAATTCTATGTTTCCACGGAATCTAACGCAATTCGGTGGTGGTGGTGGTGGTGGTGGTGGTGGTGGGGAGTGGGAAAAGATGATTTCATTTTAGTTGGAGAAAAACACTTATCTGAATAAAATAAAATAGTTTAATATTTATTTGTACTTTTGAAAATGTTAAGATAGAGCTGGCAAATGGGCTAGATTGGGCCAGCCCAATCCGCCAGAGCAGGGCCACAAATGAAACTGGACTGGGCTGGCCCAACCCAGTTTTGTATGGGTCAAAAATATGCTAGCCCAATCCAGTCCATTGGTCCAACTTGTCTTAATTTTCTTTTTTTTTTAAATAAATTTTTATACAATCTAATACATTACATCAAATACAATCTTAGATAAATTTAGACTATATATTTTGAGCTTTTTAAAGAGATTAATTTATAAAATTGGGGCTCTCATGTATTAGTTTAATTGATAAACTTCAATTTTCTTTCAAAATAATAATTTTTTTTAATTGTAAACTATTTGTAGACACTTTAAAAAAAATACAAATATTAAAAGCATGCTAGTATTATTGTTTTGAGATATAAGCATGTTTGGCTTAAATTAAAAGATTTACTTATAAGTAAATTTAAAATAAATAATTTACTTGTCACATCAAATATATTTTGGAATGAAACTTAAATTAAACTAAACTTTAATTAAATCTAAACAATTTTATGTTGAACCTTGAGATTTTTGGACTAATGTTTATTGGTGACTTTGGCTTAGATTATTTTACATTGATATTATTTGAATTATGTATTGGGCCTATTCACAAAATGAGTGATTAGTGTTAAGGAGCAATAAGAAATGTTACCATTGTGGAAAGTTAGGACATTTCAAGAAAGATTGCTATGAGCTTAAGAGAAAATCGAAGCAACAGCAGAATGAAGATCAAAATGTTGTTGCTATTGGACATGCCCTAGATGGTTTACATGTTATGACCGTGTCTGATGGTGAGATTGACCATGAGTGGATATTAGACTCAGGTGCCACCTTTCATTTGTGTCCTGTGAGGTCTTGGTTTTATAATTATAGAGAAATTGAACCTAGGAAAGTATATATGGGGGACAACAATTCTCAAACAGTTGAAGGAATAGGTGACATTGCTATTAGGATGCATGATGGCATTGTCCGACCACTTCTTGGTGTTAGGTATGTCCCAAACTTTAAGAGAAATCTAGTTTCCTTAGGTGTTCTTGAAGATGATGGCTGTATGTTCAAATCTGATTTTGGTACTTTAAAGATTCTTAAAGGTTCTATAGTAGTTATGAAAGATCCTAAGAGGAATGGGTTGTATTACCTTCAAGGTGAAGCTTTACATGCCAAAGATTCAGGATTGGTTTCAATCAATGATAATAGATCAAAGCTATGGCATAGGAGGATGGGACACATTGGGAACAAGGGGCTAAAATATCTTAGTGGCCAGGATTTACTAGGTAAAGACACTGTTGCACCTTTAAGCTTTTGTGAGACGTGTGTTCTAGGAAAGTCACACAGAGTTAGCTTTGAGATAGGTCAACACAGCACTAAGAGACCATTAGATTACATTCATGCAGATTTGTGGGGTCCAGAAAAACACCCTACTCATGGTGGGAACAGGTTTTTCCTATCCATTGTTGATGATTACTCTAGAAAAGTTTGGGTTTTCCCACTTAAGTCAAAATCTGAAACTTTTAGCAAGTTTTAAGTCCTGGCATACCTTAGTCAAAAATCATGTGGGAAAAGGTGTAAAAACTCTTAGGACAAACAATGGTTTAGAGTTTTGCAACTTTGAATTTGATGAGTTTTGCAAAGAGAGAGGTATCACTAGGCATAGGACTATGAGAAATACCTCCCAACAAAATGGGGTGGCTGAGAGGATTAATCGGACTTTAATGAATAAAGTCAGATGTATGTTGATTAGTTCAGGGTTGACCAAAGGTTTTTGGGCTGAAGCCTTATGTACTGCGGCTTATTTGATAAATAGGTCACCTTCTAGTTCTGTTAACTTCAAAACGCCCCAGGAGTTGTAGTCTGAAAAATCTCCAGATTTGTCACACATTAGAGTGTTTGGGTGTGCTGCTTATGCACATCAGGTTGAGGGTAAGTTAGACCCTAGGGCTACTAAGTGTGTCATGTTAGGATACCCAGAGGGTGTCAAGGGGTATAGATTGTGGGTTTTAAGTGTTAAGGGTATTAAGATAATTAACAGTAGAGATGTGAAATTTAATGAGCTTGATATGCCTTGCTTAAAAATTCCAGACAATCAGGTTAAACAAAGTGGAGAAGGAGAATCTTCTACTGAGAAGAAGATTCAGACTGAGGTGAAGAGATTAGATGTTAATCTGGAGGTTAGAGAACCTGAACAAATTGATCCTCAAGATGAGACTGAACAAGAAGAAGTCTTAGAACAACTTGAACTAGAAATTCCTGAAACTGTGATCCCTAACTAAGAATAACTTGAAGATACTAATTTGAGAGATTATCAATTAGTGAGAGATAGGAAGAGAAGACAGGTAAGACCAAATTTAAAGTACACTTCTTCAAATTTAATGGAGTTTGTCCTAGTTTCAGGTGAAGCCTTAGAGTCAGTTGAACCTGTTTCTTATGAAGAAGCGGTTAACTGTAAAAATTCTGAAAATTGGAAGAAGGCTATGAGAGAGGAGATTCATTCCTTAGGCAAGAATGATACTTGGAAGTTGGTTGAAAGACCAAAGAATCAAAAGGTAGTCCATTGTAAATGGATCTACAAGTTGAAGGAAGGAGTAGAACTAAATGACTCTTTAAGATACAAAGCTAGGTTAGTAGCTAAGGAATTTACTCAGAGAGAGGAGATTGATTATAATGAGGTGTTTTTCCCAGTGATTAAGTACAAGACTATCATGTTAGTATTGGTCTTAGTTGTCCAATTCAATTGGGAATTAGAGCAATTAGATGTTAAGACTGATTTTCTTCATGGAGAGTTAGATGAAGTCATTTACATGTCTCAACCTCAAGCCTTTGAGGTGAAAGGGAAGTTTGAGCTTGTGTGCTTGCTTAACAAGTCCTTATATGGTCTTAAGCAGAGTCCTAGGCAATGGTATAAACGTTTTGATGCTTATGTGCTTAAAATTGGTTTCAAAAGGAGTGAATTTGATGCATGCTTATATTATAATAACACTAAGATAGGCTGTGTGGTTTATTTGTTGTTATATGTTGATGACATGTTGCTTCCTAGTAGTAGTAAAGCTGATATCATAAAAATAAAAAACTTTTTGAAATCTGAATTTGACATGAAAGACTTAGCATGTGCAAGAAAAATTCTTGGTATGGTTATTAAAAGGAATATGGATGAAAATAGGTCGACTATTAATCAAGAATCTTATTTGGAAAAGGTAACAACCAAATTTGGTATGAAATTTGCTAAGTCTGTCAATATACCATTAGTTGCACACATGATTTTATCATCTGCTCAATGCCCTAAAACTGAAGAAGAAAAACAGAAAATGAGTAGTGTCCCATATGCTAATGCCATTGGTTCTGTAATGTATTCGATGATTACCACTAGGCCTGACCTAGCTTATGCAGTTAGTTTCTTGAGTATGTTTATGTCTAACCCATGTAAACATCATTGGATTGCTCTTAAATGGCTGTTGAGATACCTAGCTGGGATAGTTAAAAGAGGGTTAGTGTTCGAAAGGAGGAGTGATAAGCTTGAGCTTAAGGGTTATGTAGATTCTGACTTTGCAGGGGATAAAGATCAGAGAAAATCTACCACTTCTTACTTCTTCACGTTAGGTGATAATTGTATCACTTGGAAATCACAGTTGCAACCTTTAGTTACACTCTCCAGCACTGAAGTTGAATATGTCGCATTAACTGAAGTCTTTAAAGAATGCATGTGGCTGAAAGGCTTTTTATGTGAATTGAACTTCTTGAATGAAAATGCCATGATCTTTACTAATAGTCAAAGTGCTCTAATGCTATGTAAAAATCCTGTGTATAATGAAAGATCTAAGCATATTGAGGTGAAATACCATTTCATTAGGGAGAAGTTAGCTTCTGGTGAATTTAAACTGCTTAAAATTACAACTGATGATAAACCTGCAGATGTTGGAACCAAAGTACTTGCTGCTGGTAAGTTTAATAAGTGCATATCAATGTTGAATATTGATATGGGTTAACTTATGTGACATATACTTGCTGCAGTAGAGGATTGGTGAAGCAGGTACCGGGCTAGAGTGGGCGATGATGATGAAATAAGACCACAAAAAAGATAGCACTTGTAGCCAGGGAACTTGGTAGTGGATTTGTAATCTAAGGTGAAGTTTGTGAGAATATGTGGGTCACTAAATCCATTTGGCACATGTCCATTGGACAAGTTGGTTTATTGAGTGTAGACCGTTAGATAAAATAGACGGTTGAGATCTTTCTAGGATTATATATATTCTAGGTCTTCTTCTTTTCTAGGTTAGAACATAGAGTGAAGAAAAGTGAGGAGCCGTCTTTTATTCTATTCTCAAAAGTGAGATTGGACTGAGTGTTTAAAATTCTTGGTCATCTCCGATGGGTTAGTTGGTGAACAATCCGATTGCCGTTCCCTTGGTTGCATTGCAGTGTTCTTTGTGGCAAAAATCTGAGCCCACAAGTTTAACCAAGAACGAAGGAGCAACAAAGGCGTATTTTTCTTGTATTTTTCATGTTGAATCGAGATTTTAATACTTTGTAATTGTTATCAATCTCAACAATATATTTTAACTAATTGCTAAACCCTGTAAGCAATTGTTGGGTACATCTTTCACTTCTTCATGTTCCATCTCTATGACTATTCTTAGATATTGCTAGGCTTCTCGAAGTTATTGAATCTTGTGTTGTGACTGCATTGCATAACAATGCTGTATTCCAGGTTCAACCTCTAATGAAGTAGCTTTTTCAATATACAAAAATGTAACTGAATGATCTTTTCGATACAGGGAAATTAGCTGGAAACCTAATGATTGAACACCTTGTAACTGCGAGTGCTAATGAGTTCAAGATGCCTTGAGGTTATGCATTCACAGATAGTTAACCATCCAACTGCTGCGGCGAGATGGAGAGGAGTGTTTCCTTTCTCATTCTTCATTGATAATATGTTGAATGAATCTTCTACAGGTATGCACTTGACCATTTCCTCAATGTGAAATGCATTAAAAGAGCTAACGCATTCGGAATGGTAACTAGAGACAACTACATGTAAAGCTGTCTCTTATGATTTTGTAAGCTTTGCACTACGAGCGGAGGGACATTTCTTGTAGGCTTCTTGAACTTTATTCCACCTTCTTTTTATATGGTGAGTTCAAACAGGCCGTCTAAAGAAAACTCTTCGTCTATTAGGGTTTCTTCTTTCATTTTTGAAGCCATTAACTGCTATATAACAGTTGATATCAAATAAACAGTGTGTGTGGCCTCTTAAACTTTTGATATTGTGTGAGGATGTCTTCCATATATATCCTTATTCCTTCTATGCTTTTACTGTAGTTCTGAACAAAAAAAAAAACTAAAAAAGAATGTAGATTCTTTGCTTATAATATAATCTGAGAAGCACGGATACGCCACAAGCACCGGCGTGTCGATGTCAGATATGTATCGGATACCGATACATATTGGACACTTCGTCGGGTAATTTGTTTAGGGTTTAGAAAAAATACGTCAATCCTTATGGACCGATCAACATTTTAAATGGGCCAATTATTTGTTTGTTAATGTTAAAATAAGTCAATCATTTTTTAATATTTGTTTTTTATAAAATAAGTATAGAATTTTTTTTTTCTTTTACACTAAAAAATTTGAAAAAAAATATTTAAATATTAAAAAAAATTAGTCGACGTGTCGGTGTCGGTAGTTTTTTGAAAATCGCATGTCGACGTATCCGATACGTGTTGCATTGGACACGTGTATCCGTATCGGTGCATGATAGATTATAATCATTACCTTTTGATTAGAATGCCACTTTAAAAGTGAAGCAAGAATAGGGTTCTTCACTTTTACATCCTGAGGAAAAGAAGAGAGGGGGATTCTGCTCTAGTACTTTAATTACAAAATTTATGAAAATGGGCAGTTTAACATGTGATTTCAATTAAACTTCATCAAATACTTAATAGTACTGCAAGAGAAGTATCCCACTTTAACATGAGAATTTCTACGTTTTCCTACTTTGAGAATTTTCTTTATGGGTATAAAGGTACTTGAGAATTTCCATTTCCTTTATTGTTTACTTTGCTTGATGATGGTTAAATGTTAAATCATTCCTTGTTAGAACAAAGAGGAAATTCAAATGTTGAACTTTTACTTCTATTCAACGAAAAGTAGCAGAATTGTTTTATATACGCGATATGATTTATTAACTGGCCCTCGACCAATTGGACGTATGTACACTCATTTATATCACTATCAACAGTAACCATAATAGTTGGCAGCAGTTGGAGTTAGTTATCAGTTACAGGAGCTAACTGAAACTGCCTTACATATGTCAAGTCTGTAAGAGGGGAGAGAATAGAAGGTTCATTCAAGTCTTTAACAATTCTCCCTTCATTTGAAAACTTCAGTCTTTTTCTGACCTTCTACATATATGAAAGCCGGAGTATTCTTTTTTAATTTCAGATTGTAAAGTCTTGATTCATAGTGCAACTGAGCTCAAGAACTGAGCTACAGGAATGTAGGCAATTGATAAATTGGTTGAAATATATTATTCCATATACTTTAATCATATTTCTACAAGATGCAATCGTATTTAAGGTAGGACAATTAATTCTATTTCTATTGAAACTCCTAGTTAAATAAGGAATATAATTGATACAAAATATCTATATATATATTTTAATTAATTGCTTAACCCTGTAAGCAATTATTGTGTACATCTTTCACTTCTTCATGTTCCATCTCTATGACTTACTCTTAGCTAGGCTTCTTGAAGTTATTGAATCTTGTGTTGTGACTGCATTGCATAACAATGCTGTATACCAGGTTCAACCTCTAATGAAGTAGCTTTTTCAATATACAACAATGTAACCGAGTGATCTTTGCGATACAGGGGAATTAGCTGGAAACCTAATGATTGAACACCTTGTAACTGCGTAGTGGTACCTTTGTAAGTCTAGCCCTTAGAAGATCGAAATATAGTGGCAGCTGCACGAGAGCGAAAAATGCCACTGGTATACAAGCAACACCATATATCGGAATTGCTGCAAATCTCAATTTGTCTATGAGGATAAAGGTATGCCCTGCACAGAATGAGATCAACATAGCAACAATGGATGCAAAGAGAGAAGTTAAGCCCAGCAAAAGCATCCTCGGCAATGTTAATTTGAAATCACGTTCCTGGCATCTCGAAGTAATGATGGAAAGGAAAAACACAAGGGCTGTGACAGCGAGGGTGAGAGCAACAAGGGATGTGATGGAAAACACATGAAATGCTGGGTGGTTTTCCAGAACTGGATACCCAGTTTCCTCTTTTAGTCCACCTGGCACTGTGGCTGAGCTAGCGAATGCAAGAGTAGCAATGAGTGCTGCAATTACAGAACATGACTCTGATGTTTTGATAAGCCAATCAGTGCCATCTTTGACCAGCTTTTGATGTGTCTGTTCGAAGATCTTCCTTGGGGTTTCTCCCTTAGCGTTGTTGTGAGCAAAGCTTAGTGGTGGAACAGAGTGCTTAACATGCTGCATCAGGAATAATATATTGGTTCAATTTGAAATTTTTTCCATTTTCTGCCACTCTCAGAAGATAAAGATAGAAAGAAATAAGAAAACACGACAACTAACTCATGTAAAAGCTTAAAGATGTTAGACGCAGGACACATTTATTATTTAAAAGCTTTAAGATAAAGTGGTTTAACGTGGTAGCAAAGCAATCAAACCATATAGAAGTTGAGTTCTAGTTTTGCAGTCACCCATTTATAAAAAATAATGTACGCATCATAGCTTTCATAATAAAAAGGAATCTGACCTACACGTAAGGGGTTGTGTTGAAGACTAAAATTAAATAATAAATTAATTCTCTCTCTAAAAGTTTAAGCTTGTAGATAAAGTAGTTTAACATATACATAATACATGCATGGTACCTTGTACCACTTTATCTCCCATTGCATCTGCAGAGCAGCACCAGGAATGCGCCATGGTAGGAGTTCTTCCAGCACTGCAGCAAGGTGTAGAATGCTGTTTCCTTGATCATCCAATTGGTGAAACACGAATTCCGGGAGCTTCTTCTCCACCAAATAATCAAAAACAGTGGTTTGTCTGTTCTCAGCTGCCAACATCAGCACATTCTTCCCGCTAGAGTCCATGTCTTGAATGGCTACTGGAAATGTGTCGAGGATTTTCTGTACCATTTCGAGAATTCCCATCTTCGCTGCTACTAGTATTGGAGTCTCTCTTCTAACCAAGACTTGAGTATCCTTTTTTACTGTGCCAATTGTTCCCACATGATTGTATGCAAATTCCTAACTAATAAATAGAAACCGAGTTCTTACATATTGCATTATAATTCTATGAATCAAGAATATTTACCTGATCCATTTTCGCTTTCGTCTTTCTGTTTCTCATTCTGGTTTTGTGATTGATCAGTTGACAAACTTCTCCCGCCATTTGTTTCTGGGTTCAGGTGGACAACTTGCTGATCATTGGTTGAAGGTGGAATAGGCGGCGGCGGAACTCTTTGTGAATACTGGGGTTCCAGGTGTTCAGGTTTTTGCCCATTATTGTTGTACTTATAACTTGACTCAGACTTAATCATTTCGTTCATAAGCTGTAATGCATGTGAATGTCTTTCTTTCTTTACTTGAATTCTCCGTATTCCCCAGAACCCTACACTCATCAGCAAGGTTAATGTAGATGTAGTACAGTAACTAAATAAAAGGATGGATAAAACCCAAATCTGAGGGGGAAAAAAGAAGTAAATTAACTACAAAAGGAAACAGTACTTACCAACTCCTATGATGGTTAGGAAGACCTTCATCGAAAATTTTAGAAATAGAATACATGTTGCATAATTGGGAGGAAAGAAATCATCATCTTCAAACTCTTCCTCTTCTTGTTTCACGGCAACTAAAAGTCCATAAAACAGATCAGTACATACTTTAAGGCACAACGATGCAATAGGAGTTCAAATTGATCATGGCTTCCGGAGACCATACCACAAGAGGTGCTAGCAAACGTGGTGGCTGTTTCAACTCATTAAAGTAATACAATAAGATGAGGAAAACAATCTCTTCGTAATACTTCTCAACTTATATTGATTCATAAAATCACTCGATTGAACTACAAAGTACAATTCATTTTATACTAATCAACTCAACTCAAAATACAAAGAATGTACAAAATTCTCAAGGAAGAATTAACTAAAAGTCTCTAGACATAAAGACACGTAATAAAGAGACTTAGGAAATTTAAATCCACGTACTTAACTACACCGAAAATCAAAAGTTATTGAGACAAGAATTAAATTACTCAAACGAGAGAGAAAATATCTCAAATCATGCATCAAGGTTTCTGTGGAGCAACTAACCCGTGTGCTAATATGGTATTCCATTCTTGCAAAAAAGCATATTTCCATGTACTACCGTTTTGTTGGAGAAAAAGTTTCTACACGTATCTAATCATGATCAGCTTTGTAAGATAGTCCCCAAATCTCTTATCAATTTACTGAAGGTTATCACCAACTTATTTGAATGTTCTAGATTTCTCTCTTTGTTTTGCTTTATCTAGAACTCTCCCTTGTGCCATATAAATTAGGAAGGATCTAGAATATTCCATATAAATCAAGAAGGATATAGAACAATGGAGGTACTTTCATGATTAGTACTAGAACTTTCTAGTTTGTTGTTAACCTCCATAATAGATGTTTCTAGAAAAGTAATAACCAAGTATAAATAGGGTGTTGGTGTTGTGGTGAGTAGGAAATGAGGTAATGAGTGATGAGTGAGATCAACTAAGAGTGAGTGTTGTGTTCCATAACAAAAGACTCATTGCAAAAAAGCATATTTCCATGTACTACCGTTTTGTTGGAGAAAAAGTTTCTACAGGTATCTAATCATGATCAGCTTTGTAAGATAGTCCCCAAATCTCTTATCAATTTACTTCCTTCAGCTGCAAGATTGGTGGTCCGTTGGGAGCACCATCTTGTCTGGGCATATTAGGAAGAAGATCAAATGAATGGAGATCATATATTCTCAGCTATTGGCGAGAATATCTTATTAGTGAAATCATATCATTGTCATCATCTATTGGGCAAGAAAATTGTATCAATGCAAATTAAATTGGTTGTCTAAAATTTTGCACTGGAATTTGTAAATTATTGTAATTGATTCATTTCTCGTCTATTTAGCAACCTTCTGTGTGTACAGATGTTCTCAGTCAAATCCATGTATCAAGCAAATCAAAATTCACTGTTTATCTCTCAATTCACTTTATGTGATCATCTTTAACCTACTTAAGCTAAACCTTAAAAGTAATACCATTTTTGTCTAGTCTGAAGAATATATGTTCTAAATTTAGGAATGGTTCAGCACTAGATACTATAAGCTATTACTTGAAACCACATTCATTAAAAATTTGTGCAAAGAAATCTGTACGTACTTTGAGGTTCCTTCTCTCCTTTTGGGGGATCCTCTTCATCATTCGAACCCCCATGTTGTTTACTAAGTTTTTCAAGACCAGCTGGAAAGAGAAAAGCAACAGTGTAAGAAATATAAAATGTTACACTACAACTTGAAACCACATTCATTAAAAATTTGTGCAGAGAAATCTGTACGTACTTTGAGGTTCCTTCTCTCTTTTCGGGGGATTCTCTTCATCATTCGAACCCCCATGTTGTTTACTATGTTTTTCAAGACCAGCTGGAAAGAGAAAAGCTACAGTGTAAGAAATATAAAATGTTAGCCTACAGAAACAGGGAAATATGGTTCATTGTGTTTACCTCTGATACTCTTGTAAATTTGTTTACTATGTTTTTCAAGACCAGCTGGAAAGAGAAAAGCAACATTGTAAGAAATATAAAATGTTAGCCTACAGAAACAGGGAAATATGGTTCATTGTGTTTACCTCTTATACTCTCGTAAATTGGAGTGGAAAAAAGTAGGAAGATGCCAATACATGTCTTGTAGTTCTCTGGACAGTTGACACCATTTCTGGGGCTGTACATACTTTTATGGGGACTAGGACTCTTCTTAAGCTTGTCAACAAATACACCTTACCAAAATAACAGTTCCGTTATAGCACGAATTGAATAATAGAAAGAAACTTATCATAGAGGAAGTTTGAATTCTCTATCAATATCATATATTTAATTAAGCTGATGCCGAGAAATCAATCATTTATTGAAGCACATCAACACTAACATTACTCTAAAAATAAACTAGTCATAATAATGAGAATCATATTGCAAACATATGACATTAATATAATAAAATATGAGGACTGGACTTCAAAAATTTATATATTTTGAGATGGAGTTCTCCCCCAAAATGACATTGTTTTTGCAGATATGGTAGTTGAATGATTTTGCCTCTTAAACTGAAGTATATTGACCTAAGAGCAAGAGGTCTTTTTTCTCTATTTCTCATCTCCTCATATCATAGATAGAGATTTTAATTCCTTCTTTACTTCAGTATTTTCTGTCCTTAGAATTGTTTATCCCGAAAAGGAAAACTGGCTCTTACTGAAATATAACTATGGGAATACTTGAAAACAAATTAATGGAAACATTGTGTTAATGAAAATATTTCTCACAGCGGTAGATGATGGAGTCATGGAGTCGAAAATGAGTGCTGCTTCTGAACAAATTAGCCTTTCTAGCAAGAACATGCATTGGTGATTCACCCTCCACATTGACAGAGTTGACCAGCTTTGGGTAATAGCTCATTATCTGGTAAGCCAATTCTGTTGCAAAAATTATATTTGTAATTTTATCCCTTTCTCATTGCAAGTTTGGAATGCTGGACAGGACACAATTGCTACATGCTTTATTGCACACGTGTCTTTCCAAGTCTTATCGACTTCTGTCTAGTCCAGTGTACCAAACCTGGCTGTACAAGTTTGAATGTGAAGAAAGTTGTAAAAAAGGTTTCTTACTCAAATATTCTCCAGAAATAGCAGAGTGTAAAATGGTATTCCCATCTTCCCTTCTACAAAGTGATTCATCTGGTTCTTGTCCTTTGTTTTGCTGATCTGTTTGTTGCACTGGCTTTTGGTTGTAGCGATCATGGAGAGAAATAAAAGCGTCCAACTTTCCATGATAAGCTGCCACAAACAATGGGGTCTCGCCCTTTAAATTGCGAGTGCTAATGAGTTCAGGATTCCTTGCTATGCACTCACAGATACTTAGCCATCCAACTGTTGCTGCGAGATGGAGAGGAGTGTTTCCTTTATCATTCTTCATTGATAATATCTTGAATGCGTCGTCTTCGGGTATGGACTTGATCATTCCCTTAATATGATTTTCATAGTAAGAGCTAACACGCTTGGAATGGTAACTAGAGACAGCTACATGTAAAGCTGTCTCTTCTGATTTAGTGAGCTTGGCACTGCGAGCCCAGGGATAATTCTTGTAGGCCTCTTCAACTTTGTTCCACTTTTTTTTCATGGTGACGTCAAACAGAGAGTCTAAAGGATCTTTTATTGAGGTACCTTTCATTTTTGATGTATTTTGCTAATAATGTGTGAGGACGTCTTCCATCCAACTCTATTTTATAAGAAACCTTTCCAAAATATTCCACTCCTCACTTCCACAACAAGTTTCTCCAGTACAAGAATGGATTTGCTGTACTTTTTGAGGAAAGACGAAGCTAAAGTCTTTGAAGTCTAAATTTAAATATTTTCTTTTTTAATAGTTTAAGTTTTTAGATATGATGATTCAACATAGTATAAGAGCAGGTATAGAAGTAGGACACATCTATCCTAAATACTAAGTTAATATAGAAGAACATCTATTAGCATAAGATAATTTGGTTTAACATTCATACGATAGTCAAAGATTTGGTTAAGAAAGAAAGTAAATTCTTTGCTTACTCTTAATTACTTCACTTTATGAGAAGTGCTCTTTTCTTTATCTTGGCAAGCTTTGATGAATCGAGCCATATGATCAACATATGGCTTGATCAAATCTTCTATTTAAAAGCTTAAACTTTTAGATTGAAATCGTTTACATTGTATCACAGCAAGATACAAGATTTGAGTTCAAGTATCTTCAATACTTATTTATAAAAAGTTATCACGTGTGAGGTGTTTAAATGAATTTAGTCTATACGTGAACGTATTGAAACAACATTTAAATACATAATTATATTATATCTCTAAATACTTAACCTTCTAAATAAAGTAATTTATTAAGGCAAAAACATTTTCTCTCTACCAAGTTCATCCTTTATTCCTTTAAATAAAACTAATATTTTTCTTTCCTTACTTTATTCTTTGCTTCATTATATTACTTAAATTTTATGTCTTTTTATAATTCTCACTTTATTCCATTAAAGAAATGGATTTATTATTAAAAAAAGAAAAGAAAAGAGAAAAGGGTCTTATATATTCTTCCTTGTCCAAGTAATGAATTTTATGGTTTCATTGTTCCACAATTGGCCAACCTGAGAAAGAGGCCTTTTTATATTGTGATAATTTTTCCATATATTTGATCTATACTAATTCTAAAAGTCCCTTAAAGGGAGAAACATTTTTCGACGATATTGCCCCACAAATAACTTATAATTTCTAAAATCAATTTTCAATTAATATAATTTATTTTGACTTTAATTTAAACTATTTAATACTATATAAATATTGTATTTTCATCATTAAAAGTGATTTGTCTTTTTAAATTCCATTATCTATTGTAATTAATGAAAATAAATAAAAATATACTAATAAATTTTTTAAAATTGATATTATTATCTTTAATTGTAAACAATCAAAGAGTCAATCTTATTATGCACGAGAATTTAAGTAATTTTTTTCATCAACTTAACAAAACAAGATGAATTTGGCTTTGCATTTCGACTTTCTTATTATTGATTCATACTTTCTTCATCTGTTCCAAATATAGGAGAAACATTTATGGACGATATTGCCTCTCAAATAACTTATAATTCCTAAAATCATCTTTCAATTAATATAATTTATTTTGCCTTTAATTTAAATTATTTAATACTTTATAAATATTGCATTTTGATCATTGAAAGTGATTTGTCTCTTTAAATTCCATTATATATATATATATATATATATATATATATATATATATATATATATATATATATATTATAATTAATGAAAATAAATAAAAATATACTAATAAAATTTTTAATATATATACTAATTATAAAAGTCCCTTAATTAAAGGGAGAAACATTTTTGGACGAGAGAAACAATTTTAAACAATTTTACTCTCATATATTACAACTTTGGACTATTTTATCCTCATACATTAAATTAAAAATATCCAAAACTCTTTCATCTCCCGTACTATTTTACCCTCCTACATTAACTTAAAAAAATCCAAAACCCTTTCATATTTTGGACTATTTATCCCTCCTACATTAAATTAAAAAATCCAAAACCATTTCATCTCCTACTATTATTAAACAAAATAAGCTGTTTGGGACCTTTAAACAATTTATCTTTAGTTCTTTTTTTCACCGCGGAATACAAATGATAGGCCATAAAAGGGAGAAACAATTTTGGACTATTTTACCATCGTATATTACAACTTTTGGACTATTTTACCCTCATACATTAAATTAAAAAATTCAAAACCATTTCATATCCCGAACTATTTTACCCTCCTACATTAAATTAAAAAAAATCTAAAACCCTTTCATCTTCTACCATTATGGAACAAAATAAGTTGTTTGGGATATTTGGATAATTTATCTTCCGTTTTTATTTCAATGCGGAATACAAATTTTTGGACAAAATAAGAGGTTGTTTGGGCATTTGGACAACTTATCTTCAGTTTTTTTTTTAAATGTAGAATACAAAAGGCCATATGACGATTATGTAATTCCTAAATATGTATTTAGGATCATAAAAATTGGATTATTTTACCTTCATATATTAGATCTTTAGACTATTTTACCCTCTCATATTAAATTAAAAAAATTCAAAAATCTTTCATCTCCCACTATTATTGAACAAAATAATGGGTTGTTTGGATTATTTGGACAACTTATATTCATTTTAAAATACGTATTTAAGATTTAAAAAAATGGGATTTATGAATTGGGAAGTTAAAAAGACCTTTCTCGTCCCACTATTATTGAATTATATAAACAGAAGAACATCTATTAGCTTAAGATAATTTGGTTTAACATTCATACGTAGTCAAAGATTTGGTTAAGAAAGAAAGTAAATTCTTTGCTTACTCTTAATTACTTCACTTTATGAGAAGTGCTCTTTTCTTTATCTTGGCAAGCTTTGATGAATCAAGCCATATGATCAACATATGGCTTGATCAAATCTTCTATTTAAAAGTTTAAACTTTTAGATTGAAATCGTTTACATTGTATCGCAGCAAGATACAAGATTTGAGTTCAAGTATCTTCAATACTTATTTATAAAAAGTTATCACGTGTGAGGTGTTTAAATGAATTTAGTCTATACGTAAACGTATTGAAACAACATTTAAATACATAATTATATTATATCTCTAAATACTTAACCTTCTAAATAAAGTAATTTATTAAGGCAAAAACATTTTCTCTCTACCAAGTTCATCCTTTATTCCTTTAAATAAAACTAATATTTTTCTTTCCTTACTTTATTCTTTGCTTCATTATATTACTTAAATTTTATGTCTTTTTATAATTCTCACTTTATTCCATTAAAGAAATGGATTTATTATTAAAAAAAGAAAAGAAAAGAGAAAAGGGTCTTATATATTCTTCCTTGTCGCAAGTAATGAATTTTATGGTTTCATTGTTCCACAATTGGCCAACCTGAGAAAGAGGCCTTTTTATATTGTGATAATTTTTCCATATATTTGATTTTATATAAAAAATGTAACAAATGTAACATTAAGTGTTACAAAAATAAAATAATATTTTTAGAATAAAAAAAATTTAAATATTATTTTTTAAATTATTTTATATTTTGTGGTGTATGGTGAAATTATATTTCTCATTTTATATTTCAATATGTGAACATGTGTAATGTGTGTGCTTATATATGTCACTGCACAATCATTGAATATGACAATTCTAAAAATAATGCAGAAACTAATTAGTATTTGTCATAATGCAGAAACTAATGCAGTATTCAAGGCAAAAAAAACTTCGCCAACTAGTCTTTTCTTGTCGAATCTAACTCATGAGTTTTCCATCTCCATTCAAACTCGTGAGAAGAAATGTCAACATTTTGTAATTGAAATATTTGTGATTTCATCAATACTCTAATAACAAAGAAAACTAATATTTTTACGAGACTTAAAAAAATCTAAAAATAACATGCATCGCATGTTTACTATGACTAGTATATATAAATTGTACATATAGAATTAAATCAAAATTAATTATTAATAAATAAATAAAATTAAGGTTTAGAGCTTTCAAAATTAATTTGTTCCAACATGTACACTCCACAATTCTTGCATGTGTTTTTGTAAATATTTACCATATGTGTGTGTGCTACTGTAAATATTTAGACAAATTCGCTAGAAATAAATGAAACAGAGGCTTGATCCCGTTACATCCCTAATTGCAGCATGAGTTAAATTTATTGGTTAGGGTTTCAATGTATGTAGCAGCCTAGCTAGTTTTGACAGTTTATTTTCAATTATCATGTTTTGAAATTAAAATACATTTTCATGCTTAGTTTTTATTTTTTTATTTTAATGCTTTTGAATGCCTTATTAACATTTTAATAATTTCTTAACAGTATTGAGATCCCAAGGTGACGTGTTGTTAGCTCTTAATAACCAGAACTTACAGTTTTCTTAAGGGGGAAAAAAATAGTTCACTACTTGGTGGAATTATCTATCAACTAAGGAGGGTATATTCAATTAGCAGTTGGTAAGACTTTTAAAGACTTTTATGGAGTTTAAAAGTCTAGGTGTATTCAATTTAGACTTTTTAAATTCCATAAAAGTCTTAGGGTATTCAATATAGATTTGTAAAGACTTTTAAAAACTCTTATAAAATCATGCAATATTCAATTCAGACATTTTAAAATCCTACGAAATTCAGGGGTATTCAAAATGTCGATGACTTTTAATGACTTTATAGATCACTTTATATGTACAAACTTTAAAGCACAATGTATAAATAAATGATATCACAATTTCTCTCACATTCACCCCTAAAATTTTGAAAGACTTTGAGGGAAAAAAAAATAATTCATTTTCTTATTTTTTTCTAGCATGTAACATTTCTATTTTATTTTTTCCTTCAATAAATTGTAGAGGCAAGATAATATATTTTCGTCTTCAATATATTCTCCTAACTATTTTTTTTTTTTTTATCTTCTTTCTTTTTCCTTCTACAAATCTCATAACCATGATTAATTACCAATATTTTTTTATGAAAAAGAATATTAATATTTATATCTCTATTCGATTTGATTTTTCTTTTCTTTTTAATATTCTCCTAACCAATTTTTCATTTTATTCTTTTTCCTTTTATGAACTTTTAGAGACAATATGATTTTTTCTTTAATATTTCCATAACTATTTTTTTTTCTTTTTTTTCATTTTTTTTTCATTTTTCATTAAAAACAAGATAAATTTATAATTAAATTCTTATATAATTGCTTATTATAGTTTATTAATGAATTTCATCAGGTTAAAAATTTGTTTTTTATTAATGTATTTTTTTTCATTTTCATTCTTGTTTTTTCTATATAATGGTTGCATTTTTTTCTTCGTAAATTGGTACTTTGGTTATTTATTATGCAATTGTCGTGATTAATAATGATATGTTACCTCTAAATTATTAAATATAAAAAAGAAGATTATAAACTAGATAAATTTTTTTGTTTAAAAATATTTTTAAAAAGAATTGCATGCTATTATTTTTTGAATTTATCCACAAACCATTTGAAAGTTTATAGTTTTACTCAAAAGAAAAAATGGAATGAGTTAATAATTTATATCATTAACTTTTGACGCAGTTGCTTGCAACAATTAAATAGAACACTTTTTATGAATTTAATAATATTAATACAATTAAATAAATTATTACTAGACTTTTCTCATGCAACATTTTTTTAATTGTGGGATATTAAATTTTTAATTAAAAAAAAAGTCTATAGAAATTCATAAAAGTCTGTGAAAGTCTAGGAAAATCTTTCAAAATAAAATCTATACAAATCCATAAAAGTTTGTAGGAGTCTATTAAAATCTATAAAAGTCATTAAAAGTTAATGAAATCCATCAAAATAAGTCACTTAAAAAATGTCAATCAAAATCTTTAAAAGTCTAGACTTTTAAAGATTTTGATTGACATTTTTTAAGTGACTTTTAAAGATTTTGATTGACATTTTTTAAGTGACTTATTTTGATGGATTTCATTAACTTTTAATGACTTTTATAGATTTTAATAGACTCCTACAAACTTTTATGGATTTGTATAGATTTTATTTTGAAAGATTTTCCTAGACTTTCACAGACTTTTATGAATTTCTATAGACTTTTTTTTTTAATTAAAAATTTAATATCCCACAATTAAAAAAATGTTGCATGAGAAAAGTCTAGTAATAATTTATTTAATTGTATTAATATTATTAAATTCATAAAAAGTGTTCTATTTAATTGTTGCAAGCAACTGCGTCAAAAGTTAATGATATAAATTATTAACTCATTCCATTTTTTCTTTTGAGTAAAACTATAAACTTTCAAATGGTTTGTGGATAAATTCAAAAAATAATAGCATGCAATTCTTTTTAAAAATATTTTTAAACAAAAAAATTTATCTAGTTTATAATCTTCTTTTTTATATTTAATAATCTAGAGGTAACATATCATTATTAATCACGACAATTGCATAATAAATAACCAAAGTACCAATTTACGAAGAAAAAAATGCAACCATTATATAGAAAAAACAAGAATGAAAATGAAAAAAAATACATTAATAAAAAACAAATTTTTAACCTGATGAAATTCATTAATAAACTATAATAAGCAATTATATAAGAATTTAATTATAAATTTATCTTGTTTTTAATGAAAAATGAAAAAAAAATGAAAAAAAAGAAAAAAACAATAGTTATGGAAATATTAAAGAAAAAATCATATTGTCTCTAAAAGTTCATAAAAGGAAAAAGAATAAAATGAAAAATTGGTTAGGAGAATATTAAAAAGAAAAGAAAAATCAAATCGAATAGAGATATAAATATTAATATTCTTTTTCATAAAAAAATATTGGTAATTAATCATGGTTATGAGATTTGTAGAAGGAAAAAGAAAGAAGATAAAAAAAAAAAAAAAATAGTTAGGAGAATATATTGAAGACGAAAATATATTATCTTGCCTCTACAATTTATTGAAGGAAAAAATAAAATAGAAATGTTACATGCTAGAAAAAAATAAGAAAATGAATTATTTTTTTTTCCCTCAAAGTCTTTCAAAATTTTAGGGGTGAATGTGAGAGAAATTGTGATATCATTTATTTATACATTGTGTTTTAAAGTTTGTACATATAAAGTGATCTATAAAGTCATTAAAAGTCATCGACATTTTGAATACCCCTGAATTTCGTAGGATTTTAAAATGTCTGAATTGAATATTGCATGATTTTATAAGAGTTTTTAAAAGTCTTTACAAATCTATATTGAATACCCTAAGACTTTTATGGAATTTAAAAAGTCTAAATTGAATACACCTAGACTTTTAAACTCCATAAAAGTCTTTAAAAGTCTTACCAACTGCTAATTGAATATACCCTCCTAAATACACCCCCCTAAGTGAATGTTTTACGTAGATTTTATTCGTCGATAAGGCTGATGTATCAAGAGATGTTTTTTTCTTAGTCGAGTAAAAAATTATGTAGCTCGAAGCAAGAGAGAAGCTGAAAGACTGAGGTCAAATCTTCTTATTTCGTAACTGTGCATGACTTTATCTCCATCCTATATACTAACCTTCCCGTCCCATGGCTTTTGAAGCCAGTCATCATATAGAACCTGCCAGAACACTCCACAGCATTATTGTGGCATCTTTTGCATACTTCTAATACTGCAAAAAGGAAATTACTCGATCTCTCGCATCTATTTAAATTGTGGAAATATAATAATCTCTTTAATTGTAAAAATTTTCTATTAAATGGAGCATCATTTTACATCAACATGCAAAGAAAAGGAGGAAATAAATTATTTAACACTTCATTTTTTATACTGATTCAAATTGCATTGCTATGTGAGAGGAAGGACAGTTATACTGATTCGATATATTCTAAAAATGCCAACGGTACAATATTGACTATCCTAAAAAAATACAATTTCAACAATATTATATTCAGAGTTGAATCTTTAATCAAGTATAGCTTTTCAATAAATGAAAATGAACTGAGTAATCATTGCAATACAAGGGAAGCTGGAATCCTAATAATGGAATACCTTTTAAACCCTAAACCCTAAACCAATACATTGATTAACATTTGAAATTCTTGCTATTTTTGCCAAACCCATATAAAAGCTTAAATTAACTATTTCATATAAAAGCTTAAATTTGTTAAGACTCCACACATATATTTTTCTAATAGCTTATTATAAAGTGGTTCAAAATGGTGTCAAAGTGAGCTAGAAAAAAACGGAGGTCACGAGTTCAAGTCTTACAACCACCCATATTATATAAACTATGCACCCGTTAGAGTTTTTATAAGAAAGAACCTGCCCACACATGAGAGGTACGTGTTGAAGACTATATATGCACGCACGGTACCTTGTAGCACATGATCTCGCATTTAATCTCTACAGCAGCGCTAGAAATGTTCCAAGGTAGCTAGTTCTCCAAGCATTGCAGCTAGGTGCAGAATGCTGTTTCCTTGATCATCCGATCGATGAAACACAAATTTCGGGAGCTTCATATCCATCAACAGCGATTTCGCTGTTTTCAGCTGCCAACATCAACGTAACACATTATTTTCGATAGAGTCCAGGTCTTGAATGGATACTGGAAACACGTCGAGGATTTGTTGTACCATTTCGAGAATTCCCTTCTAAATTGTTCCCAAATAAATTTATGCAAATCCATAAATTAAAACTGAGTTCTCACATATTGCAATTAAAAGTGCATAAAACAGTTCAGTACATACTTTAAGGCACAATGATGTAATAGGAGCTTGATTGAATGACTCAAACGAAAAATAAATAATATCAAATCATAACTCGAAACTCGAAATCTGAAAGATGCAAATCTTGAAACTTGACAAACTTTAACTCTACGTGTTGTTTGTCAAGAAAATCTTGACAAAAATGATAATGTGCTACGTTTGATAATCAAAAACAGGATTATTGGCTAATGACAATGCGAACTTGTTATCAATGATAGTCTTAGTAGAATCGTCTTGCTGCAAATGAATTTCTTTTAACAAATTTTTAAACCAATCAGCTTGACATATACAAGAAGCAATAAATGCATACTTCGTTTTAGAACTTGAAAGCGTAATCACACATTTCTTATTCAAAGACCATCTAAAATTTGTATCTCCCATAAAGAATAATGATCATTTGTGCTTTTTCATAATCAATATCTTGAGCCTGATGCAGCGGGAAAAGAGAAAAAACAACTTAATTGTTAATTTTGTTGATTTCAAAGACGAATATATACTTAAATTATGATCGAAACAGTGGATAAAACCAATCTGTATAATTTTATTAATTCTCAAGGATGTTTATTACAATGATTTGCTTCATATGGGATACCATTCCCATACAATTGGGTGTCTATTTGGTTTTGCTAAAAATCATATTTGTAGAGCTTGTTCCATATAATTTTTTGTGCAAAAAATGGATGGATATTTCTAGAATGACATATTTGACTTTTCAAAAGTTTTAAAAGTGAAATGACAAAATTGTCCTTAATCAACACAATTCCATTTCAAAGTAGTAAGGTCAATTTTGTCATTTCATCTTTAACTTTTGATTAACCAAATATGTCTTAGTAGAATCGTCTTGCTGCAAATGAATTTCTTTTAACAAAATTTTTTAACCAAAACGGCTTAAGATATACAAGAAGCAATAAATGCATACTTCGTTTTAGAACTTGAAAGCCTAATCACACATTTCTTCTTCGAAGACCATCTAAAAGTTGTATCTGAAGATGAAACACCGACTCAAAAAGAAATCTCTAGAATTTGCTGGGCTCATGAAGAATACAACAATCTGGAGAATTCCTGCGGCCTAGAAAGCTCCCTATAATTTTTTATGTTCACCGCCATGCTAGATAAATCTGGAATGCAAGAGATCACCAACATTGAAACCTATAAATATATGAGTTACATGCATTTGTGGAATGAATGAGTGATAGAGTGAGTTAGTGCTGAAAGGTGAGTGGAATTACAGAGTGTGTGTTCCATTGGAGTTTAAAATAAATAAGTGTGTTGTGTGTCAGCCAAACTAATTGTAAAAGTGTAAACTTTTATCAATAAAATACAATATTTTCAACAACATTTTCTTGAGTCCAATTCTACAATTGGTATCAGAGCGAGTCGATTGAAGGCCACGTGTTTCCAGAGTAAGGCAGTCGAGTGGAAATTATTTTCGAGTTTCTGTAGATCGTGCACAAATTGAGATTGTGAAGCTTCAATAAAGCTTGCTTGGTAACGAGGAGGTTATTCAAGTCACGGTGGGCGACCTACAAGTGGTAGGCGGAGTGAAGAAGCTCAACAACCAAAACTACACCACATGGCAGACATACATGGAGTCTTATCTCCAAGGCCAAGACTTGTGGGACGTAGTTGGCGGCAGTGAAGTGACACCGTCGGAGGACGCCGGGGCTCTGAAGAAATTGAAGATAAAAGCAGGTAAGGCCATGTTTGCGATAAAGACAACAATTGATGAGGAATTATTGGAGTACATAAGGGATAAAAATACGCCGAAGGAAGCATGGGACACATTTGCAGCACTATTTTCAAAGAAAAATGATCTAAGATTGCAGCTTCTAGAGAACGAGCTACTGTCTATCACTCAGGAGGAGATGACGATAAACCAATACTTCAACAAAGTAAAATCTCTCTGTCGCGAAATCTCTGAATTAGATTCTTCAAGTAAAATTTCAGAGTCTAGAATGAGAAGAATAATCATACATGAATTGAGACCCGAATTTAGAGGCTTTATTGCCGCAATACAAGGTTGGCCAGAGCAACCTTCATTGGTCAACCTAGAAAATTTGCTAGCCGACCAAAAAGCGTTGACTAAGCAAATGCTAGGGGTCTCACTAAAGAAAGAAGATGAAGCATTGTTTAGCTATAAAAGAAAAGGCCGATCCCATCGACAAAATAATAAAGAATCAATAGAAGAAAAACGTATAGAAGGTTCTCAAACGAGGGGAGCTCAAGAAAATCGCAATGAGAGAGGTCAGTTGTCCAAGAGATATAGGCGACCCAATGGCTCGTGCTTCGTATGTGGCAAACGAGGTCATTACGCCAGTGATTGCCAATTTAGGAAAAAGCCAGCAGAAGGAAATATGACAACCTCTAACGAGCAAGAAAAATATAATAGTGAAGAAGAGTGGGATGCTGAAGCGTCGATCGCAGTAATTGAACAAACTCATAAGGAGGTGTGCAGTTCAAGCCTTGAGGAAGAATCGGCACTGATGGCGGTCGTCCCTGGATGGATAGATTATGAAAATGATTGAATTGTCGACTCAGGATGTTCCAATCACATGATAGGTGACAAAGAGAAGCTGCAAAACACAGCAGAGTATAAGGGAGGCCGGATGGTGGTAACTGCCAACAACTCGAGATTGCCAATAACACATATTGGTAAGACAGTTATCACGCCCCGTTTTAGTCCTAGTCAGGTGCATCTACAAGATGTCTACCATGTATCAGGAATGAAGAAAAATCTCCTATCAGTGGCACAACTGACATCTTCAGGTAATTATGTTTTGTTTGGACCAAAAGATGTTAAAGTGTATCAAAATGTCAAAACTTTAGGTACACCAGTAATGGAAGGACGAAGACTAGAGTCCATCTATGTAATGTCAGCAGAATCTGCATACGTAGATAAGACTCGAAAAAACGAGACAGTAGATTTATGGCATGCAAGACTAGGACACGTAAGCTATCACAAGCTGAAGGTGATGATGAAGAAGACAGTGCTCAAGGGCCTTCCTCAGCTTGAGATCAGAGACGACGTGGTGTGTGCTGGCTGTCAATATGATAAAGCACATCAGCTACCATATCAGGAGTCAAACTATAGAGCAAAGCAACCATTGGAGTTGATACACTCTGATTTGTTTGGACCTGTCAAACAACCATCAATTCGAGGCATGCGCTACATGGTGACATTCATCGACGACTTCTCAAGGTACGTTTGGGTTTTCTTCTTGAAAGAAAAATCTAAGACGTTTACAAAATTTAAAGAGTTTAAAGAAAAAGTAGAAAGAGAAGTTGGATATAAGATTAAGTGTTTACGCACGGATAACGGAGGAGAGTACACATCTGGTGAATTCTTCCAATATCTACAAAAACATAAGATACACCATCAGTTGACATGTCCAAACACTCCACAGAAGAACGGTGTAGCTGAAAGAAAGAATCGACTTCTTGCTGAAACATGTCGAAGTATGCTACACGCAAAGAATGTTCCAGGAAGGTTTTGAGCAGAGTGTATGAAGATAGTAGCACATGTGATAAACAGGCTTCTGCAACCAAAGCTAGGGTTCGTGTCACCATTTGAGAAAATGTGGAAAATTAAGCCCACAGTTAGTCACTTTCGTGTCTTTGGCTGCGTCTATTACGTGTTCGTGCCTAGTCACTTGAGGAGCAAGTTCGACAAAAAGGCCATTAGATGTATATTCATGGGATATGATAGCCAAAGAAAAGGATGGAGGTGCTGCGATCCCACAAACGACCGTTGCTACACATCGCGTGACACGACCTGTCCCGAGCAATATCTCATATACCCGAGACGTGACGTGCGCCGATGGTGAATACCAACCATAAGTTGGACCCACCACCAAGGCTACTACAATCACAACTCATTATTACTTATTTTTTAAAAAAAATATGACATTATCTCCCCTGTAATTTGGACTAACCAACCTGAAATAAAATATCACATATCCCAATAAACTGATTCATAACTAAATGGGACCATTTGCCCATCCAATCCATAACAAAACAACACAGAAGAGACTAGCCGAATCATAAAACTTTTATTATTTAATTAACATAAAATGTACATACGGATACAAAAATATATTGTGAGCCCACCTAACTATTTACATGTCATGCAAAATGATATCCAAAAATGAACATGCGTCCCAAAACAATGACTACATGTTCTAAGAAGTGAGTCATACTAAATAACTCTGTCGTGTGGCTCCGACTTCGAACTCAACAGCCTTATGTCCAAAAGCAGCCTAGAAACTCAACCGCTACCTGATAAGAAAATCATTGTTGGAAAATAAATGAGTTGATAGGCTCAGTGAGTGGATATTTTCAAAAATAATTATGCTCTTTTCATTTATAGATACTATCGAAAACGAGCTCACGTCACTTAACAATTCACAATAACTTCAACAAGTAATATCAGCTCATAATCGTAGAATATTCATCAACTAAAATATATACCATCATTTCATCATATCCTCATATCACAGTATAATAGAAAATCTCATCAAAATATACTCTTTTTGTATAATCTCATCATGCATGCACATACTGCCTCAAAGGGCTAAGCTTTCTAGTATACGGCCAAGACTCCTCAGTGTACTAATACACGGCCAAGACCCCTCAGTATACCAGAATAACCAATGAATTCACCGGGTACTTTTATGGATTTAAACATCATCCCAATTCACATTTAATTTCATAATAGGCAATTTCACAATCTTCCGAATTTACAAGATAACATAATTCAATACACAATTATAAGAATTCACGTAATTTAATATTTAGTAATATAATATCTTATAATTGAAATCTAAATTTTCTAAAATATATTTTTCCACTCACAGAGTTATCTACTGAAGACTAACTCGGCTGATAGACTGTCCCGATATTTGAGTCACTTCCCGAGATAACAATAGAATTATCCAAATCAAAACTCACTTATAATTCTCCTTCTTGAAAAATTCAATAATTCAAGCAAGGAATTGAACTGCTAATTCTTAACCCACTATAAACACACAATTAAACCAATTCTTAAAATCGAAGTTTCTCTTCTTACCTCGTATCGTAGCCAAAGCCGGAAATTAAATCCTTCAAACTTAATATTTCATATTACTTCTCCCACTTTCCAATTTTTCTCCTTGAATTCCAATTTCGTTATACAAGATTTATTGTAAGTAATGAAGAGACAAATAAACTAATGGCCGCTGTTGATTCTTTGCTAAAGAGATAATAAATGATATAAAAAAGATAATGAGTGATTAATATACATATCTCCACCGCCTAACTTTTCTATGTGCAGCCTTCTTTTTTTTTTTTTTTTTTTTTTTTTTTATAAAACATGGCTTGAGATTTTTTACCAAGAAATTTCTTGCCGTTGACCAAACTTGCAGAATTATTACAAACTCACCTCCTTTAAAAAATTTCATCCTCGAAATTTGATCGGCTAAGCACTGAAGAGATGTGGATATTGAGAACACATCTAATCTTCATTTTCCCATGTAGCCCCTTCTATTGCGTGATTCTTCCATAGCACTTTAACCAATGCTATAGTTTTACTTCGTAGAACTTGTTCTTTTCTATCTAATATTCCAACTGGTTTTTCTTCATATGTAAGATTCTCTTTCAACTCAACTGGTTGCGATTCCAACACATGAGACAGATCTGGAATATACTTACGCATCATAGAAACATGAAACACGTCATGAATTCTAGATAGTTCAGTTGGCAAGGCTAAACGATAAGCAACTGGGCCAATACGCTCAATAATCTCATATGGGCCGATATATCGTGGACTCAATTTTCCTTTTCTACCAAATCTGAGAACACCTTTCCACGGAGATAATCGAAGAAAAACTCTATCTCCAACTTCAAATTCAAGATCTCTTCTACGTTTGTCTGCGTAATTTTTCTGTCTGTCTTGAGCGATCTTTAGCTTTTCTTTGATTAGTTTCACTTTCTCAGCAGTAATCTGAACAAATTCAAGGCCTAACAGTTTTCTTTCACCAACCTCATCCCAACAAACTGGAGTTCTATACTTTCTACCATATAGTGCTTCAAAAGGAGCCATTTCTATACTAGAATGATAACTGTTATTATATGCGAATTCTATTAAGGACAGATGAGTATCCCAATTCCCTTTAAACTGAAGAACACAGGCCCGTAACATATCTTCTAAAGTCTGTATAGTCATTTCTGATTGGCCATCTGTCTGTGGGTGAAAAGCTGTACTAAAATGTAGTTTAGTACCCATGACTTTCTGCAAACTAGGCCAGAATTTAGAAGTGAAACGCGAATCTCTGTCTGAAACAATAGATACTGGTGCTCCATATAAACTGATCACCTCATCCACATATATTTTCGCCAACTTATCCAATGAATATGTAACTTTAATCGGCAAAAATCTGGCGGTTTTTGTCAATCTGTCTACCACAATCCATATACCATCATGACCACTCTGAGTACGAGGAAGCCCAAATAAGAAATCCATAGTGATGTGCTCCCATTTCCACTCAGGAATAGGCAATGTCTGTAAGAGTCCAGCTGTTCTCTGACGATCTGGTTTCACTTGTTGACAAATAAGACATCTGGATACAAACTCAACTATTTCTCTCTTCATTCCGTGCCACTAATAATGTTCCTTAAGTATACGATACATTTTAGTACTACCCGGATGCATTGCATAAGCTGAACTATCTGCCTCTTCTAGAATTTCTTTCTTTAACTTTGAGTCGTTCGGAACACATAGTCTATTTCCTATAACCAAAGCTCCGTCTTCTCGAATAGTATAATCTGCGTGTTTACCGTTACTAACTTCTTCTTTCAATTTACTTAATATCGGATCTTGAGTCTGAGCTTCTCTAACTTTGTCAATTAAAGTAGGTCTCACTTGAAATTTAGCAGATAATGCTCCCAAACTAGTCACTGATAGTTGAGCATTCCGAACTTTGAATTCACTGAATAAGGAATAGCAAATTGCATTAGTTTGATTTGTAGAAGTAGATGTCTTTTTACTGAGAGCATCAGCAACTACATTGGCCTTCCCCGGATGATATTCGATTCTGCAGTCATAATCTTTTATTAGCTCCAACCATCTCCTCTATCTCAGATTTAACTCTTTCTGATCAAAGATATAGTTTAAGCTTTTATGGTCTGTAAAAATTTGACACCTCTCACCATACAAATAATGTCTCCAAATTTTTAATGCTAAAACAACTGCGGCCAGCTCTAGATCATGTGTAGGATAATTCAGCTCATGTTTCTTTAACTGTCTAGAGGCATAGGCTATGACTTTTCCATTCTGCATCAAAACACAACCCAAATCTTGACGTGAAGCATCACTGTAAATCACAAATTCCTCGTCCGGAGATGAAAGAGTAAGCACTGGGGCAGTAACTAATCGATGTTTTAATTCTTGGAAACTCTTTTCACACTCTTCAGTCCACACAAATTTAACATTCTTTCTAGTCAAACTAGTCAAAGAAAGAGCAATTTTGGAAAAGCCTTCAACAAAACGACGATAGTACCCTGCTAGGCCAAGAAAACTCCGTACTTCTGTCACATTAGTAGGTCTTTTCCATTTTACCACTGCTTCAGTTTTATGTGGGTCTACATAAATTCCTTTCGCTGATATAACATGCCCTAAAAACATCACTTTGTCGAGCCAAAACTCACATTTACTGAATTTAGCATATAATTGTCTATCTCGCAAGACCTGTAATATGATCCCAAGATGTTCGGTATGCTCTTTCTGATTTCGAGAATATACTAGTATATCATCAATAAATACAATCACAAATCTATCAAGATACGGATGAAACACTCTGTTCATTAGATCCATAAATGCTGCTGGGGCATTGGTTAACCCAAACGGCATTACAAGAAACTCGTAATGGCCATACCGTGTTCTAAAGGCAGTTTTTGGTACATCCCCATCCTTGATTTTTAGCTGATGATATCCTGAACGTAAATTGACCTTTGAAAATACTGTAGCACCCCGAAGCTGATCAAATAGATCATCAATACGTGACAAAGGATATTTATTACGGATTGTCACTTTATTCAACTGTCTGTAGTCAATGCACAATCGCATGGTGCCGTCTTTCTTTTTCACAAACAAAACTGGTGCTCCCCACAGAGATACACTAGGTTTGACAAAACCTTTGTCTACCAATTCCTGTAACTGAACTTTTAACTCTTTCAATTCTGATGGAGCCATTCTATATGGTGCTTGTGAAATAGGTGCAGTTCCTGGAATTAGGTCAATAGTAAACTCAACTTCTCTATCTGGGGGTAGACCTGGTAATTCTTCTGAAAATACATCAGGAAAGTCTCGGACAACTGGGATGTCTTCGAGTTTTATCTTACTAACTTTTGTATCAATTACATGAGCTAAATACGCAAAACAACCCTTCTTGAGTAATCTTCTAGCGTCAATAGCAGATATCATACAAGATGGCAAGATTCTATGTTGTCCACTAAATATAACTTCAGGTTGTCCTGATCGTCTAAACACAACCTCTTTACGAAAATAATCAACAGAAGCACGATTTGCAGCTAAAAAGTCCATGCCCAAGATAACGTCAAAATCATGAATAGTAAGAGGTATTAAATTTGCCTTGAGCTCGTGATCATTCACCTTGATCCCACAATCTCGATATACATTCTTAGCTAAAAGAGATTCTCCTACTAGTGTGCCCACTACCAAACAACTATCTAAAGGTTCTAGCTCTTGATTCGCATATATGGTAAGTGCAATTGAAATAAAAGAGTGTGTAGATCCAGGATCAATTAAAATATGAGCATCTCTATCAAAAATAGATAACATACCCATAATTACATCTGGTGACTCTTCTGCTGCTTGTTGTGTCATAGCAAAAACTCTTACTTGATTCTTTGGACGTCCTGCCTGGCCTTTCAGTTTTATTCCACTACTACTTGCTATATTGGATTGAACTCCACTATTTGTGCCTGCTTTATTAGTCAAAGCATCTCCTTGGATCTGATCCTGTCTTGTATTACCCACACTTTGCTGGAGAAATATCCTTGGTGATATGCCACTCTCCTGTACTAGGACTGGGCAATTTCTTCGTATATGCCCTGCTTGGCCACAATGATAACAGACACCAAACCCCTTGAACTTCAAACATTCGCCCAAGTGAAATTTTCCACAAAACTTGCAATGAGGAAATTTTGTGCTGTTGGAACTCTCTCCATATCTCGGAGTAAATGGTCTCTGGGAGGAACTCGGAGTAGGAGGACGATTACTCCTTGACTGCTGTATCGTACTTTGGCTGAATCTAGAGCCCTGACTTCTTCGTGAACTGGGTTTGAACTGGCTTGAAATAGAAACACCGGGTCGAAATCCTCTATTATCACTCTGAGGTGGTCTATAGTTAGAAATCTCTGTCCATGTCTGACTACCGCTAGCTCTGGATTTCATTTGTTCTTTTTCAGTTTGTCTATCTAACATACTTTTCTCCACTCTCAAAGCTGATTCTACTAATTTTCCAAATTCACTCCAACCCGCTGCAGTCACTGATGATCTGATCTCTTCTCTTAGACCATCTTCAAAACGTCTGCATTTGTCAATTTCATTACCAACTAGGACTTGTGCATATTTTGAAAGCTTAATAAATTTCTTCTGATATTCTGCAACAGTTGAAAACCCCTATACTAGCCTCAAGAACTCATCCTGTTTAGTATCTTTAAAAGAACGGGGGTAGTAAGCATCATAAAAATTTCACCTGAAATCTGCCCAAGTTATAATAGAAGGGTCTAGATATTTGTTCTACACTGATTGCCACCAATCGTATGCTCCATCTTCTAACAAAAAGGTGGCGAGACATAGTCTTCTATCATCTAGGCAACCCATCACATCAAAAACTCTCTCTACTTTTATCATCCAGGCCTCGGCAACTGCTGGATCAGCTGTGCCCGTAAAAACTTTGGCTCCTAACTTTGTTGCCCTCTCAATGCTGAAATTTCTATCTGTATTACGCATAGCCAAAACAACTGCAGTAGCAATCCTTTCAACATCGATTGGGTCATTTTCAACCACATTTCTCTGTCTCGGATGTTCAGGTGGCTGATGAATTGATTCGTCCATTATCTCATCATCTCCAAGATTATCTTTATCAGGAGCAATATGAGCCTGGGGCAAAATATCTTGGAGCTTACGAGTTCTACCACCACGACGCATGACTCACCTACATGATATGCATGATATGCTAGATGTCAGAATACGTATGTCATGCAAGCAAGCCTATAAACTCTGAACCATGCTCTGATACCGATCACCTAATTCAAGCATATCAATATTATAAGTATCACAAAACTCCATCACACTCCAAATAAAACCTTCCCAATGATCATCTCGCATTTTTTGAAGAAGTATCTTTGTAGTTGAGACTAAATTCATTGCATTCAAAATATCTTGATCTTTCATTTGTAATGCTTGACATAACAAATCAGTTTTTCCCAAAACTTCATACATCAATAACAAGATAAATGCAAACTCAAATAATTTCATAGCTTTGTACGCACCTTTAGCCTCCCCACGTATATTATTGTTTGATCCCCTGTCAATAAGATTCTTAAGAAGCGTACAAGTGGAACCAAACATTTGAATCAATCTTGTAACAGAGGAAAAATGTGAACTCCAATGAGTAGCTCCAGCTTGTTGCAAACTAAAAACTTGATTAGACCCAGTACCAGTCTGAAGTTCTCCTATTGCTATCAATTCAACAATTTCATCCTCTCGAATTGATTTTAATTGAGAATAACGCTTAGCAGAAGCACTGACAAAGTTGACAATATAACCTAATGATTGAAAAAATAGCTATACATCATGTACATCTTTAGCCACTGCTACTAAAGCTAGCTATAGTCAGTGAGCGAAACAATGAACGTAATAAGCAGATGGACAATCTTTATGGAATAAAGCTTGTAATCCATTCCATTCACCTCGCATGTTGCTAGCACTATAGTACCCTTGACCTCGTAAATCTTTGAGCAAGAGCTTGTATTGGTTTAATACATTACATATCTCTTTTTTCAAAGTCAAAGCATTTGTGCTTGCAACACTCACAACTTCAAAAAATCGTTCTCTAACAAATCCATCACTATCAACATATCTCAAAATAATAGCCATTTGTTCTTTATGAGATTCATCAATTGCTTCATCAACAAGAATACAAAACTTGACATCTCCAATTTCTTCATAAATTTTAAGTCGCACACAATCAGCAATAATTTTTAGTATCTCCTTCTGAATCAAGGGTGATGTATTGTTGGCATTTTTAGATGCATTTTCTAGAACAACATCATTAATTTCTTTGTTCACCCTTCTATGCAATTTGACTAATTCAACATAATTTCCCCTGTTAGTAGAGTCAACGGATTCATCATGACCTATAAAAGCACACCCTTGCAATGCTAGCCACTTCACACTTTCTACAAAGGTCTGAATGAGAAAACGATTCTGTTTGATTTCTTTTGAAGTCTGTTGATGTATCATTCTGTCAATATGTTGAGGTAGGTTTTTCAAGTTTTCCCATTTTTGCATTGCAAAGCCATGTAGTGAATTACCATCCCCTTCATGTTTTTTCAATGGACAATTATCACAATTGACTCTCTTCCAATTATTAAACCCCTTGATTGTAAAGGTTTTAGGATGTGATGTATTACTTTCAAATAGATAACACGGAAAACAAAATGCACTTTGTTTCTCAATGGAAAACTCAAGTCATGGATGTTTTGTGAACCAAGATGATTGAAATCGCCGATTTTGAGCCCCAAATCTAGAAAACGGATACTCATAGATTGGTTGAAATGGTCTCATTTCAACATATGCTCTTTGAACCTTATCTTGTTTGACAATTGGATACTGCGATATTGGGATACGTTTTCCAGGATCACGTTCATAATACGAAGTATTACTTTTAAATAGTACAATAGTAGGAGTATCTTATGGTTCAACAGTATGAGTATCTTGTCGAGCATGAATATCCTCTAATACATTTGGATTACTTGATGATTGATTGCCATCTTTCTTATTGAAGTAATGGAAGATGTTCCTTTTTTTTTCATTTTAATCCACCTGTGAGAAAGATGTGTTATAGATATGGAAAACTCAAATTTTGAATTCATATGTGTCGCCACAAATTGTAATTCACAATTTATATTCAAATTTCCAATTGACAAATGTCAATTACACAATATTCCCAATTCCCAATTGACAAATATTCAAATTCCCAATATTCAAATTCAAAAATTCAATTCACAAATAACAATATACAAATTCAAATTTTCAGTTCACATATTAAATCATAAACTCCCAATTCACAAATAACAAATACAATTACAAAAGTGTAAGTTAGCCATCTCATACCTTCAAACAATTGTAGTGATTATGCCAAACAACTATGAAGAGCGGGCTGGGAAAGAGGAGGACGAATCCAAGTCCAAAAAACATTTACAAAGAACATGTAGTTGGATAATCAAATTGGATAATTAGTTATTATCTTTAAAATCTTTTTTCATATTAGTCATTATCATTTAAATCGTTTTAAATCATTTAAATCATTATCTCCTTACATATTTATTATCAATGTATTTTCCAAAAATTAACAAAACTATAAGTCTATTTAGCAACAAGTAGTAGGCGGTAGATTCCATTTAAGTGTTTAACTATAATACATTATTACATTAACATTTAAAGATCTAAAATTATACATATGTATAGTCTAAATGACGCTTAGCATATTTAAGGCAGAAGCTATGTCAAATAAACATTATACATTAACCTTTAACTATAATGACGCTTAGCAGAAGCCAGAAGCTATGTCAAATTAATACAAGCTCTAAAATTATACTAAAATTATACATATGCATAATGCATAGTCTAAATTACAAATAAAAATAAATTATAAATTCAAGCTACAAGATTACGAGGAACCTAGGTATTCAAATTCCACTAATTGAAAGTGAATAGAGACAAAGAGGATATTAGCTTACACGAGGAAATGAGATGATTGAGCGAAAATGAGATCTCTCAGTTGAAGAACTCTTCAATCGATGAACTGAACGGCAAACGTATAAAATCCAAGGCAGTCTGTCCAGGAAAGGGTTTCAAAATTCGAAGAATCTGAAGTGAAGAGGAATTGCCGAAATTATAATCTGTTTAATGGTGGAAATGGTTAATGGGATTAGATTTTTAAGTGGGTTTGGGCTTTGGGCTTATGTTTTGGTTTGGGGCAATGTTTAATTCTTTGAATTTTTTGGGACTAGCCGTTGGGCTTGAATAAGTTTCTTCATTTAATTTTTTTTTGGGCTAGATCTGCCACTGGCTCCATATTGATCATATCACTTCTATAGTCTATCAAACCTTTGGCCGAAAAATGGCTCTTATGCCAAAATTTAGACATGAGCATGCTACTTTTGAGATATTTTCTTAAAATTTGTCTAAATTAAAAGATACATCAATTATTAAAAAAATTTGTAATAATATTATATTATATTTAGTGATTAAAATTGAACAAGTTTTCAAATTTTTGACAACTTAGCAGTTGAAATTTGAAAAAAATTTAAGTTATACGTTAACTATAAATTGACGTGGTTTATTCTCTTTTGTATATGTGACTTAAGAATTTTTTTAGAGAAAAATTGTAAGCCTAACATCCTAATTGTTTTTCTTGTTCTCTTTGTGAGCTGTACAAAGAGTAGAAATTAGTGGATGCGGTAAAGCTTATGATATTATTTTTCTTAAAATACTTGAAAATTTTGGGTGAGTCAAATCTTTATGATTGTAACGATTTTTTATATAGTGAAATCTTAAACAGTCCATAAATTTTTCTATCTTTTTATATTTTTTTGTCTCGTTATTTTTCCTCCGAACAAAAATCTTCTGGGCAATAAAGAAATTTGTCTCAATTCCCAATAGTGGTATCAAAGCATCAGATCGTTCAAAGTGTTGACGCGTAGAGAAGATATGTCTATCAAATATGACGTAGAGAAATTTTACGGGAGAATAAATTTTGGCTTGTGACAAGTACAAGTCAATGATGTTTTGATTCAGTCTGGACCGCTTAATTCTCTATTTTGAGAATTGAGATTGTCAAATTTTAAGAAATTTTTCTCAAGTAGCGAGATGAAGAGCTGCAGAAGAGATGATTGAGTTTTGACTCGTTTTTCGTCAAGATAGAAATTGTTGGGATATTTGCTCAAAACTTACCAAAAGCAAAGCACCAATTGTTGAAAAGGAAAATACGTGATATTATATGGTAATTTGTAATTTTGGTGTCCAACATTTCAATTCTATAACAAATCCACCCAACCAATTTTTTTAGCACTAGGCATCCCCAACTTTTGAATTAATTGCAAATCAGGTCCCCAATCATAGTTTCCGTTAAAATCTGCATTTAAGTCACTAGCGTGAACCTCACGCGTCTAAATTTCTTAACTAGTGCGTCTGAGCGACAATACCCTTCAATATATTCACATATCAGCTTATAATTTTGGGCCTTCAGAGGCAACTATTCAGTGATTGCAGCGGTTGAACTTGGTTCTGATGATGCTGCTGTCGATGGCGACGATAAGGACACAACGACAGTGGAGGCGGTGGAGGAGGCCGTTGGGCGTTGGGTGTTTGGGGTTGTTGTTATTAGAAGAAGAGGTGGATGAGGTGCGTTTAGTGTTCTTCCGGGAGCCGCCGTCGACTGGGGTGTTTCTGAGAGTGTCGTATTTAGTCTAGTACCTCCGGTGCGGCTGAGAGAGGTTTGGAGATTCACACCTTGGGCACTTCAATTGTTCTTGTTCTGGAAATTATGGCTATGTATGTGGCTGTGCTTGTGCTTTGATCTGTGAATATATTCAAGGGTGTTGCATTTTATTAAAAACACACTCAAATTCTCTGATCAAATTTTGATTCTCAAGTAATTTTCTTTGTAAATTATTCTTCAGAAAACCTTTTGGAAGATTTTCAAAGCCCAAATCTCCATTTCCCTCAATCCCCCTCAAAAATTTCTCAACCCGATGCTCCTTACCCTGAAAATCCAAGAAACCCCACCATTTCTATCATCTAACAAGCATAAATTCACCAATCTATTTCAACATTTTCCAAGATTTCAGGAAATACAGTGTTGACACAGACAAAGAAGTCGATAAAATTAACCTCAAATTTGTAGAGGCGATAGATGATATAGAAGAGGCAATGGAGTCCAAAGAGACCATGCAGTTTGACGAGGAAGCTAAATGAACGCGTGCTTCTGTTAATGAAGTTCTTGAAATGTATGAAGGGCTGTTGAAAACGCTGCCGGATAACCAAATGAGTGCGATTCAAAGGGCTATGGGGCTCAAGATTGAGCAGTTGAAAGCCAACTGAATGAAGATTGAAATTCGACATTCATTTGGGATTTTGTTATTCGAGTTTAACATTGGGTAAGTTAACAACTTTTCTGGTAATGTACTTTGAGAATTTATAATTATTGGAAATAATAAATATTATGTTGGAGAACAGGTTGATTGAATAATGGTATCGGTATCAGTAATGTGTATGATGATTTTTCTTTTCTTTTTTAAGAAATTTTGGTTGCAAGTTTTGTTTTGGAAATTGGGATTTCATGCAAATTGAAAACGGTCAGATGTGCTGGTAGAAGAAATTTAGACACATGAAGTCCACACTAGTGACATAACGGCAGATTTTAACGGAAACTGTGATTGAGGACCTGATTTACAATTAATTCAAAGGTTGGGAATGCCTGGTGCTAAAAAAATTAGTTGGAGGTAGATTTGTTACATATTTGAAAGGTTGGGGACAAAAATTATAAATTGCCCGATATTATATTATGTTATATTTGGTAATTGAAATTGAACAAGTTTTCAAACTTTAGACCTTGAAAATTTAGGTTATACGTTAATTATAAATTGACGTAGTTTATTCTCTTTTGTATATGTGACTTGATAGTTTTTTAAGAAAAAAATTGTAAGCTTAACATCCTAGTTTTTCTTGTTCTCGGGTTATATAAAAAGTAGAAATTTGTAGATGTAATAAAATTTAGGATTTTTTTTTTTGCAATAATTAAGAAATTCGAGCGAGTAAAATTCTATATGATTGTAACAATTTTTCTTATAGTGAAAAGTTTATCTTTTTATATTTTTTCTGACTCGTTACCTTTTGTCTGAACAAATATCTTCTAAACAATAAAGGAATTGATCTCAATTCCCAACAGCTGGCACGTGATCTTATTTGACGGTCCTTGCAACGAAAATCGAAATCAAAGAGAATAATATCATTCAATGGGTTGTGTGTGTGTGTGTGTGTATTTGATCATAAAATCTTACAAACATTTTGTACCATGAAATTAGCAGTTATGTTCTGTTTGCTGTTCTAATCTTATCAAGCTTCAAGTTCAGTCTATCTGTAATGATATCGACAAGCTTTTTACACAAGAATATTAACAGAGCTAAACACTTCAATCTGGTCTATAAATCAGACAAGAACTAGCAAAACTAATGAATTGCTAATCCGATAAGGACACAACCCAATGGCTCAAAGGACAAGACATCCTCGACAGGGAATTTTAGTTATGAATCGAGGATCTAGTAGTTAAGGAAGACCTCATGTCGACAATGGCAGACTCGTCTGCACCCAACTTGATAGCTTCCTTGCTCGCTCTTATGAACCTCGATACTGCACCCCTTACATATTCATGAGCTTCCTTCACGTTCATCTTAGTTCCCATCTCGTCCCGGAAGCTACTCAAGAAATGATCACCGTTGAGAACTGCAGCCAATTGCACCACCTCGCCCTGGAACTCGGACAACCCCCTATTTTCGTTGGCTCCAGTGCTTCTTAAAGGAGCTACATCAGGCAGGACCTCTACAAACAATTAACATGGCACCTCATTAATGATTGTCCCATTGAAAGTTCAATACTTAAAAGAAACAGGGATTAAGCCATAATCTCAATTACAAGAGCAATATTAAGCAAAAGGAAATAAAAAACACGCAATGGAAAAAAAAAATATTTATAGTGGTCCACACTCAACATGAGAGCTACCAATCGGATTCGGAGCTGTAGTTTTTCAGCATGAAGAAGAAGATGGATTACAATGGTGATCTCGCACTTCTCAGTTATATCACTATAAACACACCCCTTTGAATAATCTTTTATAAACGTATATTAGGGCAACTTGGTGAAAAGTATGATGAGGTTCCATAAATTCTAATGGAGCTGATAAAGAAGCATGGCATCGTGTACTTGCTGTAAATTAGAATGGTTATGCAAAATATGATTTGAAATTTTCTTCAAATATGCTCCTTTTCATTCTTCATCATCTAAAATTCTAGATGAAATTTGAGCTCAAATACTTATTATTAACAAGCAAAGAAGTCATACGAAGCCAATTGCTAGACTTTCAGTTGTTAACAAGTCAAGAAGCTGATTACCTGGGCAATCAGTTCTCGGAGAGGTTAATTCACCAACGACTTGCTCAAATGTACCCGCCCAAGCATCTCTATGAGTCAAGAAGTTGGAAGAGAGGTTGAACATCTTTTTTATAGTTGCTGGGATCGACGAGTGCTCAAACTCAGAACTTGGAGCCGGACCTCTTGGCCTGCTTATTACTGCATTCAAAACAAACAAACCTTATCAAATCAGAATCAAATGATTGATTTCAGACATTAGGAGTTAAAAATTCATAATCAGTATCAAATTTTGTTTTGGTCTCAAATTCAGTTTCTTCGTCATTCTCATGGCATAAAAAGACCATTATCATCCAAGAAAACATGAAAGCTAACTCCGTCAAATGTAGGAAACAAGCTGAGCTTACCAGTTCCTTTCTTGATCCAAGGAGAAACCATGATAGTCGGTACTCGAACACCAAGCCTATCAAACTTAAAGAAATACGGCGCAGGCCCTGTATTTCCATCTGGATTGGGAATATTAACAAATGGCGTCTGGACATGATCATAGAATCCACCATGTTCATCATAAGTAATGACCAAAAGTGTCTCATTCCATTGAGGACTTGCTCTCAATGTCTCATAAACCTCCTTCACTAACTTCTGTCCATTAGCAACATCATGTGATGGATGATCATCATTTGCAGGCATTCCCTTTAAATCGAAGTATCTAGGCTCAATCACAGTCAAACTAGGCAACTTTCCCTTCTTAGCATCATTCTTGAACTTCAAATCATACTGATGAAACTTAAATATGTACTTCAATTTCCTCAAATTTCTATAAAACAATGTTGTTGGAATGTTTTGGAAGTAAATCCCGAAATCTAAACCGCTATCATGAACTGAGTCGAATATAGTCTGCTGTGGGTACCCTTTGGCCAACTGCTTCTTCACATGGCTTGTGGATCCGTGGGAAGTTGCAGAGTATACAAATAATCTATTGGGTTGTGTTGGACCCGGAATTGAGGAAAACCATCTATCAAAAACTGCATATTCACGAATTAAGGTTGCATAAATAGGCACATTTTCAGGCCTAAATCCTTTCATCACTGTTTCTGAGAGATTCTGTGACATTGTTAACGCTTGTTCTACAAAACCAGACATTGTAGGAATGGAGCCAGAGCCAAATACCTGTTCAAGATAAATTTGAAGTAAAAAATTCACCCCATATCTAACACTTATGAAGTATCAGTATCAATGCTGGATCGAACTATTTATGAAAATTGTACACTGTGTTAACAATGTAAACATTTCAACAATACATGTTGTATAATGGAATCGACTCATTAACACTTTAATGCCTTTAGACAGATGATTTTTAACAATACCTGTTGCTCCACAGCCTCAAAGGAATGGCCAGGATCTGGATCCACATATTCAGCATCATCAGAAAAGCAAATTGTTTCATTATCCTCCGCTTTGGTCGAAACTGGATTGCATTCTTTCCCCGAGACCCCATTGATTGAAGGATTTACATATTTCTTCATCCATCCAAGCATATGATCAAAAGATCTGTTTTCCAATACCAAAACCACAATAGTTTTGATGGGCGGCTGCTGCTGGTAAGTATTAACAAAAACACTTGAAAGTATCAAAAAAATCAAGAAAATAGGCCTCATTTTCTTGATTCTGCCTTCTGTAACTGCAAAATGAAATTGTTTCTATGTGGGTTTGGAGGCAATGAGTGAGTGGTGAAAAAAAAGCTAAAGGAACCAATTAAATAAGAATAATCACTTTTTTTGCTGCAGGAAAAGTGAAGTTAGTGTACCTACACTGTATCTATATACAGTTTATATAGAAAAAATACAGTAGAAATTGTAACAACAGATGGAAAGGGTACTGGCAAAAGAAGACAGATTACAGAAAATCTTGAAAAGAATGTTCCAATTTGTGTCAAATTATGAAGAAAATTGACAGATGTAGATATATATATATATATATATATATATATATATAATCTGATTTTTTTTGGATTGTTTTTTTTTTAATGAGTGGGTGAATGGAATGAATTCATGAAACGTGTACTGATTCTCCATTTCTGTAGCAAAATTTTGTTCTGTGGCCTTTTATTGGTGTGTTTGATTGGTGTGTATGGAAAATGGTGGAAAATAAAAATATTTTTTATTTAAAGTGGAAAATAAAATCTATTAAATAAGTGAGAAAATGTTTTTTAAGAAAGTGGAAAAAAATGTGTTTAAATTGATTGTACATTGAAAATCAAATTTTTTTTCTATATGCAATCAAACAATCAAAGGTGGAAAAGAAAATCTATGAATGTGACAATATTTTCTATAGACGTGACATTTTTCAAGAAAAATGTGTCAATCAAACACACCCTTAGTTAATCTGTTCAGCTGATGCTAATGTAATTTTTAATCATAGCTTGTTTGGTTGGGTTTAAAATTTTGAAAAAAAAAAAAGTTGAAGTTAAAGTTAAAATTAATTTTAATTCACATATTTTATGAAACTTATAATTTTTATTAACTTTTCAATTGTATATTCCATCAATATTTTGTGTGATAATTTCACCGTATACTACAAAATATAAAATAATTTAAAAAACATAATTTAATTTTTTTTATTCTAAAAATACTGTTTATTTATTTATTTTTTATTTTTTTTGTAACACTTGTTATTACATTAGTTATGTTTGTTAATAACAAATGTAACAATGTTTTAAAATAAAAAAATATGAGAGTATTTTAAAATTTATTTTATTTATTGTAGTTATTTATGAGGAAATCCCATATTTTATTCAAATCTATTAAAAAGCTTCACCAAACAAAAGTCCAATTAGTAAGTATAATCTTAGTTAAAAATTCTCATAATCTTTATCAAGAAATAAATTCATTTCTAGAAACAATGCAAGACAATTAGAGCATAGCCAATGCTTATCTTATTATCTACGGTGTAGTATTATTGGCTAATGAAAAAACGTCAAATTTAAAATTGATTTCTAATGTATTATATAAATGAATTTTGCTATTTCTACACTCACTTACATCTCCACTTATATCTACTTATGTGATAAATAATTATTTGACCAAATATTCTACTCCAAAAGTGATAATGTAAGTGGGAGTGTAAATGAAAGTATACAAACAGCAAAACCATGAGTACTTATGTCCTGCCCGAATTCGGGCAAGGCAACATATAGTTGCCCCACCCCCACCCCCACCCCCACCCCCTCCTCCTCCTCCTCCTCCTCCTCCTCCTCCTCCTACTCCTAATAGTTGCCCGCAAAACCATATATAGATTGTTATGTATGTTTTTTTAATTTTTTGAAAATAAAAACATAATTACATATAAATTTGCATAGAAAATTTAAATTTTGTTCATCAATCTAGAAGGAATTTTAGATAATGTTTATTTTTTCATTTATATCAATTTGACGGAATTTGTATTAGCTTGTATTGAATAATTTTTTTTAAATATCATCTATTTTATTTATGTCACACAATTTTTAAAGTGATTTACGATTACATAAAGACGCTCTTATCAATTATGGAATAATGTTTCAAAAATTTTGATTGTAATTGAAACTACTTAGATTTGAAATGAGAAATTATGGCGGCTTTCTATAATGATTCATTTAAAGTTTTTAGACACTAATTTAAGTCGAAGAATTAAATTTAATTTCATAAAATTCAATGTGTGTGAAGGTCACTTGTCAATTTAATCCGCGATTGTGACAAATGATTTTGTGAACGTGAGAAAACATATAGTAATGTGCGTGGCGGGCCAAATTGGAGGATCATATTTTATGACTTTTGTTTGATATTTTGGGCATGTCACGTGAATGTCGACCACGTGGAACATCCACCGCCTTTTCTTGACCACTTATATCAATCTTTAATCTTTATGTTACTCTCATTTAAAGGCATTTCATCTTTTTCTTTTTAATATTCATCCTTTTCTTTTCTTAATAGAGGTGTAAAAATAAAAATAGAAAGAGAAGAAAATATAAAAATAAAATAAAATTAGTAAGTTAGTTCAAAATAGAAATGAAATCAATTCCCGTCATCTTGGGTTTTCATCTCTTACCTACTTATTATACCTACTTATAATGTCCACGTTGAGGTGGAATCACATTATTGATAGTTCGTGATCCCACACTCATTATTTTTACTAATTATGTGATATCACCTCAACGTGGATATTATAAGTGGATATAATAAGTAGATATGAGATCAAATCCTATCTTTAATATATTGTAGCGATTCTGTATTATTTGATTTACTAAGTTGATTATAGGGGTGTGCATTTTAATTGGAACAGAAAACTGATAACCGAGAACCGATTGGGTTTGGGTCGGTTCTTGGTTCTTGAATTAGAACCGTAGGTACCTGATTAGAACCGAATTTGTCATTTTTTATAATTTTTTTATTTTTTACAATTTATTCACCCTAACCCAATGATCCAGATCCAACACCACAGTACCAAAGAAAAGAGTTCAACTGTCCAAAATCCAAACAAAAAGAAAAATACTCATTACTCTTAAACTCAAACTCAAACTCAAACTCAATTGACACAGTTCAAATTACCAAAATCTCAAATTTTCAATCGTTATTTGCCCAAATGCTCAATACAAATATTGTCGTCTGTCTTGCACTTTCGTTCATCTCTCTCTCGTTCAACTGACAGTGAGATAGCGAATGCGAAACTCTTCTGTAACTGAAACGAATCCTCAATTTTGAGAGACATAATTTTCCTTTTTCTAACACAAATTTATGAGTTTACAAATTTAGTGTCTATTTTTCTAGTTAATGTTTATATATAACATACTTTAATAGTAACGGGTTTGTAATTTTTAATTTTTTTTCAAAACATGTTGTTAACTAAAGATTTTTTTTAAAAAATGTTATGGGCTGAACTCGAACCCGAACCTGAACCGTCTCTGATTTGGGTTTGGTTCTAATAATTACGTGGAACCGAATGGTTTCATTTATGAAATACCCGAAATGTAACAGGTGGTTCCGGCTATTGAAATATTCACACCGACCTACTCGACGCCTAGACTAGTTGATTATATTAAAATAATATTTCTAAAAAATAAATTCGTCCCACGGGGGAAAGTTGGAACACGAAGTCAAAAAGGTCAGGCACACAATCACGGTAGGAATTTTGACATAGATCCACCGACAATATACAATTAAATAATTTATTCTCAGAATCTCTATGGCCCAACAAACCTAAAATCAGAACCCAAATAATTAATGGTGTTTTAAGTATTTATTATTAGTTGGGGGGGGGGGGGGGGGGGGGGGGGGGGGGGGGTTGGGGCGGCAAAGGATCCCCATTTCTTGATTCCACTTTCATTCGACAATATATTTTAAAAATATTAAGTAACCTTTAAACCTAATTAATTAGGAGAATATGTTGATCCATGACTAATGATTTAAACCAAATCCTCCATTGATTAAGCTGCAATGTCTCAATTTAGGTTACTATATTTTAATTTGCATTAAATTTGTCACTATAATTAATTCCATTACATTGTTTGATGCTAGATATTGGCATGGATGTTACATAACAACGGTCATCCTACATGGCCATCAAAAAATAATATAGATGAAGTAATATGATTGAAAAATTCGTTTTACACATTAGACAAGTGGACTGAAAATAATTCAAACCATATGTTTTCGTTATATCACTTTTTCCAGATCATTTTTTGAAGGCTGTGTACATACGGTGATCGTTAGTATTTAATGACTACATTGGTGTCTAGTGTTAGATAATGTGAAAGAATTGATCGAAGTGGCCAAAATTGAGACAAATTAAAGTGTAGTGGCCCAATTCACAAAATTAAAGTATAGTAATTCAATTGACACAACTTGAAATACAGTGCCCTGATTAAATATTGGCTCAAAATACTGAGACTGCAAATAGAATTAACACACACGAAAATTATTGTAAAGAACATATTTATTGCCCGTTTGTCATATGGTCAATGATTAAAGATAACGGATAAAATTTATTTTATCATGTTTTGGCGAAATTGATATTCGAATACATCTTTATTCGGATAACAATCTAAATAAAAAATGAGCAGAAGTTTTATACTCGAAAAAGAGAAGGACAATTTTTTATGGGTAATATTCAAACAACATTTTTTGTTAATCACACCACATTTTAATTGTAATGAAAGCCCTCAATTATTTTTTATATTTACATTTATGTCATCAACTATTTTTTATAACATTCTTATTATCAATCTATTAATTTACATCTTGCATTTGTCTTTGATGATGATTTTTGTCCAAAAATTTAATTATAAGGGCGTAAAAAATTTACATATCGCATTTTAAAATAAGTAAAATAAATAAAAATACAAAAGTTTGATAAAATATTTGTCCATCGTTTTAATGCACTTTAGCAGAATATTTGGATAAAAATTGTAATCAAGGTCAAGATGAGAAAATTAATTGAAAGTTAATAATAAAAATGCAACAAAAAATTTGGGAATATAAGTACCAAAATGTCAAATGTTGTGGACCTTCATTGCAATTAAAATATAGTATAGATAATAAAAATTGAAGTGTTAATAAAATTATCCATTTTTTATATCCAAATACATATTCACTCAATTTTTTTTAAAGGAATAATTGCATATTTGGTCTCCAACCTTTAAAAAAGTTGAGGATATACTCCTAATCTTTAAAAATAGCACCGAACATCCTCAATCTTTGAAAAAATAGGCATGGTAGGTCTTTAATGACAAAAATATCATTCATTTTAAATAAACAAAACAAAAAAATACAAGAATAAAGAAAAAAATAATTAAAAAAATAACCAAATTTACCCAAAAAAATAAAATGTAACAAAGTGGCCCTCATCTTCGAACCATGGCCCCCATTCAACACCATTTATCAATAAAGGCAAATCGACCACTATATTGTCATATTCCAAATTGTTCTTCATAACCTTTTTTTCCTCATCTTCTTTAAGAAAGTTGTTATTCGAAATTCTAGATTTGAAACTGACAGTACTAGGGCAAGTTGTTTGCGATAAGGTAATTCCATGATTGATGACGGGAAGGGAGAAGCTAGAATTAGGGTCCAAGTTCAAAAGAATCAAGAAAGTTTCATTCAGAAGGGACTTTTTTTAAGGATGGAACAGGTGCAGTCTACATCAAAATCACTAGAAAGGTGGTGGAACGGTGTGGCAACGGCGGTGGCGAAGATGATTGCGTTGTTGATGGATTTGGGCAGTGGACAAGTCAAGGCGGGAGAAGAGGGATTTTGAGGAGGAATCTTGGTCGATGAAGGTGGAAAAGTAGTGAGAGGTGCTCTGAAAAAAGGGTTGTGGAGAAGAGGTATGGTAATGGTGTGGTGGTGGTGATGGTGGTGGCAATTGGTGGAAAAGGGAAAAGTATGAGGATGAGGATGGGAAAACAGGGGCGGTGGTGGTGGCCATTGGTGTGGGGCGGTAAAGATTGTGGTTTTGTTTTTGTTGCAATAAGAAGAGGGCTACTTTGTTACTTTTTATGTTTTGGGGTAAATTTGGTTATTTTTTAATCATTTTTTATTTAAAAGGAATAGCAATTTCATCATAAAAGGGACTACAATGCTTATTTTTTCAAACGTTGAGAATGTCTGGTACTATTTTTAAAAGGTTATGGGCATATTTCCAACTTTTTTGAAAGGTTGCGGACCAAATATATAATTATCCTTTTTTTTAAAAAAAACAAACGTTCTATTTATAATATATAACATATCTATTTTTAATATTCAGATCCTGGGATAATCGTCACCGTCGGCCGCCGCCACCCTCCACCTCTACCACCCTTCGTCGCTCTGTCAATTTTTTTCTCTTTTAATTTTTTATTTAATTTTTTCATTTAAATAAGAATAAAAGTAGAATTGTATTTTTTTACAAAAGATGGCTTTTAACTGTGATTTTTTTTTCATTGTTAGAGCATCTCTAATGCACTTCGTCTATTATTTTTTAGACGTGCCACATAAATACAGATAAACAAAATTATAAAAAAATCATCTCCAATGCATGTTGACGAGGACTCCGTCTAGTTGATGCGGCATATCAAAAAATAGACTCCGTTTAGAAATCCTTTTAAATTTAGACGGAGTGTCTCAACAAATTTAAATCCAACTCAACATTTTATTATAAAAAAAACTCAGTCGAGGGAAATAAAAATTGAAGACCCACTAATTAAAAAAATTTATGCAACATAAACGGTAATATTAATTTTAGACGGAACTCATGTGAGATGAATGTTTAATTTGACCGTCTATTCAATAGACGTAGTGTCATATGGATTGGAAATCAGTCTATTTTATCTGTAACGTAGATTTTAAAAGACAGTATGCATTGAAGATATTCTTTTATCTAGCTGAACCAAATAAGATAATAATAAACTTGTTGTTCAGATAACTATTATCCAAATAAACAATTTTATCTACAAACTAAACAAACCCATATAAGTAGACAAAGAATGGAGCCCATTTATGTACCTACATGTGTTTATGATTTAGTCAAAGACAATGTTTAAGAAATTTCCTCTAAGCTAAATATAGATATGTTCATGAGAATTTCAAGTTGTGAATGTATAAATTTGTGATTTCCTCTTGCTTTTTTTTGGCACCTTGAATGCAGAAAGCATAATGGGAATCTCTTTTCTTGATTGCTTGGAAAAGTGTTACTAGTTTTGCATTCTGCACGTGGACTTAAATGAAGAAATATTTCATAGCAAACAAAGTATCACTTTTTTGCTCGACACACCATACGAGATTTTTTTGAATAATTTGTTTGGTAGGAGGATTTGAATTGGTTGCATTGTTTCCCTTGTCCTCTTTTACTTTCTTTTTCTTGCCTTTTCTTTTTTGTTTTGGAGAGATATAGAGATGGGTTGTCGAAAATATCCTTCAAAAAGATACTATGTGCAAGGCATGTGCCACTTTAATTAGGTAGGGTTCCCTAAAATTTCACAAAAGTTGAGAAGCTAAAAGCCTCGAACACTTGGATTAAAGAGGTTTTCTTGGATTAAAGAGGACTAAAGTACTCTATTTCACTAATGTTGCAAAGCTAATTTTTCCAAATAGTGTAGACAAAACAAGACCTATATGTAGAAAAAGAGTTGAGGTTCGTTGTATTTTCTTTATATTGAACAAGAATTTGATGAAGAGATAAATGTAGATTCTATTAGAAATAAATTATATGTAGTAAATCTTGTCGGGCACAATTTCATTATAATTTTATTTTATAATTTCTCTTTTTACGTAAGAATTTCGTACGTCCTAATCTAATCGTTTTTCTTCATTTTTAATTTAAAAATCTTCTAGACGTAAAAGTTCTACATTTTTTAAAAAAGGTATATGTACTCAAAGAGTACAACTTTTATCATCTAATTTTGCTATTATGTTTTATGGTTTGAGTTAGTCTCTATCTCTCTTATCTTGTTCTACTGAAATTGTATATGTCCAATGTTCAACTGAAATTGTAATTTCAATAACGTTAATTATATTATCACAACATTATTTGTTAAGTACACTACATTTTAATTGCAATGAAAGTTTTTAACTATTGGTCACTTTTACATTTAGGTCTAACTTTTTTTTTAGTAAATTTTTATCATCAAACTATTAATTTGTACGTCTTATATTTGTCTTTGATGATGATTTTTGTCCAAAAAATTAACTAGGAGGGCGTAAATTTTTTTTACCTCTAATATTTTTACATAATCAAAATAAATAACAAATAAGAAAGACAAAATATTTTTTTCTCATTTCAATGCACATTAGAATAATATTTAGATAAAAATCTTCATTGGAGACAAGATGTGAAAACTAAATATAAGTTAATGAAAAAATACGATGAAAAAAAGTTAGACACATAAGTGTCTAAATATCAAAAGTTAGAAAACTTTTATTGCAATTAAAACGTGGTGTGAATAATAAAAAGTGTAGTGTGAATATAATTACCCTTTCAATAAATGTTCTACGTTTTTTATAATTAGTTTGTCTCACTTTAACTTTATATGACATGGAGTACGACTTTTACGTATAATTTTGATATGGGTTAATTACACTAATGGTCTATATTCTTTCAGGTTTGTAATAATTTCATTCATATTCAATTTTTTTAGCAGATATCATATCTATCTTTTCATTTATTCGCATCGATAGTTCCCAAATCACTATTTTTCACTATTCTGACAATTTTGTCCCTTGACTTAAATAAATTAAAATGATAGAAAAAAGAAAATACAATGAAAACATTGCAATTGAACCCTTAACATTTTCAAAAGTACATTTTAGATCTAAAATCAACTCAAAAATTTCACATGATTTTTATGGACATTATAATTTCCTCCTTATTTTATTTGTAGTATGAAATTTTAGATCTAAAGTCGATTGAAAATTAGATTTGAAAATGTGCTCCCATTTTTCAAGGAAATGTACTCTCGATGTTAGATTTGTGTCCCCAAACTTCTCTTTTTCTGGTATGTGCTCTCATTTTCGAGCTCTCGGCTCAATGAAATTAGTATTGGTGTCATTTGAGATTGTGGAGACTGAAATTGATGGTAGTGATGATTCGAGGCAATGGTTGCTGAAATTACATTTCAATGGTGGCGAGTCGCGCATTTGATGGTAGCTGGTTACGAAAATATGGTGGACATCCCTTGGTTTTCAGAGGTGGGAGATTGTTGCTACAGATTTTGAAACCAAAATGCTTGCAGAGTTATGTCAGGGCATTGATGTGACCGGCATTCGAAAATGATACAGCCACCGTTTTTCACCTTGTTTGGCTGATGCGACGCCACCTTGCTTGGCAAGAATGGCGCAAGAGCTCAGAGGCCAGTTATATCGGGCCCTACCAACATGTCCGGCCCCAGCGTTAAATCCACTAGACGAAGCACTAGCGTTAGCATTCACGTTCGCCGAGTCAAACCTAGATACACAACAGACCTTCTCAAGGGACACGTAGTCGAAACCATAGACTTCTCCCTGAAACGACAGCGTAAGTTGATCAGCGCCACCTTTCCCGCTAGCCGACGCAACAACATACGTCATATATGAGCTTCCGACATCATAGAGTGCATCATAAATTGGGTGGTGGGTGGTGGGTGGTTGGGTTGGAAAATATAATTCTTCTTTAGTTGGAGAAGAACACATACATGCATAAAATAAAATAATTTAAGATTTATTTGTATATTTGAAAATGTTAAGTGTCCAATTACAATATTCAATTGAAATTGTAATTTCAATACAATTCAAATAAATATTTATGTAAAATCAACACTCTCGCTCAAAATAAATGTTCTACGTTTTTTATAATTAGTTGGAAAATTGGCTAAAACGTCCCTAACGTATACACTCAGTGCCCAAATCATCATTACCTTTCAAATTTTGGTAATTACATCCCTTACCTATCCATTTAGTGCTCAAATCATCATTTTGGACGGAATTTATCCAATATTCTGTTAAACCTTTGGAATTTTGGCGCAAATAGTCCATAACTTTTGTCCTTAGTGTGGAATTGGTCCCTAACGTTTATGTTTTGGCAAACAAGTCTCTAACCTATGTGTTTTGGTGCGAAATTGATCCTTATGGAATGAAAAAAACAAATATATCATTAGTTTAATTAGAAGAAATTGTATGTGGATTTCTAATCATTATAAAATGTGCAAATAAGTCCAATATTTTTATTTCTTATAAAAAAATAAAAAAAAAACTAATGAGTTTTTTTTTTTTGAATTAACACTTTAGTAATAAACATGTCAAATAAATTTATTATTTTTATTATTAAGTAATAAATATATTTAAAGAGAGAGAGAAATCATTGTAAGAAATCATTTTTTCCCCTCTTTACTTATAAATTTTTTTCTCCCTCTTTACTTTAAAAATTAAGTTAAATACATAACAAAATGACGTATATAATTTTATGGCATTGAACTAATCTTATTACATTTTTATTTAACATAAAAATACTAATAAAAATTAATTTACACATTATGTGTTTTATTTTTGAACGAAAATAAAACGATAAATTAAAATATAAAGAATATAGTTGGATTTCTAATATTTGTAGTTAATAAACATATAACTCAATTAAATAAAAGCATTTGAACATCAAGTTTGAGACAATGTTATTTTTTTATACAATAATAAAATAAAAGTTTTAATTTTAAATAATATATTTATTGCTTAATGATAACAATAATAATTTTATTTGACATGTTTATTACTAAAGTGTTAATTCAAAAAAAAAAAAAAAAAAAAACTCATTAGTTTTTTTAATTTTTTTATAAAAAATAAAAGTATTGGATTTTATTTGCACATTTTGTAATGATTAGGAATTCACATACAATTTTTTCTAATTAAACTAAGGGTATATTTGTTTTTTCATTTCATAAGGACCAATTTCGCACCAAAACACATATGTTAGGGACTTGTTTGCAAAACATAAACGTTAGAAACCAATTCCACACTAAGGACAAAAGTTAGGGACCATTTGCACCAAAATTCCAAAGGTTTAACGAAATATTAGATGGATTCCGTTTAAAATGATGATTTGAGCACTAAATGGATAGGTGAGGGATGTAATTGCCAAAATTTGAAAGGTAAGGATGATTTGGGCACTGGATCTATACGTTAGGGACGTTTTGGGCCAATTTCCCTAATTAGTTTGTCTCACTTTAACTTTATATGACATGGAGTACGTCATTTATGTACAATTTTGATATGGGTTAATTACACTAATAGTTCTCATTCTTTTAGATTTGTAACGATTTCATTCTCATTTAAAATTTTTAGCAGATATTATCTTAATCCTATCATTTTACTCGTACAGATGATCCCCAAGTAATTTTTTAGACAATTTTGCCTCTGAATTAAATAAATTAAAATGATAGAAAAAAGAAAACACAATAAAAAATTATAATTAAGACCCCAACTTTTTCAAAAGTACAAATAAATCTTAAACTTTTTATTCAAAATAATTTTTTTTAAAAATCATCTTCTCCACCCCAACCCCCCACTCCACCCTACCTTCGTAAACAAGGGGGATTTCTTCCCAGTTGCCAGTCCAAAACGCCGGGATTGGGAAAGAAGACACCGGGATCTGGCCTGAGAGGAAGAGTTTTAATGATCGTGAGCTCAGTTCAGTTCCAACGAATTGGAAGGGCAGTGTGTCGCCGGAGAATACTTTCCTGCAACCTGATGCAACTGGAAACTCATCGGAGCGAGGTATTTTTCTGAAGTTATGAAGCCACTAACGAGAAAATAAATGATTTTTTTGATGGTGAAGGATTGGTAGCCGATTGCCACGTGTCGCCGACGACGTCTGTCGGGTCTTCTTCCGGCAAATAAATCAGAAAATACATCACAGAAATGTCGAAGTCTAAAACTCCAGCAAGCTATTATCGATCATTCTTAGAGTTAGCCGCCGTCATTGGTAGGCGCTGTTGTGCGATATATATCCCGCAAGTGGACGGATCGTGAACAAGTAATATAATGATGAAATAAAGTGTCGAACCCACGAGGACTAGATACTAAATTACCAATTAATTTCACAACTCAAATTTTAACAATGGAAATTAACACAGATTCGATTTTTGATTCTTAAGATTCTAAACTAATTAACTATTTTGATTAAATTGAACTTCACAATAAAAAGCAACTTTGAAATATGAGAACGAATTAGGGTTTAACAATACTAGGATTCACGAATCCACCGACACGTTCTACTCAATTATCTGTTAATCACTTTTTTAGCTTTTAATTACCTTGGACTGAAAATCGGCGTTCCTAAATTAATCGAAAGCCTCTCTCGATGGTCAATCAAATCTATATGTTATGCGAACTTCATTATCTCTAATTAAGCTTCGAGCATAAACACATGCATTAAAATCTCAAGATCGCCTAAATGGATTTCATAAGGCATAATAGTAATCTCTATCTATTATTGGACCCTATGTTATTCAATACCACGTGCTAAATCTATATTGAATCTCTCGACTTCAATACAGATCACAATATATTCTAATGGTGCGCAAGCATTAAAATAATAAAGAAACTGAATAAAGAATAATCAATCCACGGCAAGAAATTACTAAAAAGGGAAAAACTGCTTAATTAGTCAAAACGTGAGGTTTCATCGTTCATCCTAGATAAAGAAATTAGCCGGACATGATTTCCTCAATTAAAGGAAGAATTGAATTCATCATAGTCCGGAGAAAGGAAAACAAAAAGTAAAATAAAACCCGTAATCCTCGGCTTGATGATCTTCGATTTCGCCTTGATCTTCGTTTTTGCCTTGTATCTTGTTCCTCCCAAAATTTGTCTCCCGCGAAAAATCTATCTTCTACCTTTTATAGTGTTCTCCCAGATCTCCAAACGGGTGTTTGGTTGTTGAGGTTAATTGGACTGGTAGAATTCTATCTGAATCAGGTTTCTGCAACAATTCTGTCACGATTGGGCTGTGCGATCGCATGGCATACATAGCTGCGATCGCATGGCCTTGCTGTTTAACATTCTGCCATTTTTTCCATTGCCTTGCGATCGCACCAGGATAACACCATGCGATCGCATGGTGTATCCTGGTTCTGAATTTGAATTTCCCGCCTATGTATTTGCACATCAAGTCCCTGAAGTTCCATTTCTTTAGCAATTAGGTCCCCTTATCTTCATTTTGCTCTCTTTTCATCCCATTTATACTTGACTTTGATTATTTCCTAAATTGATAAGAAAACATATGCAATTAAACTGTAAACAACCAAAAGAACTTATAATTGTCCATTTTTGTGAGATAAGATAAGTACAAAATCGTACTTATCAAATACCCCCAAACTTGAACTATTATTCGTCCTCGAATAAACTACTGTAAACAATCTTGTACTAGATGGAATAAGCAATAATAAAGTTCACAACATAAATGGCTTGCCGTCTTTGCTTCAGATTTTTGCAAAAGGAAAAACTTATAATTCATGACGAGTGTTCATGTTATACAGTTGTAAACGTGATTCCACTTAAACATATTTGAATCGTGTGTGAGGGCAGTTCATCTGATAAGCTTTAATTCTATGGAGGTGATAGCCCGACCACTTAGTCAATTTTTCCTTACCCTCTCGTGAGATACACATCCCCCAAAAATAATTGTTTTCTCTCAACATTCCGAGATTTCTGGGTCTAAGGTTGTTCACTTTCTTTTCTTTCAAGAGGCTGGTTGAGAAAACTAATGATTTTGACAACCTAAGCTTATGAAGATTCTCCAATTTATGAGCACTCTTGACCAGAAATTTTCTACTGAGTAAGTCAAACCCATTAGTCATCTAATCCTCAGGTTACTTTGCAAAGAAATTTTTTTTTTTTTTTTAATCTTATGTGCAGAACTCAGTCCATTAAGCTTTCTAAATGACCCATGTAACGAGCTTTTGGTCGATGACTCCCGAGTCTTTCGAACTTTAGGGCATCGGATTTTGAGAAACCCCTACGGGCCTTTTCACTCGAGTCAAATAGGCTACGAAAAGAGTTATAAGATATTTAGTCGTATGCGAAACTCATTCCATTAAACTTTCTAAATGACTCATGTAACGAGCTTTTGGTCAACGACTTTATCACTCGAGTCAAAAAGGCTTCGAAATGAGTTATAAAAAAATAAAAACCTTGTTCTTTGCGTGCAATAAGTTCATGCTGAGGGATTAGATTCCTAACATTCGGTTATTACTTAGTTTCCTCTAACTGATCTAAAGTGCTCCACACAATTTTATTTTTTCGACAAACACGGAATCAAACATAATCTAGACAGCCACCATCACAGTTTACTCGCTACAATCACTCACTTCATTGGTTACTTAGTTGGGATACAGATAATTTGAAGGTTTTGGGGATCCTATTGTTTTCAACTTAAGTGCACCAACATAGCCACTTATCATTTTCACGAGCCGACACAACACAATATCAGATATGATTTAACAGTCTCACATTTAAACAACAATATATTCTGTTCACAGGTCACGATTTACAGTGAAAATTAAATGAAAATTATCATCATTAGCCGGCAAAGCTATTCATACCACACAAACATGCAGACGAAATAATTGTTTTTTTTTTTTTTAAATAAATAAATAATAATAAACAAAAGACGAACTAAGTCAACAGTCAAATATCATATAATCAAATATCATGAATATGTCAGATTGAGCAAAATTAAATTTTTATCAACCACCCCCAAACTTAAAACGTGCATTGTCCCCAATCGCATGTGAAATAAAGAAATATATAAAAATTTAGGTACTTTCCGAGGGTGGATCGGAGGGTGCCTGAAGAAGGAGTGTGGAGGGGTCAACTGGTGGAGGAGCAGGCGTGGGTGTCGGGTGGCATATCTGATCATGGAGGTCATCCAGCTTGCCCGCACATCTGTCTAGTCCCGTGAGCCAAATGGTATAGCAATCGAGCCCTAGCATCATTAATGGTGGTGCGATGCGTAGTCGGGTCGATGTTGTGACTCACGAACACGTTCAGGATAAGGAGGGAGTCTGTCAGCTTACTGTGCTCGAAGTCCCTCCCGGGCAGTGGCCATGCATCTGCTCGACCATACAAGAACCGGGCCACCTCGCCCATATCCTGAATGTCTGGCAGAGGGTGAACATCGTCAGAAGATAGGCCATAAAAATCGTCGATGACCCTCGGGGTGAACATGATCCATTTGCCCCGGACCCAAGTCTGCCCGTAGTGCTCTGTCCCATGAATATCTATCTCCTGGTTGAAGTTCGTGTAGAACTCATGGACGAGCTGGGAGTACATGCGATGTGGAGTATCGGCCACATTGGCCCATCGGCAGACGTCAATAAGGTTGAAGAGCTCGGAATGAGGAAAGTCGTCTAAGTGCACTCTTCGCTCTCCCCAAAGGGACCACTGGCTCACGGCATTGGTGAACCTCTCTTTATGCTCTTCAGATAGATAAAGGTGAGAGGCGTCGGTGTCTGCCGTATCGACCCGAGCCCTCTTGGATGTGCCGCCGGTAGCCTTCTTTTTCCCCTTTTCGGCGGCAGTCGGTGGTCGTTTCGGGGCCATAATCTGAAAAATGAACAAAAATATGTTAGAAGTGTATTAAAACATATATGGATCAAGATAGAACCCCCAAACTTGTTGAAACATTAGGTAAAAATTCGACAAAAATATGATAGACGAGGCTATTTCGTGTATCGAGAAATATACCTAGGAAATTGCAAAAATGAAACGGACAAGTGTGACATGAGAGTGTATGATAAGGTCGACCACATAGTCAAATTTGACATGATTCCGAGGTCATTAGGGTCAAACGGATAGTGGACGAAGTTGCTAACGGAAGCAGGCCGCTGTGGCATGCCTGTGGGCTCCATGGCAGCCTGCAAGCTCTATGCTTACGTTTGGATTAATTTCGTGCTAAACATGTGTTCAAGCTAAATTGCATGACCCTAGATGATTGCTCTAGTGTAATGGATTAGCCCAAGGTGTGGTGCACATCAAATTTGGCCAAAAACGTGAATGAGGCAATTTATCAAACACCTTATATGCATAGAGGAAAATCCAAAGGTTTGAATGAATGGGAGTAATGGAACAAAACCAAATTTTTTTTCTCAACCAAATCAACTAAATCCATTTGAAATGTATTACCCAAATCGTTTCAAGCCTAATCCAACCAAACACTTCCTCCACATACACCAAAAAGCACGAAATTTCCAAAAGACAGTGCAAAAATCGAAAATAACTTGAAAAAAACATTTGATCTTACCGTTTAATTCGTGAATTAGGAAGTGCAAGATGGTTTGGTTGTGTGGAATTGATGCCCAAAGTGCTCGGAATGGCTTTTTAAGATTAAGGAGGGAAGAGGAGACGGTTTTGAAGTTCAAAGGTTGAAGAATGTCAAAGATTTATGATTCCTGGACTTTAAACCTGCCGATAGTCCATGCGATCGCATGGACTATAAATCGTGCGATCGCACGGTGGTCAAAATCTGGGCAGAATGTAATCTGCCCAGTCTATGCGATCGCAATGGGTTGAACCATGCGATCGCATGGTTCTAACCCCTGTTTCCAATTTTTTTTTTTTTTTTTTTTTTTTTTCAATAACATAACTTTAAGATATTATAAACGTGCATATGCTAAATGACGATGATGAGATCCTCGAAACCCAAGAACTAAAACATATTCCAAAATTTAAACCTAAAACGTGCAAAAACGTGCTCGAACTCCTAAAACTGAAATCATGCTGTAAATGTAAATAAAAGGGAAGAAAATGGGTTGCCTCCCATTGAGCGCTTGTTTAAAGTCTATAGCTCGACTTTGTCGCGGTGATCACTCCGGATTGCTCAACGTGGTAAATGACTTTTCTTTCGAAAAATCACCCTCCAAGTAATGTTTGAGTCTTTGTCCGTTCACTTTGAACCTGCCCTTTGTGTCATGAGCCACCTCTACCGCTCCATGTGGATAGACTTTCACCACCGTGAATGGTCCGGACCACCTTGAACGCAATTTCCCAGGGAAGAGCTTGAGTCGAGAGTTGAATAAGAGGACTTTTTGCCCTGCCAAAAACTGCCGTTTTTGAATGTTTTTGTCATGCCAATTCTTGGTTTTCTCTTTGTACAGTTTGGCATTTTCATAAGCCTCGAACCTGAATTCCTCCATTTCATTCAACTGGAGCAGTCTTTTCTCACCGGCTTCTTTCAAGTCGAAATTTAACTTCCTCAATGCCCAATAGGCTCGGTGCTCCAACTCAACCGGTAAATGGCACGCCTTCCCAAAAACTAGGCGATAAGGTGACATTCCAATTGGAGTTTTGAATGCAGTTCGATATGCCCAAAGGGCATCATCCAGTTTTCTCGACCAATCCTTCCTCGATGAACTCACCGTAAGCTCCAAGATCCTTTTCAACTCCCGGTTGGAGATTTCCACCTGCCCGCTAGTTTGTGGATGATATGGAGTAGCCACACGGTGCTTCACACCGTATTTTGCCAAAAGAGTGTCAAACTGTCTATTGCAAAAATGCTTTCCCCCGTCACTGATAATTGCCCGAGGAGTTCCGAACCGCGTAAATATATTCTTTTTGAGAAAGTTTACCACCACCTTGCCATCATTGGTCGGTAAGGCTACAGCTTCTACCCATTTGGACACGTAATCCACAGCCACCAAAATGTAAGAATTTGAGAATGATGGTGGAAACGGGCCCATGAAGTCAATACCCCACACGTCGAAAAGTTCAACCTCTAGAATGCTTCGTAGGGGCATTTCTTGTTTCCGAGATATGTTCCCCGTTCTTTGGCACCTGTCACATTTTTTAACCAGAGTGTAGGCATCTTTGAATAAAGTCGGCCAATAAAACCCAGATTGTAGGACTTTGGCTGCTGTTTTGGTAGCCCCGAAATGACCTCCGTATGGCGAAGAATGACATTGCTCCAAGACAGTCTCCATTTCTTCTTCAGGTAGGCATCTCCGAATTACTTGATCAGCTCCCCTTCTGTAAAGAATAGGATCTTCCCAAAAATAGTGTTTAAGTTCTGAAAAGAACTTTTTCCTACGTTGATGATCATAATCCGGTGGCATGATATTGCTAGCAAGGTAATTCACATAATCTGCATACCACGGTGCAATCCCCAACTGTTCAATCCCAAAAATCTGCTCATTTGGAAACTTCTCATTTATTTCACCTTCCTCATTGCCTTCCGTCTGCTCGATTCTTGACAAGTGGTCGGCTACCACGTTCTCAACCCCTTTTTTGTCCTTAATTTCCAAGTCAAATTCTTGGAAAAGTAAGATCCACCGAATAAGTCTTGGCTTTGCATCTTTTTTAGCAAAAAGATACTTCAACGCTGCATGGTCTGTGTGCACTATCACCTTCGACTCAATGAGGTAAGATCGAAATTTCTCGAAGGCAAATACTACAGCTAGTAATTCCTTCTCTGTAGTGGCATAATTCATCTGAGCGTCATTAAGAGTTCGGCTGGCATAGTAGATGGTATGTATGACTTTTGCTCTATGTTGCCCCAAAACTGCCCCAATGGCAAAGTCACTTGCATCACACATGAGCTCAAAAGGTAGATCCCAATCCGGTGGTACAATGACAGGTGCTGAGATTAGACTGTTTTTTAGAGTGTTGAAAGCTTTGAGACAGTCAACAGAAAAGTCGAATTTGGCATCTTTCTCCAGCAAACTGCACAACGGTTTGGTTATTTTTGAGAAATTCTGTATGAACCGTCTATAGAAACCCGCATGTCCCAGAAAAGATCGAATTCCTCTAACTGATGTCGGAGGAGGCAGTTTCTCTATAACCTGAATCTTTGCTTTGTCGACCTCAATGCCCTTTTTTGATATCCTGTGTCCCAACACGATGCCTTCTTGGACCATAAAATGGCATTTTTCCCAATTCAATACCAAGTTGGTTTTCTCGCAACGCTGAAGTACCAGGGTCAGATTTCTGAGGCAATCGTCGAATGATGCTCCAAAAACTGAAAAATCATCCATGAAAACCTCAATGAATTTTTCGACCATATCCGAGAAAATCGACATCATACACCGCTGAAATGTGGCTGGGGCGTTGCATAGGCCAAATGGCATACGCCTATAAGCAAAAGTGCCATAAGGACAGGTAAAGGTAGTCTTTTCTTGATCTTCCGGCGCGATATGAATCTGATTGTAGCCTGAATATCCGTCAAGAAAGCAATAATGGGAATGACCTGCCAATCGCTCCAACATCTGATCAATGAAAGGTAGAGGAAAATGGTCTTTTCGAGTGGCATCATTCAACTTTCTGTAGTCAATACAAACTCGCCAACCGGTGGTCAATCTGACTGGAATGAGTTCGTTTTTATCATTCTTCTCAACTGTGATCCCTCCCTTCTTTGGTACCACCTGGACCGGGCTTACCCAAGTACTATCTGAAATAGGATAGATAATACCTGCGTCAAGCAGTTTCAACACTTCAGCTCGGACTACTTCTTGCAAATGGGGATTCAGTCTGCGTTGATGTTGCACTGTCGGTTTATAAGCCTCTTCCATTAGGATCTTGTGCATGCATAAAGATGGGCTTATGCCTCTGATGTCTGCTATAGTCCACCCGATTGCTGATTTGTAATTTCTCAAGACTCGGAGTAATTTATCCTCCTGATCCTGATCAATAGAGTTGGCGATAATGACTGGAAGGGTGGATGACTCACCGAGATAAGCATACCTAAGGTGAGAAGGTAATTGCTTTAACTCGAGAATTGGTGCCTTTTGGACTGAGGGAGGCTGCTGAGGAAGTGTGGTACCCAAATCCATAAATCTACTCCGTCGTTCAATCTGTTCGGCTCTTTGTAAATATCTGGCACATTCCTCAAGGACTGGAGACTCGGACTTTTCATCTTGAGAATGCATAATACACGCTTCCCATGGATTTGTAGGGTTTTCCAAGGCAAATGTGTTAGCAGCCTCGTGATCAATGATATCGATCTGGAAGCATGAGTCAGAGGAGCTTGGATACTGAATTGCTTTGAATACGTCAAAAGTGACTTGCTCCTCATTCAATCTCAACATCAGTTGCCCTTTTTGTACGTCAATGAGGGCCCTTCCAGTAGCTAAGAATGGTCGCCCCAAGATAAGTGGCACATCTCTATCCTCCGCCATATCGAGGATAATGAAGTCAGCAGGGAATATGAACTTGTCCACCTTCACCAAAATATCTTCAATAACTCCACGTGGGCGTTTAACTGACCGATCAGCTAACTGGAGTGAAATTGTGGTTGGCTTCACTTCTCCGAGACCTAGTTGCCTGAAAATAGAATAAGGCATCAAGTTAATGCTAGCACCTAAATCACATAATGCTTTTTCGAAAAAAGAACTACCAACAGTACAAGGAACGGAGAAACTCCCCGGATCTTTTAACTTTGGCGGTAGCTTGTTTTGCAAGATAGCACTACACTCCTCAGTAAGCATAACTGTTTCGTGCTCTTCCAACTTTCGTTTATTTGAAAGGATTTCCTTCATGAATTTAGTATAACTCGGCATCTGTGCTAGAGCATCAGCAAACGGAATGTTGATCTGGAGTTTCTTGAACACATCGAGAAATTTCTCGAATTGCTTGTCTAGCTTGTGTTTTCGCAGCCTCTGAGGAAATGGGATTGGAGGGACGTAGGCCGGTGGTGGAATATAAGCTGGTGGAGAGTCCTGTTCTGGTGCAACTTCTGCATCTAATTTATTTTCTCCCGCTTTGTCGGACACAGTTTCCTTTTCTACACCTGGCCTAGTCACATGAATCTCTGGTAACTGAATCCCGCTCCTCGTGGTAATTGCATTTACTTGCTCCTTTGGATTGACTTCAGTATTGCTTGGCCATGTGCCTGGTTGTCTCTCGGTCAACAATTTAGCCAACTGCCCAATCTGATTTTCTATATTTTTGATGGCAACATCCTGTCTTTTCTGCATCTCCTTTATTTCAGTGACAGCTTCTTCCAATCCTCCTTTTTTCTCTTGTGGCCTCCCTTGAATTGGCGGATTCTGGATATTCTGGTTGTTGCCATAGGAGAAGTTTGGATGATTTCTCCATCCTGGATTGTATGTCTGTGAATAAGGATTATTCTGTTGACGCTGAAAATTCTGAGCATATGCAACTTGCTCAGGAGAAGGCATATCAACCTTTGTCAATGGGCACTCCGAAGACTGATGGTTTGCCCCGCATGTCACACAGATTGGTGGAGACATCTGAACCATATTAGCTGAATGAGAATATTTCATCGTCTCCATCTGCTTTGCCAATGCATCGATCTTCGCCAGTAAAAGCGAATTTGAGTCTACCTCATGTACCCCTGCTGCTTTCCTTTGTACTCCTCTGTCTGGCCACATAACGAATTGTTCACTTATTGTTTCATACAAGTCATGGAGATCGCCGGCAGACCTATTTTGGATAGAACCACCTGCTGCAGAATCAACTGAAGAACGACTGCTAGGAGCTAGACCAGAGTAGAAGTAGTGATTTTGAGCTGCTAAGGGAAACCCGTGGCTTGGACACTTCCTGAGCAGTTGCTTGAATCTCTCCCATGCCTCATGAAAGTTTTCCAACTCAGACTGTTGGAAATTGGAAATCTCGTACTTCAATCTGTTCACTCTGGCCGGAGGAAAGTACTTCAATGTGAACTTTTGGATCAGATCACCCCAAGTTGTGATGCTCCCAGGTGGTAGTGAATCCAACCATTCTCGAGCTTTATCCTTCAGTGTGTGTGGAAAAAGCCTCATCTTCAGTGCCTCTTCATTAACACCTTGGTATTTGAAATTACCACAGATTTCATCAAAGCGAGAAATGTGGTAATGAGGGTTTTCATCTACCCTACCGTAGAAAGGCAGATTGTTCGAGAACAAGTTGATCACATCTGGCCTCAACTGGAAGTTGTCGTGCCCATAAGGCGGATATATAATACTAGACCGATTTTCAACTATCGGTGGCATCATATATTCACCCATAAGAATGTCTCTCTCATTGACTTCAACAGGTCGAGCTATTGGTGCATGATTGTGTCGGCCATCTGCTTGCAACGCATTCTGGATTCGGTTATCCTCCATTGTGTCTTGCTGCTGATGCTTCTTTTCTCTTTTCTCACGTTGTCGTCGGTGAAAGCTCCGTTCAATTTCTGGATCTAAATCAAAAAGATCAAGATCTTTTGCACGGCGCATACACACTTAACACCTGAAAAGTTAGAAAACAGATAAAATTCAGCAGTATCACGACGAATCGAAAACTAAAATAAAACTGAAAAGAATTGTTAAAAGCCAAATTATAAATTAACGTAGCAATTAATAAAACCAGTCCCCGGCAACGGCGCCAAAAACTTGTCGTGCGATATATATCCCGCAAGTGGACGGATCGTGGACAAGTAATATAATGATGAAATAAAGTGTCGAACCCACGAGGACTAGATACTAAATTACCAATTAATTTCACAACTCAAATTTTAACAATGGAAATTAACACAGATTCGATTTTTGATTCTTAAGATTCTAAACTAATTAACTATTTTGATTAAATTGAACTTCACAATAAAAAGCAACTTTGAAATATGAGAACGAATTAGGGTTTAACAATACTAGGATTCACGAATCCACCGACACGTTCTACTCAATTATCTGTTAATCACTTTTTTAGCTTTTAATTACCTTGGACTGAAAATCGGCGTTCCTAAATTAATCGAAAGCCTCTCTCGATGGTCAATCAAATCTATATGTTATGCGAACTTCATTATCTCTAATTAAGCTTCGAGCATAAACACATGCATTAAAATCTCAAGATCGCCTAAATGGATTTCATAAGGCATAATAGTAATCTCTATCTATTATTGGACCCTATGTTATTCAATACCACGTGCTAAATCTATATTGAATCTCTCGACTTCAATACAGATCACAATATATTCTAATGGTGCGCAAGCATTAAAATAATAAAGAAACTGAATAAAGAATAATCAATCCACGGCAAGAAATTACTAAAAAGGGAAAAACTGCTTAATTAGTCAAAACGTGAGGTTTCATCGTTCATCCTAGATAAAGAAATTAGCCGGACATGATTTCCTCAATTAAAGGAAGAATTGAATTCATCATAGTCCGGAGAAAGGAAAACAAAAAGTAAAATAAAACCCGTAATCCTCGGCTTGATGATCTTCGATTTCGCCTTGATCTTCGTTTTTGCCTTGTATTTTGTTCCTCCCAAAATTCGTCTCCCGCGAAAAATCTATCTTCTACCTTTTATAGTGTTCTCCCAGATCTCCAAACGGGTGTTTGGTTGTTGAGGTTAATTGGACTGGTAGAATTCTATCTGAATCAGGTTTCTGCAACAATTCTGTCACGATTGGGCTGTGCGATCGCATGGCATACATAGCTGCGATCGCATGGCCTTGCTGTTTAACATTCTGCCATTTTTTCCATTGCCTTGCGATCGCACCAGGATAACACCATGCGATCGCATGGTGTATCCTGGTTCTGAATTTGAATTTCTCGCCTATGTATTTGCACATCAAGTCCCTGAAGTTCCATTTCTTTAGCAATTAGGTCCCCTTATCTTCATTTTGCTCTCTTTTCATCCCATTTATACTTGACTTTGATTATTTCCTAAATTGATAAGAAAACATATGCAATTAAACTGTAAACAACCAAAAGAACTTATAATTGTCCATTTTTGTGAGATAAGATAAGTACAAAATCGTACTTATCAGGCGCCACCAACAACAATGGTGGCTTGCCCACCCCGAAATGCTGGTTGCCTCAAATAATTCCCAGTAGCATCCTTCTGCTTCCTTGAGGTTTCTGCAACAGCAACAACCATTGGGAATGGAAGAGGCATCAGTTGCAAGGGTTGGTAACTATTTACCCATAGCTAAAGTATAGGGGCACCACATCAATTTGCTGGCATCTCTATCCAATTCCCGTCCACCTCATCAATCTTTTGAACAACCAAGGGAAGACAATGGTAATTGATATTGTATATGCATTTTTATGCTAAGTCATCAGTTGTGCATAAGTTTCTGTATATTTAATTTCAGACATGGTTTTGTTATTATGAATCTTCGTCATGTTTTTCAAGTTATGATGATGGCCAGATGGTGTTGGGCCGAGTGGAATTCCATCTGATAAGCAAATAATCGAGTTCAATATATTGTTAAGCACGTCAATGGCTTTTCTTCATGTTTCTGAGCTTGCAGCATTGTTGAAGGCCGGCTCATCCTGAATGGGTGGAGGGGTGGGGGAAGAAAGACCTATTTTTGGTTTTTTAATTTTTTTTCTTTTACTTTTAATTTGTAAAAATAAAAAGTTTATGATTTATTTGTACTTTTGAAAAAGTTAGGGTCTCAATTGCAAATTTTCATTAATTTTTTTTTCTATCGTTTTAATTTATTTACTTCAGGGGCAAAATTGTCAAAAAATTGTAAGAAAAGCCATTTGGGGACCATATGTGCGAATAAATGAAAAGATAATGATGATATCTGCTAAAAAATTGAATGATGATAAAATCGTTTTAAATTTGAAAGAATGGAGACCATTAATATAATTAATCCTTTTGATATTTAGTTTCATAGATTGAGTTCACAAACAACAAATTAATAATTCCACAAATATATTAAACAACTTTCGAACATAAAAGCGTTCATGAAATGGAAAAACGTTTTGAACCTCTGGCTTGTGTGCATTTTTCTATGGAATTGATTATTCATTTGTTTGTTGGAATGATTATAGTAAAATATCGAAATATCAATATTATAATTGTAACGTTCTAAATTTTCTCAATTCGTAGTGTCACTTAAAAATCTTTAAATAATATTTGACGACTCAAAATAGATTTTTCCGTACCCTTAAATGTTTTATTAAAGATTTAACTATTGCACAAAATAACAAGTGTGCATGGAAAAAAAAATTAACTTCTAAAATTTAAGGATCTGTCCTTTTTGCTGTTTTCACTTTTCAATTTTGTAAAACACCAAAAACTTGTTTACTATGTTGTTTTTGAAAATTTATTTTTAAAAACAAGGTTAAATTTATTATACAAAACACAAAACAAGTTTTTGACATTTTGAATGTTTCAAGTGAAAACATAGAAAACACTCAAAACAAAGAAAATAAAATTTATTTAAATAATAAAAAAAATTTAAATATAAAATTATAAAAAAAATTCTAAAACATGAAATTATAAATTCATAAAAAATAAAATCCTAAAGGGTTAATTTCATCTACGGTCACTGAAGTTACTTTCAAATTACAAAATGGTAACTGAAGTTCAAAAGTTTCAGTGGTGGTCACTGAAGTTAGAAATCCTTTCACTAATAGCCATTCCATTAAATTTCTAATTTAAAATGGTGAAGTGGTATGATGATGTAGTATTTATTTATTATATAGTAGTCTATATACTTTATATAATATTCACTTTAGTCTCTATATTTTAATTAAGTCCTTCAAAAATTGTATCTTAGGTCTTTGATATTTTACATCTTTACACTTTGGTCCTCAAATTTTTAATTATCTTTCAATTAAGTTCTTCAAAAATTGCATCTTAGGTCCTTCAACTTTTTACATCTTTACAATTTGATCCCCAAATTTTTAATTATCTTTCAGTTAAGTCTTCCAAAAATTGCATCTTAGGTCCTTTAACTTTTTACATCTTTACAATTTAGTCTCCTCAAATCCTTGATTTCAGCGGCCAATATAAGTGCAATTTTAGTAGTCAAAATAATTGTACTTTCAATTAATTTTTTTACTTTACACTCGAATTTTCACCTAAACGAACAAAATAATATAATTAAATAATAAACTATTTAGTGGTCAAAATAAGTGTAAAATTCACACTTATCACTTAAAGTTGACCACTAAAAGTAGAATTTTAGTGGTCAGACCCTATAATATTATTTTGTTCGTTTATGTGAAAATTCGAGTGTAAAGTTAAGGATTTAATTGAAAGTACATTTATTTTGACCACTAAAATTATACTTATTTTGACAACTAAAATCAAGGATTTGGGGACCAAAGTGTAAAGATGTAAAAAGTTGAAGAACCTAAGATGCAATTTTTAAAGGACATAATTGAAATATAGAAATTAAAGTGAATATTATATAAGGTATATAAACTATTATGCAATAAATAAATACCACATCATTATACCACGTCACCATTTTAAATTAGAAATTTAATAGAGTGACCATTAGTGAAAGGATTTCTAACTTCACTAACTACTACTGAAACTTTTGAAATTCAGTGACCATTTTGTAATTTGAAAGTAACTTCAGTGACCGTTGGTGATATTAACCCACCCAAATTCTAAAATATAAAACTTTAAATAAATTATTAAAAATATACAAAATATAAAATTTTAAAAAATTAAAAATTCTAAAAAAATTAAAAAATTTATTTAAATAAAAATTTTTATAAAAAATTTCTAAAAATAAAAATTTATGAAAAAATTTTAAAAAATTAAAATTCAGAAAAAATTAAAACAAATTTTATTTAAATAAAAATTTATATAAACAAAAATTCTAAAAATATAAAACAATAAAATTCTAAATTCTTAAAATATAAAAAAATTAAATTATAAAAAAATAAATTTTAAAAAATGAAAATTTCTAAAAAAAAATTTAAAATTCTATAAAAATGAAAATTCTAAATACTAAAATAATTCAAGCCCTTATTGGTTATTTAAATAAAAAAATTAATTTAAATGTGAATTGATTTAAAAATCTTAATTTTTAATTTGTTAATTTATTATTTGTTTTTATTTTATTTTTGTAAAAAAAATTATTATAAGATTCTCTGACTTTAAAATGTTTATATTATTTTATCACATATTAGCATAAAATTGTTCTGTTTTACTGGATAATCAAATTCATTAAATAACGTGATTTAAAATAATTTTTTCAAAATTTCAAACAGAACGTGTTTTTTATTTTTCTATTTTTAGAAATAGTTTTTCAGAATGATAAACCAAACGCGTTTTCAGCAATTCTAAATTAGATTCTCAAAACTCAAAATTGAAAATAAATTCAAAACTCAAAACTCAAAATTGAAACACAAAGAGAACATATTTTTATTTAAATTGTAATAGGTGACGCCACAATTTATTTGATCACTCAAACGTACTCCAGAAATTACAAGATTTGAACTGTAAATACTTGGGGGCCTTAGACTACTATATGTTAAAATTTCAGACCTTAGCTACGTCGTTTGGTAGGTGAAAAATATGGCCAAATTTGCTTGAAAACTGTGCACCCTGCTAGAACATTCATAATAAATTCATACGACGTGATTTGAGTGATTCCAATTTTTTCTATTAGATAATATATAAGGCTATCCACAACCACTAATTTTACTCAAAAATTTCAAATTCGCATAGAGTTATGATTTTTCTACGTTGGGACAGAAAGCTGAAATTTTAAAAATAAAATTAAGCAATTTCCTCTTTAAATTTTCGAACGGCAACCAAAACAACATCTAGATTTTTTCTTGTACTTTACATGATTAAAGATAATAAATCCAACATTCAATTGAAGTTTTTATATCATAAATGACTCAATCATCTCGACGTCAAAACTTAAATAAAATAATATTATGCCAACTTCAAAATCGCTATCCTACGTCATCGTGTCAATGCCAATCATCTCAATATGAAAATATATTCATCTTGGGATGAGCATTTCAAAAGAAACATTCAGTAGAAAGATACACTAATATACGAAAAAGCAGTTCCATGGATACAAAAAAGCTTATGATTAAAAGGTTTAAAAAAGTAGTGAAATGGTGTTGAACATAGGGTGAAAAATGGCGGAGAGGGAGAGATCATGAGCAGTTTTTTTTTTTTTTTTGGATTTAAGGGAGTATTTGGGAGTTAAATTATGACTAGAATTAGAGGTTGTTTGCGTAGTTATTTGGTAGGGCACATGGGATTGTTTGGAGGTGATTTTCTAGTAGAAGAATGGCATGATAAAAGTGGTAACTCTAAGTGAAAAACGGTTAAGAAAAAGGTCGCAACTAAGATGAACAAAAAAAGACCGAATATGAGCCGTAAAGAGTTTAGATTTTCGTTGATTTTTAATTTAAACAATTAGTTCACCATTAACCCAAAATTTATTTGAGAAAAATTATTTGAATTAAAAAAGTTAAATTAATTTCGGGGATTAAAGAAATTTCATATTCGTCATATAAAAATAAAAGACAAGTACGTGCACAAATTAAAGCGACTAAATTATTTAAAACATACTAGGAGGTTGTAGCGATGCCGAAAGTAGTTAAAATTTTATTTTCTTGAAATTAAAATATGAAAATTTTTCCAATCACTACAATAATATTTTCCAAAAAAAAAAAAAAGAAAGAAAGAAATTTGTAACTTAATTTGTGCTCTACACAAATTTCTGACTCTGTCATTGTCCACCCCGATTCGCATATCTAAAACTTTCTATAACTGCAAAGGATCTATTAACCCTACATGAAAAGCAATCCCAAATCCCTTTCTTGTGACACAAGCAAACCAAACATCATTTGATCATCATCCCCAAAACTGCACACACACATTACAAACTAACAAAGTTCATTTATACTGAATACTTAACCAAAATCTCAAACATTGTACACTCAAATATCCTAGTATTAAAACCTTAAAATCATCTATAAAATGGTGGATTGGGCGCCAATAGTACTCGGTTACCTTCTTTTCGTAGTGCTTTCTCCGGGAGTCCTCTTTCAGATTCCGGGCAACACCCGCCACGTCGAATTCGGAAGCTTCGGTACCAATGGAAAAGCTGTTATCGTCCACACAATAATTTTTTTTGGGGTCTTTACAATTCTTATTATGGCTGTACGCATTCGCATTTACACTGGCTAATTTTCTCTATTGATTTTTCATGTATATTTAATAATATAAATATACATGGTTTTGTATGTTGATTCGTCGTAAATGTATGTAAGATGTGTTTATGACGTCGAAATTTGGTATTGATCAACATATTTGTATTTAATTTAAATAATTTTCAATATGTCTCGAATTTTAATGTCATTTTTTCAAATAAAAGGTTGAAATGGTAATGCTTTGGGCAAAAGCTATTTAAATTCTAAATTTGCTTACTAATGCATGCTGACAGGTTGAATACAAGGCTACAAATATTTCAACGACAAATAATTTGGCAAACTTACTTTGAAATTGGGCATCACCAGTTCGGGAATTGATGTTTGATCTTAATCAATAGAATTTCGATCTTGATTAATTGAAAAATCTTCTTTAATATTAGAATGAGTTTGAATACAAAGTATTTTCATATTTTATTGTCTTGAATTGACTTAGTTCGTGACTTTGTTAGATGTAGTATCGATTGGAATCTAAAACATTCAATAATCAAGATAGAAGTAAGTTTGCCAACTATTCGAGATCGTGATTCCGAACAATATATAGAGGGAGAAAATGATGGTTTGAAATTTTTATGAGATGCTATAAAGAAACTTTATAAAATAATGTTACCAATCATTAATGTCCAATTTTAGTGCCATGCTTTTCAATTTGGGTACTTGGATCCGATGCTACCAAGTCCGACCCAGACCCACCCATATGCTCTCTCTCTCTCTCTCTCTCTCTCTCTCTCTACAACCCTCTCTGAGTAGAAATCCAATACACAAAAATGGCGACACTAGCTCGAGTATCTCGCCGGCTCCTCCCCAGAACCCTCTCCGCTCGTGTAATCCTCCGATCTTTTTCAGCAGAAACTGCCCAACCGCCTCCGCCACCAGCACCTGTAATCCGGGAATCTCCGGATCGTGTCAAATGGGACTATCGGGGCCAGAGAAAGCTTATTCCGCTCGGCCAGTGGGCCCCCAAGGTAGCCGTTGACGCTTACGTGGCGCCCAATGTGGTGTTAGCCGGTCAAGTGGTGGTCTACGACGGCGCCTCTGTCTGGAACGGTGCTGTATTGCGTGGTGATCTGAATAAGATTACAGTTGGGTTCTGCTCTAATGTGCAGGAACGATGCGTCGTCCACGCCGCCTGGTCTTCTCCCACAGGTTAGTGCAAGCAAATTCTGGTGTTGTACACTGCGCTTATAATGCTTGTACCTTAGATTTATGTTTTCTTCTTTCTTATTAGTTTTGTTATGAAATGCTTGCTCAGAAAAAAAAAAATGTGATAACAAAGAATATGAATTTATTGATCCTGCTTCCAAGCTAGGATTTTTCCCTCCTTTATGTTAGTCTTTAACTAGAAATTAAGTAATTATTGTATTTGCGTTACCTGAGAAACTGGGTTGTAGGTGAATCAACATTGTGCATGAAGGCTTGTTCCCTCACCTTAAAGAAAAGAAATTTTCTAGTTTGTTTTAAAATCGGACAAGAAAAGAGAACTTGGGAAAAGCTATTCTTAAACTAAAATTTTTGTTCCAGTATCCTGCGGGAGGAAGCCAGAATAGCCTATGCTACAATGACCTTGTGTAACACCTTGTGCTTCTAAAGGTTGTACATTGCTCTATCACAGACAGAAATTGTCTGAGCTTGTCTGTGAGTTTCTTACGATGCTTCAGGTGGAAAAATTCTGATTTTCGTAGTTATGTTCCAATAAATAGATTTGGAATAGTGACCTCTGCTTGTGTATGGTGCCTCATAATTGTAATTCTAATAGTTATTCATGTCGTCAATATAAATTTGAAGGGAATTATTTCTCATTCCTACTGTTCGGCCCCAACTTGATGCAACCCACTCGGCTTCATTTTAGTTGCATGGAAAGTATGTCTACTTCTTTTACCTGTTATTTCCTGATTCGGATATTTTATCCTGAATCATTAGAATAGCTGCTTCTTTAGTTTTTTTTGGAAAAGGGTTACAACTTAAAAGGTTGATATGTGATTATTACAGTAACAATCACAATAGCATAAAAACCTATAATTAAATATACAGAATATTTTTTACCAAGCTCATAGAGACAATCTAGAGAACAAAAATCATCTCATAAAGAACCTTGTATTATGTTGACTATGATATTGGTCCATAAACTGGAAGAAAAATGTATTCATCCATAATCATTCTTGGAATCTAACGAGGCTCAGACTGTTGTGTCCATTGGTGGAGGGAAAACTTGTGATCTTGATAGTTGGTTGTCCTCTTAGGAGGGATGTTTCCCACAGTTGGGGCATCTATTCCTAGTTTTGATGCCAACATAGCCATAATTGTGGCTGAGGTGGCTGTCGAGGAGGTTCACTTCATTATTATTCCTTTCCTTCGGAATTGGACGTCTCCATTTGAATTGGCATGTTACATGAGTATTTGATACACTTTTCAAGCCCTCAAAACTGTGCCAAGAATCTTTCGCTGACTACTAGTACTTAAAGGGATATTATTTTGTGTAGGAAACTATCTATTTTAAGAAAGGGCTTATTATTCCTGGACATCCATTGAGGGAGGATTATATTAGTTGATTTTTCAGCTTCAGGCTCAATGGGGTATCATTCCAGTAGGTAGCATGTAATTCAATTTTGTGAGAAAAGATTGTTGCCAGTGATGGCTTTTTTCGAGCAATCTGACCTAGTATATTAAATTCCACGGAAATGTATATCAGTTATCTGAAGTGCCATTTTAAGAGCCATGGAGAGCGTACCTCCAGTCTTGTCAATTTCAGGTTTGTTGGTTGGGCACCAGTTTATATGATTTTTCCATGAATAAATTTGCTCGTCCATTGTACTTCAGTTGTCTGTCATAACTGAACTTTACATTTATCTAGAATACAATGGTGCAGTGGTTTGTATTTATCATACATATAATGACCACCTTTCTAGGCATATCAATGTTTAAAAAGGTGGAAATAGGTATTGAGGCGATTTTTGTTTGTGATGCGAGGCGTAAGCCTCAAGGCAGTTTGAAGCCTAAGCCTCACCACAAACTAAAAAATTAGTCAAAAAACTGTAAATTAATATAAAAACAGTCTATTTAACGAATAAAGAGCAAAATCTCAATTGAAATTTCTTACTTAAGTAGATTATCAAAAATATGGTTTGTTTGACGACAATTTTTACTCATTTTGCAATTAAAAAAAGCTTAAACTAACAAAGTTTAGAAGATTGTGCTTTAATTATTATCATCACTATTAGTAGCATCTTCTATGGAATCATCGTCATATCTAATTGTCCTATTCATTTTCAATGTTAATTTTTATCCAATCTTCTTCCTTATCCACTAATTTCAAAGAGAGTGCCTAGTTGACCTGGGTGATAGTAGATGTTTTTGTGTTTTTTATTTGTAAAGATGACCAAAATGTTTGTTTTTATATTTTATATTTTTAGGTCCAAACTTTTGACTTCTGTTGAAGTTCAGAAAAAGGGCCTAATTAAAAGCCCAATTAAAAATTCTTTTTTTTTTTTAAATAACAAATTTTCAGTGACATGTGAAAATGAGGTGCACGCCTCACAAAATGAGGCGTCTGAATCTAAAAAAAATCACCACAATTAGCGCCTCAAGGTACTATGACTGTACCTCAGACTGAGGCGCGCCTCAATTCCGCCTTTCTAAACCCGCAAATGGAAGAGATGGAAAATGTCCATTAAAGGATCAGAACTCTATCTACGGAACTATGTTATTTTAGATAACATGTTTCAGTTAAAAATAATAATTATATCTCTAATGCTGTGCCTTTGATGGTTTTTAAATTATAGTTTTTTTCTCTACTGCTGTGGCGTGTCCTTGTCGGTGAACAGAATTAGAAGTAACTAAGTATGCCCGACAAAAAAGAATAGAAGACTTATCTTTCCAGGTACATAATTCATCATCTGGAATGGAAATCAAATACCACGTGTACGTGAGTGATCGATAGAGATGATTTGCTACGCCTCATATTAATCATGCATATTTATGATTGGTTTGTCATATGGCGGACGAGGAGTGTTTAAGGAACTTGGAAGGACTTCTCAAAGGGTCCCTCTCCATATGAAGATTTATGTATCTGATTAACATGTGATGAACCATGAGGTTTGCTTGCATGGTATCACTTTTTTATCTATAATAATGACATCTTTAGGGTTGCATGTCGAATATTTGAAGTTGTAAAGCTAATGATTAGAAACGGGGTTGAAGAATAGACAGTTTTACCTTCCAAAAGAACCATGAAACAGGCTTGTTTGAGCTATTGGCTCATACATCATAGGATAAGGTGGAAAGGACTATTGTTCAATGGTTTTCACTGGATTGCCATTGTCATATGGGATAGAACTCAGTCAGAAAAAGCAAAGGCCAAGATATCAAACATCTTACGCAACTGAAAGTTTAGCATACTATTTGCATGAACCAAACCGAAATGGGAGCTTGCTTAAGGATTTACGATAAGCTCAACGCTGACTGTGAAATTTGTGATTGTGACGAAAAAGAACAAAGCAGTCTATACATTAAAGTTTTTTATTTTTTTATTTTTGGCTAGAAGGCTTTAATTTAATGAGCTACAGGGCTGAAAAATCTCATAAAATGTAATTCTAGATGATTTTCTCAAAAACACTGACTATGTTGCACATTGCAACAGTGACTTATAATTTAGCCTTACTTACAAGGTGAAAGTAAGTGGTCCGAATATTGGTGAGAAACTTCTAAGTAGGCTAAAGTAAGAGCTGAAGAAACAATCTTTTGTTAGTCTGAGCTCACTCGTAAAGTATATAAAATGAAACTCAGTAGCCAAATTGGATTCTTAAGCTTCTGACCAAATTACTGTTTACTACATTTAAATCCAAGGATCAGAAATAAGTGTGAAAACATCCTAATCTTTGGGAAACTTGTGGCTTTCCTTGTTTAGTGTCATAGTTATATCACTTTTGTGCTCTTCATATGAACCAAAAATTTATTGTGTTATACCGTTTCAAAATTATCAATGGTCATGCTGTCATGAGAATCTCGGCTGGTTTGGATAGTCAAGAGTTGCAAATGAGCCAGCAAGGTTTAGGTTTTGGGAAAAGATGGCGACTCTCTAATTGCGGACATGAAGTTTTTTGAAATTCTTTTTCTAATTGTTTCAGATTAATATAAAGAAGCATCCAGATGAATACGTTTTAACATATTTTGAGATATTTAGCGGGATTCTGAAATCAGAATACAATGTCATAAGAAAATATTTCCTAGATCACGGGGTTGAGAGCAAGATCTTAAGTAGATTCTAAATGAATTTGATCCAGTTGAATATAGCAATTTGACATTCTTTTCTTGCTCCATCCAGCTATCATTTTCTTCTGAAGACCTGTCAGATATTGCTTGCATATTTCCATTGAATTTTTCGTTCATGCATTGAGTGCTTCAATTTTCACTTTTGGACGAGATCTTAAAATATTATGAATTTGAAGTGCATCCTAGGTGGCAAGGAACGTCGGACACTGACAACTCATCCTGTTGTCTGCTATATACGTTGCTTTTCATTTCTGAATCGTCACAATCCTAACATATTACTGAATGCAACCTCTGAAGTTTAATACAATGTGGTCTGACAGGGCTGCCAGCGGAGACATTAATTGAAAGATATGTAACAGTTGGTGCATACAGTCTCTTGCGATCCTGCACAATTGAGCCTGAATGCATTATTGGTCAGCACTCTATCCTTATGGAGGGCTCTTTGGTCGAAACGCATTCTATACTTGAAGCCGGATCTGTGGTCCCTCCAGGAAGGAGAATACCAAGTGGCGAGCTTTGGTCAGGGAATCCAGCAAGGTTCGTTAGGACCTTGACCCACGAGGAAACACTGGAGATCCCTAAACTCGCTGTTGCAATAAATGATCTGAGCAAAAGTTACTTCAACGAGTTCTTGCCTTATTCAACCGTGTATTTGGAAGTTGAGAAGATGAAGAAGTCGTTAAGAATTTCAATCTGATGGAATTCATTAAACTCATCACCAATGTACTTCTGCTCTAGACTTCTTTTTCTTTTCATGGAAAGCAATAAGCTGCTGTAAGACCAACGCAAGCCTTAGACTTCCTATTTTGCGCATGATTTTATTGCTTATGTAATTGCTTGTACAAGTAAATGGGATATGAAATGGTTTACTTGTCAAGATTGTTTTTTTTTTTTCTTGTGGAATTTTTGGCCTTGCTGAGGCTTGCCATAAATGTGTAATATTTGAATTGTTGCATTCATGTGTAGAGGGATTCCAACTTACATGAATTATGAAGATAATATCGAATGAGTTGCAATAAGGGCGTGGAATATTAGGTACACAATATTAGATATGATTTAACAGTATAATTGATAAGATGTTAACATTTTTTATCATTCGGGATACTGTCAAATACTTAAATGTGCCGAAAAGGATTTGATAAATTGTAGGCCAACCACTAGTGTCTGATGAGCTGGAGGCAGAGCATAAAATGGGCGTAGAGGCAGTCCATTATTGTTGCATATCTGGAACAATTGGTTGGCCTACCAAACACTGCTCAAAAAATAAGAAATCTAAGTTTCTAATTTTATCTGCTATATTAATGTGTCCACGAGTGCTTATGTACGATAGGTATTTGGACCAGATTCAAATATTTTTCTAATGAGGCCTACTGGTTGCATCTCCACCTTTCTTATGTGCTTCTATAGTTGGTTTTAACCGTTAAAATTGGTCATGAGGCCTACAGGTTGTATCTCCACCATTCTTATGTGCTTCTATAGTTGGTTTTAATCGTTAAAATCGGTCATGTTGGTTCTTAACTTTCACTTTTGTTGCACTAATAGTTTTAGTTACGGGTTCTGTTCAATTAGCCGTTAAAATAGCACGTGGAGCAACGTTTTTGAGAGTATACCATCCACTCTCGCCACTTTCGCCCTAGATCTTTGTTTTAGGTTTTTGCCTCTTCACACCCATCGTACCCCCAATTTCACCTCCGTCTCAAGGGTCGAAGACCAACTTGTAATAGAGGTCTTAGGTTAGGGATGAATATAGCAACTATCCTTTAAATTTATCAACAACTCAAATTATTGAGAATAAAGTTTAGTTGGTGCAGCAGCATTTGAAAAAGATTTAGAAGAACAAGTGAACTCATTACAAAACAAGTTATCTAATTCAATAGTATTTCTTAATATTGAACAAATTGTCTCAAAATTTAAATAAATTGCTTAATTTATTAGCCCTAGACTAATAATTAAAGGCAGCCGGCAGAGGCAAAATCCAATTTAATTTGTATCCGTGTGCATATAGTTATATTCGATTGGAGGCAATTAAGGTATTTTAATTAGAAAAAGGACAAATAAATAAGGTTTAAAGTAAATTATATGATGTATGTATGTAGGGTTGGGAATCTGTGTTTTCTCTATGGCCTCAATCCCAACAACCAATCGCTAGGGTTTGAGAGGAAACAACTTGTCCCTAAATATCTATTAATTATACAATAATTGGCTATTACAATCTAATGACAATCCACAATCAATTATAATTCAATAGTAAGGTCACATTTTAAAAAATTTAAATTATGTTCGATACATCTGACTTGTTCGTGATTGATAAATTTTGTCACATAAATTTTGTCCATAATCTTAGCTAATATAGTGTACTAGCAATGTACTAATGGTATGTTTGGTATTTGAGAAGATAGATTGAAAAGTACTAGATAATATTGAAGAAAAAAACGAGTGAATCGCTTTAATCAAGTGAAAGAGTATAGAAATAAACTGAAAAGTCATTCTAGTGCAACAGTCGAATTGCGCTTCCTTACTTAGAAGTTTCTTTTCTTGTGGTGCAAAGTTAGTATGTAAAATTTGAAATAAGATATGTCTTTCACTTCTTCTATAGAAGTCGGGGCTCCTAACACTAGCTATTAGGCCAAGAATTCTCACTCTTGGGACTCTCCGTTTCCTGCTTCCTATTCTATTCTTTGAACCAGTGTAAAAAGCTCCTGCTCTAACACATGCAGTTTCTTCGGTTTAATCTATTGTAATTCAGGCTTCAAGCTAACTTCCTTATGGTGAATCTGAAGCATGATGTCGCTTTGAAGATGTGCTTTTAGTTCATTAAATAATCGAATTAGAATAGAATAATTATTTTGCCTCATTTACTTCAAGCAAACTTCAAATATTATATCTAGGTCTCTCTTATCTATTGATAAATTTCACATGTTGAACTAGATTAAATTTGTCGAGATAATTAACAAAATCTTTTACTTGTTGATTTTTTATAATTCCTTCTAATTCTATTCACTCCATAACAAATATGATCGACAAACATTATCTCTTAGGACAAGTTGAGGTTTTTTTTTTTTTTTTTATTCAAAACTTATTTTCTTTTTCCTATATTGCAAAACACTATATTAATAGCTTAAGCCAAGGGACAACTTCACTTGTGATAATTTGAAAATTTGAGTATTTTATATGGTCTAGGCATCAGATAGGTTGGTCCGAGTATTTCAATACCCAGAACCACATGTTACAATTCGGATATTTCGTGAATATAACCATTCGGTTCCACGTAATTATTGGAACCAAACCTGAATCGGAACCTTCGGTTCGAGTTCGGTTCTACCCATAGCATTTTCTTTTAAAATTGTGAGTTGACAACATGTTTTGAAAAAAAATTAAAAATTACAAACCCTTTAACATTAAAGTACGTTAGATATTAAAAAAAAAAATTATGAAAAATATAAACATTAACTGTAAGAATAAACACCAAAATTGCAACTCATAAATTAGTGTTAGAAAAAAAAATTACCTCTCAAAATTGAGGATTCGTTTTGGTTACTGAGGAGTTTTATCTTTGCCGTCTCACTGTGTGTTGAGTAAGAGAGAGATGTGCGAAAGTGCGAGACAGACGATAATATTTGTATTGAGTATCTGAGTAAATAGCGATTGAAAATTTGAGATTTAGGTAATTGGAATTGGGACAATTGAGTTTGAGTTTAAGAGTGATGGGTTTTATACTTTTGATTTGGGTATTGAACAGTTGGACTCATGTCTTTGGTACTGTAGTGTTGTTTTTTTGAATTATTGGATTAGGACGAATAAATTGTAAAAAATAAAAATTTTATAAAAAAATGACAAATTCGGTTCAATCAGATACACACGGTTGTAGTTCAAGAATCAAGAACTGACCCGGACCCAATCAATTCTCGGTTCCAATTCCTAATTATTTTTTTTTTTTGGAACCGAATCGAAAACTCCAATTTCGATTCAATTCAATTTGAAAATTTTGAATCCGATTAAAATATCCAACCCTAATTTTATAATTACATGAAACCTCTCATAAACCCATTTGACCTACCAAAAAGGTTCCATAATTATTAGCCTTTTAAGCACAAATCAATACGTGGACCAAAGAAAGAAGAATTTTTGAGTTGCCACTTTGAGCTTTTTGGTAGGTTGAACAACTTTTTTCTTTATTTTTCTGTTTTTCTTTCACACCAAATAATTTTCAAACCAAATTCTTCGTGCCTCTTTGATTTGTTTATTTTGGATAAGACGATGATTTTATGGCCTAAAAGTAAAAAAAAAAAATTGAAAAAAAATAATCTTATTTACTATTAATTAAACCATTTTTTATTAAAAAGCTCAAATGGTACTCGAACTTCCAAATATGTTTTTTATAGGTAACCAAACTTTCAATTGTCCCTAATCAATACTCAAACTCCAAATATGATTTTCATTTATACCTAATTTAACCAATCATTGACAACTTGACAACTCTAAATGTCAATTTTATATTCCCCCATATATTCTCATGTCCTCTTTCAACCCTAATGCGACATCAATTAACACGATAATATCACAATTCAGTAATAAGAGTGAGATGAAATCAATTTCATTTGAATGATCGAATGGGTGTCATAAATGAACATCATTAATTAACATATGTTGCTAAAGGAGTTAACGTCGTTAATTGTCACGTGTGACCGAAGTGTTAGATAGAGTTGTCAACGGTTGGTTAAATTAGGTGTGGATAGAAAAAATCTTTAAAAGTTTGAATATGAATTAAATAAAATTGAAAATTTGAGTATATATATAAGAAGTGCTGTTAAACGTTTAGGTACTGAATGTGTCTTTTTTTACTCATAATTTTTGTCTGCTACAACCTGTTTTGTCCATGACATAATGATGATCATAACTTACGTATGAAAATGAGGTTTACAAGCTGGCAAAAGGGTCATTACTCATTCAAATTAATTGAAATTTTGGGAGAAAAAGACATTTCCTTTTGTCAATGTGTAAATGTCATCAACCACTACATGCTTATAGAATACCTAATTGCTAAACTTTTTAATATAAATTCCCACATCAATCACTTGAATTTTTCAACAAAACTTTCTTTCTAGTTTCCTCTCTCATTTCTTCTGTTTCTCTTTGGTTCTTCAAGACAATCAAAGAACATAAATCACAATATAAAGAGAGTGTTAGTATTTCTATGTCTATCTTAACGAGTATGAGAAGACGTCTTCAAGGTAATTTTTCTTTCTTTCTTTATATGTGCGACTGGCTAATGATGATGTTGGAACAGCTCAATCAAATCAAATCTCTCAAGAAATTTGAGTCGTTTAGTTTGATTGAGCCGTGCCAATATCGCGTTCATTTTGCCATGTTACATTGATGTTTGTTAAGAAAGTTTCTCATTAACTTTTAGTTTTGAAATTTTATTGCTGAGAAGTTAGGTGCTCTCTTTGAAACATATTCTCGAAAGTTAAATATTCTTATCTGTCTACCCTTGATAAAGTATTTACATAATTTGTTACAAATACAAAGTTGATTGTATACTAGATAATATTTTTATTTTATTTTATTCAATATGCCATCATAAACGTTTTGATAGAAATGTTTTACTTTGTATCTTCTACAAGAATCGAGCAAGGTCTCTTCTCCAATACATGTATTCTTAGGTTTTTTGCATTTCTTCATTAAATTTTGAGATCGTTTTAAAGATTGAATGATTAAGATATTACAAGAGTCTATGTTAAGATCGACGTAAATCTCCTTTCTATTTTCAATTTCTTTTAGAAATCTACTTTTCAAAAAATACGAAATACATAGGGAACCTTCCTTCTGTTGCGACTAGAGATGGCAAACAAAACTCATCCCCGTCCTGCCCCATTAGTAATCGGGAGAGGGAACATGGATCATGGTTCACGCCCCAATTTTTCCGAACCCACCCCGAATATTTTTATTTTATTTTTATGTTTTTAAATATAAATCATATTTAAAAAAATAAAAAGTAATTAATTAATTAAACGGAGCAATAAATAAAAAAATTTCAATCCCCGCCCCACCCCCCGCGACCCGATCCCCACCCTGCCTACCAAAAATCTCCGACAGGGCGGCAATGATAGTGGCCACTCCATCCCCGTTGCCATCCCTAGTTGCGGCACGCTCCTCCTCACAAGGTCAATCAACGACCCCTTGCATTCTCTCCCAAACATCAACTTATCCGGATAGGGGAAAAAATTATATCTTAAGAGTCGAGCATCCAACAAATTTTTCGTACTACATTATTCAGTCTCATAATACATTATTATTTATGATAATTGGGAAATCGATATATAAAATGCTGCATTATTTCAACAAACGCATATTGAAAAGTTAATTCCCATAACCACAATTCAACATGTCCTTAAAAATTACAAGGTAATAATCCAAGCAAAACATGTGTACCCGGACATAACAAGATCACCATGTCATAGTCATGGATAGTTCATGACAGGTTCAACGCTCACAATCCAGGTACCCGAACAAATCATTGATTTGAACTCGAACAACCAGGTTCAGTGCTCACAAGCTTACCCTGCGGCAGTGGAGGAGTGTACGACATGATTAGGTAGACAGCGCTAAAGGCGTGCCAAGAGCAACGCACGTCGCCACCTTCTTCAGTGCCTTGCCCATACAAGCTCAAATTTCCCCGTCCAATTTCCCCATTACAATAAGTACCTCCAAAAGTAACCCGCGGAAAGTTCTCCAGAAATGGCAGGCTGTCAATACCAGGTTGTCCAAAAAATGAATCACCTCGACCACAGCAAGAGAAGATAATGCCACCAAATACTTCCCTTGTGTTACCATTAGTGACGCTACCACCAACACGATTGTCTGTGTAGTTACAATCTTGCTTCAAATGTCCGAGTTTATCAGAGACTTCTTTGCAAGAAGATAATGCAGCTTTAGAATCCGAGAGGTAAAAGCGAAAGAGATCTCCTGATTTAATGCCGACCGAATTGACAAATAGATACTCTTCATTTCCTCTGATAAACAAGAGAACATACTCATGTCTTGCATTGGTTATAAAGGAAGGAGAAAAGACTAGACAAGTCAAGACATTCTTCACCGCAATTACAATGTCATCAAGTATGCATACATGTGCCCATGCTAATTTTAAAAGGGGCTCACGGGATGCTCCTATATAACTGCATTTATGATTGTATATACATAAAGAGGATTTTTGTGTTCAAAATAGAAAAATCGCGGTCTTACAATTGATGAGAAAATTAAAAAGCTGAAAAGTTCAAAGTTCTATATTAAAATTAGCAGGCCAGTTGTTCTAGCAAAAGATGTGATTGCTTTGTATCTTCAAGTTGACGTAGCTATATGCCAAACTGAAATGCAAAATAGATTCATGGAGTTGACCCCACATTTACTAGGAATAAGAACATCTCCAAGAGGCTCTTTAAACATAAAATGCTCTCTATTTTAAAGAGTTCACTCTTAAAATTATGCTACAAGAGACTTTCCAAATTAATTTTCTAAAACAGTCTCTACAATTAAATGTATTCAAAGAATTTCAATTTTTAATGCTCCATAAAATGATTGAATTAAATAGTGTATACTAAATAAAATAGAAAAAATCATATAATAATTAGGAGGGAAGCATGTTAAAAGAAAAAATAATAAATACTTATTAGAAGAAGTAAAATAAAGTATTAAAAAGAGTAATTTGCAATTTTGGTCTCCAACTTTTCAAATTTGTAACAAATCTACTACTAACCAATTTTTTTAACACCAGACATATCCAACATTTGCAGTTTGTTGCAAATCACGTCCCCATCGACATATTTTGACGATTTTGCCCTCTTTAAATAAACAAAAATAAAAAAAAAACTAAAAACAAAAAATAAAAAATAAACTGCAAATAAAGTCCCATAACTTTTAAAAAGCACAAAATAACTTTATCTTCTCCAAAAATCACCCCACCCCACCCTATCCTACCCTACCCTACCCTACCCTACCCTACCCTACGGCCAAATCACTTCTACCATTAACATCTCTTTCACCTCCATCGAGTCCTCTATCACCGCTGCTCTGTATAGTTTTCCAGAACTGGATTATCTCTCTTCCCTACTACCCATCTCCTTGCGCCGTTCTTTCACCGGCTTCTCTGATTAATCCCCCGCCACCCCTCAAACCTCCTGCCTAAATCTCTCTCTCTTTTTTCACTCTTTTACAGTTTACTCAGAACTGCAAGTTGAGAAAAAGACCAAGCTTTTTGAAATTAATCAAGCGCAACTTCACTAGGGTTGTCTAGGGTTCGGTTCCTGTTATGAGTTGCCCTCCCAAATATGTTTGATTGGGACAAGGCTCAAATAATAAAAAAAGTGGGAGACAATTTTTATGGCATTGGGGAATTTGATGGCGTCAAGGCTGAAATTGTCCAAAGGTGGCAGTAAGCCTCTGAAAATGCTTGTTATACATTTTTGCAGCTTGTAAATTTTGTTGCTGCTGATTTTAATGCCAATTGGAAGTAGTTAATGGACCTTCTATTGCAAATTGTGAATCTTGAGCACTTTTGACTTTGGATAGTATTTCCTAGTATGAATAGAGTATGGAAATATTCTGACCATTTTATATCTCCCGAAATTCCATCTAATGATGAAAGAACATTAGCTTGTTTTTCGGGTTTTACGCAATCTGTAGCCCCATGGAAAGGCGCTATTTTCAAAGATGCTACAATTGCTGCTGCTTACATTGCTTGTACTTCCATTGTTACCAAGGGTGCTTAATAGTGGAAGTGATTTGGCCATGGGGTGGGATGTGGTAGAATTTTGAGGAAGATGAAGTTATTTTGTGCTTTTTAAAAATTATGAGACGTTATTTGCAATTTTCTTTTATTGTTTTTTGTTTTTAGCATTTTTTTATTTTTGTTTATTTAAAGAGGAGGGCAGAACCGTTAAAATATGTCAATGGAAACGTGATTTGCAACAAAATGCAAATATTGGAAATGTCTAGTGCTAAAAAATTGATTAGGAGTAGATTTGTTACAAATTTTAAAAGTTGGAGACCAAAATTGCAAATTACCCGATTAAAAATGAAGAGACTGTTGGAGCACTTCAAAAAATTTACTCTCTAAAAATTTATACATGCTCTCTAAGCCAAAGATGCTCTTTATAAATAGAAAGTCTCTTAGAGATGCTCTAAGACTCAGTATATTATTTTCGACAATTTTAAATATTTTAACCAACTAATTTGTCATCATAGTGTCAATTTCAAAGTAGTCTCATCAAGTTCATCTTTTGGGCATCATATCAATTGACTATAACATGCTTAAAAATTTTATTAAATAAGCTTAAATAATATAAAACTATTTAATACCTTGTAAGTAAAATGGCATAAAAATATACCAAATATTATTACCATTATCTTTATTTATTTCAACTAATTGACACTAATTGACAGATAGGGACAAAAGAGAACATTATCATCCAACTTGACTTGGTTTTTCTTCGACCAGGAATTTACATAAACCAATTTTTCTTTAGCATACCAAACATTGGAAAATGCATAAGTAATCCTGAAAAGTGTTCCCCACCTGGAAAAATGGAGCCTTAGAACGCAAAAGAAAAGAAAAGATGAAGAGAAATGATTCACCTTGTACCTTTTCCAACCACAAGTGAACCTCAACTCATAAGTCATATCCTATCTTAAATTGGTGGATCACTCAAGGCTAGTACAAGAAGGCACAATTTTTCTCCTTTTGATGTGGTATGTGGGGCGTGCTTCCTTAGTTCTTATTATTACTTTTATGAAGTATAATTTCAACAGAGAGTAATTTAGAAGTTTGGCTACCAAAATTGAGTACATAGAAGATTGTCATTTGACACAGGTACATTTTTTAAATAGATACACTTATTCATCTACTAAAGAGATCATAGGAGGGAGAGATAGTGAGAGTATCTATCTTCTTAACAGGTTGTTCTCGATATACTCCACACAAACAGACGAATCGTAACTCAACTAAACTGAACCCCAGCCGACATTGAGCTGGCTACCTAAACTTACATTTTGACGTCTCAAATGGTTTGTATATGACATTTATTGACAATTCTGTTCCTCGAGTGACTATGGTTCAATATCAAGAAAAAGAGATCATGAGCATAAGAGTGAAGCAGAACAACAAAAAGTGTAACTTACCCCAAAACTTCATGGAATTCATGAAATGTTATTCGTCTTACTTTTTCCAACCCAACCGAGCATCTTCTTCTTTTCGTTACTCCTAGGTAGAAAACGGGAAATTGAATACGGTCTCCGAGCTGTTGTGAATTACCGCTATTAGAAAAAACTAAATGAATATTTCAGCAATTCTATCTGAAAAAAATAGTGCGGAATATGGAGACTTTTGACTGCTCAACAATAAAAGAGACAAAAAGATTGTAATTAATTGTGTAAATTTAAAACATCTTTAGTGCTGAGTGACTATCAAAAGGAAAAGTTGTATTGAATATATTTATTTTGAGACAAAAGGGCAATACTGTCACTCGATTCAATGCTTTGGCGGATTATTACGAAATTTGCTCTACCACTAACACGTGACACAGTCACAGTCAAGCTATGAAACCGTGTTTACTTCACCTGCTAAAAGTAACTACCAATAGTGGTAAAGTTTGAATGTTGATACCTCATCGTAGATCTCATCTAAAATACTTTGGCCATCAAGATCTTCATGAAGCGTGTCTCTGATGGCGGTTAGCCACGTTGAACTTTTATTGCTTTTAACAGATACTGACTTGTATGTGGAACCAAGTGGTGACAGGCCAGTTGATAACATGACATGAAATTTAGTTTCCCCAATACCTGCACATTGACATGTAACCAGAATAGGAGACTTTGGTATCAATTAAATCAACAAACACTATTCTAAAGAACACTTTACCTAGTGGCACATAACGTTTTTTTGACAGCTGACATTTTAACAATTTCAATTCTGTGGTATTTACCCCCTAAATGTAGCTTGTAGGAATGAAGTGAAGAATAAACTCACCCAAAGGCTTGTCCCTTTCCTTCACAAATAGAAGGGCAACTGCGGGCCTCCTGGTTGTATAGTTTCTGTCATCACTTCTATATAGGAATTGACTACCCCCATCACCCACAATGACAGTGTCCAAGGAAAAGGCATGATCTGCAAAGAAGAAGCAAAGAATAGCAAAAAATATACATCTCAATTTCTTATAAAACCCCAAAGACAAAGTGCAGGTTCGGCTGTTTATTAGTAGTCAGCAAGTACCGAACCTCAGTTTCACTTTCTTGAACATTTTATCCTTTTAACATAATTATGGATGTAATTTCATTACTCACCCAACTTTTGAAGCACAGGTTTGATGTCAGTTTTTCGGTCCTAGCACATAATTGATTTCACATGTAAGAAACAAATTCAAGAAAGAATTTTTTGGAATGTAAAGAAGTACCTAAACGCCCCTTAAAAATATAACAAGTTTGAATTGCCCTTTGACTAAATGTTTCTCAACTTGTCGTCAACTATTGAACTGCATTAGCCAGCCCTTTTGTCCATTTGTGAAAAATGGACGAAGGAGCCAAATAAGTTGTAAAAACCATTTGGTGTCCACGTTTGTGAGTGAACTACACAAGAGAAGGTTGTTACATCCAAGTTGAGAGTTAAAGGAAAACTAAATTTAAGAGGCAGGGGTTTTAGAAACTTGGGAAAAGTTTTAGTTTGGATGAAAAAACAATATAAGCAAGGGCCAATATCTTTAGATCAAGACAAACCAGGTGAATTTACAAGAGCCTGCACAAGAAGTAATAAAAAGAGTATCAACTCACAGAAAACAACACGATTCCAGAAGGAGAACCAGACCCTGAAACAGAAGAGGTGTATTCCCTGATGCTCATCACAAATTCATCAATAAGAAGCCCTCGAGGATCCTGATATTGACATTTGACACCCATTTCAAATTAAATTATGCCAAAAGTAAAATATTGAAATTACTCTTTGCTTAATACCTCAGTGAGAAATTAGAGATTATAATTTCTAAACACTCAAATGATAAATAAAAGCTATCATGAAACTGATAGAACACAGTTTATGAGGCAAGCTGTTGAATGCAAAATAGATGTGATTCGAGAGCCATCGTAATTGATGGTGATAGTTTAATGTAATTTGTATCAAGAGGAAAGATTTTGTATGTAATACATAAAGGAATTGTAATGATTTATTGCTGACTATTTGTAATTGGAACCAATATGTAACCTATTGAATTACAGAGACTTCGAGTGCTCTGCTCTCTCCTACCACAGCTGATTTCCAGAATGAAAAAACTGAATGCATTAACAAAAAACCTTACCTATTATATATATATATATATATATATATATATATATATATATATATATATATATATATATATATATATATATATATATATATATTGGTGTTTATTACCTAATTTCCCAAACTACCCCTCTTCTCGCTTTAACTAATTGGGGTATATCAATACCCCGCCCTCGAAATTCGCCTTGTTCTCAAGGTGAAGATCCGGGCCAATTACAAATTTTGGAATATCGTAAGGTCGAACAATTTCCTTTGCGAGAATCCCATCCACGAGATCAAAGCGAAAAATTGATATTTCAACCCAAATGAGTGAGTGGACTTACGTACCCCCCCATAAGTATAGCATCCATGAAGACCCCGTAACCGATTGGACAAAATTTCTCACTTTTGAAACTTGATTGGAATAAAATTTTAAGTTGCCCGATGATCAAATAGCTTAACCCAAACTACTGCCTCTTGTTGTATAATTATTTTGCTATTTTTCATGGCTTTCGTAGATGTTAAGTCCACCACCGCATTAATGAAAACCTCAATTGAGTCTACCTTTTTTTTTTTTTATTTCTTTCACGTCAAGTTTTTCCAATTCATCACTTACCACCAACACATGTATCTCTTTATTTTTGGGAACTAGTGCTGCAATTTTTGGAATTGAAGGGGCTAAGTTTTGACTTGTTATGTGATTGAACCTTTTTTTCTAATTGGGCTGATTATATCAGGGCCTTTGTTTAATTGATATTTTTCTGCCTTCAATTTGTTGGTGCAATTTAATAATGGAGCTCAAACCTACTGGATTAAACACTGCAGTCCTATTATTCAAAATCAGCCCATTTACATAATTTCCTTCCAAATCGTTCCCTGGCATCTTCTCTTCCTTCGGCAATGACCGGCGTTCTTTCCCCGCTGTCTCTACACTCACCGCACCACCTACTCGCTTCTACACTAAAAATTCCACAGCGACAGAGACTTCATTCACGCGAAATTAAGCCAACATCAAATCTTTCAATTATCCCTATGTTCATACGGTACGGCGACGATCTACCAACTGGAACCACTCCCATGCTTCACCATCAAAACATGTTGCAGTGGCTTCCACTTTCTCCGCCTCTACAAACCGATTCACTCTAAAAATCCTCTCCGCCCTCGATAGCCACCAATCTGGACTTCCATCGTAGAACATAGATATTTTGAGTCGGCCTCGCGAATCCAATTGGAAACCATCCTCTTCGCTAAATTTTTGCAGCACATGTTCGAATTTCTCCATGAGTGACCCATCTTCTTCTCCATTTCCTCAACCAATTTACTACCATTTAACCTCAGGTGAGATGCTCTGATACCAATTGATAGAACACAGTTTATGAGACAAGCTGTTGAATGCAGAATAGATGTGATTCGAGAGCCATCATAATTGATAGTGATAGAGTAATATAATTTGTATCAAGATGAAGGATTTTGTATGTAATAGATGAAAGAATTGTAATGATTTATTGATGACTATTTGTAATTGGAACCAATATGTAACCTATTGAATTACAGAGACTTCAAGAGCTCTGCTCTCTCCAACCACAACTAATTTCCAGAATTAAAGAACTGAATGCATATTACCTAACTTCCCAAACTACCCCTCCTCCCGCTTTAACTAATTGGGGTCTATCAGAAAACTGATGCAAATATGAAAAATTCTGAGTAATTATAGACATTGAAAGGAAACTCAATCGATGCAGTAAACTAAAACCATTTTTTCCCGGCCTATATACAATAGATTTACCTTCTCTTGTAACAAGGGGACTATATGGGCCTTTAATCCTGGTAAAAAACCAACTGTCAATATGATGCCTCGGTTCACTTTCTCATTGGGCGATGCTCCAGCAGGATCATCCTCTTCCTCCTCGGTTACTTCCCATTGAACCTACATCAATAACAAGTTACAAGAGTTTTTTTCTTTCCAAGAAAAAAAAAGAAAAAAAAAAAGTGCATGCCTCAATCTCCCTAATTAGAGATCAAAGGGAACAACAAAATATGTCCATAATCATATGCTTCATAATGCCTGAGAAATGTACAAGCACCAAAGAACACAACACAGTATGATGGAATTACGGGGAACCTTATGCTTTAAAATTTGAAGCTTGTTTGCATGAAGTTATCAATTAAAAATTAACATAATCATCAGAGATTACCTCTCTAAACTCATCTGTAAGTGCATCCCGCCCAATAATCCCCTCTGATATATTGACTATTACAGGAATTTCAGAACCGAATTTTCCAGTAATCTGCAAAACATCAACTTTTACTGAGTAACTAACTGGGTTGATGAATTGACAATTACGTGCATACATGTACATGTATATAGAGAAAGTGGTGAATCATACTAGTTGGTGAGCTTGTTGCAAGCTAAACGAGGGGCCAATTGAGGCCAGGGCAAAATGGGGTCGCGTGGGCTTAGATAAAACTTTATCCACAACTTCACTCACAGCATCCTATAATCATCAGCACAAGAATTGGATGAAGAACCAAGATAAAACTGGAACTAAATAAATGTTAAACATGCAAAATGAATATCATCCCTTCTCTTTGAATTGAATGTCGTGGCTGATTTTTAATTTTTCTTTTTTTTTTTTCCCTGGGATAACTGGTACTTTCTTCAAAGAAACATATAATATTACTCATAGCCTTCAAAATTAATGTGAATTGGACTTCCTCTATTAATCAGAGTCGAGTGAAACAAAAACGAAATAAACGTAAGGAAAAAGATATCGAATTTGTTCACAAATTATTCATTTGAACCGAGCATGTTACTCATAATGCAAAATTCACAAACACTAAAACATTCACCTCCGAAACGCTATTCTAATTACAGTACCTCAAGAGAAGGGTTGAAAGAAAGGGCCGATGATAGTTTAGGGAAAGAGAAGAGGATGCGATTGCAAATAGAGTTCCAGGAGCGGCTAACGCACGCCGCCGATGCGAAGGACGAGGCCGGCAGCCTGCATAGTATGTTTTGAATGAGGTCCTCTCCTATATCGTCGACGCTGATGCTGGATTTTAACATTTTTCTCAGTGGTTGAAGGGACTATTTTTCCATGGCATCATCTCTTTCAATTCTATCTTTTCTGCACTATGCACAAATTTGCATTGGGATTTGCTTCCGGCAAGGGATCAAATGCCGAGTATTACTCGACAAATAATTTGGGCCTATTTGGGCCATGAGAATGGGAAACCAGGCCAAGTACTAGGTTGACTGAACTTAGAAATTAGCTCGGCCCAAAAACAGCGGGTTGGCCCAAAATAATTATTTCGAGCCCAAAATTTATCTACAAATGAGCGGAACTCATCAACTTGTTTTGAGATAATTGCTCATTAATAGGTATTATAACTAGTATACCTCTTGTTTGCAGTGGAATTCGACCGTAAACTCTATTATGATGATGGATTGAGGCGGTAAACAGATTTTTGAGATGATCGGTTGAAAGAGATAATCGATTGAGCGAGATGGATTGAGGAGTGAATAAATTTCGGAGATAATCGGTTAAGAAAGATGATCGAATCAGGGAGATGGATTGAAACGGTCAACAAATTTTGAAGGAGATGATTTTGTGAATGGAGAAATTGAAGACGCAGTAACACAAGAAAATTTTAATACTTTTTTCTTCATCGAAAAAAACTCCATATGGTCATGATTACTTGTTAAATAAATTTATTTCTCATAAACCTTTTGAATTACTTCAATATTTTAAAGAGGTTAACTTTTGTAAATTGTTGGATAGCATTATCTTTTTAGGCTGAGGAGCTTAATTACCTCGATATTTTGAAGAAATAAGATACATATGAATAATGTCAGTCTTGGTATAACATTTTGTTATGAACTGGCTAGACAAAAATAAATTAGAAAGTGCCATAAGACCTTTGATCGACCATAAAGCGTAGACTAGCTCATTTAAGCAGACGTCTTTGGCGGAGTCTCCACTCCATAATGCTTAGGTAAGCCTTGTTGCAATCATTTATTGATGATTACTCCTAAGTATATCTCTTAGAGGAGGAGTCCGAAGTCCTTCAAAAGTTCATGGAGTTTGGTGGAGATATATTTATAGGTATTTTTAGAGACTTAAAAATTTATTAACAATCCCTCTTTCAGACCTCGTTATCTCGAGTAACATATCTAAATATTACTTTATGACCTCCGCTAACGTTTATAATGATTAGAGGTGATAAAATGGGCTGTCCCAGATAGCCTGGTCTTTGAGCTGGGCTGGCTCAATAAAATATTGATCAAATAAAACTTGGGCCAATTTAGCTCGGTACATTTAACCCACCGGACCAATTAAGTTGAAACCGGGCTGGCCTGGCAAAAAAAATTTTGAACCCAAATCCCCTACCCCTACCCCTCTCTGGAACAGCAACATGGGGGATTTTCCCTCCCTTGTTTCCGGCACCGACGAGATCGAGATCCTTGGTTTCGTGAAAAACCAGGGATCGCGAACCCCTGGTTTCACGACCAGGGGGATTTCTCCCTCCCTCCCACCCACCACCCAATTGTCGCTGGGATTTCTCGAAGACAATGGGAGGAGAAATCCCCTCGCCAAACCAGGGTTCGCAATCCCTAGTTTCTCAGGGATCGCGAAACCAGGGGCCCTGGTTTCGTAACGGAGGGGGTGTGGGAGATTTCTCCTCCCCTTGTCGCCGGGAAAATCCCCTCGCAAAACCAGCCCTGGTTTTGCGACCGGTGGGGATTTCTATCCCCTTTGTCGCCGGGATTTGGTGGGGGTGGATGTCTTTTGGGGGGTGGGGTGGGGTGGGGTGGGAAGGGGTTGGGTGTGGAAGATGGTTAAGTTTTTACGTGTTATTTTTTTAATAAATTAAATAATTTACCCTGTGACACAAAATCGGGATGAGTTGGCCCAACAAATAAGAGTTCGTGTAAAATTGGGACAGGGCTAGCCCAACCCAATTTTTTGTTTGGCCGTCAAATTTTGGGCTGAGTTGGCTCACTTGGCCTATTTGCCACATCTAATAATGATGTTCAATTATTTCATGATATTTTCTATAATAACTATTGGGAAAATTAGCCACAATACCTTTTTCTTAAAAAAAGTTGATATATACCCTATTTTTATATTTAATGATTTTTATCCTAAATTAATAAACTAATTTCTCAATTTACCTTAATCTAATTAAAGACCAAATAAACTCCAATTTCATTCATATCCATGTTGACTACACCAAACCCAGAACAACCCCAAGCCCCTTCCACATTATCAACACACCCACCTTCACCACTGTAAAATCATCGCCTCCTTCGCCACCACCACCTTAAACCGCCATTTTTACCTCATTCTCCCCATCTTTCTTCTAGATCTAAAACACGAACTTGTGTGGAGTAGCAATTTGAAATTCGCACCTACCTACCACCACCATAAAATCTCCGCCACTGCCACCGTCCTAAAACACCATTGTTACCTCATCATTCTCCTTCTAGATCTGAAATATAGACATGCATGGAGTTCACACATTTGCCTTCATCACAGCCTTTGTCCGATCAACAAAATAATATCACATTCTTATAGATTTATGCTTATTTGTCTTCTTCTACATTATTTTTTATTCAATCAGGTAAATTGTTAGAATTTTATCTATTTATCGATTTTATTCGATGAATTTTTTTATACCTGAAAAAATTACGTTTTTCCTAGTTTTTATAGTTCATACATTTACTACATTCCTTTCAATTTCAGGCCTGACATTTGGAATTATTTTTATAAGTTAATTTAATTAAGGATTATTAATTGTTAAGTAAATAGTTAATTAATTTTCAGTTAATGCTGTCTAGATGATATTTGAATATTCAAGTTAGTGTATTTTTAGTTTAAATCTCCAGTGGTATCATAGTCTCATGATATTTGAATTTTTAAGTGTAAATTGAATATTTAGTTAATTTTGCTGGATGAAGAATTTTTTAGTATATTTAGATTTTCTTGATTATGAAGTTTAGTCATTAAGATACTTACATTTGTTGAACAAAGAATTGAGATACGAACTTCAATTGAAGTATGTTGGATGAATAATGAGATTTATTGCTTGTTTAATTCCTTTTTCAATTTAAATAATATAGGCAGTAATGTTTGTTTATTATTGTTTGTGCTTTCAAGTTTTAGTGCAATTAAATGGTAGTGATAGTTGGAGATGGTGATGGTGGTGGAAGGTAGAAGTGATAGAGGGAGATAGTGTTAGGGTTTAAGAGGCGGAACAAGGTAAAATACATGTGTTACCTGATTGTGGTTGAGGTGATTATAAGTGTGGATAGTAGTGGCATATATGAACTCGGTTATGATGGTGGTGGTGGTGGTGGATAATAAGGTAAAATACTTGTTACAACACATGTGTTACTGTAAATTATAGTAACACGTGTTACTCAGCTGTGGTAGAGGTGATTGTGGGTGTAGATGGTAGTAGCAAACGTTAATCCTATTTTAATTGAAATTGGGTAGGTGAGACTATATAATGGGGCAGGAGACAAGTCGTTTCAAAATGGAATTACACCGTTGTATTATCAATTGCAGCTTTGTTGTAGTTAAGTTATAAGTAGAATTATCATTAGTAAGAATATTTTTAATTTGTCATGCGTGTATATCTCTTAATTATGTGTATAATATAAAAATACTGAGCATATATTTAGAAACAAAAAAGAAGTTTTAATATTTAAAACCATATTAGGAACACCAAATTTTCCTTTCATGTGATACAAATTATGTTTGAATATTACTCAATTGATGATTGTAGCATATAGAAATAAAAGACACAATCTTCACTTTTCTATTTTTTGTAATGTCACGGGTCCAATATTAAATATCATTAATATTCCATCGTTTTGCATTTACTGTAGGATTCACTTTTGGTTTTAGAATTAGTAATAAAGCCAACTTCTAAAATTATAATATTTAAAGGTGATGCCAATAGCCCACTATCTACTCACCTTATAGTGAAGTTTTCTTTGGTCGCTAGATTTTTATTTGGTTCTACAAATTTTTTTTTAGTTTGGTTACTTGGCTTAATAATGTGTGTGGACTTTCATGTTGATTACTTGGCTTAAATACGATGGTAGGATTTTATTTTAATTTTTTTCTTGATAAATAATGATGCATGTGATTTTTGAAATTTTGTTCTCTATGCATCCCTCTCGTATCTCTTTATGTATTGTCCTGCAAGTAACACATGTGTTACCCTAATTTAAATAGGTGGTGGTAGTAAAGTAACACATGTGTTACCCTAATTTATAAGTAACATATGTGTCACCGTAATTTAAATTAATAATGGTGGTGGTAACACATATGTTACTACAAGTAACAAACATGTTAATCTAATTTAAATTAGCGGTGGCGACGGTGGTGGAATTGATTGTGGTGGTGGATGATGGTGGTGGTGGTAACATGTGTGTTACTATTACACCCTCCATCCTATAGTGGAGTTGATTATGATTGTGGATGGTGGTGTAGCAGTGGTCACATATGTTACTTTACAAAAGACACGTGTGTTACCTTGATTGGTTCAGGTGATTATGGTTGTGGATGGTAATAGCAGATCTAAGCGCAGTCGTGAATGGTGGTAGTGAATCTGAACCTGTTGCGGTGATGGTGGTGATAGTAGTAGTAGTAGAATAAGGCGGATTGTAATGGTAACACATATATTACCATTGCAAAACTCAAAAATAATTAATTTTAAATTAAAATAATGTATTTTCTTAAAAATTATAAGAAGAAAATAAATTGTAAAATATTAATTTTAATGAAGACGATTAAATAATATATATAATAACACATATGTTACTAGTGTAAAAATATTGTTTTCAAATAAAAAATTAATATATTGATTTTAAATGAAAATAATGTATTATTTTAAAAATTATAAAGGAGGTAAATGATAAAATATTAATTTAAATGAAAATGATGAAGTAACACATATGGTAACACATATGTTACTTGTGTAAAAAAATTCAAATTAAAAAAATTGAAATATTGATTTTAAAAAGAGATAAATTGTAAAATATTGAATTAGAGAAAATGATGAAGTAACATATGGTAACACACATGGTAAAACATATGTTACTCGTGTAAAAATATTGTTTTCAAATAAAAAATTGAAAAATAAATTTTAAATGAAAATAATGTATTTTCTTAAATTATAAATTACTGATTTTAATGAAGACGAGAAAATAATATATAGTAACACGTATGTTAGCCGTGTAAAAATGTTGTTTTTAAATAAAAAAATTAAAATATTGATTTTAAATGAAGCAAGTGTATAAAAAGAGATAAATTGTAAAATTATTGATTTTAATGAAAATGATGAAGTAACATATATGTTACTCGTGTAAAAATATTGTTTTCAAATAAAAAATTGAAATATGAATTTTAAATAAAAATAATGTATTTTATTAAAAACTATAAAAAGAAGATAAATTATAAATTATTGATTTTAATGAATACGAGGAAATAACATATAGTAACACATATGTTACCAGTGTAAAACTTATTGATTTTAATGAAAATGATGAAGTAATATATACATGACTCGTGTGTTGGTAGTGGTAACACTTGTGTTATCCTAATTTAAAATATGGTAACACGTGTGTTACCACATTTGTAGTGGATGTGATTATAGTTGTGGATGTTGGTAGTTGATTCAAAACCCGATTGTGGAGGTGGTGCTAGTGCTGGTGCTGGTATAAGACGAGTGGTAATAGTGGTAACAGCGATTGGTAATAGTATCATATATGTTACTAGTGTAAAAATTATTGATTTTAATGAGAATGGTGAAATAATATATACGTTACTTATGCAAAAATGTTGTTTTCAAAAAAAAAAATTGAAATATGAATTTTAAATGAAAATAATGTATTTTCTTAAAAATTATTAAAAAAATATAAATTATAAATTATTGATTTTAACAAAGACAATAAAATAACATATAGTAACACATATGTTACCAGTGTAAAAATTATTGATTTTAACAAAAATGATAAAGTAACATATATGTTTCTTGTGTGTGTTGGTGGTAATAATATTTGTGTTATCCTAATTTAAAATATGTTACCACGTTTGTGGTGGATATGATTATAGTTATAGATGATGGTAGCGGATTTGAACTCGATTGTTGTGGTGGTGGTGGTGGTGTAAGACGAGTAATAGTAGTGGTAGAAGACAATTGGTAATAATAACATATATATTACCAGTGTAAAAATTATTGATTTTAATGAAAGTGATGAAGTAACATATATGTTACTCGATTAAAAAGGTTGTTTTCACAAAAAAATATTTCTTAAAAACTATGGAAAAAAGATAAATTATAAATTATTGATTTTAATGAATACAATGAAATAACATATAGTAACACATATGTTAACCGGTGTAAAAAGTTATTGATTTTAATGAAAACAATGAAATAAAATATATGTTACTTGTGTAAAAATGTCGTTTTAAAAAAAAAAATTGAAAAATGAATTTTAAATAAAAATAATGTATTTTTTAAAAAATTATAAAAAGAAAATAAATTATGAATTATTGATTTTAATGAAGATGAGGAAATAACATACAGTAACACATGTGTTACTCGTGCAAAAATATTTTTTTTAAATTAAAAAAAATTTAAATATTGATTTTAAATGAAGCTAATGTATTTTTAAAAAATTATAAAAGGATATAAATTATAAAATATTGATTTTAATGAAAATTGTGAAGTAACACATATGGTAACACGTGTGTTACACGTGTTGAAATTTGTTTTCAAATGAAAAATGAAAAATTTGATTTTAAATGAAAATAATATATTTTTAAAAAATTATAAAAAAAAGAGAAATAGTAAAATATTGATTTTAATGAAAAATGAGCAAGTAACATATATGTTACCCATGTAAAAATGTTGTTTTTCAATAAAAAATTGAAATATTAATTTTAAATGAAAATAATATATTTATTAAAAAATAATAAAATGAGTAAATTATAAAGTATTGATTTAAATAAAAATGATTAAGTAACACATATGTTACTTATGTAAAAATATTGTTTTTCAAATGAAGAACTGAAAATATTGATTTTATGAAAATGCTGTATTTTTAAACAATTATCAAGAAAATAAATTGTAAAATATGATTTTAATTATTATTATATTTAAAATAGTATACAAATATGATAGTTGGTATTGATAACACGTGTTAATATAATTTAAATTAAAGTAACATATGTGTTACTATAATTTAAAATAGTATTCAAATATTTATTTTATTGATTTATGTGAAAATTCGAGTGTAAAGTCAAATATTTAATTAAAAGTGCACTTATTTTGACCACTAAAATTGTACTTATTTTGGCCATTAAAATCAAGGATTTGGAGAACTAAACTTTAAACATGTATAAAGTTGAAGGACCTAAGATACAATTTTTGGAGGACTTAATTGAAAGATAATTGAAAATTTGGGGACCAAAGTCTAAAGATGTAAAATTTGAAGGACATAAGATGCAATTTTTGGAGAACTTAACTGAAAGATAATTAAGAATTTGGGGACTAAAGTGTAAAGATGTTAAAGATTAAGGACCTAAGATATAATTTTTGGATGACTTAATTGAAATATAATTGAAAATTTATGGACTAAAGTGAATATTATATAAAGTACATGGACTATTATACAATAAATAAATGTCACATCATCATACCACATTATAAAATATTGTTTTTAATGAAATGGGGTATTTTTTAAATCAAAACATGAAAATGAGGTATTGTTTGAAAAATAAAAAAAAAAAGAGGTATATTTTTTAACTTTTTTACAAAAAGTAGGATTCTTGTCAACTTTACCCATAACTATTCGTGGTCTTTATAAATTTCTACAATTTTTTTTTAATATTTTTGCTTTTATTTTGGAGTTTAAGCTAAGGCAAACAAACTCAATCAATTGAAAAAAAAAAATGTATATATTTGGTAAAAAAATTTGTAAATTATTAGTAGTAGTAACTACAAAATATATAGATAAAAATTATAAACCGTACAAAATATATAAATAAAAATAATATTTAAATAACTTATAAATACATATAAATACACTCTCTAAATTCATCTTATAAGTCCTACAATAATGTGTGATGGGATATTGGGATTTGACTAAAAAATCAAGATAAAAAGTAAATAATACTAAACATTTAATTAATTGACTAGTATCGTTATATGAAGAATGATGATATTGCATGCGTGATTGTGACTCCTTATTTAATGTTGTTTGGTGGACACGTCAGTAATTTGGACAACATTTGAAAAAAGAAATGTATGGATGATCAAAGAATGAATGAAAGTAATTTACATTTCAATTTGTATACTTTTATACCATACTTTTAGGGCTAATAATTAATGTTAGGTGTGTCCCAACATACATTGCTATTATATTACCCTACATTGTACCTAAACTTTTGAGTGCTTTCGAGCCAGTGGTGGCCATACATGTGTCACATCATTTCTTTATATTGTCTTTATATAATCATCCGTGCTAACAATTTTTCTAATTATTTCAAACATGTATGCCACTCAAATTATTTAATAGCACGAGTTACATGTTTGAGACATGATTTTTTTTGTAGTATTTCTTGAAGCCGAACTATGTTCTAAATATTTTTTTTTTGTTAATTGTAATGAGTTATTAATTTTAATTGATAATAATGAATCGATATACAATGTTTTAATTGATTTATAATCATAAGAGAGTCGATTCTTCTTGAAAGATATTATCTCAAGACACTCAAAATCTTAAATTGTCATGTCTTTTTTATAAAATAATGAGTGATACGGTGATTGAATGTATTATGATGCTTAATTTTGATATGTTTACCATAGACACGAGAGTATAAAATGATGAAGTTAGGACATGTTTGGCTAAGCCTAAATTATAATTTAAGTTGATCATACGTATTTTTTATCTATACAATTCGTGAGGCCCAAAATTTATTACCCATTTATTAACTACATATTCTATAGGATCCATAATTTATCATTACTTAAAAAATAATTTCAGTACTACCAAACATACACTAAATAGTAAATATAATATTTTTCATACATTTGTAACTTATTTTTGAAATAATTATATCGTGAAACTAAGCGAGAGAGATTGCACTTCTACATCTACAACTCTTGTATAGGGTTTTGAACTTGTGCTTCTTCTAATTAATTAATATTCTATACGTAAAGACTTCAAAGCTTGAATAACAAGCGACAAAGTTGACTTCAGAGAAAAACAAGTCACACTTACACATTTGTTTGAAGCAAGCTGGTTTATGGTTCATACATTTGTTTGAAATTGAGAAAGGTGATAATCGAGGTAGGCATACATTTGTTTGAAGCAAGTTGGTTGACGACTCATATTCATTGTTCATTTCGCATTTTCGTTGAACTTGGATCTCACTAAGTTATGTTGTATTGTAGAGTTTATTCTTTAATATATCACGTTGAGAATTTAGTTTTTTACATTTCTCTTTCAAAGTTTTATACCCTTTGTTTTTACTTAAGTTCAAAAATATTATTAGTCGAAGTATATCGATATCTTACATTTATATGTACACACATAGTCACATGCACATCTCTTGGGCTTTGAGCATATTTCACAATAGTCTATAATTGTCCCCATTCCTAATTGGGCTCCACCAAAGGTATCATCGTATAAATGTCCAATCAAATAATTGTATCATGATATGATTGCATCAATGCTAATCCAATATGTGAAAACACGAGGGCTAAACAGTACTTTATCAGCTAAACATGTAGGCGTGTGTGTCAGTGTCAATATTTGAAATATGTAATTATATTCACGCTGGTTCGGTAGAGTTTTTTTTGGAGAAAAAATAGGTTTTTTGGTTACTTTTTGATTTTTTAAATTTTTTGGTAATGTAAAAAATATTGAAAAGTAAAAAATTATAGGCATAAAAATGAGTTTTTTTTGTAAAAAATAGCAGCCGAACAAACATTTATTTATTGTACTATATTTTAATTATGTTTAAAGTTTTCAATTTTTACTTACTGTAGTATTTATATTCTCAAATTTTTTTGTCGCATTCTTATCTTTATTTTTTCATTAATAGCATACATTATCTCGAATAATGATTTTCGTTCGAAAAGTCTGTTGAGAAAGCGTAAAACAACTTATTTGACTATCGTATTTAAAAAAAAACAAGAAATACAAAAGTACGATAAATTATTTTTTCTCATTTCTAAGTACACTAACAAAATATTTTACACAAACCGTTATTAAAGATGATATGTGCTAATTAATGAAATGTGGAAGATAAGAATTTAACGGGAAAAAAAAAAATTTATAGACATAAGTGTTACAATAAACAAATATTGAAGACTTTAAGTACAATTAAAACCACCCATTTGAGTCACTTGTTTCAATTTCTTTTAATTTTTTTTTTATTATCAATTTTGAATTCCACAATATCAAATTTTAATATAAATAAAGAGAATATATTTATATTCTGCTCCCATGTGATCATGAGTCATGACTCGTGACTTATAAATAGGAGTGTACTTGTAAAATCGATATTTTACACCCTGTTTCGACCCTACATGCAAGATACAACATGCTATTTAAGATAAAAAAAAAAAAAAAAAAAAAGATAATTCAAAATGAAAATTAAAAAAGTTGGGAAAATTCCCATTTTGGATTTACTTGTAATACTAGGAAAGTTGGATCTTTAAATCGTTAGCATGATATGTAAAGGTTCGGTCGACTACACAACTATATATGTATATCAATCACTTTTCAAATAGACCATCGTCACAATATTTTCATGGTTTCAATTGGAATCAAATATTTCTTTTTCAATATAATTTTGTGTCGAGCAATTAATCAAACGAACAAAGTAAAGAAATTCACCTATAATGTTGATTTCAACTTCAAATCTGTCGTCCCTGATTTTAGAGACATAATAATGAATATATTTAATCATATAAAAGTAATAAATTATTTATATTTTATTAAAATTTTGACAACTCAAAATTATAGTGAAGTGTCAATATTTTAGTAGTGAACATCTAAGAGCACTTAAACTGAAACATTGTATCTGAACTCAATTGATCTTATTTTCATTTAGTCTAAAACATAATTTGTTTTCTTTCATAACCCACTATTTTTTTATTTTTTTGGATGAATTATGGATGATCCATGCGTTCACACACCATATGATCCATTTGTTGGTATGTGCAAATCAGTTTAAGTTTTTAGACTAGATGGTTTAATAATGCATTAAAAAAACAGTAGTCGAATCTAAATCTCAATATCATCACATGTCAACCATTTAAATAGAAATACGGTACGGCACAACTATGTAACATTTTGAGAATCGAGATGCGACGCGACACGTCACAACAACACACTTGGCAGAATGAGAATCAGTGCGTGCTTGGGTTTGGATTATAGCTGAAATTGAGGAGGATATATGCACTAAAGTATATGTAAGGAGTTAAAACCTTTTGCAGCTATGTATGGACAGAGTCACATGAGGATAATTAACTGTTTGGTGCTACGGTCCGAACATAGGATGCATGCATACGTCCTTTTCTGCATGTACCTGGAGAACAATCTCGAATATCATGTTAATATGCCAATCTGTTTTTTTTATTTATAATAACAAAATGGGTTAACTTCTCACTCCGTCAACAACTTAACAGTAAAAATTGCGTCCACGTTAAGTGTATCTTAAAAGTTAAAATATATGCTGTTGATCACAAATCATTTTCGGATTCCAGATCAGCACTAAATTGTTATTCTTTGTTCTTGAGATACTTTCTCTACATACTTTACACAAGTTTGTTAGTGGGCATAGGCAATCGGAGTAGTTGCTGTATGCACTCCTACGCTCAAGTTAGAATTCATATATTAACCGAACTGGTTAGGCTTGTAATTAAATATATTCAATTCTATATCTGAATTAGAATAACATACCTTCTCACTGGCATTCATCCTCTTATTTATAACTGAAATCTACTTGGTATGAGTGTATCTGACTTTTGCGTGCGTGATTGACCCGCGTCCATCAAGTTGTCACTGTCGCCATTGTCTTTTGCGTCTGACTTTGGGTTTGAAGGCAGTCACTTCATCCTCTTTATACTCTTCCTTTGTGTCAAGTAAATAGAGCCGCCTTACTTCTATCCCATCAATAAGTCATGGTGGTCTGGTACTTATTGAGCACCGGACCGCTTGACAAAAGCAGTTCGACCGTTTAGAAGCATTTTCTAGGTGTCACTTGTGTGACATGTCTTACGTGAGGCTGAGTTGGCAATTAAAGCTACACTTAGGGTGCCATGTGGATGCGCAATTTAGAGGCATAACATATGCCACATAAGAAAATAGTCCAAAATGTCTGCAAATGTAAATCGCGACTTAAAAACAATGAAGAAGCTATTTGAAAATAAGAAAAACTGAAAATTAAAAGCAACATTGAAATTTTGCACCTTTTTGCTCTTTCTACGAACCATAATGTGCTACCTAAATTGACATGATCATATGTAAATTACTTGGTGAAATGTTAACCGTGGCGTGGGGACCATATTCTATCAACGATATCCAAATGTTAATTTAAAAATCACTTTGTAGATATGGGGGTAGAAGATTGTGGAGCATTCTAGATGTTCTTGCACATATATTCAATATAAAAAAAATCAACATGGTTTCTACGTAACAATATTTATAATCAAGAGCACGTCTACTTTCGTTTAAAAGTATCTTTTCAAGTATTTATATGAATAGTATGTGCACTGCTTAAAAATAACATTTTTAAGTACTTAATGCCGTGCTTGTTTGATAAAAAATTTGTGAGAATATAAGAAGTAAGTCCTATAGAATATATGGATAAAAAATAATAAATTTTATAGAACGTGTAAATAAAAATAATTTTTGACTTATTTATAAGCGGTCCCAAATATAATTCGGACCAAACTTACTTGTTAGTTGTAGCAATAAGTGACTATTTGTTTTACTCTAACATTATTTGGTCATAATGATTGCAAATTTAGAAGTGAAGATTGGATCATTTCTAACCACTTGATTGATAGGTGGGACATCATGTTGCTATTGCTTCGAAAACAATTAATGGATTCCATCCTCCTTATATCAGATATACCACTTTTTGTCGATGAAAGTGCTTACGTAAAGATAGAATTGCGATCATAATTATTATTTATGAAAGATATTTTATAGTTTGATGGAGTGGACATTAAATTGATAGACACGATTTAACATGAGAGAATATAATTAGTCATTTAGAGATAGAAAAATAATTTTGTTTTTATCATCTTATCTTAGTAGAATTATGGCCAAGCACGTCTCTTCTGTATGACTATATGTCCACTAGCTCGATGCATCGGATATGCAGTCAACATTTAGCCAACTTCATGAAATTGACTTATGTAGACGTACTTGGATTGGACCACTTTCTTTGAATTAATTATCAAGTATAATATAAAGTGAATTTTAAGTTTTAAGATTCATTCTTTTTCTAAGTTTAAATAAAAATAAGGTATTTACGCACAAATGGTTCCTCACGTACGGTCCTTAGTATGTTTTGGTTCCTAACCTTTTATTTTTTGTTAGAAGGTCCCTAACCTATGCTATTTGTGTGTGAAACTGGTCCTATGGACGGATTCTATCCAAAATTGTCATTAGTTGGGTGGGTGGTCTCAAATCTCTTTAAATTTATCTTTATCTGCATTGTTAAATTGGTCCGCTCACTTTTCTTATACTTCTGTTCATCCCCGCCTATATAAATTTAAATCATACCCGCCCGCCAAGTATATGTTGTTGGTGAAAACTGCCAAAATTTGAAAGTATGGTTTTCACTGGAATTGAAAAAAGTAAATAGAATCCAATCTTTGTCAGTGTGGACAGCCAATGGAGATGAAGACTTCCTAAACAAATCTAAACATTGGTAGATGTTTTCTTGCTTGCCAGAGAAAACAAGTGAGCCATTCTTGAATGAATAAATGAAAATAAGATCAAATTTTTGTGTTTAACATTGCCTTTTGTTTCATTATGTTGAATGTGTAGAGATGGTGCATAGACAGTCTCTAACATTTTCAGTAAAGATGCTACCTTTTCAATAAATGTGCACATGTAGTCCCTAACCTTTTCAATAAAGGTGTACAATTGGTCCTAAAGTATGTTAAATGGTGCACTATTAGTTCTGAACCTATTGAAAAAGTTGCACGAATTTTCTCCTCAAACCAATAATCCATGTCCTGATACATATTGTACGTAGCAATCACTATCTCTTAACCATGCCAACAATCTCTAAACTCAAACCACCCATACACAAATTCAGATTAAAAAAATGTACCAACATGTTAAATTGGAACATCACACATATCGCCACCAAAAATGACATCTACAACATTTCATACATCAACCATTCAAAAATCCACTGATTTTTTGCTCTTTTTGTTATTTGAAAAATTGAGTCCTCAAATTTCAGAATGGTGGGAGTTTTTTTTATTCAAATTTATCAAATCGTTGTTGGATAATGTAAAAAGATGTAAAGTAAAAAAAAAAGGACAAAAAAAAGTGAGTTGACTAATTTAACCCTGCAGATAAGACAAATTAAAAGAGATTTGAGACCACGTACCCAACTAATGGCAAATTTGGATGGAATCCATCTATATAGACCAGTTTCACACCCAATAATATATATTAGGGACTTCCTAGCTAACAATGAAAGTTTAGAGACCAAAAATGCACTAAGTGCATACGTTCAATTTTTCAAACGGTGAATAGTCAACATATAAAATTTGAACTTTTTTAAAAAAAAAAAATTGTGTAAAATTTTGTGCAATTTGACATACTAAATTCTCACAAGTTTACTGTACACGATATTGTTACAATAAGACATTTATCTGAAGAGATACAAACGTCTGAAACTTATTCACTCTTCTACTTTGTATTTATCTCATTCATAATATTGAATGTTGACTTCATTCATTGAATGTTGTTTTCGTATCTGATTACTTGAAACTGTCTTGCACGTAAAACTCGTATTATATTATTGGAATTTACATAAATAGTGACACATATGTACAATTATGATGGGAAAGGCCTCGTCATATGGTCGTGGGTAATAATTGATTTTTTCTTTTCTTTTCTTGGTAATTAACAATCAAAAATCACTCATTGATAAGTATTAAATAATGTAATATTCTCAATTAATTGCTAAAAAAAAAAAAAAAAACTAATGTGGAAGCTTTTCATTACATCAATAATTATTTTAACTAGAAGTAATACTTCTATTTAAATTATAAATATGAGAAAAAAAAAAAGAAATAAGAAAAGAATAGAATAACAGAAGAATAATATTATAATAGTCGATAGAGATATTTTTCCGCTTAGTAAATCAATTTGAAATAAGTCATAGCCAACTAATAATTATAGGTGAGATCGAAGCAACGTCCAAAAAATTTAAAGTTTCTTTCTAAAGTTCGTTTAAAAATAAAGAGACGGGTCTAAAAGCAAATAGATATAATACATGTTGAAATAAGCTTTTTATAATTTTCCAATTCACCACATTATGAAATTGCTCGAGTTTAATAGCTTTATTCCAAATTATATAAATAAAAAAATTAGGTTTCTTTTGGTCCTCTAACTTGGAAAATACACTAATCATTTATATAAATTTTAATATGCACCAACGTTACTTAAAATATATAAATAATTAACATATAAATAATTTTCATATTTTTGCATGATCCATGGATGGTCCCCTATCAATGATCAGCCATCCACAAGACAAAATATGAATGTGAATTTATGTATATGTCTATTTATTGACTACAAAACATTTATGTTGGACCACCCCAATTATAGTACAAAATTAAATTCATATGATTATAATTTACCTAGATCGATTGGTGCAGCCATGTAATTAAATGGGGTATATTAATATTTAAATTGAACTAAGAAATCCCATTTATACAAATGAACAAGTTCCAATGCCACGTGTATGTCCATTCAATAGGGATAAGAAAGATTTTTAAATTAATTTAAATTTTCAAAAACTTTATTGTTTCTAATTTTTTATTATGGTTTCTACTTTCTAAACAAATATTTTATGGTATTTTTATATATTTTTTTTATTTATTTAAAAATAGAAGGAACAAATAAGTTTTTTAATGCATTCATAACGAATTTTGTATGCTCTCAGTTTTCAGAGTCGATTCTCAGCTTTTTCAATTGAATTTAAGGGTCCGGTTTGATTTTGATACTAATAGTATTTGTAACTCATGATATATAAACACACACACCCTAAAAAAAAAAAAAAAGTTAAATTGGTATGTTTGATTGAATTGAATTACATTGCGATAACAAAAAAAAATAAATGAAACTATTTTTTATTATTTTATCTGTCCTACAAAGATAAGTTTACTTTTATTTTCATACAGATTAAAAAAATTTAATTATTATTGTTGAAATAATCAATTTTACTTACGTTTTTCTTAATATACACATATATTAATATAATAGTAGTACATAATTGTTGATTACAAGGTACATCAAATAGAGACACATAACTCGTTTGAAAACTAAGAAATTAATTATACTCATAACAAGAAAAATCAACTATAACTTGTGATAGATGAATAAAAAATATAAATTTATTTTTAATGGACCGATGAAGTATATGGTATAGTAGTATTTTTATTATTTTTTACTTATAATTTTTGTCTAAGGGTGTGTTTAATTGCAATTATTAAATTTGGGAGGAAAGAAAACGTTTTCCAGATAATTGAATTGCCAAGAACCTGTTGCAAGGAAAATGATGACAAATTTTCTCTAGAAAATAAAACTTCTTCCCCCATAAAAAAATATTTTCATTGTTTTTAAGGAAAATGTTGTCTTTTTAAGGTAAATGATAAAACGTTTTACTTGGAAAAAAATACAAATCAATCAAACGCGTAGTTGAAAAATAAGTGGGAAAAAGTTTTTTCTATGGAAAAATGTGACTATCAAACACAGTTAGTTGAAAAATAAGTAGAAAAAAAAATTTCTATGAAAAATGTATTACAATCAAACGCACTCTAGATTGGGAAAATTTTGAGTCTTATTGTGGGGCACACGTGAACTCTGAAGCTTTGTACTGTCAAGTGCCAGTCGGCTTTTCAAGCTGGATCAAAGTCATCAATATCTATTAATGTTTGAATTATTTCACTTTCAATAACAGATCATAAATTACATTAAGGCTGTGTTTGATTGGAAGCATGGAAAATGGGTGGAAAGAAAATGTTTTCCAGGGAAATGATTTGCCAAGAAAATATTTTCCAGGGAATTGTAAATGTAGTGCGTTTGATTGGATGAAAATTCATCCTAGAAAATGTTGTAATTTTCTATCTTTTGGTGTTTGATTGTCTTTATTTTCCATGGAAAATATAGAATTTTTCAACTTTTGTTATTTGATAGCAACTATTTTCTAGAGAAATTATCACATTTTCCATGACTAAAATATTGGGGAGAAAAATTGAAAGTTTACTATTGACAATTGTTAAATTATAATTTACCATTTTTTATGCATATTTCCACCATACATTTTATATAATCTAATACAAATTTTGAAAAAATTCTATTGTACGTTGAATTACCACAAGCATATGGGTTTGTTAAAAAGTAATTAAAAGTGAGTTAAATAGTAGCATTCTCATGAGGCCTACGATTTACACTTACATAAACTAAAATAAAATGCCCTATATTTTGAATAAACAAAATGGACTAACTTAGTTAACTACATTAAATTTACTTAATGATTTAGAGCAACTTAAATTTGCTTAAAAATTAATAATTTTGCCAACTTAAAAATTAATAATTTTGCTTAAAATTATTAATTTTAAGCAAAATTAATAATTTGCTTAAAAATTAGAGCAACTTAATGATTTAGAGCATTTTATATAATTTGCTTAAAAATTAATAATTTTGCCAAGACATTATTTTGCTAACTTAAAAATTATTATTTTAAGCAAAATTATTAATTTGCTTAATAATTAGAGCAACTTAATGATTTAGAGCATTTTATATAATTTGCTTAAAAATTAATAAAGGCTTCTTAATTTGTATTCTTGCCAATTTTCATTTTCCATGGAAAATTGATTCTATTCATTTGGCAAGAAAATGTTTTCATCATTTTCATGGAAAAACCATCACGTGCATGGAAAATGGAAAATTTTTTACCTAGAAAATTTAGTCAATCAAACAGAGCAAAAGTTGAAAAATGGGTGAAAATTTTTGATTTTTCATGGCAAATTTAAGCAATCAAACATAGCCTAATCCTAAATTATTTTAGACTTTCTGAGATAACAGTAATCCATATTTCATATTCACCCAAATTCAATTTTTTTCCTGAATTCTGATAATCCACCTATTTAATGACAAATTTATTGTCCTTTTCCATTCAACAACACCTTTTGTTTTATCTAATAAATGACATAATTACCAATTTAGGTCGGAAGATATTTTATTGATCCACGTAGACTAACCCGCTTATGTCCATCACGCCCCCTGGTTAAGCCACGAAATTGTGATTTGTGTCGGGCTTCAACAACAAAAACATTTGTTTCAAGTTTAACACGATTAGGAGGAGGTAAAGAATTCAAATTATTATAGACTTGAAAGAAATTTAGTTGGAGTCTAACTTTGAAAAATACGTAAGTTAACAATACATAAAATAACCATTGAATAAAAGATTTGTAAAAAATATATGTGATCGTTATATTTTATTTGTTGATTCTACTGGTCTTCATCTCGATTAACATTATTTTTTCTTAATTTTATGCATAAGTGATTTGAGATTTTATTTTTAACACGATCAAATTACTCGTTCAAGATGAGGTGTACGCAATATTGTAGGCACGGCAGGTTACACAAGAATTATCTCAAAACAGTGCCAAAAGTTGTTAGTACTAGGGGGTGAACATAATTTGCTTTGAACGATTTTTGACTTATTTTCAAATCAAACCATTTAAATTGGTTTGGAAAAATTCAAAATAAAACCAAATTATTTCATTTTTCAAGCCAAACAAAACCAACCTATTTTTTACGATTTGGTTCGGTTTTAAACCATGGTTTACTTATCGGTATAAAAATAACGTATTTAAAATAAGTTAAAACATAAATAAATTGGTCTAAAATTCTCAATACAAACTTAAACGAAATTTTTTTAAAACATAATATTAATATTTCTCTTAATTGTTACCTTACATTAATATTTGTCATAAAAAAAATGGGAATGTGGAGGAAATTAACAAAAATTAGTAAATAATTCAGTCAAATAATAACTTGTTGGTTATAGGCCAGTGACTCAATAGTTTGACAAAAATTAACTAAGTTAATACAATAAATTTAGTATTGCATTGTACTCTATTCACTAGTGACGGCAACGAGGCGGATTCGGATCAGATCAGCATAATCCGTATCCGCCCCACACTACAAGAAAAATGAGAATTAACAACTAATTTTGTAACGACCAAATTAATATGGTCGTTACAAATATTTATTAACGACCAAAATAAATATTTAGTTGTAAATAGTGTATCACAAACAGTTGTATGTTGAGCGAGTTGGAGATAAGCTTTAACGACTACGTCATTGGTTGTAAATTTATTCTTTTCTACGACCAAGGTTAAGTTGGTCATTGTATGTGTGGCACCAAAACTTTCAAACCCGCCAAAACAAACAACGACCAAAACAATATATTGGACGACCAGATAATTAGTTGTAGTTAGAATAATTTAACGATAATCATATTTTAGTCGTTAAAGTGATAAAAACACATTACAACCAATAAATGTTTAGTCGTAAATAATGTGTCACAAACTGTTGTATTTTGGGCTAGTTGGAGATGAGTTGTAACGACCACGACATTAGTTGTAAAAATTTTATATTCTACGACCAATGTAAAGCTGGTTGTTATGTGTGTGGCGCCAAAACCTTGAAACCCGCCAAAAAAAACAACGACCACCACAATATATTGGACGACCGGATAATTGGTTGTATTTAGAATAAGTTAACGACCACCTTATTTCGGTCGTTAAAAGTGATAAAAAAATTACAACCAATGTTAAATAGTCGTTAAAAGGAATATTTGCCAACCATATTGGATGGTTGTGGAAATTACTATTCACGACCAATAAACGTGGTCATTAAAAACCGTTTTCAACAACTAAATGATATATTTGGTTGTTGACAATGAATTGTATACAATCAAATTTTGAGTTAACTACAAATATGTTGTAACGACCAAAATATTAGTTGTTAATTTTATATTTGTTGTAGTAGCCAAAATGAGAATTAACAATTAATTTTTGGACGACCGAATGCATATGGTCGTTACAAATGTTTAACAACGACCATAATAAATTCTTAGTCGTAATTAGTGTGTCACAAACATTAATTGTACATGGAGTAAGTTGGAGATAGGCTTTAACAACTACGACATTAGTTGTAAATGTGTTACGACCAAGTTAAGGCTGGTCGTTGTATATGTGGCGCCAATACCTTAAAATCTGCCAAAACAATAAACGACTTAAACAATATATTTGATGACCAAATAATTGGTTGTATTTAGAATAAGATAACAACCATCTTATTTCAGTCGCTAAAAGTGACAAAAAGTTACAACCAATAGTAGATGGTCGTTAAAAAGAATATTTGACAACCATATTAGATGGTCGTTAAAAATACGATTCGTGACAAATAAACTTGGTCATTAAAAACCCTTATCAACAACTAAATGATATGCTTGGTTGTTGACAATGAATCGTATACAATTAATTTATGAGTTAGCTACAAATATGTTGTGCGACCAAGTATTAGTTGTTAATCCTATATTTTTTGTTGTGGCCAAAATGAGAATTAACAACCAAGGTCTTAGTTGATTACATTTAGCGGTGCATGGGTAGTGATCTTTACAATAGCCTTTTGAGAAGACGAGGTCGGCTTGGTGGCCAAGGGCTTGCATAGGTCTTACAATATCTATGGACTTGGACGTCACTGCCTCATTTTTCTAATTCTTTGAAGCTTAGCGGCATTAGATGAGCATAACCAAGTTTGGGATTCATTATCGCTTTCTACAGACAAGATGCGATTTTGTTCTCATTTAATCATCTTCGCCTACATTGTCTTTTTTCAGATTTATTACTTAAAGTGAAAATAAGATACAAATTTCTCCTACTTTGACCATCCCCCGTTCGTCGAGTCCTTCTTCAAAATTAAGTTAAGATAATCTCTAAATGTAATCCCACACAAAATAGAGTCGAGATGATTTTGACTAGTGGTACTAAGATTTGAGGGTAACAATCAAGGCTTATTGCTTGATTGTTTTTCAGAATGATTGATCATAGTGGGTTTATGGACATATCTAATGTTCTCAAAACAATGTGTCAACTATGTCTCAATCATTATTTTCTTTTATAAATATGTTAAAGAGATAACAAAAAAATTGACCATCGTAAAATATTAATTTTATTTTATAAAATCTAGAACACAAAATGAGTTGAACAATATTAACTACAATATTATTGCCAACTGATTAAATATAATTAAATTATAATGTAAAATTATCATTCTCTTTTTATAAAAAGTCATTGAAGCTTTTTAATATAAGTTTGTAATTATGTAATATTATTTGCCACGGTAGACACGATCGTCATGTACTTTCATCATTTACATTTTAAAAAAATTAAAAACAATCCAAGACTAATAATAATAATAATAATAATAATATAATTTTTTAAACTATTAACTTGTAATTATCACAATTAAGTGATTAACATCACGTCATCTAATTCACTCTCTCTCTCTCTCTCTCTCTCTCTCTCACACACACACTCAATCTCTCTCTGCATATATCTTAATCTTAATAACTATAATATAAGTGTGTAACCCATATTTACTATTCACACTTTCAACCAAAACGGTGCCGTTTTGGGGGTTTTTTTTTTTTTTTTTTTCCTCCCTGAAGTATAAAGAACACACAAATTTTCATTTGCCAGAGACCCCTAGCTGCATCTTCTTCCGCCGTCCCTTCATCTTCGTCCTAATATGGCCAAAAGTGAAATTAGACCTACATTCAATTCTTTCGCGTTTCTTTAATAATTCCTAACCCATCAGATTTCAAACTCCCCAAAATTCCCTCTCTCAATAATTCTCCAAATGTCTTCGTATGAGGAACAATTTTCGAATAGCGATTCTGATTATGGATTCAATGAATACATGGAAGCTTTGAAGCGGGCTTTTCAATTAACCGGTACAAACCCTAACGATCACAAAGGATCGCTCTCTACGGCAGCTAACGCAGCGGCGTCGACGGTGCATTGTTGAATTTTTTGAGGTTTTTTTACGGTGTCCCATTTTTTATGTGTGAAATGTTTGAATATGTTGTTCCTTCAAGTTTCTGATTTTGTTTTTGAATATTTCTTTTATTGAAATTAGTTTATAGTTTAGGGTTTACTGGGTTAGGACAAAATTAGTTCAGATTTTTTTTTATATTTTGTTCTATATTTTATCCCTTTTTGATGGAATTTACAGTGTTAAGCTAAATTACCAAATATTGGTTCGAAGTCCGCCCCTGGAGGGAAGGTAAAACGACAACACTGAATCATCCCTTTTATGTGTTCTTCATTTTTATCATTATCACTTGGTAAATTATGTTGCATGTAAAATTGGGTTTTATTTTCGTTGAATGAAATTCATTTATGTGGGTAGGACCAAGATCAAGAGTGCTTTTATTGGACCCTGACCAAATGAAAACTATCACAAACGAATTCAATAATTTTACAAGAATTTTAAAGTGCCTAATACCATAGTTCAGCTATTTGTTGGTTGACTTATTAATCTTGAATGTAAGGAATGGAGCAAAAGCAGAGGGACTTTGAACCCCGTTTTTTACGTCGAAAAATTAAAGGTAATTATTTCTGTTTTCCCATTTTATTGAATTAACTAGATTGGCCTGGACCTAATGTGAAGAGTTACATCCTAATGTCCATTATTTTAACATGAATTTTGTGTATTGCAGCAAATGGTGCCGTCATTTCAACTGAGCTGTGCTGAAATTATGAATGAATGGAATAATTTATCCTCCAAGGATGGTTCTTGTTTGCTGGAGATGGTTCATTATCTTGACTCTTACACCTCTAGAATATTAACTAAAGCATTATTAGACACATACCACATAAATTTATATTTTTTCTCTTCTACTTAGCTTTTCTACGTTGTGGCAATTTTTTCTGTGTGTGGCATTTTTCCCCAGTATCAAGAAACAGACAAACGTTCGGAAGAATTGATTTAAAACCAAATTGGTGCAATTCCCTTTTTGCGTCTGGAAATGGAAATGTCTATTTGATGGTTTTTACTTTCAAGACTGTTCACATTTTTGTTTTTGGAAAATAGGGCAAATAAATGTATTTTTTGTTATTAGAAGTGCACCTGTAATGTTCAAAGCAGGAAACTTTAATTTGGTATTTCTTCAGCTTGCTGGACAAAATAAATGGTAATGGAGCAAGAACCAACACAACAACTGAAAAAGGTTAGGTTACTGGAAGATAACTGGAAAGGACAGGACAGTCTACCATAAGTCACAGATTGTGGGGATGAAGAAAACTCTTGTTTATCACAATGGCCGAGCTCCGAAAGGACAGAGGAGTAACTGGGTTATGCACGAGTACCGCCTTGCTGATTTGGAGTTGCAGAAAGCTGGAATTAATCATGTGGGTGGACATGATTGTGTATCTTGATCTTTTAAGTTACTGTTTGCCTTTGCCTCAAGGCACATTTTGAGCTGACAGAATTATTGTGGATGATGAATGTCCCAATGAGTTATATGTGACCAGGTTCAATTTTTGTTCTGATTGTACATATTTGTTGAGCATGTGCCTTTCATCTTGTATTTCAGTGCTTTAGTTTACATGCAATGGAATATGAACTGCTCAATTTTCACCGACTTGCTTAGAATTCTTAGTTTTTGATTGTAAAAGTTAAGATATCCTTCTTAGAATACCCCCATAAACGTCAACATCTTATTAAAGTCTAGTAACATCCTTGTGAAATTTCATAAAAATCTATTAACGCGGGATTGTTTCCCCTGTTTCTTCATCTGGGAATATTGCTGTTCATTTGCTTGCTTTGGTATGGGTTGACTTCCCATTGATTTTTCTTGGTTCTTCATTGCTCTAAGATTTTATTGCCTCTTGTTGTAGTTATTATTTTGTGTTTTAGGATACATATGTCACTTTCAACTTTGGGTTCAAACATCTTCTTATTTATTAAAATAACATTCTCAATCTGATTAATTTTTGTTTGTGGTCTTCAAGTATAAGGTACACCAAAAGTAACTAAAGGAGCTACCTGGTGAGATCAAATTTTTCTTTGACATGAACTGTAGTGAACGTGGGTGGACAACCAAAGAAGCGGAGTCCCATTATGTAAGTAGTTTTATTTGTTGCAATGGTATAATATATATTTCAAAATTATAATCATTTATTTATAATTTATATTGATCCACAGAATCAAATGCTGGACCTTTTACAAGAACAGAATTCTCAACTAGACCCGAATGAACACGTTATACCTTTGAAAGAATCTGAAATATGTGAGCAAGTTTTGGGCAAGAGATTTAGCTACGTTGATCAACAGAAAAATCCAAAGAAGACAAGGTTGGAAAATTGTGGTACTTCTATAGAGAATGTTGCTTTACAGAATGAGGTTCAAGATCTTCGTTCTCAGTTGAAATCTATGCAGACATTGTTAAATCGCATTCCTGAAGAGTTTCTTATGTAGCCTATTCAGCCTGACACGTCTCCGTCTAATGGTTCAAATGGTGATAATTAATGAGTTTTTGACTTTATTATTTGTGATGATGGTAATAGATATATATTTTTCTTCGATCGAGACAATAGTCTGTATCTCTACATTTTTTGTTTTTATATTGAGAACACCAATGTCTGAACTGGGTGTAATCTTTTGTTGAAGTCGTAATATTTGATATTGACATATAATTGTAGTTGATATTGTGATATTTAATTGATTGAAGGCCCATGGAAATTTTAGTTTTTGTTAATCTTATTTATTTCCTTTACTCTTATAATTATTTATGGTTGTGGGTAAGATTTGCTTGTAATATGATGTGAATGTGTGAAAGTTATGGAGCTGTGAATATTATTGTTGCCAAGCATATTTCTCGTCATTTTAATAGTTTGGTTGTTAATATAAACTTTTTACAACTACTTCTTTCGTTGTTAAAAAGAAAGGCAACTAAATTCTTGTTACTTCAATGTTTATTTATCGACTAAAATAATTAATATGACGACAAATCAAATAGTTGTTGAAATAAAAATCGGTTTTCAATATAAATATTAACGACCATTTCTTTTGTTGTTGAAATAAAAGGCAACTAACTTTGGTTGCTTTCATTGTAATTTAACGACAAAAATAATTAATACAATGACAAATCAAGTAGTTGTTAAAATAAAAATCGGTTGTCACTATTAAATATTAACGACTATTTATTTCGTTGTTGAAATGAAAGGCAACTAAAATTTGGTTGTTTTTATTGTATTTTAACGACAAAAATATTTGATATAACAACCAAATAAGTGGTTGGAAAATAAAAATCGGTTGTCACTATTAAATATTAACGACTATTTATTTTGTTGTTGAAATGAAAGACAACTAAAATTTGGTTACTTTTATTGTATTTTAACGACTAAAATATTTGATACAACAATCAAATAAGTGGTTGGGATAAATATAATCGGTTGTCAATACATACCTTGTACGACCATTAATTTAGTTGCTGAAACAGTACATGTAACGACCAATCGTTTTGTAGTCGTTGAATACAATCGCCAACACCCCTTTGCCAACCAACCAACGACCAACTGATTTTGGTCGTTGAATGTAATCAACAACCACAAATGTATATTCTACGACCATTTGTATGGTGGTTGAATGTCATATTTCTTGTAGTGCCATAATAATTGTAGGAGATCTAAATCTGCGGATTGATCCACCATTTATCGGGGCGAATCGGATAAGAGCAATGATCTGCATTGTGATTCGTTTCATTTTTTTTTTTGAATAATTTTTTTTAGTTAAGTCCAGCCACCTCTAAATTATAATTTAAGTCCAAAATCTTTCATCTATTTATTATTTAATCTTATTTATTTTTCAAACTGGGCAGATCGGATCGGAGCACACATGATCCGATCTGCCCTAATCCGCCCCACTGATCTGCAGATAGAAAATTTTTCGCTCAATTCAAATTGAGTATCTATCAAATTTAGGACGGATCGAATATTTTTATCATTCCTAGTATTCATTTTGTAAATATATAAGTAAGTAAAATTAATTTATATTTTTAATTATAAAAATTACAAACGGTTCAATTCGACTTAACAATTTTTTAAATATTGAAACATAAACTAAACTCGTTTTCAAAGATTTCGGTTTGATTTAAAATCGAAATATTGACGAATCACATAAATCCAAAATTCCAAACTAACAGTTTCAAATTAACATATTTAATTCGATTTGCGATTTTACAATTACTTTATGCAGCAATAGCAAATTAAGTTGCAACTCAGAACGCAACGTCGGATGACCACATGTCCTTGCTTCCATTTCAAGTGCCACCTACACAGGTGCCACGTCACTTAATGATGACGCTATTATGACCTCCAGATCTGATATAGCCCTCAATACACCATTTCTCTTCACTTTTGAGTTCCAAGAAAAATAAGTGTGTGTTTGAGTGCGTGAAAGAGAAAAAGAAAAAAACACACAGTTATCAGGAAGAGAAAAATCCAATGGGAGAGGTTTCAATTCTCAATTTCTCTTACTCAACCCATTTTTTTTTTCTGTTTTCTGGGTTGGAGATTAATGGAGTGTTTGTTTATTTGCAGGAGGAGAAGAAACCCGAAGAAGCCAAGAAGCCAGAGGAAGTGAAGGAGGTGAAGAAGGAAGAATCTGGGAAACCAACTGAGGAAAAGAAATCTGAGGAATCGCCGCCTCCACCTCCGCCCCAAGAAATCATCTTAAAAGTGTACATGCATTGTGAAGCTTGTGCTAGAAAAGTCCGCCGATGTCTCCAAGGCTTTGAAGGTAATCGGATCCCGCCATCCCTTTACGTTTGGTACGGTGGATTAGATAGTATCGAAATGTATTAAAGAACAAAAAGAAGTTTGAAATGAGTGTAAACTTTTGCAGGAGTCGAGGATGTATCAACAGATTGCAAAACAAGTAAAGTGGTTGTGAAAGGTGAAAAGGCAGATCCACTCAAGGTTTTGGCTAGGGTTCAGAGGAAGAGCCACCGTCAAGTGGAGCTTCTCTCTCCAATCCCGCCGCCGCCACCGGCTGAACAGCCCAAAAAACCAGAAGAAAAAGAGGTAGTCAAAGCTGAAGAGAAAAAAGAGGAGGTTTGTTTTTTTTATTTAATTATTTTTTCCTTTTCTTTAGCTATTTTATTTCAATTTTGCAGAATAATTTTTTTTTTTTAATAACAGCCTCCTAAGATTACAGTACTGTTGAGAGTGTACATGCATTGCGAGGCTTGTTCTCAAGAAATCAGAAAACGCATACAAAAAATGAAAGGTGACATTTTTTTCTCCTCATTTGCTTTAAAAAGTAATTTTGCTTTAAAAAAAGTAATTTTTTATGCTTATAATTGTTTTACTCTTTATGGCTTTATATCCTTTTTAGCTGTATTTGCAGAGATGATTGTTTTCTATTCTTTTTCTCTTTTGCATCTCTAAAATAGTAAAGTTTTCCAATTATTCCATATACTTAACCCCTGAGGATCTTTATATTCTTTAATTATAATAAAATATTCAATTTATACTCAATTATAAGTAAACTTTTTAAGCTTAGCCAAACATGGTGATAACACAGGAGTGGAGAGTGCAGAGCCTGATCTAAAGAGCTCCCAAGTGACAGTGAAAGGGGTGTTTGAACCTGAAAGCCTTGTTAATCATGTGTACAAAAGAACGGGAAAACAAGCGGCGATCATCAAGGTAGAAGTGGAGAAGAAAGAGGAGGAGAAAGCGAAAGACGAAAAGAAAGCCGAGGAAGGTGAAGAGGAATTAGCCAAAAAGGAAGAAGGCGGCGGCAAAGAAAAAAAGGTTGCCGATGGCAGCTCCGCCACCGAACCACCACCTAAATCGGAGGCGGAAACGGTGGAGGACCCTAAAATGGAACTGAAAAAGAATGAGTTCTACTATTACCAGCAGCCTCATCAGAATTTCCAAGTTCACCCTCAGTCTCAGAGGTTTGTTCAAGACTTGTATGCATATCCTCCACAGATGTTTAGTGATGAGAATCCAAATGCATGTTCTGTTATGTAAATGTTGAAGAACTTGAGGGGTAAAATGGGGCATATGGGTAACTGTTCCATGGCTCTGTCTCTCTTTGTGCTCTACATGTGCCCCAGTCTGGGGTTCCTACAGGGAAGCTTTAGAATTTTGTGGGGTTTTCAACCTTTTTAATTTTTCTTTATTGTAGTATTTTGTCTTATACTATGGAATAATACTTATATAGTACTAATGTTTGTACTTCAATTATGGTATTGTTTGGTTTGTTTGAATTGTTTATGCCCCCACTCCACCCTACCCTGCCCCCGGTTTGGATGAAAGAGGAGAGGAAATGGTATCTATTGGCCATTTGAGTGGTAGGTGGCTGTCTCGAGGTGAAGTAAAGACTGTAATCAATATGAATTTAGGGAAGATGAGCCACACCTGCGAGTGCCCTTGTAGCTCATTTTAGGGGTAGGGGCAGATTGGTTTTCTTCAATTTTAAATAGAGTCGAACTGAGAAGAGGTATCTCCCAAATAGAACTATTAATTTCAACTTGAAATATAGAATTAAATTGAAACTAAATCATTCGGCTGGAATCGACTCATAATTGAAAATTGTCATATTTCTAATAATTGTTTTTATTTTGGTTTGAAATAGTACAATAATTTAAAAAATTATAGTCTTCAAATCTTAATGTATTAACAAAAAAATATTCTATCATATTTTGAATACAAGGTTTTATTCAATACCAAATAACAAGTGTAAAAATCAAATATTTTATTTTTATGGACTAAATTTTTAGAAAAAAAAATTTAAAAACAATCAAGGTCGGTTTGGTTATATGGTTTTGAGTCTAGAATCAACAACTGAATTATATACGGTCGGTTCTCATTTTTGATACATGTTATTTGATTTAAACTTAAGAAGAATCGAATAATCTGTTCGGTTCGATTGATTACTTTTGTTATTCCTTACTCATCCTTGCCATTCTTGTCCTTGACACGATTCGTGCCACTATGCTGGGCCTAGTCATGTCGACCTACTCATGCAATTTTTTTTTTTTCACGAGTTCTTTTTCTTTTCTAAAGAAACACAACTATGTGGAATCACAATTCGATTCGATTCAATTAGTTACTTTTGTCCATTCTTATTCATGCTAGACCTAGCAATGCCAATCTATTCAGAGTTTTTTTTTTCTTTTGTAAAGAAGCATATCTTTAAACAACCTAGTTGTAGAGGCGTGTACTACAAGATAGGCCGTGCCCAAAACATAATGTGTTGCAAGCCAACCCCATAACGGGGCTGCTCTAAGGAACAACGTCTCTATTTGAATTGGTCATGACTAAAGTAAGTTAGATTGTAAATCGATACATTTTGACATTTCTAATACAAAAATACACAATTAAGGAAGAATTGAATTCAGCAGGAGTAATAAAAATTGGAAGATTTTTCTGTTTGTCTGTCACATCAAGGTAGGTTGATGCCATTCTTTACTTACCGGGCACTATTTTATTTTTTAATACCAACCGAAAACTAATTACTCTAGGGAAGTAGGTAGAGGAGGTGAAAAGGATCATTAAAAAACACATTTAATTTTTCTGGCCTCTCTTTCAGTCAATAATGATTACATGGTAGACTCATCAATATTGCACCCAAACAGGTGCACTCAATTAATCTATCGACCATTAGGGAATACCAGTACTCTTATTTGATAAAAATATAATTAATATATATGTATATAGTACCCTAAGCAAGCAGGTCTAGAAACAGTCAATTTGACCTGGAGAATCTTGAGTTTAGGTGTCGGAATGTGGAAACCACTCTTTTCAAAGCACCAAAACCTTTCCTTTAAATTGAAGTTTCTTAACTATTTTATGATTATTGGTAATTGAAATTTAAGATACCCTTTCTCATTTATATTTTACAGTATTTGTTACAACATTCCTATTGAATGTGTAAGTTCAATTGTTAGTCTTATATATTAAGTAAACGTCAAATTTACATCTCTATTAAATGTGTTAATTTAAATATTAGTATCATATATTAGGTAGTTGTCAAATTTATTAGTACGTTAATTAATTACATTTTATTATAATCTTTTGTTAACTAGCACTTTAACTAGTTGACGTGACTTTAACTATGTTATTTTTTGTCTCTATTTTACTTGTCACGTGTACAACAATTTATATTGTTGCATTGGAGATGCTCTAATGATTTAATACATGGGTATATTAGGAAAAAAATGCTGATAAAATTTATTATTACAATTATAATAACTACATTTTTTTAAACTGTATGAAAATAGAAATAAATCTATTTTTTGGGACGGATGGAGTATTTAATTTCAAATTTTGTTTCAAATGCATTATATAGATTGCTATGTAAGTGTATTTTATTTTATTAAAATAAAAACTAAATTACATTTAAGTATGCATATGAAATTTAAATTTTGTTGAATGAGTGTGTTTAATGTAGTTTTTGAATTTAAATAGATCTTTAGACATTGTCTATTTTTTTCTTTGTCATGTCAGTTTGACAAAGTCCTCGACAACTTATATTTGAGAGAAATTTTTTTAAACATTGTCTATTTTATTTATGTGACAAGAAAATTTTAACAATCCACGGTTGTATTGAAAATGTTCTTACATTGATTATTGAATCAGAGAGATAAATCCAGATGTGAAAACACGGTCCAAGAATGTTCGTCCAATGTGCTTGTTTGCATGTAATGCTCTAGTTAGAGAGCTCTATTTTGCTTTGCTCTGTTGCTATATCTAATTCTAGATGGAAACGTATAAATCGACAATTAACCAACATCGTGAAGAGCTAAGCTTAAACGTCTTACGAAACAAAAGCTAGCCTTGCAACAATTTCCTTTGTTTTCTTTCTGGTCTTTATTTGCATATTCAATATTATGTTTGATAGTGCATATAAACATTTAGTCAAATATTATTTTTATTTAAATATTTTGTAAAATTTATAATTTTTATTTATTTTTTATTTACATAGTATTTTATAAAATCTACGGCTTATAATTAAAAAAAACTTTACAAAACATCAACTTAGTTACATAATAGTATAATACATAGGTTGAATTATTTTTCATCAATTAAATATCAATCATAAAATTTAGAAAATTGTTCGACCAGGACAAAGAACAAGTACGTAATTTTGATCGAGCGGTTATTATTGACTGCCACATTTTTATTTGACGGCTCAGCTTTGGCAGGAGCCGTATGTGAATTGTGGATATCCATCCACGTTCATGTATTTATATTACCTATGCAGTGCGACTTTCAAGAGCCGCCCCCCCGTCCCCTCCCCCTCTTTACACGTCGCCCATTCAACATATGTTTTTCTTACAACTTCTCAAATATTCAGCACCTTTCTAATGTCTATAATGGGCAATCTTATGGTGCTCATTTGGACACTTGTCCAATGGGCATTGGACAAGTAAAAAATTACTTTTTCACTTGTCCAATGCCCATTGGACAAGTGTCCAAATAGGCACCATAAGATTGCCTACTGTGGACATTAGAACATTTCCACTCAAATATTATCATCTATTTTGAATATTAGAGTGTGTTTGATTGGTTGCATGAAAAAATGGTGGAAAATGAAAATATTTTCTATGGAAGTGGGAAAATCAATTCCACTATCTAGGTAAGAAAAAAATTTCTAAGAAAGAAGGCAAATTCATGCTTTAAATGATTGTACCTAGAAAATGTATTTTCTTTTCCATAGCCAATCAAACAACAAAGTAGAAAAATAAAAGTGTCAGATTTGACAACATTTTCTATGGAAGTGACATTTTTCCATGGAAAATGTGCCAATCAAACACACCCTTAGTGATAAAGTTGTAAACAAATTGTACAAGACCGTCCAATTTTAAATATCATTTAGACAAACTTCTACCTATTTTTTTAATTAAATGTGTATATCTCTTTCATCTATTTTTTTTTCTCCATCCATTATCTCTCTCCTAATTTCTTTTCTCTCTATCGACACACATATTTTTTAAAAATTGTCTAGCATTCATCTCCAATGCTGTCTTCTATCTTAAATATCCAGTTGATGTGGCCATAAAATGGAGACAAAATTCGTGTAGCAACATTTTAGGATGTGTTTGATGTTATACATACGTCAATTGAAAACGTTAAACAATATATTATAATTAAAATGAACAGTAAACAAATGGAGTAAGGAAATTTCAGAATAAAGAATTGAAAAATAAAGCAAATCGAGGCCTGTACAAGTACAGTTTCTTTAAAACAGATTCGTCCTGTACTGTAGGTTATGAACGTTTGTTTCCCATAATACAACGGTAAAACTAGTTGTACCAGCAAACCGACCTACTGTCTGAACAATATCACAGAAAGATAAATGAATTTAGAAGAAGACAAAATTAGTTTTTGATGTGTTGAAATGAGGAAAATAGACTTGTTTATGGAATGACCTTCCAATTCTAATTCCACCATTAAAAAGAGGGTTACAAAAGTTACAAAACATGAAAGGGTTGAGAGTTGAGAAGTTGTAAGGTTTGCTTTAATTTTCATTCACTAATTATTTTCTAACAATCCCCCACATGAATGAAAAATTGATAGAGACACGGAAAACTTGGTAATAAAGTTCAACGTCCGAATCCTATATAGGATATGTAGGTGTTACCCTTTGAACCTTTTCTTATGAAAGCATATTTACTTTACTAGCTGATTAGTAGACGCGATGTCCTTAAACTATTATGCCTTTTGTGTAAACGATAATATACTTCACACAAAATTCTTCCTGACATAGTTCAATTCTCATTGTTATGTTCATTTATGGCCGTGAACATGTGAGAGTTTTTAAGAATTGCGCCTTACACAATTTTCTTAGAAGCGGTCTCACTTCTCTCTCACATAGGTGATTTTTTATTAAGAGTAGCCTGCTCTACTCTGCTCGTAAGAATTATTAAAAGCCTATTGCTTATCATTTCCTCTACGGGTATCACTGTTTCATCATAGAAATGGATAGGAGAGAAACCCCTCAGTAATCTAATTAAGTATTTACAATTAGGTTGTCCATTTGAATCTAGATCTTTGGATCTCCAGTCAACTAGGCTGGGTTTCCATTGTATTAACTTATTCTTCCAAAGACTTAAGTCTTATTTCCTTTCGACGACTTTTCAACAAACTCTCTATTCAAACATTTAGTTAGCGGATCTACAATATTATCCTTTGACTTTACATAGTCAATAGAGATAACTCAAGTTGAGAGTAGTTATCTTATGGTATTATGTCTACGACGTATGTGTATAGACTTACCATTATACATGTTACTCTGTGCCATACCAATTGCAGATTGGCTATCACAATGTATGCAAATTGCCGGCACAGGTTTTGGCCAACAAGGAATATCCTCTAAGAAGTGACGTAACCACTCAGTCTCTTCACCATACTTGTACAAGACTATAAACTCAGATTCCATAGTGGATCTGGCTATAACCGTTTGTTTAGAATATTTCCATGATATAGCTGCACCACCCAGTGTGAACACAAATCTACTTATAAACTTTGAGTCTTTTATATCAGATATCCAATTAACGTCACTGTATCCTTCAATAACTACTGGATATCTAGTATAGTGCAGCCCATAATCACGAGTATATCTTAAATACCTTAGTATTCTTATTATTTATTTCAAGTGGTCAGTTCCTGGATTACTCGTGTATCTACTCAGTTTGCTAACTGTATAGGCTATATCTGGTCTTGTACAACTCATCAAGTACATCAAACTTCCGATAATTCTAGAGTATTCTACTTGAGAGATACTCTCTCCCCTGTTCTTTTATAGATGCTAACTGGTATCTATCAGTGTTCTAGCCATGCCAGAACAGTATCACAATAAAACAATATCATTAAATTGGTATTTTTTGCAATTGTAAGGGTATGTTGGTCTTTTATCTTTAAAATGCGACTTTAATTAAATTAAGTTTTGACCATATGACTTAATAGTCCATAAGTGCTAAAATAGTGACCGACCTTGAATTTACCCAATTATTTTTAATGTGTTTACAAGATATATATTTTATAAAATGTACAGATAATTAGTGAATAATAAATTGTAAATCTTATGAAATGTGTAGATAAAAAATATTTTTGACTAATTTAATTAGCTTTGCTAAATAAAACTCAATATACTCATTGTTTTAAAAGGCGTATAAAGATGGGGCCTAGACTTGAAGAGTGAATAAGGCGTCTCAATCTTATTTTGACCACATAATGCAGGTCTAGGCACTAAAGGCGCAAATAATATAGATTTACGCTACAAAGGCGAGCACCTTTTTATTTTTTTTAAAAAATTTAAATAAACTAATTAAATAAAAACAATAGTCTTTCAATAATTAAAATAATTACTAATGCTGATAGAATAATTAAAATAATATTAAAAAAAAATTCACCACATTATGCATAGGTTTGTAAAACTTGAAGCTTGATATTTCTGCCTTGTCACGCCTTATGTTGTTTTGAACCTTAATTATACAAAATTAACTATTTTATCTAAAAGCATAACTTGATAGAAGAAATTAATTTATTTAAATTTTTTTTTCAACACGTACAATTATACATTGTTCATTTCTTCATCAAATGTGAAATACATGCACAATTTTCATAAAAATTGAATGGTGTTGAGACTTGATCTAAATACCTTGATCTAATATTATATTGAACTGTCTTTTTTAAAAAAATTAAATAATTAGAAATTGACACAGTTATTTATTTAAATTTTATCTTAAACACCGGAAAATAATTAATTCATCATATAGGAAAAACGAAACAGTGCTAGATATTTTCCTCGAAGATCCATCAAGTGTTTGTGGTTACGTATACAGTTATGCTCTAGATCCTGAAATTAATTATTATCTGATATCATTCTTGCAGTAACCAAATTGAAGAGCATTAAATATGAACATTGAGAGGAGTCCTATGTGTTAGGAAAAAAAAAATAGTTGTACAAATGTAACAATATTTATATATTTTTTTTTTCATCGTACAATTAAAATAAAAGTTATCAACTTAATTAATATTTTAATGCAAATAATATAAATACTGAAATAATGAATAAAGTTAAATAACACCAGAATTATTTGTTAACATCGTAAAATTTTTTAAGATAAATAGAAAATCGACGGGGCAAATCGACAATAATCCAAATCGACAATAATCCACTATCAATTGAATAAATATTAAAATATTTCTTCTCCAAATTTATGCCATAAATCAAGAAGTAATCTAATACACCTGTTGACATACGAAAATAGCAAGAGCCTAAGAAGGAACTTGTACATGTAAGCCCATAAAAAGTACCCAATCATATAGGCCTATAAATATATGTCGTCCAGGCCCAGTGGACGCCCAGGTAAGTTTGTATATAGGCCCAATGGAAATTATCCAAGCCAGGTAGGGCCCAAATGGACATCGGCCAGATCAGAAACGCCCAGGGCATTGGGCGATTACAACGGTCAGTCACTGCATAAGAGTAACCGTTGATAAGCAGTTTTTCTTCTTCTTTTACCACTTTCCCCACGTTGTCAGGAGTTACAAACAGTTGGAGTATCATGAAGGAGTTACCAGAAGTTAAATCATCATGAGTAGTTACCAGGAGTTAAATCATCATGGGGAAGTTACAGAATCATCACGGGGAAGTTATAAACAGTTGAATCATTATGGAAGAAATGGGCAGTTATTGGGCGATGAGTTGGTTGCTGGGCGATGAGAAGTTTTTATGCAAGATTGAAAGAAAACGTGTAATAAAACCGTTTGGAAGAGTATAAAAGGAAGAAGATTGAATGACAAGAAAAAAAAGGAAGACAACTCTCAAAAACAGAGAAATGTAATTTCATTCCATTTAGTATTAAATATTTCTTTACAGTGAATTTCTAGTGTGCTTGTGCCCTTTGGAGGCATTTTCGTTTGCTTTTTCATCCTTTGTCACTATTGTAATCTTCATAAATCAAACACCCCTTGTTGGGACTTTGTCTCAAAAGGTTTGGCATCCCTTACACATCGTCTGAATCCTTTAATTGTTAGCGAAGGAACCCTTTCTGCGCGAAACAATTTGGCACACCCAGTGGGACACTTTTGGTGTTAGAAGATACAAGAGGGTGGAACAATATGCCTCACAAGAACTCAGATAAGGAACCAGCACGCCAGCGAATTCAATCCGTGATCGAGCGATATGAAGAACAGCAAAATACACCAGCAACGGAAGGACAAAATCAAAGCCGGTATTAGCCGATGACGGAATTGAGTCCACGAACCATGCGCGCATTACTTGGCGAACTCACACAAGATGTCGTGGGACAGGTAAGCCTGCAAAATGTTCATGATATGGAAAAATTTGTTCAAACTGAAAATGTGCATTATGACAACATGGCCAAACAATTAAATACTTTAAATGAACTTATGACTAGGTTGGTAGGCCAAACATGTCAACCAAATTTGCCAAATATAGGGAATCATTTCCAAGCCAGGACAGTTGTGGGGCACAATTCACCGACAATGAACCCCATGAATCCTAGTCAGGGAATAGAAACGCCTTTTATACCATCGACGTCAAATGTGGGTGGAGGTGGCATGGCCAATTTGAGTGGTCATAATGGGGGATCGTCCAACTTTGGGGGTAGCCCGAATGCAAGGGAAAATATGCCAAATATAGGACAAAACGCAACACGTGTTAACGAAGGGGCAAATGTCCAAGTAAATGGCAATAATACCTTGAATAATGGTAATTTGGCCACAAACCCAGGGTTGAACAATAGACCCCAGATGATCCCACCTATGAATCAACCTATAGGAGTCCCGTACGATCCTAACATGGCCTTAAGAAACCAAATCGTCGAGATAATGCAAGATCAGATGGCTCTTGGAATGCGTCCTTTCATTAGGCCGACTTATAGGAAGCCATATCCCGATTGGATAGACCAAGCGTATCCGTGGCCTAGAGGATATAAAGTGCCGGAATTTTCACTATTCACAAGTCTAGGAGAGGTCTCAACATTGGAACATGTAGGGCGATTTACACTGCAATGTGGTGAAGTAAATGACTATCATAAAATAAGGTTGTTTCCTAGTTCGCTAACAGGGGTAGCCTTTTCATGGTTCATTAATTTACCAGCAAACTCTGTTCAGACATGGCAACAATTAGAACAGTTGTTCCATGCCCAATTCTATAAAACTGAATCTGAAGTTACCTTGGCCGATTTGGCGAATTTACGTCAAATGCCAACCGAATGGGTGGAAGTTTTCCTTCAAAGATTTAAGACTGCTAGGAGTAAATGCTTCGTGCCCTTACCTGAAAAAGAGTTTGTTAAAATTGCTCAGAGTTGTTTAAGTTTCGATTTGAAAAAAAAATTTCAGGATAGGGAGTTTTCTGATCTTTTCCAATTAACGACCAATGTGATTAGATATGAGCGCTTGATAAGAGAAGAAGAACAAATGAAAAATTCTAGCAAAGGGACTTACTATAGGGACCCGAACTTCGACGTTCATATTGTAGATGAATATTATGATCAAACCGAAATATGTCTGGTCGAATTGATTAAAGGAGATGCTTATGCATGCCCGTTAATAATTAACTCAGGGACCACGGCGAAAAATGAGCCTCCAAGAGATACGAGCAAAAAGGCTAGAACGTTTTTGTTTGATATAGCCAAGGCAGATGCTATATTTGATAGATTGTATAAAGATAAACAAATAAAACTGAGCGATAAGCACAAATTGCCAAATCCTGAGCAAATTAAGGATAAAAAATATTGTAAGTGGCATAATGCATGGTCTCATACGACTAATAATTGTTTGGTTTTTCGTCATGTGTTACAGGATGCCATTGAATCAGGGCGAATCACTTTTGAGGCTAAAAAGAAGATGGCAGTGGATGAAAATCCTTTTCCGCGGCCACTAGGAGTGAATATGTTATCAACAGGTTTCAAAAATGGTTTGCCTAAGTTCAAATTAGTAGTCGATAATGGAGACGAAGATCCTGAATAGTATCCTAGTGTGTTCGAATGTCTCAAAGGAAAAGAAATCGAAAGGAGCAAAAAAGTGTTGTGTGCTAGATGCAGTAGAGAGGTAAATGAAGATGAGGAGAAAATGGAAGGATGGGGGGGTCATAATCATCCAAACGTGACCCCAAATTTCCAGCCTATTCAAGGGCGAAAGGTATCAAGGCCTCCTTTTGAAAGACAGGTCAGGCCGATGTATGAAGACAGGCCGATTTACAACGGCAGGCCGATGCTCAACAATAGAACGTTCAGGCCTCAACCCCGTCGATCGAATGTATGGCACTCATTCCAATACAGTGCGGGGGGAGTGATACCCTTTGATCAAATGATGAGGACACAGCAAAGACGTCATCAGAGGAATTATGGACGAATGATGAGACAGCAACAAGAGGTGATACGTCCCAACTTGCCTAATTTCTCCAACACTGTTGCTAAGGAAAATCTCGAAGATGATAAGGAACATAATGTGAACGATTCAACAGAAGAATTACTGGAAGATTCTTCTTGTAGGTCGAAATTTGAAAGACGCAACAAAGACGAAGATGAAGATGATCCTGGACAATCCATCACCATTCAATTTGGTTCTTTACCCCCAATAGTGGCTAATAATTATCTGTTGGCCAATGAGTTTAAAAGTGAAGGGGATGAAAAGCCACAAGACGATGAGGAGGAGGAAGCATGCACGTTGGAATGTGAGGGAGAAATCGGGCAAACTTCTGGAGGTATCTGGAGAGAAGAAGAAGATGATGGTTTGACCGATGTGGAAGAAGAGATTGACTTAGAATCAGAAAGAAGAAAAAGAGGAGTTTCATATAATACTCTACTAAAGCAGCTATATTAAGAAGGCGTCCGAGAAGTAGATTTGTTGGGCGAACCATCTGGGCGATCTTTTGATTATTACGTGTTATACGGAACGCCTAAGAGAAAGATGAGGGTGCCATGCTCTGAAAAGTATGGATCACCTCCGATGATATTGCCACCCCCTACAGGTTGGCAAGAAACGGGCGACATAGAGACTCAAAAGTCCGGCACGGAAGATCAGTGCGAGATGCTGCACGTGAACTTGACACGGCGATTTGATCCAAGAGAAGATGGGAAGCAGCAAATTGATCCAAAAGACGATGGGAAACAAGGGGTAGAGATAGAGGCAACTGAAAAGGTCATCTTTAAGAAGCCAACGGCCAATTTAACCAAGCACCTGAGACCATTATATGTGAAGGCTTTAGTCAATGGCATCCCTGTAACCAAAGTTCTCATCGACAATGGGGCCGCTATTAATACCATTCCATCCAGAATGATAAAGAAATTTGCAAAGACGGAGAGCGATTTGGTCCCTACTGAAGTCATTCTTACGAGCTTCAATGGCGGGGCGACTTCGGCCAAAGGAGTAATACCTTTGGACGTGACGGTAGGAACTATCACCAAAACCACAGTGTTCTTTGCAATTGACGGGCCGACTAGCTACAATGTGTTGTTAGGAAGAGACTGGATTCATGGAAATCGCTGTGTACCTTCATCACTCCATCAATGTCTAGTTTTTTGGAATGATGAAGGTGAAGCAGAGGTGGTGCAAGCAGATCATAGACCTTTTGTTACAGAAGCGAACTCGATCGAGAAGTTCATGTATGAAGAAAATTATGGGCATGTGAGAGTAGTTCAAGATGGTGAAGAAACTCGAATCATCGCGCAGAGCGAGGAGCCATTATCAGTAGATGCATTTACTGAAATGTTCGATCAAATGAGGCCAAACATAGTGGCCCTTGAAGAGCCAATGATTGGCAAAAAAGATATTCAATAAATGTTGAAGAAGGTGGTTAGCTTTCAGGTATCGAAGCCAGATCAATGGCTTTCAAGAAAAGGTGCGAAGGAGAAACAAAAAATGAAACGGTTTTAAAAATTTTAAAGAACAAGTTAGCAGTGTTCGAGTTAGAACAAAATATTGGCCGAGAAGTTAACAAGGTAGATTGTTTGGATGCAGAAGATATCATTACAAGGAGCCTGGACGATGATGTGATAGGAGTTATGAAGACCGGGCACGTTCAAGCACAAGATCCTTTGGTGAAAGTGAATATTGGAGATGAACGAGAAGATCGCCCAACGTTTGTCAGTCAGATGCTTAGCAAAGAGGTAAGTGACCGGTTAATTGCTTTGTTAAAAGAGTACAAAGATTATTTTGCTTGGGAATATGAACATATACCTGGTTTAGATAAAGATTTAGTCGAACATAGGCTGCCAACTAAATCACACTTTAAACCTCATAAGCAGCCCCCCAGATGATTTGCTCCTAATGTATTGCCCGAAGTAAAGAAAGAAATAGAACGATTGTTAAAGGCAGGTTTTATCAGGACGGCCAGATATGTTGAATGGTTATCTAATATTGTGCCTGTATCAAAGAAAAATGGTAGTATTAGGGTTTGCATAGATTTTAGAAATTTGAACTTGGCAACGCCCAAAGATGAATATCCAATGCCAACGGTAGATTCTTTAGTAGATTCAACTGCCGGGCACGTGATCTATTCCTTTATGGATGGATATTCAGGATACAACCAAATTTATATAGCTGAAGAAGATATACATAAAACTGCATTCAGATGTCCAGGTGCTCTAGGATGTTTTGAATGGGTGGTCATGCCTTTTGGTTTAAAAAATGCAGGAGCTACCTATTAAAGGGCAATGAATCTAATTTTTCATGACATGATAGGAGAATTCGTCGAAGTTTATGTTGATAATATAGTGGTTAAATCGTTGAAAGAAGAGGACTATTTCCAACAATTGAAACGTTCATTTGAACGGATGAGACAGTATAATTTAAAATTGAACCCGTTGAAGTGTGCATTTGGTGTTAATGCAGGAAATTTCCTAGGATTCCTAGTGCATGAAAGAGGAATTGAACTTGACAAAAATAAAGCAAAAGCCATTTTAGAAGCTAAATCACCTAAGAACAAAAAAGAATTGTAAAAATTCCTTGGGCAAGTGAACTTTTTACGACGTTTCATATCTAATTGTGCAGGGCGAACGAAAGCTTTCTCGCCTCTTTTAAAGTTGAAAAATCAGGACGACTTTGTCTGGAAGGAAGAGCATCAAGAGGCATGTCATAGCCTGAAGACATATCTATCAAATCCACCAGTGTTAGTTTCACCTATCCAAGGATGGCCAATGAAAGTCTACATATCGGCCGAGCAGGAATCAATAGCTGGACTAGTCGCCCAGGACGATCAGTTTGGAGAAGAAAGGGCGATATATTATCTTAGTAGAAGATTAACTGCATGTGAATGTAATTATTCTGCTATTGAAAAATTATGTCTTGCTTTATATTTTACATGTACTAAATTAAGGGCTTACTTGCAGCCTGTAACTATTTACTTAATTTCTAAAGTAAATTTAGTTAAGTACATGTTCTCTCGTCCTGTTTTGCATCAAAGGATTGGTCTTTGGACTTTAGCACTATCAGAATTTGAAATACAGTTCATACCACAAAAGGCGGTCAAAAATCAAGCGTTGGCTAACTTATTGGCCGATCATCCATGCTTAGACGTGCCTAAAGAAATTGAATTAGAAGTCAATTCGATCGAGTTGAAACCCTGGATTTTATACTTTGATGGCTCAAAAACTGCTAGGGGTGCAGGAGTAGGGGTAGTGCTAATAAACCCACTAGGGGTTTGTTACAAGTTTGCTTTAGCCCTGACTGAAATGTGTACTAATAATCAAGCCGAATACGAAGCATTGATTGTCGGTTTGGAGCTATTATTAGATTTAGGGACGAAAAACGTGCTTATCAGAGGTGATTCTCAATTAGTAATTTATCAATTGAGTGGCGATTTCAAATGCCAAGGTGATTCGGTCATAGGTCAATATGGCATTGCTCAAGAGCTCTTGGACAAATTCGACCAAGTGGAACTCCAGTACGTTAATAGGATGTATAATGATTTGGCAAATGAGCTGGCCCAAATGGCATCGGGTTATTTAAAAACGTTAAATAACGACTCTGCTTGTGAGTATGGAACGATATTGCCTGTAGTTCAACGAAGGGCGAAGGAGTTTAATGTGCATTGTATACAGAATGGAGACACAATAGATTGGAGAGAAGAAATACAAAAATTCTTGAAGAGCGATAGGAAGGTAAAATTACGCTCACTGAACTATTTGCTGGTTGAGGGAGAATTGTATAAGAAACACTCAGATGGTGTACTTTTGAAGTGCATAAGTTTGAAAGAAGCTAAAGTGGTTATGGCCGAAGCGCATGAAGGAGTGTGTGGAGCACATCAAGCCGGCCAAAAGATGAGGTGGTTGATCATCAGGAGTGGGTATTACTGGCCTAAAATGGGCGAGTTATGCGTTCAGTATGCTAAAAGTTGTTTGGAGTGTCAAAAACAGGGTCCAATCCAAAAGGTGCCAGCAAGGGAAATGGTACCTATTATTAAACCATGGCCCTTCAAGTGTTGGGCGATAGACCTGATAGGAAAGATTTACCCACCATCGTCCAAACAACACACCTTTGTAATAGTCGCTACGGATTTTTTCACTAAATAGGTAGAAGCGATACCTTTAAAAGAAATTTATCAAAGAAGTGTCATAAAGTTCATTCGTGATCACATCGTATATAGATTTGGGATACCTCAAACTGTAGTGATGGATCATGGAACTTCTTTGAATGGAAATCAAGTGAAAGAATTTCTGAGCGAGTTTGGAATTAAATTAGCAAACTCTACACCTTATTACGCCCAATCCAACGGCCAATCGGAGTCATCAAATAAGGTTTTAAAAAGTATCATAAGGAAGATGATAGGCGAAAATGCCAGAAGCTGGCATGAGTGTTTGAATAGAGCGTTATGGGCCTATAGGACTTTTCCGCGATCTAGTACTAAAGTAACTCCTTTCCAGTTAACTTATGGGCAAGAAGCAGTGCTGCCTATGGAAATTAATGTGCAATCGATCAGAGTACGTTTGCAAAGTAGTATAGATGAAAATGAGCATACTGAGTTGCTCGTCCAGAATTTGTTAGATTTAGACGAATTGAAGTTGAGCGTTCTAGATAGATTGCAAATTCAAAAAAGACAAGTGGCTTCATATTATAATAAAAGGGTCATAGCCAAATGTTTTAACACGAAGGATTTGGTCTGGAAAACAATACTTCCATTGGAGAGTAGTAATCCAAAGTTTGGGAAATGGTCACCAAATTGGGAAGGACCATACAGAGTTAAAGAGGTGTTACCAAATGGGGCCTATCATTTAGAAAATTTGGATGGTATGAGGCACATGAGGTCTATTAATGGAAAATATTTAAAGAAGTACGTTCCGTCAGTTTGGGATTTTGAACGATTAGAGGTTTAAACATTAAAGGACACAATTCTATAAACGAATAAAGCCCTTCATTTCATCAGATAATTTGGTTGCCATAAGTGGCTACCATTACAAAAGGAAATTGGATAAAACAAAGGTTGTTTTTAAAACCTTAAAATCTTAATTACATCCTATCCCAAATAGAGCGCATTTGCTCTCTAAGTTTCTCCTACTCATCGCGCTGTTGAACAGAAGCGGCGGATAGTTCATCTATAATCCCATCGTCCACTTCTAGACCTGAATAACGCTCAAGCAAAGATCTAGCCCGCTCAACTTCCTGTGAAGCATTGCGCTTTTTGGCTGCCAGCCTGGTCTTACAGTCGTCCATCTTCTCTTGAATTTCTTTCATCTGAGCAGTCAAACTCATCATCAAAGAATCGTCAACCATGACCTCGGAGGAAATCTCATTCAGATTGTTTTTGGCTTGATCGATTTCCTGGTGAAGGGAGTCCCTCTCGTTCATAGCATCGACGTATTGAGTTTTCTTGGCTTTGAGCTCCACATTTTTGGCCAACAACGCGCTTATCTCCTGATGAATGACTTTCAAAGATAACTTGAGATCTGTGGAAAGTTTGAGCAAAGGAAGCTCAAGTGCTTGAGCCATTTGGTGGCTTAGACGCTCGAATTTATCTCGGTGGTTGGCCGCACTGGCGTGGGATATATCCATGTCCATGAAGGAAGTGTATTCAAGTACTGCCTGCTTAAGGATGTTCATGTTCTCTATGGAAAAAGCACCAGAGGCAGAAGAAGGACGACTGGCCGAGGATAAACGAGCGATCTGGCTGGCCTTCACTTGTTCCCATGACGTAAACAGGTCCTGAATAGAGCGCAAGATGGTATCAGCATCCTGTAAAGGTAAGAATGATTATTTAGTGTCTTTATGGCAATAAACAAAGTAAAGAAAATCGAAAGAAAAATTACCTCATCAGTGGTCTTGGAGGAAGAAGGGGGAAGTGTACCACTAGGCGATTTGACAGCCTGCGAAGATTCACCCTTATCTGAACGTACTGGCTCAGGTACAACTGGAAAATCAATTGGGCTTTCTGCAAAGAGACGAACGATGATAAGTAATACTATTGTTGGAGGAAGTTCTGGACGTCAACATGGTTTCTGCGAAGGGACAAGAGTATTGCAAGAGAGGTGAGGTAAGTGAGAGTGGAGATAAAATGAATAGTGTCCTTTTTATAGAGGGAGAAAAGGGCAGCGATGTGATGGAGGCCAGACGTGGTTATTGGTAATGGCGCCTTTTTTGGGGTTTATATGAATCGTGCTCATGGGATTTCGGAATTAAGGCGCCAAAGACTTTTTCAGAAGATGGAACGCCACCAAGTGAATATGGCTAATTAATAAGTGATTATATTAATTAAGCCATATTGGGGGGTAACTGTTGACATACGAAAATAGCAAGGGCCTAAGAAGGAACTTGTACATGTAAGCCCATAAAAAGTACCCAAGCATATAGGCCTAGAAATATATGTCGTCCAGGCCCAGTGGACGTCCAGGTAAGTTTGTATATAGGCCCAATGGAAATTATCCAAGCCAGGTAGGGCCCAAATGGACATCGGCCAGATCAGAAACGCCCAGGGCGTTGGGCGATTAGAACGGTCAGTCACTGCATAAGAGTAACCGTTGATAAGCAGTTTTTCTTCTTCTTTTACCACTTTCTCCACGTTGTCAGGAGTTACAAACAGTTGGAGTATCATGAAGGAGTTACCAGAAGTTAAATCATCATGAGTAGTTACCAGGAGTTAAATCATCATGGGGAAGTTACAGAATCATCATGGGGAAGTTATAAACAGTTGAATCATTATGGAAGAAATGGGCAGTTATTGGGCGACGAGGTGGTTGCTGGGCGATGAGGAAGAAATTGGGCAATGAGAAGTTTTTATTCAATATTGAAGGAAAACGTGTGATAAAACCGTTTGGCAGAGTATAAAAAGAAAAAGATTGAATGACAAGAAAAAAAAGGAAGACAACTCTCAAAAACAGAGAAATGTAATTTCATTCCATTTAGTATTAAATATTTCTTTACAGTGAATTCTAGTGTGCTTGTGCCCCTTGGAGGCATTTTCGTTTGCTTTTTCATCCTTTGTCACTATTGTAATCTTCATAAATCAAACACTCCTTGTTGGGACTTTGTCTCAAAAGGTTTGGCGTCCCTTACATATCGTCTGAATCCTTTAATTGTTAGCGAATGAACCCTTTCTGCACGAAACAACACCACATCAACAACACTTTATTGACTAACTATAATAATCATCATGTAACACAATAGATAGATTCCAAAAATATTAAGCCAATAAAAAAAGAGAAATATCTCACCAAACAATTAATAGTGAAATACAAGAGTTGAAGAGTTGAAGAAAAAAGTCTAAAATTTGTGTTCAAATTTTTCCTTGTCCAACAATCATTTTTCTTCCTCCTTTTAATTTCTCTGCGGGCATTTATGTTTCCACAAAACCCAAGAAATTGCGGCTGCGTGTGTATATATGTGCGGCTGCGTGTGTATATATGTTCTCTGTAGCAGAAAACCAAATTCTATTCCAATTACAATTCTTGGGATCAATAATTTCAAGCTTGGTCCCTAGATTTAATTAGAATTTCATTTAGAGCCAGACTATTTAATTCTCATGTATTAGACTCATTTAATTAAAAGAAAATAATTAGGCCATATAATTAAAGAGTATATATGCTCTGCCCAAATTTGGGCACTGCCCGACTCTCACAGGGGGTGGCGGGAGGACCCACCTCCTATGAGAGTCAGGTAGTGCCCGAATTCGAGCAACATATAGTTGCCCTATAATTAAAACACAGCACTGTGTCCATTTCCATGTAAACTTCTGCTACAGAACCTTCATACATGTGGATGGGGAGGTAATGATCGGGGTCGTGAATAGAGATGGCAAAATTGGTCCGACCCGTCGGCCGACCATGTAGCCTGCCTTTTTGGGTTGGGTTGACCCTAGTCCAAATAAAATCGGGCCAATATGGCCAGGCCCATCTAGCCTGCGGACTAGTTGGGCCGGCCCGATTTTGATTTTTTTATTATTTTTTGCTCCTTAACACTAATCACTCATTTTGTGAATAGTTCCAACACATAATTCAAATAATATCAATCTAAAATGATCTAAGCCAAAGTCACCAATAAACATTAGTCCAACTCAGAATCCAACATAAAATTGTTTAGATTTAATTAAAATTTAATTTAATTTAATTTAAGTTTCAATCCAAAATATATTTAGTGTAACAAGTAAATTATTTATTTTAAATTTACTTATAAGTAAATCTTTTAATTTAAGCCAAATATGCTTATATCTCAAAACAATAAGACTAGCATGCTTTTAATATTTGTATTTTTTTTAAAAAGTGTATAAAAATAGTTTACAATTAACAAAAAAAATATTATTATTTTGAAAGAAAATTGACGTTTATCTATTAACTAATACATGAAAGCCACAATTTTATAAATTAATCTCTTTAAAAATCTCAAAATATATAGTTTAAATTTATTTAAGATTGTATCTGATGTAATGTATTATATTGTATAAAAAATTTATTTAAAAAAAAAGAAAAAAAAAAGAAAATTAAGACTAGTTGGCCCAATGTGATGGACTGAGCTAGCATATTTCTGGCCTATAAAAAACTGGGCTGGGCCAACCCAGTCTAGTTTCATGTGTGGCACTGCTCTGACGAATTGGATCGGCCCAATCCAGCCCATTTGCCAGCTCTATTCGTGAAGGAAAATGATGGATCATAGCGTATGTGCGTTGATTGTTGGGAGTTAAACATATTACAATTAAAGATAAATTTCCTATTCTTGTAGTCGATGAGTTATTGGATGAGTTACCACCAAATAAGAATGCATTCTGGTGATGTAGAGAAAATTTCCTTTTGCACTCACCAAGGCCATTATGAATTTTTGGACAAGCCTTTCGGCCTTACGATCTACATTCCAAGAACTAATGAATGAGGTATTCCAAAAATTCCTAAGAAAGTTTGTTCTTGTATTTTTGGGTAAATAGTACTAGGGGTCCCTCACCTTTGAATGTAGTAACGATCGGGTCCCTAACCTTTGTTCACTAGTAGCTAGAGTTCCTAACATTCAAACGTACGTACCATAGGTCCTTTTTTGACGAAAAACGTCAAAAATTCTGTTAACTCACCACGTTCTCAATTTTTGAAGGGCAAAAATGGGATAAATAGCACTAGGGGTCCCTAACCTTTAAACGTTGTAACGATCGGGTCCTTACATTTGTTCAATAGTAGTCGGAGTCCCTAACCTTTCAAACGTACGTACCAGAGGTCCTTTTTTGACAAAAAAAAGGTCAAAAATTCTGTTAACTCACCACGCACTCAATTTTTGAAGGGCAAAAATGTCTTAACACTATTCAAATATTATTATTTTTTCACGTCCATCTCTTTCAAGAGTTCCGACAGATTCTTCACTGGCAGCAGCAGCCAGCGGAGCGGCACTGTCGTCGCCGTCGAGGATCTGGAGACGAAAATCAGTGAGCTTTTTTCGGCGGCTTTCTGAAAAACAAAATGGCTTTCAGAGAGGTTGGGAAGTCACTCGCCGCCTGAAAAACAAGAACAAGAAACAAAAAAATTTGCACCTAAATGATCAAAATTCTAAAATGGCCTCAGATTTTGTAGTCAAGCCTTGTTTGGAAATGAAGGGATTCAGATTTGGCAGCCAATTCATTATAAAATCCTTCACAATTTTCTGTGCACGGTCGTTAGAGCTTCTTCGCCTCCTCTCTCTTCTGCTTCCAACCACCAGGAAAAAACAATCGAAAGTGGCGCACGGTGGCTCCTCCGACAGTCGCTATGCCCAAAACCATAAATGCATTTATTCAAGCTGGTTGACTGATTTTTTTCTTTAGTCCCTAACCTATGAATAGTGTTAAGATATTTTTGCTCTTCAAAAATTGAGCATGTGGTGAGTTAACAAAAGTTTTGTCATTTTTGGTCAAAAAAGGACATCTGGTACGTACGTTTGAAAGATTAGGGACTTCGACTTCTAGTGAACAAAGGTTAGGGACTCGATCGTTACAACGTTCAAAATTTAGGGACCCCTAGTGTTATTTACCCCATTTTTGCTCTTCAAAAATTGAGCGCGTGGTGAGTTAACAAAATTTTTGACGTTTTCTGTCAAAAAATGACCTCTGGTACGTATGTTTGAAAGGCTAGGGACTCCGTCTGCTAGTGAACAAAGGTTAGGGACCCAATCGTTACAACGTTCAAAGGTTAGGGACCCCTAATGCTATTTACCCTGTATTTTTCGATGACATATTAATTTATAGTAAGTCTTGGCACGGACATTTTCGTCACTTAAAGACTGTATTTTCCACTATAAAGACTAACCAAAAAATGTCAATTTGGCCAATGAGAGGTTAAATACTTAAGCTAGTGAAGGTTTTACTGGTGATTCTAATAAGATTTCAGGTATGGTGGACTAGCTAAAGCCTAAAATAGATAGAGCTTTCAGGTATAGTAGACTGGTCCCTTTACAGAAAATTCATCAAAGACTTGGGAAAAATAACCAGCCCCTTTTCCAACAAATATGTTCTCCATTTCTGGACAGCAAAAACAAGAGCTAATATTTATTTTTCATAAGTAGATAGTAAAAGATTTTGTCCAATTGGTACTAACATTCCATTTATGTTCTCCTTGATGGGAGGTCAAGGGTTCGAATCGTTGGGACGCGAAAGAAATCCACTTTAGAGTCCAACCTCCAGTTGACAGTACGTAAGTTAATGACGCACGGAATAGCCCCTGGGCGAAAGGTTTGTAGGAGAAAGTCCGTGGTCGTTACACTTATAACCTTTATGAGATGAACTATATCCAAGAAATACACATTTAGTAGAGTGAAAACTGAATTTGTGACTTTGGTAAGGTCTCAAGCAAGGATAGCAGGCACAACCAAAAGTTTTGAGGAAATTGTAGTTAACATTACGTTTATAGAGGACAGAAAAAGGTGATTTCAGGTTAAGAACAGATGTAGGTGTTCTATTTATCAAGTAGATTGCTGTTTGGAAGGATTCCCCCCAAAATCTTATTGGCATTTTGGCTTGAGCAAGCAGAGTCAGTCCCATTTTTGTAATGTGTTTATGTTTTCTCTCTACTCTACCATTTTGGACAAAAGTATATGGGCATGAGTGTCTAAATTCTATTCCAGACTGTGAGGTTAAGGATGTGAAATTTCTGTATTCTCCTCCACAATTTGATTGTAGTGTTTTAATCTTCATTTCTAGTTTGATTTCAACCAGAGCCTTGTATTGAACAAACAAATTTAAGGCCTCAGAGTTGTGTTTCATTGGGTATATCAAGGTAAATAAACTGAAATCATCAACAAAAGCAATATAATACCTAAAACCATTTGTTGAAGCTATAGGTGAGGGACCCCATACATCTGTATATACTAACTCAAGAGGTATTTGTGACAGAGATTTGGGTTTATTAAAAGGCAAAGAATGTGACTTTCCAAATTGGCATGCTTCACAAAAAGATTTTAATTCATTGATGGTCAGTTTTTTATTACAAACTTTGAGCACTTGGGACATCACTTGACTAGATGGATGTCCAAGTCTCTTGTGCCATATATCACCTAAGGAACTAACAGACTCTTGATTAAGACTTTTAACTTTAATGGATACAGTTGAAGAAGTAAGACCAAATGATTTATCGTCTGACTCTTGACTTTGGATTGAGAGTTGATTATTGACCTTTGGAAAATCCAGTTGATACAGGCCTTCTCTAAGCTTCCCTTCCAGCATTAGCTTTCTCGTTGATTGATCCTTAACACAACAATAATCAGGGTGAAATTCCATAAAAACACAATTATCAACAGTCAATTGAGATATACTTACAAGATTTTTCTTGATTTCAAGTACATGTAATAGTTTATTCAATACCAATGGTTTGTCAGTTAGAGTGGGAATTTTAGAGTTACCAATACAAGATATATTCAACTTATCTCCATTTCCCACCATAATCTTCTTCTTACTTGAGTACTAACCTCCTGAATTCAAGTTGTTGATGTCTGCAGTCACATGATTGCTAGCTCCTGTATTAGCTAGCCAGGCAGGATCACTCACAGTATCTGAAGTAGCAATGAAAGCTGTTGTGGATGGATTGCTGCAGTTGTACTGATAATTATGATTTTGATGTGGTGATGTGCCTGTATAACTCTCATCATACCTATAATTGCACACATTAGCTCTATGCCTTGGTTTTCCACAAACTTGGCATATATGCCTTTTTTGTAGTTGATTCTATTTCCTCTATTCCTGTCCCCTCTTCTTCCACCTCTATAGTTACCTGAGTTTTGATTTCTGCCAGAGTAACTACCAGAGTAGTTAGGTTTATATCCTTTTCCTTGATAGGAGTTTCCTCTAGGTTTTTGAGCAAAATTGACTGAGGGTTGATTGAGATTAACATTTTCTATCTCATTCCTCACTGTTCTGATGTGTTCCAGTCTACTCTCATAGGTCATCAAGGTGGATATAAGTTATCCCCAGGAGATAGTCTCATTGTTGTTGATTTGCACCACAATGGGTGTATAATCCTCATCTAACCCAGCTAGAACTTGATTGACCATATCTGCAAGTAGTATAGGTTTCCCAGCAACCTCAAGATTATCTGCAAGAATTTTCACCTTACAGAGGTATTGATCAACACTCAGATCCCATTTCCTTGATTTCTGTAATTCTGCAGTGAGAAAAGTGATTCTAGACTTATGAATTCCATAACTTTCCTTGATAGCTTTCCAGAGTTTGTGTGAGTCATTTGAGCCCATCACCCTCATAGTTATTTTAGGTGTCATAGTTGAAAATAGCCATCCCATAAGTAGGTTATCAATTGATTTCCACTGGTTGAACTCAGGATTTGGACTTAGTTCAACTGTGGCTGCAGCTTCTGCTTCACTGGTGGTCTGAGTAGATATAGTTTCTGATGGACACAACTTTGTTCCCAGAAGGTAGCCCTCGAGATTGTGACATCTGATGATAGGAAAAATCATGTTCCTCCATAAGAGGTAATTTTCCTTGTCAAGCTTGACAGATGGAGTTTGTGAGGTTTACACCAAAGGGTGCGAAATGGTTACCTTCCATCAATGGAGGCACCATGTTGTTTGAGCCTGAGGCAGGGGGTTGAGTGCTGATGTTGTTGATGAGATCTGCCATTAGCAATATGGCTCTGATACCAAGTTAAACAAAAAGAATTTTCAATAATCAATTTCAGATTTCAAACTCAATAATACAAAATAGGAAATTACACTGATCTATATAGAAAAGATAGAAGAAGGTTCTAGACTAAAAAATCCTAGATGAACACGTGTAGCGCTATCATTAATACTAGCCAAAGAAAAAAGAAGATCCATGAGCACACCAACAACCTTATGTTGCAAGAACTTACAAAGAGATGGAAGAAGAGGATGAACAGTAAAAACGTGTGAAGAAGAAAACACAACTCTAAGGCCCTAACAAACAGAAACGTGTCCAAGGGAAAGAAAAGGAAAAGAAATGTAATACTTAATATACATATTTAACTATTATTTGTGTTGTATGCTTAACTCAATGTTTTCAAAGATGACACAGGATCACCCATAGGAGAAGCCATTCATTGGAAAATTTAAAGCCAATTCTCCATAAAATTACAAATTAGAAAAAAAAAAAAGTTCATTTAATATTTATACTTCTTTGTGCTTTTTTTAATTTTTTATAAATTGTGCCCTTTAAATTGACAAAATAAAATGCCATTCTCAAAAAAGTTCTTTAAAATTTAAATTAACAAAAAATATAAATATATAATTACATATCTATAATACTCCTAGGGCACTTATATGTTGCCCGAGTCGGACAGCAGATACATTCTAAGTACTCCTATAATTATGAAGTTATATAAGTCGCACCACTTGCACACCCTCAATATCAGTCATACCTTTAGATTTCATATTGTTGACGTCAGAACTCGCACCGTCCACGTGTCAACAGATCTCCATTTACTCCTCTAACAACCTGTATATTACCTGCACACTCGGATAATCGTTAGACACCAAGATCTCCGGGAAAAAAAGGTCCGGCGATCGTTGGTACTCCGATGATCAAGTCAACTACCGGTATAGGAATAATACACGGGGGCGAAGGTAAATGGGTGTGGGAGAGACAAGCAGACAGAGATTTGAGCAGAGTTTAGGAGTGAAATTATAGTGCAAAAATGGCGTGCCTTGGAACGACCAGAAACGTTGTACTTATAGCGCATGAGACCTGATCGATTTTAGAAACAAATCAATCAGACACCTAATCGGATACTCCTTCCTTAGGGGATAGGGATCATCCGCTGTCAAGGAAATCTCCAAGATTATCTTCCTTATTTGATTTTATCACGTTGCCTAATTTTTAGGAGATTATGATTTGGTTTCCTTGTGAAGATCCGTGTGCCAATCCCACGTAATCTGCCTTCAACTATATCTTCGGTCTCTCCAGAACATCGCACTGCCTGCTAGTTACAGTAAATACGAAGCCCGCCGAGGTCCTAAAGGTCGGCCATGAATGCCGAGGCCCCCCAGGGGTCTCGCGATATCCTAGTTCAAGAAGGCTAAGATGTCTGATGGGCCTTCGAGGCCCTTTTAGAATTTACGAGGCCATCGCTGGACCTATATGGGGCTCCCGTTGGGTCTTTGATGACGTGGAAGCCTTATTAAAATCGGGTGGTAACACATATTATAAAGTTAAACTGTGTCATAGATTATGAGGATGATTGATAGCTCCGATCTTGTTGCCAATTTCTATGATTTATTTGGATTGATTTTTTATTTTCCTTTGTAGTCTTCTTCCAATTAATCACTTTTATAAATCTCTCAACATCCGCTTTAAATTCTTTTTGAATGCCTTTCGTATCACCTTCTAAGCTTCTTCTACCTTGTGTTGTATCGAATAGTCTACATCATTCACCACTTTTAGTTGATTAATTTTTTTATCTTGACACTCAAGGAAAATAAAAAATAAAAACAAAACAAAATCAACCAATATCGACTTTGTCGGTATTCCCTCAATATTAGGGTTCTTAATAGGAACTATCTGAATATTAGTTTGTTGAGGCGTAGAGGATGACAAATCTATGGTACATCTCCATAAATCTATTTTTGCCATATCCCAAATTGTTCATTCCCAATTTTGATGTATACAAGACTTGGAGCATTCACGTCTAGCTCAATAAATATTCTAGCTACAATTGGCTTAGATAATATATTTTTTTTACCTAAAAGCAAAAAAAAATATAAGTTATCTAAAAATGTTTATAGATAAAAAGTAAATTTACTTATGAATAAATAACTTTTTATTATTAATAAGAGTAATCAAATTAAGATATTTATTTTGATAATAACGTAAGATTTATATTTAAAAATTATTTTTGCATTTAAAAATAAACTATCTAACTATATTTGTAGACAAAAAATGAATTTATTTATAAATAAATAAGTAAATTATAAATAAATTCAATAAGTAAATAAGTAAGTTTTCCAAATAAATAATATCTTTTATTCAAAGTTTATAGTAAGTAAGTTGCTTGTTTTCATACAAACACAAGAGTTATTTTTTTAAAAAATATAATTTTTTTTGTAGAAGTAAGGAAAAAGTAGTTATCTAAATATGGTATGTAGACAAAAAGTTACTTAATAGTAACTTTACTTTTTTTAAGTTTGGCCGAAGATTTTTTTTTTTTTTTAATTTTTAGATATTTGTACTTTTTTTAATAGTGTGAAGCACCAAATACTGTTTTTATGTTCTATAACACTACACCATAATCCTATCCTCCTAATCCAATATGATGTATCGAACGTACCTTTAGTATTAGTCACTTCGTTAGCTCGCATTATTAAGTTTATGTTTCAATCATGTCAATCCCTCAATCCCTGTTTACGTGTAAATATGCAACATAATCATTTCATAGTTGCAAAAATTGTAAATTGGAGATGAATAGAGCTCTGCGCATGCATAGTGACATGAATTTTTGTCACTTAACGTCTTAACCTATACATAATGATTAATATTTAAATTAAATTGAAGTTTATTGATTTGATTGTGACAAATTAAAGTTCAATGGCTGAGCAGAGGATTTTATTTGAAGACTCAATTCAATTTCAACTGGTTTTTTTTATACATTACAAGTTACTAGAAATCTAACTTGGCTTGATTGTTCTTTGGTGTCCTGTGTCATATATAAATTGTTGAAAAATAAGTTGAATGAAAATTTTAAATTCTTCACTTGCTTGATATCTTTCATCTTCTCAATTCATTCATGTTTTGTAACTCTTGTATCTCTTGTAACTTTCATGTTAATGGTAGAATTGGAAGGTCACTCTAAGACCTATATAAACAAGTCCAAAGTTCCTCATTTGAACACATCAAAAATTCATCTTGTCTTCTTCCAAGTTTTCTTTTCTCTTTCGGTGATATTGTTTTGGCAGTACGTCGGTTCGCTTGTACAACCAGTTCTACCATTGTATCTTACGAAACAGACGTTCATAACCTACGGTACGGGATAAATTTGTTTTAAAGAAACTGTATTTGTACATGCCTTGGTTTGCTTTCTTCTTCAATTCTTTATTCTGCAGTTTCCTTACTCCTTTTGTTTACTGTTTATTTCTTATGTAATATGCAGTTTCACGTCTTTATAAATAAAATGGTTAACAATCTTAAAACAAATTCGTGCTAAACTTATATTACATGAAAAATGAAAAACAGTGAAATACATTCGTATGAAACTAGTTTGTAACAATCTTTTGAACTAGGAGAATTTGTACTTTTAGATGCTTTCTTTTTCACTTATGGTTGGAGTTTTCTTGATTTGTGTATTTGTAAAACTGGAAGGCTTTGTCAAAAGAACCTAAACTGTCTAAGGAGATATTGGGATTTAAGTAGTCCACTTGTGACATTCCTTCTCACCTGGAAACCTTTTAGTTGCTTGTTATTCAAATCAACAAGACGAAAAAAATGGATTAAAAATTATTTTCTGGGATTAGTTTTTTCCAAGTTTCTATTTCCCTAATAATTATGTTGTCCAGAAACATATTATACTCCAAATTTTAATTAATGGTTGCAAATGTAACTAAACTGAAAAATAGTTTTCCATAAACAGTATCATTTATACTGTTTAATTTTATTTAAAAGTGGAACTGATTTACCTCATGTTACAGAAAATGGCAACTGATCCGATTACTGGAGTTATGGCTATGAAAACTAGACTGTGGCACTTGTTTTGTTGTAACCCAAACTGTGACTCGAACCACTGTCCCAACTGTGAATGTTCCGGTTAATCATGGAGAGAAACCGGAGAAATTCAATGGGTTAAATTTCAAAAGATGGAAGCAAAAAATGATGTTTTATCTGACCACCTTAAATCTTGCGAGATTTTTGACTGAGAATACTCAGAAACTCAATGAAGGTGAGGGATATATTCAAACTGTTAGCACCATTGAAGTTTGGAAGCATCCTGATTTCTTGTTTCGTAACTATGTCATGAATGGTTTAGCAGATTGACTATACAATGTGTATAGTTCAATAAAAACAGCGAAAGCATTATGGGAGTCTCTAGATCGAAAATATAAAACTGAGGATGCATGGGCTAAGAAATTCATTGTTGGCCGCTTCCTTGATTATAAAATGGTGGACTCAAAATCCGTGATCAGTCAAGTACAAGAATTGCGAGTGATCTTGCATGAGATTCATGCCGAGGGAATGAGTTTGAGTGCAACTTTCCAAGTGGCAGCTATTATTGAAAAGCTACCTCCGGCCTGGAAAGATTTCAAAAATTATCTCAAACACAAGAGAAATGAGATGAATATTGAAGAATTAATTGTTAGACTTCGCAACGAAGAAGACAACAAGGGTTCTGAAAGGAAGATGTTCAATTCCGCTGTGGTCAAAGCAAATGTAGTGGAGTACGATCAAAGTTCTAAGACGAACAAAATTTTTTTTGGAAAAGGGCCAAAGATGGAACCGAAAGGAGGTGTGTCCAAGAAGAAATTTCTTAGAAAATGCTACAACTGTGACAAAGTAGGTCACAGATCGTCGAAGTACAGGTTGCCGAAAAAGAACAACAAGAAAGAAGCAAATGTTGTTGATGACATCACACATGATATGTCTGAAATAAACCTCGCTGTAGTCATTTCTGAAGTGAATTTGGTGGGATCAAATCTAAGATAATGGTGGATTGACACTGGTGCTATCCGTCATGATTGTTCAGATAAATAGATGTTCAGTTCTTTTGAAGCAATTGAGAATGGAGAGAAGCTATTTATAGGAAATTCAGCTACATCTGAAATCAAAGGCCAAGGCAAAGTGGTTTTGAAGATAACTTCTGGAAAAGAGCTGACTTTTAACAATGTATTTTTTGTGCCCGAAATCCGTAAGAACCTGGTGTCCAGGTCGCTACTGAACAAGTATGGTTTTCGTATGGTATTTGAGTCAGATAAAATCATTTTTTCTAAGAGTGAAATGTTTGTTGGAAAATGTTATGTATCTAATGGGCTTTTTAAGCTCAATGTAATGACGGTTAAGCCAAAAATTAGTAAAGTGATTAATTCTTCTGCTTATTTGCTTGAGTCTTTCAATTTGTGACATGGTAGACTAGGACATGTTAATTATGATACTTTGCGTAGATTAATTAACTTGAATTCTATACCTACATTTCATATTTATTCTAGATACAAGTGTGAAACGTGTGTTGAGGCAAAATTGACAAGGTCATCATTTCAAACTATTGAAAGGAAAACTGAACCACTTAATCTAATTCACACTGACTTTTGTGATTTAAAAGCTATACAAACAAAGGGTGAAAATAAGCACTTCATTACTCTTGTTGATTATAGTACAAAATACTGTTATGTCTATCTACTTAAAAGTAAAGACGAAGCTATAGAAAAATTTATTCTTTATAAGAATGAAGTTGAGAATCAACTCAACAAGAAAATTAAGGTATCGAGAAGTGACAGAGGTGGTGAATATGAATCACCATTTGCTGAATTATGTGCTCAAAGCGGAATCACACATGAAACCACAATACCTTATTCACCTCAACAAAATGGTATTATTGAACGGAAAAATCGTACCTTAAAAGAAATGATGAATGCAATGCTATTAAGTTTTGGGTTACATCAAAACATGTGGCGAGAAGCTGTCTTATCAGCTAATTACATTTTAAATAAGATGCCTCAAAAGAAAGAAGATAAAACCCCATATGAGTTATGGAAAGGAATGAAACATTCCTATAAATACTTGCTAGTGTGGGGGTGTCTTACCAAAGTAGCTGTACCTACACCGAAAATTGTGATAATAGGTCCAAAAACTGTTGATTGCATTTTTATTGGCTATGCACATAACAACAATGTTTATCGATTTCTTTTGCATGAATCTAAAATTTCAGACATACACAAAAATACGATAATGGAATCAAGAAATACTTTATTTTTTAAACATTTATTTCCGTACATATCCAAAGATGAAGCAAGCTCCTCTAAACGGACTCATGAAGCTACGGACTAAGAACAAGAAGAAGAAGATGAGGTTGAACCAAAACGTAACAAAAGAGCTAGAACTGAAAAATCTTTTGGTCTAGATTTTCTAACTTATATGCTAGAAAGTGAACTTCAAAACTTTAAAGAAACTGTGAACTATTTAGAAGGTCCTCAATGGAAAGAGGTAATTTAAAGTGAGATAGATTCTATTTTACAAAACCATACGTGGGAGCTAGTGGATCTTCCTCTGAGATGCAAACTACTAGGCTACAAATAGATTTTCAAGAGATAATGCCAGACTTGTTATAAAAGGGTACAGACAACGAGAAGGTCTTGATTACTTTGATACATATTCTCTAATAACGAGAATAACATCCATTGAGATGATACATGCAATTGCTGCTTTGCGAAATCTTGAAGTACATCAAATGAATGTGAAAACTGCCTTTCTAAATGGAGATTTAGATGAAGAAATCTACAAAGAACAATCTTAGGGTTTTTTTTGCTCCAAAGCAAGAGAACAAAGTCTATAAATTGGTGAAGTCATTATATGGCTTGAAACAAGCTCCAAAACAATGATATGAAAAGTTTGATCATGTCACAATGGAATGTGGATTTAAAAACAACGAGTACGACAAATGCATTTATATCAAAGACACTGAAAATGACTAGGTCATTTTATGTCTTTACGTTGATGACATGCTTATTGTTGGAAGCAACAATAAGATGATTAAATCTACTAAAGACATGTTAAATTCAAGATTTGACATGAAAGATATGGGCTTAGCGGATGTGATACTTGGGATTAAAATTTTAAGAACATCAGAGGGAATTGTCCTAGGCCAATCATACTATGTGGACAAAATTCTTAACAAATTTAACAACGATGATTCTAGCATAGCTAAAACACCGATAGATATCAGTCAGCATTTATCAAAAAATAGAAGCGGGGGTATCTCTCAAGTAGAATACTCTAGAATTATCAGAAGTCTGATGTACTTGATGAGTTCGACAAGACCAGACATAGCCTACACAGTTAGAAAACTGAATAAATACACGAGTAATATAGAAGCTGACCACTGGAAAAGAATAATAAGAATACTAAAGTATTTGAGATATACTCGTGATTATGGGTTGCACTAGACCAGATATCCGGTAATTATTAAAGGATACAGTAATACTAATTGGATATCTGATATAAAAGACTCAAAGTCTACAAGTGGATTTGTGTTCACACTGGGAGGTGCAGCTATATTATGAAAATCCTCTAAACAGACGATTATAGCTAGATCCACTATGGAATCTAAATTTATAGCCTTAGACAAATGTAGTGAAGAGGCTGAGTGGTTACGTCACTTTCTAGAGAATATTCCTAGATGGTCAAAGCACGTGCCAGCAACTTGCATACATTGTGATAGTTAATCTGCAATTGGTAGGGCATAGAGTAACATGTATAATAGTAAGTCTAAACACATACGTCGTAGACATAATATCATAAGACAACTACTCTCAACTGGAGTTATCTCTATTGATTATGTCAAGTCAAAGGATAATATTGTGGATCCACTAACTAAAGGTTTGAAAAGAGAGTTAGTTGAAAAGTCGTCGAAAGGAATGAGACTTAAGCCTTTGGAAGAATAAGTTAATACAATGGAAACCCAACCTAGTTGACTGGAGATCCTAAGATCTAGGTTCAAATGGACAACCTAATTCTAAAGACTTAATTAGATCTCTGTGGGGGTTCTCTCTTACCCATTCTTATGATGAAACAGTGATACCCGTAGAGGAAATGATAAGTAATAGGCTTTTAATGATTCTTATGAGTGGAATAGAGCGTACTACTCTTAATAAGGAATTATCTATGTGAGAGAGAAGTGGGGCCGATTCTAAGAGAATTGTGTAAGGCGCAATTCTTAAAAAATATCGCAGAACCAGGCATATGTTCACGACCATAAATGAACATAACAATGAGAACTGGACTATGTCAGAAAGAATTCTGTGTGAAGTATATCATCGTTTACACAAACGACAGAACAGTTCAAGGGCATTGCGTCTACTAGTCAGTTAGTAAAGTAAATATACTTTCATAAGGAAAGGTTCAAAGGATAACACCTACCTATCCTATGCAGGATTCAGACGTTGAAATTTATCACCAAGTCTTCCGTGTCTCTATCAATTTTCATTCATGTGGGAGATTGTTCGAAAATAAGTTGAATAAAATTTTTAAACTCTTCATTTGTTTGAGATCTTCCATCTTCTCAACCCATTCATGTTTTGTAACTCTTGTAACTTTCATGTTAATGGTGGAATTGGAAAGTCACTCTAAGGCCTTTATAAACAAGTCCAAAGTTCCTCATTTCAACACATCAAAAATTCATTTTGTCTTCCTCCAAGTTTTCTTTTCTCTTTCAGTGATATTGTTCTGGCAGTAGGTCGGTTCGTTGGTATAACCAGTTCTACTGTTGTATCCTGGGAGACAGACGTTCATAACCTACGGTAGGGAACGAATCTGTTTTAAGAAAACTGTACTTGTACATGCCTCGGTTTGCCTTCTTCTTCAATTATTTATTCTACAGTTTCCTTACTCCTTTTGTTTACTTTTTATTTATTATGTAATATGCAATTTCACATTTTTATAAATAAAATGGTTAACATAGATTACGTATTGGCTCATATTAGGAAACGCTCTTAATCATTTTTTGATCTTGTCTTTTCTCTTTCTTCACTAACATAATAAATAAACTTTTCGAGTAATTTTTCCTTTTGTTTGTGAGAGTTGGTCTTATTATCACTTAGAAAAAATGTATCTCAAGTTCTTTACGAGTGCTAATAGCAATGTAGCTTCACAGTGGAAGTTTCTTCGAAGAACCTGGACCAAAATTGAGGTGTCCTTGAAAGTACTATAGTGAAAGTCTTTTTGAAGGGGCGGGGTCAGGTCGGGGCGGGTACAAATTTTTTACCCTGCCCCGTCCCATGACCCACGAATTTGCAGGACGGGCGGGGCGGGGCTTTGACTCGTCAACTGCCACGGTTAAGGTTTTTTTTTAACAGAAAAAAATGAAATATGAATCTTTTATATATATTAAGGATGTTAAAAAAATAATACAAAATTGGAGTTGTGGTGTAGTGGTTAAGAGTTATAATTTTATAACTTCAACCCAGGTTCAATTCTTATCCAACTCACTTTTTTGAAAAAAAAAATGATTTGTAAATTGTAATTTTATTTTATGATCTTCCAAAAAAAAAAAATTAAAGTGGTTGGGTGTGGTGGGGTGGGGGCGCGGGGCAAGTCGGGTTGGTGGATTTTCATTTTTAATTTTTGCCATCATTATATCTAATATCAAGGTCACAAAATTTTGTTAGTTTCTTGCAGTAACCAATTTGAAGTGCATTGGATATGTAAATCGAGTGGAGTCCCATGTCAATTTCCAAGTAAAGTTCTTGTTGGAAATTGTGTTTAAATTAAAAATTATTAAGTTGGATTTGAACAATTTTGACTAAATAATTTAGTGGGTTCTGTTAGCCAATTGAGGTGGGACCTTGGTTTAGCACGATCTACTCTGCGAATAGATGTTCATTGTGTATTTAGTTGTGCAAAATCATTTTCGGGTGAATAAAAAATTATAACAAAAAATGGGCACCTTAAACTTGGAATATAAAAAGTAAATTGGAGAGAAAGTGGGAAACCTTGTCCCATATTGAAAAATGAATAATATTTTTATATATTTATATAACACAAGATTGAAATTGGGTTTCACACCAAGGGATATCACAAGTCTTTAGAAGGGAAGAGACCTCTCATATTGAATTCAGTCCAAAGCCCACGCCCGTGCCACCACTGTCTGCCCGCTGACTAGGCCGGGCTCAGGCTCCTAGGTTATCACAAGTCTTTGGCCCCAAGGGATATCAAAAGTTTTCGGTAGGGGAAAGACCTCTTATATTGGATTCGGTCCAAAGCCCCACACGCACACGCTGCCAACGTCCGCCCGCTGACCAGGACGGGCTAAGGCTCGTGGCTTGAGTTCGTAGGTTGTGGATATCGGGATTGGGCTTAGCCTAATATTAATTTTGGACAAATAAATTAAATAATTATTTATTTTATTTAATTATTATTCTAATTATATCTTTAATCAATTGTCGACATGTGGTATCATCAGATTGCAACACGTGTCCTGTCTTCTAGAAGATTCTAGATTCTGTCTCCTTAAAAGACATATCAGTTGAGACCACAACTTTTCATAATTGATGTTCCAAGTGTTGTATCTTTTGACACTTTATAAATTAGTCTCTCCAGTTTTCGAATTGGCACATGAAAATTCGAACTATCAAACATAAGCATTCTGCACCCTGCATTCTTACCATATACTGCATCCGTCCTTACATAAAAAAGAGAGTCCAAAAAATTTTACTGGTTCGCTATTTTTTGAGATCTGAAGTGCTATTATCGTTGAGAATGAGTCGTTGTATCTTGGGGATGTTTGCTATCCAACCGTGAGCACCTGTGCGGGATAATTTCGTCTTAAAGACAAAGAGTTTACCTCTTGCCTTGATCCACTATTTCTGTCATATTCATTTTATGCACTTTTCAGTTTTTCAAATAAGTCATTTATGTAATTATAATTTCAACCTGTTAACATATAGAATATAATTTGCACCAATAATTCCATCAGTTCTGCTGCCGAATCTTCATACCTGTGAATGAGGAGGTAAGGATTGGGGTCATGAAGAATATAAGTGCACCGGGATACTTGGTTTATCTCGAATGTGGACCTCTGAACTTGGTTTACTTATAGGCATGATTGATGCCAAATTACAACTATGTTTCTGGGGAACATCCAGTTTTCTTAAAGGATGACTTGACTAAGATCAAGGTTAATGTGGTGAACTACAGAGATTTTGTTCAATAGTTAGCTCATAGTTTGTGTGTTGTGAATTGTGAATTTGATGCTTTCATTTGGATAAATCTTTGTTTGGGATACCAGGTTTTTGTCTATCTCTACACAGGAATGGCTTCGATCATCTTTGTCTAAAATTAAAATTAAGTCCAAGTTTCTTTTTATTAAACAAAAATTTCCTAAGTCACTTATTTTATTGGAAAAATTGACGTAGAAAAGAAGGTCTTTGAAAGCTTAGACAAACACATTCTTCTTCTACGGTCTCCATGTATACATACGTGCAATCAAATAGTAGCCAAGGGTACAAGTTTGTTAAACTTCCTTTTGAGAATTTTTTTTTTATTCAAAAATTATCTTAATACGATGCAAAATATTAAATATACCATTATTAAAGAAGTTAACGCAACTTTCAGTTAGTCCAAATTCGATCATTCACTCATTTGAGATGGGTTGATATAAATCACTTTAATGTTAGAAACTTTGTTGGTTAATAAATTTTCAAAATATATCACTTTAGTTATCGAATATTTTTTTAGCATTAATAATTGACGAATTTATAAAGTTACTGTATTGAGTAATATATTTAATAGGTTTTTTTTTTTTTTTTTTTTTTTTATATCCAGGTATCCCAGTTTACACCATACTATGTAATGGACCACCCATCCCCTGCCCCTCAGTAATGGGTGGAAGTAAATCGCGGTATATGCCCAAGTTGACCAAGGTTCGTGCACCCTTTATACTCCTGGCCTCAAGGAAGCCTTCCTCCATGGATATTACATCACCAAGCTGCTCCATCCATAATTGAGTATTACATCACTTAGCTGCTCCATCCAGGAATCGAACTCCCCACCCTGAGGTTGCAAGCCCCGCAATGCCCGTCCTTTGCCAACTTGGCTGTGCCCCGGGGGGCAATATATTTAATAGGTTTGGTAATGTGCTTGATTGCTAAAGTTACATAGCTAACCGTTTAGGTAAAATGATATCAAAGCTAAAAAAGTCATTTCCATAGTAGGGGTAGACATTTTGCCAGCAAACCTCACCAAGTCGACTAGTTGAGTTGGGTCATTTTTTTCAGCATTCAATTTTGGTCGGAGTTTTTTATTGGGTAAATTCAGGGCCGGTCACTGTTTGGGCACTTATGGGCTCTAAAGTCATATGCTCAAAACTTAATTCAATTAAAGTCATATTTTAGAGTTAAAAGACCAACATACCCTTAATTGTAAAAAACGCGGATTTTGAGTGGTGATACTGTTTTGCGGTGATACTGTTTTGTTGTGATACTGTTAAACCTATGGTTTTGTACTACTAATAAGACATTTTAAGAACAATAGTATTCTCTTGTTTATTCTCTACTGATTAATTCTTCTACATACCATTAAACACCTTATAAATTTATACTTATCTATCCAATGAGAATCTATGTCCTAATTGAATCTCAAACATATTCAAATTCAAGAGAAAAATTAGAAACATTGTTTATAGTTTTAGATGAGAACCATTTGCATGACTTCCCATTAACTTGAGAATAATTGTGAGTTCTTCTTTCTTCATTTTAGCATTGCTCTGAAGTATATGTTTGCTTTTAAGAGACTTAGATACCTTGGAAGAGCTTTAATTTGCAACAAAAGGATGCACATTTATCCCTGATACTGTTTTAAAGAATTTGTGATACTGTTTTGAAAAAAAAATTAAAGATTGCTATTTTAAGCTAAAGAGACGACTTCAAACAGGTAAAATCCATCATATGCTGCTGGTCTTGACCGTCTCGTCGAGACCATTCCGAAAACATATTATAATAAAAATTCTGAGCACGTGTGCAAATTCTATGATCATTTCTATTGTGATACTGTTTTTTGTGATACTGTTTTGCATAATACAGTATCAAACAACACACATGACTATGATATCATGCTTTAATCTTTGATACTGTTTAATTAGTCATATGTTTTGTTTGATACTGTATTATACAAAACAGTATCATAGATTAAAACATGAATTGAAATAATATCAATTTATATTAATGCACATTACCTAAATAAAACATTATCATAGATTAAAACTAAGACATTCAAACAGTATCACTTATTCAAACATTGCCATAATTAAACAATATCAAAGATCACATACATTCAAACAGTATCAAACCTTGCCATAATTAAACAGTATCAAAGATCACATATATTTAAACAGTATCACATGATTAAAACATGTTTCAAATGATAGTGAAATATTATGACAAAGTTTCAATCTATTAAACCTTGCCATAATTAAATAGTATCATAGATTAAAACTAAGACATTAAAACAGTATCATGGATTAAAACTAAGACATTGAAACATTAGATGATGGAACATTCAAGTTCCTATTTACAACAATTCTATGTCCATTTATATTGTGATACTGTTTTGTATAATACAGTATCAAATAACATACCATGACTAAACATTAGATGATGGAACATTCAAGCTCCTATTTACAGCAATTAGATGGTGGAGCATTCAAGCTCCTATTTGCATAAGATAGTGGATGGAGTATTCAAGTTCATATTTACAGCGTTCAAACTCATATTTACAGCATTCTATGCCCATTTCTGTTGTGATACTGTTTTGTATAATACAATATCAAACAACTTTCACAACTAATTAACAACACAAAGAAATAATCTAATGACCAACTTAATACAATATCAAGTTGCTATTCTATAATACAGTATCAACAATAGATGTTATCTCATTGTTTACATAACTTGAAAAATACTCATTGTTTACATAACTGTTAAAATCAACCCAGGTTAATCATATTGGTCAGCCTCTCTTGCAGCACGGATATATCAATGCTAGCTGTTAGATCATTAGCCTGAAAAAATAATCAAATACAAGAATTAAGATTAAAACATAGAAATTTATAACAATATTCCCAACTGGAAATTGATCCAAAATCTTCACCAAAAAATTGCCTAAAAAGTGACACTGCGCCGTAGAAGCACTTGCCGGAGGTTGCCGGAGGTGGAAGCGGTTATCGCCGGAGGTGGAAACGGTGGTCGCCGGAGGTCGAGGCAGTGGTCGCCGGAGGTGGCCGGAGGTGGAGGTGGTGGTCGTCGGAGGTCGCCGGAGGTGGAGGCGATGGTCGCCGGAGGTGGTGGCCGGAGGTCGCTGGAGGTGGAGACGGTTGTCACCGGAGGTGGAGGAGGTTTGTGGAGTTGGAAGATTGTGTCAATGAAAAATATGGTTAAAAGGGGTGGTTTTGGAATTAATATAAAATATTGATGTGAAGTATGACTTAATCACAATTTAAAAAAAAATTTTGATTTAATTTTAAACTAGTCATGTGGAGATGACTTATTGACAATTTTCCCTTTTTTATTTAACCAAAAAATGGGCCGGGTTGGATTTTAAGTACGCAGTCCAAACAATCTAAATCAATCATAAGTTTGACCTTTATTTTTTAAAATTCATTTTTAATCATAATTTTTATCAATATTTTAACAATAGATTTCATTAATTTTTATCAAAATATGCGCTAAAATAAATTTTTATTTATAATCTTGAAATAAAGAAAGTGAGAGACTTAAAAAAGAGGGAAAAGCCCTAAATCGATCTCTCTCTCTTTCTCTCTCTCTCACATTTCTCTGATTCAGACTCTCTCATTTCTCTCAATGGTTTTCAGATAATGGAGTGAAAAGTGTCGTCCGTTGATGCTACACATCAATTTTTTTTCTTCTTTTCCTCCAAATCCGGCAACGGGGCTTTCTTCTTGAACGTTTGTTTATACTTAATCAGGTAAAAATACTAACATGCATATTTTAACACATTTTTGGATGGATTTTTAGAACTTTGTGTTTTTTTTTTTCTTCCAATTTTGTTGTATGTGATTTTATGATTTCATTCTAGCAAGGCATTAAAGTTATTGAGACAATTTATTGTATTCAAGAATTAAGAAATTGATGTATTGCGGGGAGTCTATTTTTTAATTATTGGGAGAATTTTTAGATGTATGCAGTATTTGTTGTTCTTGATTAAAATTAACCGATATTAGAGCATGTTTAGCTTCTTTTAAACGCTACAAAAGAAGTCAAAACGCGCTTCTTTTGTAGCGTTTAAACAGAAACAAACATGCTCGTAATCCAAATAAAATCTCTAGTACCTCGAAAAGGGTCCAATCCGCCATCAGGGTAATGCATTTATAGTTGGATGAATTTTTTTTTAGAACTTTTTTTTCTAGATTTTACATTTTCCATTTTCGATTTTGTTGGATGTGCTTTTATGATTTCAACCCAGCAAACATTAATGTAGTTGGGAGAATTTATTGTATTAAAGAATTAAGACATTGATGCATTGTGGGGACTCATTGGGAGAATTTTTACAAGTGTACAGAATTTGTTGGTTCTCAATTAAAATTAATCCATATTAGAGCATGTGTGACGTTGTTTAAGTGCTACAAAAGAAGCCCAAAACGGGCTTCCATTTAATTGGAAGCCAATTAAATAAAGATAAACATGCTCTTAATCCATCTTCTATTTTTACAAACAAATGTGAAATTATAGAAGCTACTGAAAAAGGGGGAAGATAAAATCCAAGTAACATATCCAGTACCTTGAAAAACCAGCCCCGAGGTTAACCCATTTTGCAGAAATCGACTGTCGGGTCCATTGCACTCTTCTCATTTTGTATTATTTTGGGGGGGGGGGGGGGGGGGGGGGGGGGGGGGGGGGAATGCTTGGTTAATTTGACCAACCTCTCCCCTGCCACAGGGGCGGTGTTTTGGCCAATTTTGGGCCCGAAACAAGCAACAATCATGGGGCATCAGGGTTATTAAGACCAACTTTATGCTTCTCAAAGGAGAGTCTGAAGTTGCGTTGTAGGGTCTGGAACCTTGTGGTCATCGTTAGGCATTGTTTTGAGGTTGAAGTCTGCAATATAGCAAATGTTATTTCCCTGTAAGAAGGCATGGAAAACATATAGTTTTTGTTTAACTTCGGATACAAATATGATTGGTGTCATGAGATGTTTGACACTTACAATGCAACAGATGATGTGAATTGTGTGATCGCTATATAATTGCAGTTGCAGATATAAATGTAATCAAAATAATTGCTGCAGTATTTGTTTTAGATTAGAGTAACTTCCACTGGAATGTGTTAATATATGTGGCTTTTGCATTAACTATACTTTATGTTTGAATTATGGTTGATATTGTATTTTATTAACATGCATATAATTTCCGGGAAAGAAGGAAAATAAAGAAAACATTTTTTTTTTCTTGTTGAGAAATCGCACTGGTAGTGCCAGTTACATTTGTTAATTTTGATTGCAACCTTGCTTAAACACTGTAGTTCTATCATCGTAGGTTCTAACTTTGTATCATTCATTACATGTAGGATTTGGGGAAACATGTATCTTAAATCACAATTGTCGTGGAATGTGGTAATTCATGCTGAGAACCTTGATGCTAAAGGATTGATGCTTAAGAAGGCTATCATAATTCAACTTTTGGATGATTTTGCTGCTAAGAAGGCCATGAAAAATCTGGGTTATTTCCTTGCCTTAACTACTGTGGAGCGCATCGGGGAAGGAAAAGTTAGACAACACTCGGGAGATGTACTCTTTCCCGTAGACTTCAGCTGCATTACTTTCAAGATCTTTCCTGGAGAAATTTTGGAAGGCGTTGTGCACAAAATCTTGAAGCATGGAGTCTTCTTGAGATCCGGGCCTAGTGAGAAAATATATCTCTCTCATCAAAAAATGGCCGACTACCAGTATGTGCCCGGGGAAAATCCCTTTTTCAGGAATGACAAATCATCAAAAATTGAGAAAGGTGTGGTTGTGCGCTTTGTGGTGATTGGGGAGAAGTACGTTGAGGCTGAGAAGGATTTCCAGGCAGTTGTGAGCCTGGAGGGCGATTACCTTGGACCGATTTCTTAGGAAATCTCTGTTTATCCTTTTTCTAACATTAGGTAACTTCTGTTATATGTATTCTGTACTTAAGACATTTATGTAGACTTTAGACTATGCTTCTGTAGTAAGTTCTTGCTGTTTATCCTCAGTGACTAAAATGTTGGGCTCGTCGTTATCCATATGTTATTGTTTCGAGTGTCCTTTATGAATCTTACCTGTGTTATCCTGCTCTTGATGTTGGTTAATGTTCTTAGAACACGTCTGTTATCTGTATACTCTAGGCAAGGGCGTCGTCAGTACCGAGAACCGGTTGCATTTTGTACAGTGTTGAAAATTTTGCCGGCTTACAAAATGTGCTTTTTTTGGCTTGCGTATTTTCACGTATCTCTGAGTAGCCAATCATGCAGCAACAAAGGAAATATTTATTTTAGTTCATTTTTAATTATTTGCTTAATATTAATTTTAGTTTAAGTTTAGTCATCTAATATAATATTAGGTGGTTAGATATGGGCACTTCAATTGTATTATTCTATTTGTTATTAGAACAATCACTTTAGTTTTGGGTTTAATTTCCATTTGTATATAAACACATTGATGATCAATAGAAAGGGAGCTGAATAATTTGTTGCAAATATAATAATTTGTCTTCGAGGTTTAGATTATTCGAAAACCTATTGTGGAGGAGGTCAAGGCTTCCTCAAACGAGCATATATCTTCTATAGTTCTTTTAATAGAAACACGATTTTATCAATTACAAAAATCTAAACAAATGTTTTTAATAGTTTAACAAAATTAAGATTTATCAACTAACTATTGTCAACGTTTCTCCCCTCGTCTCTTTCTAATCACATGTACCCTCCACATCTACATGTCAATAGGTTCGCTCCCTTTCTCCATCTTTATTGACAATGTCTCCATCGATAACTCCTCTCTTTCGCCTTTCTCCCCCTTTCCCTCTCTCTTTACATACCTTACTCTTCATGAAATTTGCTCCATTTTCTCCATCTCTACTGACTATGTCCCCATCGATAACTCCTTGAACACACTTCTCTTTCGTCTTTCTACCCCTTTCCATCTTCCTCTCTTTCTTTTATGTCACTAACTCTTCATGAAAGTCGATAGGCTCTTACATTCTTTGTTTATGTTTCTCTAACTTATTTCTATTGTAAAATCTTTGTTCTTTCTTGTAAAACGTGTATACATTGCTATTTTTATCTCCATCTACTTCAGTCCAATCCTCATTGCCCGTTACCCTCTACTCAACCTCATCACCTATTAACGTTAACTCACCCACCAACTTTTGTCGCTCTGTATTCTCCCTCATCTCTCTTCCCATTTAATTCCCTTCTTTCCAAATCCACCACAATTTTTATTGTTATTAAAAATTAATTAAAATAGTAAGGTTGTGACGCTCTAACCATTTTTATGTCATTGAAGAATTTAAAATTTTCTTTCAAATATATATATACATATATAGACAAAAAATGGTACAAAAGTCAAACAAACACCATTTTATATTAATTCAAAAGATCAACTTTTACAAAAGAGGCTCACTCCACAATCCTATATAGGGGTAGGCGTCGGATGGTTCGGTTCAATTAGTGGAAGAACTGGAACCATTCGTTCATGTTCGAGTATTTTATAAAAAGAATCGGAACCACCCACTTTCAATCGGAACCAAATCGGATCTAGAACCATTGGTTCCGGTTCTACCCTTTTTTTTCCCTAATAATTGTCATTTCAAACTAAATGCACAAATAAACAAATTTTGTAAATCATAAGCACAAAAAAATAGCATAAAAAATATTAAATAATCCAATCATACTCCATGATAATAATTAATAAAATCTACGATACTCCAACTACATCTAATAGCATGAAAAACATCCAATAATCATACAATATTACATCTAAATAGCATCCAAAAAGTGAACCAAAAACTAAAAATCAACAAGATTACATAATATTATGTAATGGAGTTAATTTGGTAAAGAATAATATAAAAAGTTACAAAAAAAATGCAAATATGAAAATTAAAAAAAAAATCAATTTTTTTATTCTTAACCGGGTATCCGGAACCGGTTCCTAAGAACCAGAACTGCTGGTTCTCGGTTCTTTAGAACCGGATTCAGTTATTTAGTGATAGGAACCGGACCGGAACCGTCGGTTCCGGATAAAATGCCCACCCCTAATCCTATATTTACAAGCTTCACTAGGGTTCAAAAAATATTGAATGCAATATCCTAAAAGATCGACCAAAAGAGCTAATGCTCATGCGTGCGTGCGTGCGTGCGTGCGTGCAAGCAAGCAAGTCTGTGCTCTCCCAAACTATTTATAGTGCAAACCATAATGTACATACTCGCTCATACCATAATTTACAAACTAAAGAAAACACTATCACTATACGTCTAGTAAAATATGCTTATAATCTGTCAATAACCATGTCATGAACCTTTGTAAAATACATAGCATGGTCTAAGCAGTCGTTTTGAACCTCTGCATCATCATCTACAACAACAAAATGACGTGTCTGGTGGGTACGAGTTCACGCTACACGTATTTCAAAAAGATCCTTAGAGAAGGATAGCTAATTATTTCTTTACCGTGGTTTGCATATACCATCTAAATATGATATAAAAAGGATAAAACACATATAAATATGATATAAACAAGGTCTGGCCCATGTATACGGTGTTCATCGTGCCGATCTGCAATCCCAAGAAACCTCCTGACACTGCTCATATACCAGTGCCAAACCACCAACACCCTATCATCGACTACCCTTAATGACAATTGATAGCCTTAAGCGCTATATATATCTAGACATGAAGAATAATAAGGTACAACTACATAAGAATTCTATACACATAATCCACAATTCATATTCTCAATGCGAATGACACTGTGCAATGTTTTGTGTAGATCTCAACAATATTTACCTTTAGTTATGCAATTTATCATCTAAATATCCACCAATAAAATGACCATAAGTTAATTAGGGTTGAAAATACGATATACCTCAACTATTGTGTCCAGACTAGGGTCTTGGGGTGCCTAATAATTAAAACGGAGAAAACATGGTAGAAGGTGAGGGGTGTCGACACCCAATGAAAATAGTGTTTACCCTTACATTCAGGAATTGACTTTTTTGTCCGTTTTTTCGTGTGCCAACTATGTGGTACTGAATCAGAATTATTTCTATTTTCATAATATTAGTTTTAGTAGTACTTGTACTTGAAAATCTAAATAGACCATATTGACACAATATTATTGTCGAGTAGTGTTGTATTTAACTGGAAACCTAGATTACTATAGGGTAACAGGGTAAGGCATGGAATAAATAAAAAAATGGACACCCAAGAGTTTTAGGGAGAAAACATATACTTTTGGCACGTCGTCGTTTCTCGCGTGGAGTAGTATTCAATTAAAATATCAACAAAATTCTCCATTGCAACTTTTTGCTAAAAAGTTGTGTCAATACGGTCTATTTAAATTTTCAAGTGAACTTGTTGGTGTAGTCCGGTATGGTTAGATTGCCCTGTGTGCATCCCAGGTACATGCGATACAAAATCTGCTCATAATCTGTGGGTAGGAATCGATCCATCATAAACTATTTCATATTTCTCCATGTTTGAACACGACTCTTTCCCTATCTCTGGCGTGTATTTTGCAACTGATCCCACCAAACTACTACTGCAGCCTTCAGATGAAAGGCTACGATATTCAACATCTTTTCTTCTAGAATCTCCATAATTTCAAAAATCTACTTGACTTCTACCAACCAATCTAAGAAGTTTTCGATTTTCAAATTGCCAGAGAAGTTTGGGATATCTGCTTTAATTCCATAATCATAAAAAGTGTTTTGGTTTTAACAAATAGGGTTTTCTGCGAACTTTTTTTCGTACCCCAAATCACTTTTTTGCATTGCAAGTCTCCAGTTGTTTACTCTTCTTAAGATAGGTTGCACGTTCATCTCGTTGTTCTTTCTTCTAACTACTCATTGATCCTTCTCCTCGCTATAGCCTCCATTGTTCCCAACAGCCTATAACAACAATTGACAGATCTCCCCAATCTTAGTGCTTAGATCATTAATCTTCTGACCGACTCGCTGATTTTGGATGTTAAAATCTGCCCTAGTAATTGGCATATTAGTAGTGATGGCAATGGGACGGATCGGCTTGATCGATATTCGTCCTGCAAGATTTGTAGAAGATCCAAATCCGCAGATTAATCCGCCATTTCAAGGCGGATCGGGATGGATCGGGATGGATCGGGGCGGATCAGATTCCTGATCCGTATACTGATCTATTTTTTTTTTTTTTGGTCAAAAAAATTAAAAATTAACATCCATGCTTTGATATGAAAATATTAAAAAGAAAGAGAAATTAGTGCATTACAAATAAAATGAATGATCCACAATCAAACAATGTAAGAAAGGGAAAAAAAAAAAAAAAACTAACAGAAACAAGGGTTTGAACAGCTGATCGAGGGTCCTTTCCATTTTAACTCCGTTTCTCTCCAATTTCTTCAAAGCAAATTCTCTTTCCATTCTAAGAACATTACACTCAGCCCTTAAAATTTATGCTTGAAACCTCCATTTCTCTTCCTCAAGCCCACCACCTCCTCCACACTCTTCGCCTTCTCTATCTTCTTTTTCTTCAACTCTTACTCTCCTTTCACTGCCTGATGATGACTTGGAGTTTAAGTTTGAGTTCAATAATACTATTGGTGGCTCAAAATCATTTTCTTGATCGAACAGGGATTCGAGTTTTCCTCTCATATTTTTGGTGCAATTCCATAGAATAAAAACACAAAAAATATTATGTCTCTGTAATCTTCATGATTGATACCATAAGAGTTGGGAGCGGGAGATAATGAATAGTGAGCAAGGGGTGGCGGCGAAGCATCAAGCAGCGAAACAAGCGGCGAGGAACTTGAAGGAAGAGTAACATTAGGTTTACTGGTTTAGGTTACGAATAAGAAATTAAGAATTAGGAAATTGCAATTTCAGTCCCAATCCCAAATCTTTTGATCTTTATATAATTTAATCCTTTTTTTTAAATAAAAAAAAAAAGGAGCGGAGCAGGGCGGGGCGGAGCGACCACGATCCAATTCACTCGAGATCCACGGCGAATCACTAATATCTGTCCCGATCCGTCTCGCCGACCCACATATGAGATATTTTTCGCTCCACTCCGATCGGGTATCCATTGAGTTCGGGGCGAATCAGATATTTTTGCCATCTCTACATATCAGCCATGGATGATAATCAAAAATACGGATAGTACTCTAATATCAAAAATACAGATAGTACTCTAATATCACTTAACGCAGCACGAATAAATAATTCAAGTGAAAACCTTAAAAATACAAGATCTGGAATCTACCAGAGAATAAAGAGCTAAAACTCCAAGAATAATATTAATGAATGAATGATGAAAACAAAGAGATAAACCTCTATTTATAAGAGTTTAACAATCCTAAATTACAAAGAAAACGAAAATCTAATCTAAATCAACTAAGATTGCAAGAAAACTTAGTCTAAATCAACTAAGATCGTAAAAATCGAAATTAAAACAAATAATAAAATTAGCACTAAAACTGAAAATTCAAAATAACCCATACATACTAGCAAAGCAATGAGTCTTGTCCATCTCATTAAGACCTTTCTAAAAACGTATTATATTGTCAATTCTGAGATCTAATGCCAAAACTTCAATTTTTTGTTGCATCCATTTTGGTCCAATTCTTCTTCAATCCATTCGGTCATCTGTTCTACATCAGTCTTGAAAAGGTATTATAATGTTAATTATGAGGTCGAATTCCATTTGTTGTTGCATCCCTTCTGATCCAATTCTTCTTCAATCCATTCGGCCATATGTTATACATCAGTAATAGTATGGAAAGATTTTGAAAAATAGTAGAATGATTTTAAAAGGTTTAACATGGAGCTAATTGTTCTATGAAATTACTGGAAAACTGAAGTAAAAGGTGAAAGTATTTTTTTTTTTTTTTTTTTTTGAGTGAAGATGAACAAACTGGTTGATAGTTGAACTGTCTATTTCAATAGTTATTCTGATGACAAATTAGACAGTTTAATTGTCGAATTTGACAACTAAGAAATGTCTTCCTAAATAGTGTGAAGTGTCTATACCTAATAAACTTTATGTCCATCTCCAAAAGTTTGGATTATCTATCAATGACTTTATTAAAACTTTGTATTGGTTTTTCTTTAAATAGTTGAACTTCCGAATTAGAGAGTTCACAAATAGTCACATCCTGACTAGTTAATGTCCACCCCGGTAAGTTTGGACTATCTACCTAAGATTTTATTGAAAACTTGTATTTTTAAACTAGATTTTACGTTAACGCTATTTTTTGGTGTATATTTCATATATGGTCGAAACTATGAGATTGATTGTATCTCACAATGGAGAGTTTAGGGACATAAACGAGGAATAGAAGTGGAATGACACCAATACAACATCACTCAAAGTTTTAGATGATATAATTTTTGAATAACTTGTTCGTATATTGAAGACTAGGCTCAAAATCGATGATAGTGTGTTTAAAATTAAGTTGAAATTAAAGCTTCGTATTTGAATCTTCCTATTGCTATCGTACTTCATGATAAGGACTTAAAGTTGTATATTTTAATTCACTAGGAAACTTCACTTTGCGTCATTTTTTATTATCAAAGAACATATCAATAACAACAGCATAACTGGTTGATGTTGCAGCGAGGTAAACATGTGCTGCCAAGGGTCAGTTTGACTGATTTATATAAACAAAATTTTGATGGGATACAAGAATGGAATATGACATGGAGAACCATGAGAACCTTGAGTCTTTTTGGATGTGGAACCCTCAAGCATGATTGCATTTGTGTTTGGTGCTTCAATCGGTCGACCTAATATTTGTTACTTAGATTTTATGTTGTTTCCATTACTACACTGATGTGTTGGAAGAATGAAACATACAATATATAAATAAAGGGAATTTCAACACAATTAAAGAAATAAATACTCTCAACTACTCAACCATAAAATGAGTAAGAATTATTATGTTAATAAAATGAAGAGCATCATCAAATTTCTTCGATACGGTCTCGATTAATCCCAATGAACTTTTTTGAGTGATTTGACATCCAAAGATTTCGTCATCGGGTATTAGTTACATAGGAGAAATTCAATAGCAAAAAAAATTAAAAATTAAAAATACACTAACAAAAGATAAAAATGAACTAGAAAATATTCATACCTGAATAACGTAGGAAGACAATGTCAATTAAAATTTCATTTCGTCTAACATATGAGAATGGGGGGAAAAAAAGAGGGGGGTATAAAATCACATTTTTTACAAATGTCACTAAATCGATTTTAATTGTAGGTCATTAAAAAGTTATAAAATCACAATTATAATAAAATAGTTAAAGTTAGGTTGTTTTACGCTATCTAAATACAGAATTTTTGAACGAGAATCATTATTAGAGATGAGATGTGCTAATTAATAAAATATTGAAATAAGAATGCGACGAAAAAAAAAAAAAAATGAGGATACAAGTGCTACAATAGACAACAATTAAAGACTTTAAATATAATTAAAATGTGGTGCAACAAATAAAAATCAAAGTGTTAATATAATTACTTTAAATATATTCAAAAGTGGCATATTTCCAAATAGCCATGAAAAATTGATTTTATTTTATTTTATTTTTTACAATTTCCACTTCCAATAATTTCCTAAAATAAATATTTTTTAGGGTTAATTACGGCAAACGTCCATCACCTTTAAGATTATTTTTGCTTTTTCATTTTTAATCATTTTTATGGACTACGGAGTCTCCAACATTGAGAAATTGGCAGCATTCATCCAAGTGATTGAATTTTATACATTTTTTCAATCCATTTGAAAATATTAAAATGACTATTCACCCTTTTTAAATTTATTAAAAAATTAATAGAATTCATCTATTTAGAGGATTGCCGTCCATTTTATAAAAATTAAGTCCTATTCACCTAGAAAAAAGAGTTGGGATGTTTCCATCACCGACCGTAGAAAGATTTACTTTGTTACAAGCACAAAAAAGTACTTTTTTGTCCGTCATTATATCTTCATCCTCTCAAACCAAAACTCATATATCTCTCTCAATTCCTCCATTTCTCCATATTCTTCAAAATCAAACTCCCCTCAAACAAAACTCTCTCTCTCTCATTCTTCTCAACTTCTCAATCTATTAAAATCCTCTACTGTCGGATTTCACATCAAAAAAAAATAACAGTATACTAATATTCTACCATTTATTTACTAGTAATTACTGATCGCCTACAAAAAAAAATTATGTTTGTATCACTACGTTTTCAATTTTTCTCTTCAAATTAAACTTTTTTTCAATTATCTCTTTCAAACGTTTGTCTTCAAACTTTAGCCACCGTCTCAATTCATCTCCCTAAAATTATAAAATAGGTTTTTTCTTTCTTGTTTTTATTTTAGTTACGACTGGAAAATTTTCTTGGTTCTTCTTTTCCTGAGTTTTTTATTAAGTAATATTATATTTGTTGTTAAATTTTTTATTTAAAAACAGATGATCTCTCTCAAAAGCTAAACAGTACACACTATAGGTCAATAGGTCCAACTTTAAACGAATCATCTCTCTCTCTCTCAAAAACTCCGAGGAATCATCCACCGACCAATGTCATCGCCACCACTCGCAGCCTCCGCCGCCCGCCCTTGGCGGCAGTTCTTTGACCTTGCAAGTCTTAGCCTCCCCATCTCCCTCTCTGAAGCCAGCTTTCGCCTCACCCAAAACCTCCGTTACTTCTATCCCAACTACGCTCTCCTCTCTATCCTCGTATTCATCCTCACGCTTCTTCCCCATCCCCTCTCTTTGATCATTTTCCTCTGCATTTTTACCGCATACATATACTTCTTGTCGCGCAGCGAGCCCTTGACTGTCTTCGATCACACTATTGACCAGAAAATCATATTGGGCGTTCTTGTTGTACTCACCCTGGTTGTTGTTTTGTGGACGAAAGTTTGGTGGAATATTTTTATTTCTTTGATTGTTGGGGCGGTGATTGTGCTTTTCCATGCTGTTTTGAGGGCGCCGGAGGAGGTTGAGGAGGATTCGCCATATGGGTCTTTGCTAAATGTTGTGGATGATCCCAGGGGAGACTATGCTAGTGTTTGAAATTGGGGATTTTGTTGGATTTTTTATTTATTTAGGAAATTATGAAGCTGGTAGCTCTTTGATTGCTGTTTTGAATTGTATTTTTATGTCCATGATTGCAGTTTATCTAATTACAATGTTCAATTATTGAAAATCACGTCACTCTTTTCTTACGGCGTCTATATCTTTTCTCAGTTTCATTGCATTGCTATGATGTTAAGTTCTGAATATAATTAGCTTAAAATAGGCTATAACTTTTCTAATGACTTGCATTTTTTGTTTCTGTGGATTTATTTATCTTGATGTATAATAACCAGTTTCAATTCCATCAAGAAAATGTGCAATCTTGCGTGAAAATGATATGCTTAGGGTAATAATTGTTTGAGTGGTGAAAAGATATTTCAACCAAAAAGAGATATACTGGTATGGGATTTTAGAAAGTGGAGTTTGTTGAATCTGAATAGTTTTTTATGGATACATCTGAATATATTAGATAGCTAGGTCTGGTGGGATTCTCTATCGTATAAATGCTTGTGATAATTGAAGATGTAGCATAGCTCATCTGCTTTTCCCTTCTGAATTATTGAGGTCTTTTATGTGAATTATTTTACTGGTTATTTTTTATTTTTGATGTCGGACTTGATTCATGAATAAGAAACATTCGCATTTGATCAGTTGAGATGAAACATTACTTTAAACTATGCTTTATTCTTAAATTTTGTTTATAAGGCCTATGGTTGTACTTTTGTATCGTATGTTGGCTTAGTGTTACTTTCCCTATGGCACTAGGACTTCATCTTACATGCTTTTGATTCTAACATTGTGTAAATGCTGATTGTAATTTACTAGTAACTGATCTTGTTCAACTGAAAAATTTGTGTGTTGAACTGCATGGAAATCTGCCATTTTGGGCTATTGAAGGTTTATATGGTTCAGAATGCTTGAATTATTATATTATTTTGTTTCTTATTTGCTCAGGAATAAATTTCAGTTGTCAGCCAACGTGATCACCACTTCTTGGCAGTGCATCACTGTGTGATTACGTACATATCTAATTCTAATACCCTTATCTCTTACTGCATGGTAGAGGCATGCATTTATAGACACAGTTAAGTCGACATTAAAAAGGAGAAATTTTTGATAGTATGATGTGTTTTATGCTACAATGAATGATTTCTAATGTGCTGCATTGTGATAATCAATTATCGTCAGATTATATGTACATGTTCTGTGAGAAGTTATTGGAAAGCATTGAGTTGAAATGCATGTTGAGCTTCGTCTATATTTGTCTCCCCACGTATTTCTGTAATCCATTGTGTCTATATCACTGCTAGTATTTTGTAGTTGCTGTCAGGGCAATATTTACTTAATTCATCTCAGTTGGAGTTTTTTACTTCATCTTAAGGCATAATTTTATAGTTCTGCCCATTCTACATAGATTCTCTATCCTAATAGTGTGGCCTTGTCCCCCGACACGGTTGCCTGTAGGCAGCGAATAGGGCACGTTCGGTGGCCTCGTTTAATCATTCTTAGTTATTCAACTGTCTCTTCATGAATTGGTACAAGAGAACTGCCTTCATTTTTCTAACTCTGGTGCATTCAGTGCTATGTTATCACAGCTTCAAGGGACAGATTGAATAGATATAGGGTGGCCAATGAGGTAAAAAAAGAATGTTGACATATGCTTTTCTTTTTTTTTGTTTTTATCGACACACATGAATACCGAATTCTCGTACAAATACATATACGTATACATTTTCACTTATGATGCATGTTTATGACATGCATGATACATGTCATCGTATATTTATATATTTTTATACGGCTAACATATATAAAATCAGTGTCACTGAATAAACCAGATGTGGATGCTGGAAACTGATATTCTTGAGGAATGATAGAACACCCTGGATCTTCTTAAGCTGCAGAATACTTATGTACTAAGAAAATTAGTTTTGGGTTTTCAACTTAATTTCCTGTCACCGTACATTTAAATATGTAATAACCACTACTTGTGACTCGTAGATTGCTTAAATTGAGGGCTTACAAATCGATTTTAAAGGTGAGTGGTACTCCCAAGCGTAGTTAGCATACTAGTGGTGTAAAAATAGATATCCCACGTCGCTGATGGGACGACTTGAGGAGAGCTACTTGAGAGTTGAGAGTATAAAAGTGGTTATGTGATGTTACTGAGTTGAGAAAATGAGTTGTCTTGAACGTCAAATATGAAGGGTCGTAGATTGTAACCACCACTACTAAATTTCACATTGTTTGTGAAAAACTTGCCTTATCGGCTTATAAGCACATTAATGGACGTCCTTATCTTAGAGACGCATTTTTGCAAGAAAAATTAGAAGAAAAGGTAACAGTAGAAACCTGGAGGAGATTCATAAAGGTCTCCATGTTGGCTGTTTTATCCACTTCAATTTCGTATGACCTTTTAACAAAGGATTGTCTGTAAACAATCCCATCCTCCACAAACCTTCCAAAAAGACACTCATTATCACTTTTTCTTTGCCCTAAAATTGGAATCCCATCACTTTCTCCATGTCCTATAAGTGAATATTTGTGAGGGCTTATAAGTATTTATAAATTGGTCGACCATTATTTTTATCTACACATTTTATAAGACCTACAATTTTTATCCACTTCTTATCTATACATTTTGTAGGACCCACTACTTATAATCTACAAAGATCTTTACCAAACATATATATTTATCTATTCCAAATTATAAACCACTTTCTTTGTTGATAGTATAGTTAAATTTTTTGTTTTCTAATATGCTTATATTAATGTGCCTTGTTATCAACAAATACCATTATATTAATTATAAGAGTATATTATAAAAAATATAAGTAAAATTTATTATTTCAACTATAATAACTAAATTCTTTTAATATGTACAAAAATAAAAATATGCATTTTGCCAATATTCATAGTGCCCACATTTTCTAAACGTATTCTACAACCAACCAGTATTGCTTGGAAGCGTACAAAAACTGACATTTTGAACTCGATTCGCAGCCCACTTATTATATCGTTTTATATGATCTTCGAAAATATGCAGGCTACAATCTGGCATCACTGCCATAACTATTTGATGCTAAAATTTATTTATTCATTAATATTTAGCAGAAATTAAGAATGGGACATTTTGTTTGTTCAAGTACGAGGTTTAGAAGAAATGAAAATGTGTGTCCCCAACGTGTGATAATTAACCTTAAAGTTTAAGAACCACCTCTTTGGGTGGGGAAGAAAGTTGGATACTTGTCTGTCGTTGACTCATCGAAAACTAGTAAAATTTGCATGGCCATCTAATGAATATCTAAATAATCAAATTTTGATTAGTAATTGGCCCAAATTTGTGATTTAAAAGCACTTGAATCCAATGGGGCATGGATAGGCTCATGGCACAGGACTGTAAGGCCTTGATTTAAGTCCTATTAAAACTATAGACATAAGCAGGGGCGCACACGGGGACGGGATCGAATTATAATCCAGTTCTCTAAAAAAATTTAAATTTTGAAATGTAATTTTCTTAAACAAAAAAAAAAAGTAGTAGTAGTACCTCATCCAATAAATCATGACTCCACCATTGGAGATTGGGTAATATTAGTCTTTTTTTTAATGTTATTTATATGATTTTACTTCCTCGAAGATAAATCTTAAATAAATAAGTCTTTTTTTTAACAGTTTTAAATTTTTAGTAAAATGATTCAATATGACATCATAGTAAATAAGAACTCTACTGTGAAGTTCTAGTGCATCAATGTATGAAAATTTTACGTGTCAAATATTTAAAAAAAAAAAAAAAAAAAAAAACAATTATAGAGTAGTTCATGCTTTGACACAAAATAATAGACAACATCTAAACATAAGCAAAATAGTTATGAACAAGTTGAAGTTTAAATCTTACTCTCCCATTCCTACTTCACGTGTCACAATCTAATTTTTAGTAAGTTCGTGCCAGGTTAAAAATACAAATTTAAAATTAATTGGATACGGCATGCCCTGTTGGCACAATCTAATTTTGTGTATGCTTGTGCCAAGTTGAAGGGAATACCCAAGTTATCTAGGCTTAGCATGCCCCATCGGCACAATCGGAATAATGCACGGATCAAAGAGCCCTTTGTAATTAATATTTTGACTTCATTAAAAGATGCAAGTAGCTAATGAGTTGAGTTGAAATATGTTGTCTCAAACTTACCGTTTCTATAGTTGTCTCTGTAATATATTTTTGACGTCTTAGTACATAACCTTTTCTAAGTAAATTAGAAGCTAATGTATTATTGTATTTGACATCTAAACATATTAGACTTTAACATTTTTCTATTATTAAAAAAGAATAATGTTACATTGAAGTTCGAGACAATAAATTTGAAATAAAATATCTCGACTCAGATAAGTTACGAGTATCTAGAGTCAAGCCAAGCATGGCTAGAAACCTAGAACCAACCAAACCGAGTGTAACCCAAATCGTTTTTGACACTTCAAGCTAATGATGAAGAGGTGCAAAGGAGACAAACGTCAAACGTCAACATTCGCTTTGATCCCAAAACGTGTCGCATTGCTTCAACGCAGTACTGCCACCGATACCGATACTCCTCCAACTCTATCCAATATCCATTCATATACATATAAGTATCATGTTGTTAGCTATATTATAATTCTCATCAGATTTCATTTTCTCGGTAGCCATCGCCATGGATCTAATTCATCAGTTTCTCAACTTGGTTGCTCCTCCATTCACCTTCTTCACCCTTTTGTTTTTCTTGCCACCTTTCCTATTTTTCAAGTTCTTCCTTTCACTTCTGGCCACCATTTTCAGCGAAGATGTCGCCGGAAAAGTTGTCCTCATCACCGGCGCCTCCTCCGGCATTGGCGAGGTAATTCATTTTAAACTACTCTTTTCCCTTACAAGTGACCGAACTAGAATTTCAAATTTAGTGAGATAATATATAAAAGATTTTTTTTTCATGTGAAAAATGTTTTTGGGCTTGGAGCGATCTCGTAATACTCTACTCTAAGTAGGGAAGCAAACTTAGCTTCATAAAGTTGTAAACTTAAATATGTGAGTTTCACTTACCGATTTAGCAGAAATTTGGACGGTTTTTGAAAATTGAGAACTGATATGTAAATATAACGAAAAGGATGGAAACCGATATGCTCTTTTTAAAAGTTAGAGAGCAACTTGTTAGAAGGATAATAGGTGAGGGATCAAAAGTGTAATGTTCTTTATAAGTGAAGTTTAAGGTTCTACATGAATGAATATGTAACATAGGTAATGAAATTTGTCACATTTAATGCAGCATCTTGCATATGAGTACGCTAAAAGAGGAGCCTGTTTAGTTCTTGCGGCAAGGAGGGAGAGAAGCCTTCAGGAAGTGGCGGAAAGGGCACGTGATCTCGGTTCCCCTGATGTTTTGGTGGTTCGCACAGATGTTTCGAGGGTGGAGGATTGCAGAAATGTTGTTGATCAAACTATGAATCATTTTGGCAGATGTAAGTTCCATTAATGTCAATTTGAAAGAATTAATGTTCAGTTATGAAGGATCTTGTCCGTTTCTTAACAGAATTATGACGTATAATTTTTAAATGAGGCAATTCAACACTGAATCATGTTGCCACTTGTGGGAAGATATGTGGCAGCAAGTTAAACTCTTTAGACGAGGTGGTTAAATATAAGATGTGATTTCTGGTGCATAATGCGATTCTTGTTTGTGTTTTACTCAGTGGATCATCTGGTTAATAACGCTGGAATGGTGTCAATCTCTATGCTGGAAGAAGCTGAAGATGTCACTAATTTCAGAACACTTATGGTAAGAACTGAGGTTAAAACCTGGATATGATAATACCCAAAGTGTTGTTTTATACACTTCGGAAATAGAATTCATAGAACTTAAGGCACAGAAGATAGGGAAAATAGTGGCTAAGAATGTGCTGAAATTATTTTTAAAGTGTTTATAAGTTGTAAGTAAAATTTACAGCAAAGAGTTAATTGCACATAAGTAGCTATTGATAGATTATGTTCTTCTCCCCCACAAACCTAACAGGATACCAATTTCTGGAGCTGTGTATATATGACCCGATTTGCTGCTCCATATCTCAGAAACAGTGGAGGCCGAATCATTGCACTTTCTTCATGTGCATCATGGTTACCAGCACCAAGGATGAGTTTTTACAATGCAAGTGCCTAATACACCTTGTATTATTTTGATATCCGAGGATTGAAATTCATGTGTTTTCGTGTATTATGATTTCAGGCAAGCAAAGCAGCAATTGCACAATTTTTTGAGACATTGAGGATTGAATTCGGGCCTGATATTGGAATAACACTAGTGACTCCTGGATTCATAGAGTCTGAACTTACACAAGGCAAATTTATGGGCGAGGCAGGCAAACTTGAAGTTGATCAGGATATCAGAGATGTAAGATGTTTCCTTTTTTGTTCTCGAAAGCTTGTTTCCATTGCACATATAATCCAAAATGCTAAATGTCCCTGATACCCACCACAAAGAAAAACATAATTCCTAATCATAAAGCTCATAATCCAACCATTGTCAACGTCTCCTAACCAAACCAGAATTTGTCTCTTAGAGGGCTTGTTCTTGAACTGAGGAATAGTATTCTAGTTCCATAGGTTTTCTACAGTTAAGTAAGTTCTCAAGAACTGCATGCAGATTATTTTGTTCTGCTATTGCCTGCGCAACATAAATTATATCTGCATAGCTATATGTAGAAGTACACACGAATTTAAGCAACTACTAATAACATATTTAGTCGTAAAACTCCAGAGGCAACACGTGACAAGGGAAGACAGGATAAACAAAATTCATTGTCACATATGGCCAACATGTTCCCAAAATGCTATTAGATTGTGCAAATATTTGATGGATATATCTCTTTCATTGGTTTACTCAAAAATATGAAATTTGGAGTAGGTTCAAGTGAGCATAATCCCAGTGCAGAGAGTGGAGAGTTGTGCAAGAGGAATTGTAAGCAGTGCATGCAAGGGAGAAAAATATGTGACCGAACCTGCATGGTTCAGAGTCACTTTCTTATGGAAGATTTTCTGCCCGGAGTTGATAGAATGGACATACCGATTGCTATACATCACCCGTCCCGAGGAATCACCAAAGGACGCCCTTGGCAAGAAGCTAGTAGATTTCACCGGAGCCAAGAAATTCCTATATCCAGAAACTATTCAAGTACCTGACTTGAAGAAAGATTAATACCGAACGCGTTAGTTCCTGTAATATGAGTCACATGGAACGCGTTAGTTCCTGTAATGTGAGTTTGTGTCGTATGTAGATCTGTGGTAGATCGTGTGAAGAAGAATGTGTGTAAAACCATATTTGTTAATTGTCCGTTCTCTTCCTTTTCTGACTATAATAAAGCACCTAGAAGATGCCTAAACAAGATCGCATAGTTAAGAATCTTTGCATTTTATATATCAAGAAGCAATCCTTAAGAACAGTGAATATACAAATAACAGGTAAAAGATTTTGAATAGAATCGCTGTATTACAACCAACGTTTCAATACATCATAAGAAGCCTCTGCTTTAGAGCTTACCCAAATGTGTTTGGAGCGCCTTCTTTTGTTTCATGGATATGCAGCATGTAGATTTCTGTTGCCATTAAGTACCAAGACCAAACCCTGTAAAACCAACACAATCTCCCCAAACAGGGATGACCTTTTGTTGCTCGTCAACCCGAGTTTCCTCTTACTTTCAGTTTTCATCATTGACAATCAACATTCACCATATTTCTGAGATTATATCATCAGATTTAACAAGTTCTTAAACAAACGCATTTCTCCGTATGGACAATGGTTTCCAATTTCAAGTAGCTAGTGACCTTATGTGAACGTCTGATTGTCTTGATATCCCAATCCTTCTTACCAATTTTCATGGATGAATTCGGCTTACATGGGACATCACATATGTCAGATTCACTCAAGGGGATAAGACGATAAGATCCATATAGGAATTTTGTCGAGATTGAGCAGGACTGGAGGGTTTTAGTCTCTTGAGAAGCAACCAGGCATCGGATTCTGGACAGCCCTGGTTCATTTCAATGGCAACTGGAACAGGCGAGGCTCCATTGATCTCTACAAGAATTGTCCCCTGCGAGAGGGGGAAAAAAAAAACATATTACGTGATACTTTAGGTCTAAAAGTTGATTTTGTCAATGAGCAGGGTATGTTCATCACTTTTTTTGCAAGGCGATGTTGAAATATTTTTGTCAAAAGATTCCTGCTTCTCATCATAAGTTAAAATTAAGTACTGGTTCAAAGCCGATAAAGATGAGGAACAGTTTACCTCAAAATTTACCAGGAATTTCTCGAACTGTTTTAATATTTTCCTCATACCACTGACACACTGTGTGTCTGAAGAAGTAAGAGCACTTGTGACATCTTCAGGAGAATGACCAATCCCGTTCTGTACAAGCTGCATAGAGAAATCAATCTGTTGATGCATAGCTTTTTACAACAGTTACAGATCGGTTAAGGTTAAATACACTCACATTATGATCGAGAAGGATCTCAGAGATGAGACTGCCATCATCAATGTAAACTCGGAGCTCGTATGTAGCCCTTTGTTTGTATTGAAATGCCTTTACAGCAGTCACAAAACACTACAAAATTAGCAACAACGAGTCAGCTTGTACATTAACTATGAAGGGTTAAACTACTAAAACATTGAGGCAATTCGCAACTACATAAAATAAAGTGAAAACGGTATTCTAAACATTAGTCAGGTAGCACTACAAATTTTTGATTATTAATCAGTTATATTTTGACAATAAAAACATGAGAGCAACTCCAAACTAACTACTAAAATCATGCAATGGCATACAACATATGCACATGCTTACTTGAAGTATGTAAGCAAACAGGACATGTAAACAAGCTTGCTAAGATTTACCAAATTATAACAGCTCAAAATTTCACATTACTAGTGCAATAACTGGCAAGCTGTTAGCTTAGGAGATTAAGTCGATGTTGTAAAATTCTGAATTGTTCAACACAAGAGTAAAGATCCCAAGATCAAAATATAATAAATTTACATCACAAACCATTAGTAGTAGAATACATTTAATGGTTATACCTTGATTTTTCCTCGAACAGAGGAAGCTTTGACCTCCATCGCAGCCCACTTAGCTGATAAACTAGCCAAGTAAGTGAAAGGGATTTCTTTATCCCCAGAAAGTATGAATGGGTGATCCAACCTGTCCACCGCAGAAATTTCATCAACGTCCATACCTACCGAAGATGATGTGTTAGGCTTAGGATCATCCCTAGTGATTGGAATGGTAAAGTCTTCTCTAGTAATGTCATTGGCAGGGATGCCTGGTACAGTTCCTGTAGAGAATGAATGTCAGCAAATTAAGAGAACTTGAACAAATAATCTATGAAATGTGACTTCTTATAAGTTATAAGTTTTACAAGTCTATACTGAACTAATATACCATGCTTCATTGCCTGCGTAGGAGTCATGTTTTCCATAGCGGGTTTGTCAATATGCCCAGGAACAGCGAAACGATCTGGTGGCTGCACGGCAGATAATATGTTAGGCTCAGAATTGTTCCTACTCACTCGAACTGCAAAGCCTTGTGCCGACCTGCCACTTGCAGGGTTGCTAAATACAGTTCCTGCAGATGATGAGCTAGTCTCGGCATTATTCCTACTTGCTGAAACTGGAAAGTCTTCTCTTTGATTGTCATTGGCAGAAACGCCAGATGTAAATTCTGCAGGGTATGAATACGAGCAACTTCAGAGAACTATAGCAAATAAGAGGCTAAATATGTAATTATACATACAAGTATATTTTGACTGACATACCTTGCCTGGTCGCCTGTAAAGGTACTGGGCTTTCCATTGCAGATCCATCAATGGGACCTGGATCGTTGACACTTAGTGGTGGCCACGCCGCAGCAGTTGCTCTAGTTGCTAAAGGAGGAACCACCCCAGTCCTGGTTCTAACATAGGATATTCAGGGTTAGTATCTCAATCACAGATATCTGAATAGTAATTTTACTAGTAAAACTTTCTAGTGGCAAACTCATAAACACCTTGACATGTGGTAAGGGTTAATATATGGTGACCACCTCATTAACGTATAAAAGCCTTGGTTTGAAATATAAGGAAAGATAACTTTGTTAAACTGGAAATGTGGTACAACTATTTAGAATCTCCTGGCGAACAACCTTGACAAATGCCAACTGTTACTCCTTAAGCTTTAACGGTCCACTTTCAAGATAGTAGGCCAAATGCATATGTTTCTTGCATAAATATGATAGAGCAAGGATCAACAAGGGACTAGAGATTGGGAAGAGAACAAATTTAAAGACGGGAGACTAACTTTTAATGTATCAACAAGAAGGAAATGTAAAATCTTAAATTTTAGAAATAGATCAATGGCCTTGAAAAGGTCAATGGAATCAGACCAAATTGCACAGAAATTTGAATTCCTCACACCCAAGTATGTCCCAACGAACCCATGACATTTGATGTTAACTGTGCAGAATATGGGTATCAAGAGCCATGCGACGTACTCACGGAAGAAAACAGAACCTATCTGCTACAAGAACCATTAAGTCAGTTGTAAACCACCATCAATTTATTTTCTTCTTAATACATATTAGTTTCTTTTGGTTCTTTATTGAAAAGAATAAGTGAGAGACTTAATGGTGAAAAAGAATTGATCATCCTTTATCTACACATAAATAAACCAAGAAGTAACTTTAGAATCTGTAACTAGAGTAGTCTTTGTCTTTCGAGGGAAATGCTGAGAGTGGTCAAATACTTTGAGCAGTTACATTATATGACGTCTTAGATACCTTTTGCCCCTTGGTGGCTTATTAACTTCATTAACAAGCCTCTTTCGTGCTGCATCCAACTCCTCAACCATGCCTCCCAAAATGTTGAGAACTTCAGGGACTAACATTAAAAGCCCATGCCTTACATTAACATTACAAATAGCTACCTGATTTAATTAGCCAAAAATTGAGTCAGATACATCTTTTTAACATCTAGAACCTCCTGTTGAGAAATGAGGGACCAGGAATCAGCCAGATGTAAAAACGCAAAATAGCACAGAAACCTTCAGTCCAGCAGGGGCCAGAACTTCAAGATCTTTAATAGGCCTATATTCCATGCCAAACACACGCTGGACACCATCAGTCATGGACAATTTGAGACACCTCTTCATTCCAGGCGCAGCATTCTGGTACCTTCCACGAATAGGGCAGCCGATATTCACTATCTCATCCACCTACAGAAACACCATCTCACATGAAATTAGCACTAAAATTCATGTTATCTAAGAAAAGCAGAACACTGCACAAAAAATGTCTCTTCAAGATACTCTCTTACATGGCCAAATCTTTTTCCTAGGGACTAAACACTTGCAATTACAGGCAATTGTACTGTTTGAACTCAAATCCTACTCCAAAGGCATGCTATAATATCCCGTGTGCAAAATCCTAAGCTGTTAGCTAGAACATTAAATGACAAATTAAAATAACCTTTAAACTAATCTAATATATACATAAGATCTTGATCAAAGATGGGGTTTTTTCCTAATAAAAGAACTAGTTATATAGCTCCAATCTGTTTATAGATAGCATAAAACTTCCAACTTGCCATGTAGAGCCCACAAATCTATACAGTGGTATTTATTTTCCAGGAAGAAGTTCATTTTCTCGAAGTTTTTCCTTCTTTGCACATTCTATATAATCAATTGTATTTCAAGCAATAGATCACATATACCAATGTACCATTTCCAATGCAGGGTGTACAACATGTTCAACGCATGAAAGACTGCAAAATGGCTGCTAATCTACCTGCAAGACAAAAGGTCCCTTGAGATCAACCAAATGTAAAGTGTGCACATCCGGTGGAAGTACCCCAGCTCCACAATAATTCATATCCGAGTACAAGAACTGCTCAAAACAAAGCTTCGCCTTTACCGAATCATCAAAGCCCGAAAACCCCTGAACTGATGTCTCGAGAGCTCCCAAACAAGAATCCAACCACACCCCTTTCAATCTCAGTCCTAGCCCTTCTAAAACCCTGTTTACCGGAGAATCCGAAACCACAAAATAATTACTATTTCTACTGTTTGAATCGTAATTCCTATTATTATTATTATAATTAGTAGTACTTGGTTCGTCATCGGAGATATCGAGAGGAATGGGTTCAGGGGGGAGGTTATGAATACTCGTCGCGGAGACATTACTGTTAGGTGTAGGATTTGAGGAGTTGAGGGTTACAGTTTGGAGCTCCACTTCTATATCGTCAATGATGTCGTCGCCGGGGTCTTCTAGTGACTGTTCTTGCGGTGGAGGCGGCGGCTCTTCTTCTTCATCGGAAGAGCAGACGACACGAAGGCGTCTTCTCGACATTTTTCTGTGTTTTTCTGTAAGGGCTCTCTGGCTTTCCCTCCAGTTCGGGTTTTTCCCGAAAATTTCTGTTTTTGAAATTTACATGTGGGAATAGTAAACTGAACATTGGGCCAATACTTGGAGAGCTGGACTGGGCTTGATTCAGCGATAGTTTGGTAAATTTTTGTAGGTTATAACCCGTTGCTATTGTAGCTTATGGCGAGGAAAGCGAGGTTTCTGCAGGAGCGTGGTGGCTACTTAAGTGTGTGCGCGCATATATTCAAGTATACAAGCACGCTCATGGAACTAACTAGAAATGTATAAATAAAAAAAATTGATAAATTGTTAGTAGAAAAAAAAACGATGTTTAATTAACTTATAAATGCTTATAAGTAGTAACAAACATACTGTCACTTTCTAGTAAGCCAAATCCAGATATCACTACACATTCTCATATTTTTGGCTAGGAGTGGACGCAATCCAATTTCTTTCGGTTCCAAAATCGAACCAAGAACTATTGGTTATTTTGTAAATAGAACCATCGGTTCCAAATCTAAAAAATCATAGTTTTCAAACATTAATCTATACATAAAACAGTAATATATCAAATTTTGAACACAGACTTCCATCTCAATACAAAATAATAAACATAAAAATAAAATTGTTTTATTTTTATGGGTTATATTTTTAGAAAAAATTAAAAAACAATAAGGTTGTTTCAGTTTGGTTCTTCAGTTTTAGGTCTAAAGTGATACTCAAACCATAAACGGTCGGTTCTAAGTTCTAATACTCATTACCTGATTTAAACTTAAGAAGAACTAAACCGAACTTTTGTCTACTTCTATTGTTTGCAAAAAGTCATTTCTATAAGCGTCAAGTAGCACGATTGGCGGGTCTCCAAACCCAAAGACACCATAAGTAGTTCTGCTCTGCGTCACCTAGCACCAAATGGGGTGAGAACATCAATCGGCTAGACGAGGGTGATGCGAGGAAAGGGTTGCATACGAACCTGTCGACGGGGATGGATCGAATGATCTCTTGGAATCTTAGACAAACTCTGACGTTAACCTATTTGCTCCTTAACAACCGAGGCGGCGGGGTCATGACAGTGGGAAGCCAAGTTTAAGGTGGACACTCTAGAATTTCATAGAGGAATGGATGCCGATAAGTTTTTGGATTGAGTGTATTCAGTGGAGGAAGTTCTCCACTTTAAAGAAGTTTCGGAGCACAATATGTCTTGCTAGTAGCCACAAGTTTTGTGGCTGCACAATTGCCTGGTGGCAACAAATGAAGGCAAAACTGCGCCCACGACATGGAAATTTGTCGATGCCATAATTTATTGACTGAGATACATGTTAACGTGTCGGGTTTTGACAAATTTGTTGAGTTGTGTAATTATGAGCCTTATTTTAACCTCATTATTGGGCAGTTACGAACAAGTGCGGACGTAGATTTTGTTCTCTTTCTTGGGTTACAACTTTGCATCCATGATCGTTAGCCTGTGCTGTTGGATTATCAAGGCAACACACTGCGATGTTCCCATTAGACACAACCGCATGCTCCACTAGCATATTTTTTGTCTTCGATCAGACATGATGTCACTCGCTTTGTAGAGTGTTGTAGGTATGTTAGTTGGCTAAAGGTTCTGCCACTAATGCGAGTTTGTACTTTTCTTTACCTATCTCTTCACCACATTGGTCGAACATTAGTATAGACTTTGTGCTGAGGTTGTCTCACACGCAGAGAGGCTGTACTTCCATCTTCACAGTGGTTGATCATTTTTCTAAAAGTGTTCAATTTATTCCTTACAAGTGTGCTACAAATGCTATTGAGGTTGCACTCTTATTTTTTTTATGAAGTATACCGCCTTCACGAGTTACCTTTTTCAATTGTTTCCTTAGCAATTTTTGGTGTAGCTAGTGAAAACTTGCTAACACCTATTTGAACTTTAGTAATGCTTATCACATGTAGACTGACACGCAAATAGAAGTGGTGAGTTGTTCTCTGGAGAATTTACTACGTAGCCTCGTAGAGTAAAACTTAAAGTTTTGGCACCAGAAACTTTGTGAGGCTGAGTTTGCACACAATCATGCCATCAATTGTAATACGGGTTATTGTCCATTCTAGGTGGTAAACTACAGTGTCATTCCTCGCATACCACTTGATTTGTTACCAATTCCTAGCAAAACTCGGTTTATATAAGACATATGTTGATTTCATTGAAGGCTTACAGCAGGTCTATGGCACCACATGTTGGAGAATCTATGTTTTTGTAGGCATCCTTAATTATATATTATTTTAATTAAATTCGTATTGAAGTGAGTTAAGATAACTAGGAGTCAATCTTATCCGGTAGTTAAATGGAAATGCGCATACTATTGAAAAAGTATTCTTATCCCAATCCAATTATCAGTTGGAAACTTAGTTGCTCTAAAACTCTTGTTCTTTGTATGATAAATAAGTGATTGAGTTGAACTGAGTTTCTAAGTAGATAAAGTTGTATGCATATTAATATTATATTTATCACAATTCTTATCTATTTAAATGAAAGTATTAGACTGAATGACTTAGTTAATTATTTTCATGATTAATTCTTGTGGTATTACTCATTCTATTTCTTATGATAAGATTTGTATTTAAACTTAAAGACTTAGTCTACCTTATCAATGATAAGATATATACTAAGTCATTGAGTTTAGATAAAATACTTTAGTATATAAATAAGACAGGTGATGAATCAATAATCTCATAGACTTTTAAATCAAAAATACTTAAGCATATATGAGAAAATAATTTGTAAGTTGTACATTTCAAATAATATATTCAAAAGTCCTAGTCTAATCAAAAACTCCATTTTTGTAAAAGACTCTGAAAAACCGAGCATTGTATAAATCAACTATGAGAGAGAACGGCATTTCAAAGGCAAGATAAGGACAGAGTCCTTATTCTAATTTGTAGAGATAATCCAGGTACATTCATAGAATGGACCAAAATCAAGACCGAAGAACCTAACTGCATTCTTGAACTAGTTAAGAAGATCTAAAATATTGGAGTTTTATTGTTCTTGTTAATTGTGTTTTGCTTTTTTTAAATTGATGATAAAGTTTTAGATTATGTCTAAGATTGTACTTTCAAAAAGTTGAGACGTGTGGAACCTATTCTAAAATAGTAGATTTATTTACCTGTGGCATGGGGACGTTGATTTTTTCCTTAGGAGTTTACCATGCTATATCTAGTGTTATTTATTTCTTTAATCTTCATTTCTATTATCTGTCTCAAACTTTGCAAAACATTCACTATAATTATAATGTTATGATGTTCAACAAATTTCCACCAACATCGGAACAGTAAAGTGAACCTTCGAGTTAACAGTTTCTTTTTAAGAAAATATATTTACAGCTTTCATTTTATTTCAATAACAACATATTCAACCCCCTTCTTGGTTGTTTATTACCTGGATTTAAAACTAACACCACACGTGATCACTTATTGGACTCCACAGCTCAATATAACATAGCTGCTAATGTTAAAGGCAGCATATTGAGTTCTATGTTGTGGGTAGTGTTAACCAAAGACCGCTTTCCAGCTCATGAGTGCAGTAATTTAGCATCTCATAAGTTTGGGCTTGTTGAAATCGTAGAGAAACTTAACCCCAATGCTTACCGGTTGAAGTTACCAAGTCATCTTTGCACAACCAATGTCAAAATGTCAACACTTGCTACCTTTTTACGGTGTTGATTCATTCGTTTACAATTTGAGAGCAAATCATTCTCACCCAGGAGAGCTTGATGTAGTAAAAGAGATGTCGTTAGTATATTTGGAAAGCCTCGACCATGTGAAGCTTGGTCACGTTGTGTCACAAGCAGGATGGCATGGCTGACTGGAGAAGAAAAAAGAGAAGAACACCACGGACCTTCATTAACTGGAATTCAAATCTGGAGAAAAATGAATTGGAACCAAACATCGCTGCTTCCATTTAATAAAATAAGAAGTTGTAATATCGTGAACATATTTTTAATCCCTTAAGTTTCATTTGGTTGAATACGTTTTTCTAACTGTATTGTAAGTTGTATAAATACAGCATATGCATTCCATAACCATCTGAATTTTAGTATGTGGAAATTGTTAGCTGAAATTGGTAATTAAGTTCATCCATATTCATTTTCTTCGTGTCCCCCTTTCTAATTTTTTTTTTCCTTTTATCCATTAAATTCCATTACTATCTTTCTCAAATTGTTGATGGAGCTCTGGGTTTTGGTTGGAAAAGACAGCTGAATTTCTTCAACCATCACAATTGGTATCAGAGGTCTTCAAGACTCATCAGGGACTTTATGAATTTAAAGTTATGCCAATTGGCCTTACCAATGCACCGGCCACTTTTCAGAGCCTTATGAATGATGTATTCAGGCAACTATTAAGGAGGTTTGTCCTTGTTTTCTTTGATGGCATACTAGTCTAGAGTTTTGACTTAGCTTCTCATTGTCAACACTTTAAAGAGGTCATGTAGATCTTGAAAGATCACCAGCTTTATGCCAAGTGGTCGAAGCGTTCTTTTGGTTAACAACTTGTGGAATATATTGGGCATATCATCAGCCATGAAGGGGTTTCTGATGATCCTAAGAATGTGAAAGTCATGTAACAATGGCCTAGACCTAAGAATATTAAAAATCTGAGGGGATTCTTAGGCGTTACTGGGTATTACACGAAATTTGTGAAAGTTTATGGAGCCATAGCCAGACCTTTAACTGACTTACAGAAGAATGATAACTTTAGGTGGACTGATTTAGCTAAAAGGGCTTTCCAACAACTCAAAGCTGTCATGTTCAAAACACTGTGTTAGCTATTCCTAATTTCACACAACCATTTCTTATTGAGACTGATGCTTGCAACAATAGAATTGGATCAGTGTTGATGCAAAATCAGAGGCCAATAACATACTTCAGTAAAGCTATATTAGGGAAAAATTTAGGGCTCTCTACTTATGAGAAAGAATTGTTGGCAATAGTGACAACTGTTGGAAAGTAGAGACATTACTTGGAAGGCCACCAATTTGTCGTAAAAACTGACCACAAGTCAATAATTTACCTTTTGGAGCAAAGGATTACCAACTCTATTCAATAGAAGTGGTTAACTAAATTGCTTGGCCTTAACTATGAAATAGTATATAAAAAAGAGATTGAAAACAAAGTGGTTGATGCACTATTTAGAAGGCAAGAAATTCAAGCATGTGCAGCTATAGCCACAGTTATTCCACTTTGGGTTTAAGAAGTGATTAGCAACTACCAAATAGATGTGTTTGCTGAGGAAAAATTAAAGCACTGCTGATACAACCCACTGCTATTGATGACTACACTTATGGGAACAGAAGATGACATAGACAGAAATTGATCAGAAACATACATGACTCTTAAGAAAGAGGACATTCAGAGGTACATGCAAGTATTTACAGAGCCAAACAGCAATTCAATTGGCATGGTATGAATAAATATATTAAGGAGACAGTGGTATAATGTGAAGTATGTCAAAGATGTAAAGAAAAGCATGTTCCATATCCAGGGTTGTTGCAACCCTTGCCTGAACCACTACATTATTGGAGTCACATCTCTATGGATTTCATTGAAAGCCTTCTCACTTCTAAGGGTAAAAATTCTATTTTGGTAGTGGTGGACAGATTTACTAAGTATGATCACTTCTTAGCCCGGTCTCATCCATTCTCAGCCTCTTATGTAGCTCAAGTCTTCATTAATCATATATTCAAGTTACATGGTATGCCACAAAGTATCATTTCAGATAGAGACAAAATCTTCACTAGTAAGTTTTGGCAGGAATTATTTTGGCTCATGGGACTCAGTTACACCTTAGCAGTGGCCTATTATCCTCAAACTGATGGCAAAACTGAGAGGCTTAACCAGTGTGTAGAAATAGCTAAACTATTTGGGTCAAAATAGATGTGTTTGTGGTCAAGCTTTATTGTGGTTTTTAGTGGTGTTAAGCTTAAATCTGAGCATAAACACAAGTTTGGTGATTTATATTGACAACAAATTGGTATCAGAGCTAGGATTTAGTGTCCTTGGGTGTGAAAAAATTATCAAAAATCGAGCAAGAAACCGGAGCTCACACAAACTGAGAATTACAATCGATTTTCTAGCCAAACCAAGAGTCCATTCTGTGAACGGAGACCATATTTGAACTCTTGATGGCGAGGCGATCCTGACCATGCGGTGCGTGCGGCGTGTGTATTACTATAGCGACGGCGCGTGTGACACATGCGTAGAGACATCGGAGGTGCGTGTGGGCGCGTGGAGGCTCTTCTGGATTTCGACCAAAAACACAACTTGTTACTTGCTGTTTTTGAGACCCACTGGTGGTATTGGTTTGGTCACGGGTGTATTGTGCCAAAATCTGGACAGTTTTGTCCTTAGGGTGCGTTTGGCTTGTTTTTCCAATTGCTGTTGCTGTCTGGTTGAAGTTGGCATTGCTGTGTTGATGTACTTGTATTGCATAAAAAATCTTGCATCTCTTCTAGAATACGAACAGCAGATTTGTTCGCTCTGGTATCGTATTTTAACTGTTTAATTTTTGCAGTCAAGACTATCGTGTGGAGTAGCCATTTATTTTTTCGCAATAGAGATCATCGTGTGTGGTGATCATTAGGATTGGGGTTATTGTGTGAGGTAACCATTGCCTATTGCTAGACTTAGGATATTATTTGCCGAAATTGTTTTCTGATTATTTTTGTTCGTTTGATATAAGTTTTGTGTAACTTATTGTGTGAAAATTACTTTAGTGAGAAATTTTTTGTTGAATTATCTCTATTATTGCAAAGTTTGGACTATTTTAGTAGCTTTGTGAAAATTGTGTGTTTTTGTATATTTGGTTGATTTGAATCCTAAAAATGACAACTCACAATTTTGAAGTGGCTGTTTTTAATGAAAAATGTGATTTCTAAATTTGATAAAAAATAATAAAAAAAAAAGATAAAAGAGATTTTGATACAACAAAAAGTTTCAAAAGCTATAAATGGTAATTTTCCTATAGATTTCACTAAAGAACAAAAAGAAGATTCAGATGAGCTTGCTTACTCTGCCATAATATTACACTTGTCAGATATTGTTTTGAGAAAAGTTGATAAACATAACACTACAAAAGAACTTTGGAAAAAGATAGAGGATCTTTATTTGCGTAAGTCTATTCCTAATAAAATTTTCTTGCCAGAGAGATTTTTCAATTTTAAAATTGATCAATCAAAAGATCTAGATGACAATGAGAGAGGAAATGAGTTCTTTAGCAAAGAATCAAACGTGGAAGTTAGTACATAAACCTAAAAATAAGTCAACAGTTGATTGTAAGTGGATTTTTAAGGTTACGGAGGGTACTGGTTTAGCTGAACCTTTAAGGTTTAAAGCTAGATTAGTTGCTAAGGGTAACACACAGAAAGAATGAGTTGATTATAATGAGATTTTTTCACCTATTGTTAAGTGCATTAGTTTGCTTACTTTGACTGGGAAGTTGAACAACTTGATGTTAAAACTACTTTTTTGCATGGTGAACTTGATGAACAAATCTTTATGAATCAACCTAAAGGTTTTAAAGATAAACAAAAACCAGATTATGTGTGTTTCCTTAAAAGATCTTTGTATGGTTTGAAACAATCACCTAGACAATGGTATAAAAGATTTGTAAAAGATTTGACTCTTTTGTATTATCTATAGGATTTCAAAGAAGTAAGTTTGATCATTGCTTATATCACCAACATAATGAAACTAGTAATGACTATGTGTTTTTATTGTTATATATTGATGATATACTTTTAGTTGGAACATTTTCTAAATGGATATGCAAGATAAAAACAACGTTGAATGGTGAATTTGACATGAAAGATCTAGGAAAAGCCAAAAGAATCCTAGGTATGGAAATTGACAGAGATATATCAAACTCTATGTTGTTTTTGCATCAAACTCCTTACATTTTGAAAGTACTAAAAAGATTTGGCATGCATGAATGTAAACCGGTTACATTGCCTTTAGTTAAATACATTGTGTTAACTAAAGATCAAGCTCCTTGTAATGAGGAAGAAATTGAATACATGAGTATGATTCCTTATTCTAATGTGATAGGTTCTATTATATATTTAATGGTGTGTACTAGACCGAATTTAGCTTATGCTATAAGTGCCCTTAGTAGGTTCATGTCTAATACGGGTCCTAGTCATTGGGAGGCCTTAAAGTGGCTCCTTAGATATTTGAGAGGGACAAGTAATATAAGTCTAATGTTTGGTCGTAGTAAGGAATGAGTGAAATTGAAGGGTTTTGTAGATGCGGACTATGCGGGGGATAGAGATGATAGGAAGTCTACTTTCTCTTATGTGTTTACTTTGTCTAATTTTTGCATTAGTTGGAAGTCTCAATTACAACACATAGTTGCTTTATCCACTACCGAATCCGAATATATTGCTACCACCGAAGCAATTAAAGAAGCTTTGTGACTTAGAGGATTGCTAAGTGAACTTTGTGTTTTGAATAATGATGTGGTAGTATATTCAGATAGTCAATCTTCAATACATTTGTGTAAAAATCCCATTTTTCATGAACATGCCAAACATATTGATATTATACTACATTGTTTAGAGATATTGTGTCACAAGAAATAATAAAGCTTGAGAAAGTGTCTACACAATATAATCCCTCGGATATGGGCACTAAGGTGTTGTCCTTGGTGAAATTTAGAAGTTGCTTGGATCTTCTAAACATCGGTGGAGGTAAATAATTTCCAGTTTTATTAGTTCTCCTTTTGGAGTTGTCACTAATGAGTGACATTTTTCTTTTTGTAGGTGAAGGTGCTAAGGAAGGAAGACAAGGAAGTGCTACTTCATTGTTCAAGAGTTCTTTGGTACCAATGTAGAGGTTTGTTGGGTATTTGTTGCCAAACAACCTCAAACTACAATGATGATTTAAGATTAATTTTATAGACGTTGGCCGAGGGTTGAAATTAAGGGAAAAAATGACAACACTTAGTGAATCTAATTAAATCTCGACCCAAAACTTAGCAGGCCATTTTGGAGTGGTTTATCTTGTAGTTTCTCAATGGCCCACTCTAATACTTAGGCCCAAAATAAGTTAATTGTGTGTGTTTATTATTATTGGGCTTGTGGCCCAATTAGTTGAATAAACATGTGCCCTACATTTCATTTTTTATTCAAGCATCTTCATTTTGAGAGTCTTGTGAGAGAAACCAAGAGAGAAAAACGGTTGATTTTGGTTTCTCTCTTTGTGAGCTAAACTATTTGGGTCAAAATAGAGGTGTTTGTGGGTCAAGCTTTATTGTGGTTTCTAGTGGTCTTAAGCTTAAATCTGAGCCTAAACACAAGTTTGGTGATTTATATTATAAACAGAAATATATTTAAGTTGTATGACACACACCTACCAAAACAGTGGTTCAAATGGCTTACTTTGGCAAAATGGTGGCATAATACCACCCTCAATTCCACCATAAAAATGGCTCAATTTGAAGCTCTCTATGGAATTAAACCACATCAGCTAGCTTTGGACCCCTACCAACAGTCTAACATAGAAGTTGTTGAGAATTTATTACAAACCAGACATATGATTGACCAACAGCTAAGGCATAACCTAGCTCAAGCTAGAGTAAGGATGAAGTTGTATACAGGTAAAGGAATGACATAGTAAGCATTTCAAATTGGTGATTGGGTATTCCTAAAATTACATTCATATAGGCAGGTGGCAGCAATCTCTTCACACTAGGTACAATCACAAGCTTGCAACTAAGTATTATGGCCATATCAAATCATCAAGAAGTTGAGGCAAGTAACCTATGAGTTGGACTTATCGGCAAGTTCAAATTTACACCCAGTTATTGTTAGGAATTGAAGTATACATGCACATTGGAAATTAAATGTTCAATTTCTTTAAGTCTGATCAACCTTGTACTTAGAGATAATTCGTGATAGAAGTTTACCTTTGATGAAAATCGTGAAATCTGATTATCTGATTGGCTGGAGGTGCAATCTTTAATACCACCGCTGTCCAATTGTCTAGCCTCCAATGGTGATGCACACAGCAAGAACATATCTAAACTTCCACGATCAAGAATAGATGAAAGCGGAACCTTTTGGGAGTAATTGTATTTGGCTGTCTTTTTCTTGTGCTATTAAGTAATGAAAATCAACTTATGATTTAATCTGTCATGTCCTTTGTATTTATAGTTAGGGCTAACCCTAGCCCTAGTTCTAGTCAAACTAGAACCTATTAACAAATATGCCCAATTAATTAATCTAATTAATAAATTTGGTCCAATAAATAATTAAGTTTGACCCAACTAATTAGACCTTGGACATTAATTATTACAATCTCCCACTTGGACAAGGTCCAACTTCAGATACTCAATTCTCGCTTTATGTGTGTGACCCATTAGCTTTCCATTCACGATGACAAACTTAGTGATATTCTCATCGATTCACCTAGATAGATCAATTCACGACGCCGTCCAAGATTGACATCTAGCAATGTGTCAAGACAACTATGTGAAGAAAAATGTCATGTGGTATGACAGAACCAATATTTGTACGGTTACCATGAAAATATAATCCCTTCATCAATATAACCCTATTGGTTAAGAGATATGGATCAACGTCAATCTCATTTAAACTAATTATGTTATTCACATTAACTCTTCGTTGATCTAATCTAGTTATGATTGAAACATTTTCAACTCATCCACCCCGGCTGAGGAACTTTATATCAACTTAAGTGGGCAAAAATCAGGCTATAATCTCCTACTCTCCAGGAGTGATGAATCTTCATATTGGACATTCACAACCTTCATATGATTCTCACTATACTCGTACGACGTCTTCCTGGTGACTCAAATCTTTGAGTCCCATCAAACGCTCGCCAAAGTATAGTAGTCATCACATAAGATTTTATGATGTCCTTAAGTCAAATGACCAAATCCACTACCGCGCATTAGAGATTTACCACTGACGCTTGGATAGTTATCTATATAGAATCTCTAGGCGGATCATCCAATATCATGTTCTCGTAAGAATGCATTCACGTGTACATTCAGATGTCCCTCTACATCTTAACTTATGAGATCATCTATTTTCTTCAAAAGAAATACAACACATGCTAGTCTATCTGCAATAATTATATCCGTATCTCATTATTACTATGACTAGGGATATTTCAATAATAAGTTATTTAGAACTTGTATCTCACAATCACAACACCACAACACCTTGTGATTAATAAGTTATTATGAACTTTTATTCGGACTCTATTATTTTAAATAATAAAATTTATAAAAATAACAGATCTGTCATTAAAATGTAGACAAGCATTTAATTAATCAATTTGTTCATATACTTCAATGTCTAACAAAGAGCATATCACAAAATTTCACATACAAACTAGATCTAATCACTTAGGTATTTTAATACCATCAGATTTAGCATGACCATCATGCTTGTGTTGGGACAACAACTTTGTCAAAGAATATGCTACATTATCGTTTGTTAGGACCCGTTCTATCTTTATGTCATTTCTTAATATTATCTCCCTTATGAGATGATATTGCCTCAATATATATCTAGATCATTGATGAGACATTGATTCTTTCGCTTCTGCGATGGCTCCATTATTATCACAATACAAGTTATTGGATCAACAATGCTAGGAACTATTCCAAGTTCAGTAATGAACTTCTTGATCCAGACCTTTTTCTTTGCTGCTTCTGAAGCAGCTATATATTCGATTTCTTTAGTTGAATCAGCGATTGTTTCTTGTTTGGAACTTTTCCAACTGACCACACCACCATTTATAGTAAATTCATATCTGGATTTGGAATTTGCTATCGTCTTTATCAGACAAAGCTAGCATCGGCATAACCTTGAACTCTAAGTTCATTTCCTCCATACACCAAAAATATGTCTTTAGTCATTCTTAAGTACTTAAGGATGTTCTTAACTGCGATCCAATGTTTCTCGCTTGGAACCTGCTTGTGACACTCAAAGCATATGAAACATCTGATCGAGTACATAGCACAGTTTATATGATAGATCTCATTGCTGATGCATAAAGAATTTTATCCATGTGATTTCTTTCAATTTGTGTCTTTGGACACATCTCTTTTGAGAGATAGATCACATGTCAGATGGGACACAGTCCTCTATTGGACTCTTCCATGATAAATCTTCACAAGATTTTATCTATGCACGTAGATTGAGATAGGTCAAGCATTCTCTTAGATCTATCTGTATAGATCTTTTATACCGAGAATGTATGCTACCTCACCCATATCCTTCATGGATAAATTTTGGATAACCACAATTTTACTGATTTTTAGCATCGGAGACATCGTTTTCTAATTATAGTATATCATCCACATACAAAATTAGAAACACGACTTTTCACCCATTAACCTTTTATACACATAGTTCATCTTCATTCTTTATAAAATCAAACATTTTGATTGTCTCATCAAAATGAAGATTCCAGCTCCGAAAGGCTTGCGTTAATCCATATATAGATTTCTGTAGTTTGCATACATTGTTTGGCTCTGTAGATTCAAAACCTTCAGGTTGTGTCAACTACACATCCTTGCTAAGATTCATGTTAAGGAATGTGATCTTGACATCCATTTTCCAGATCTCATAGTTATGGTATGCTACTATCGCAAACAGAATCCGAATTGACTTAGACATGGCTACTAGTGAGAAGGTTTCTTCAAAGTCAATCCCTTGTCTTTACTTGTAACCCTTAGCAACCAATCTTGCCTTATAAGTATGAACATTACCATCCATGTCGACCTTTTTAATATAAACCAATTTACAGCATATAGGTTTTACCCTTTTAGGCGGGTCAACCAAGATCCAAACATTGTTTTCGTACATGGAGTTTATCTCGGATTCTATAGCTTCCTGCCATGTCTTTAAGTCAACACTTGACTTCGATTCTATGTAAGTAGTAGGTTCATCTTCCTCGATTAGTAATACATTACTAATAACCATGAGATTGTATCTCAGAGGAAAATGAATGACTCTGCTCGACTTACAAGGAGCTAGTTTGTCCTTGGGAACTGGTGGTTTTCACTTTCTCAATCTGTGCTTCATCAGATGTAAGCTAAGCCATTAGAACATCTAATTGGTCAATTTTATTTGTGATTTCTTGAACCTCTTCATGATCTACTTTGCTCCCACTGTCTTTTCTAAGAATACAGCAAGTCTCGACATGATAACCTTCATCTCGATGGGATTATAGAAATAATATCCTGCAGTTTACTCTGGATACTCCACAAATAAACATTTATCAGATTTAGCTCCTAGCTTATCCGATTCAACGCGCTTCACATAAGCGTCGCATCCCTAATCCTTCTTGTATGAAAGATCGGGTCATTTTCCCTTTCCATAACTCCTATGGAGTTTTATTGACCGATTTAGATAGGACAAGGTTTAGTGTATAACATGCAGTGTTAAGTGAATATCTCCAAAATAATTTTTAGAAGAACTGCACGACTCACCATTGATCGCACCATATCAAATAAGGTGCAGTTTTTCCTTTCAGATACACAATTTTGTCATGGTGTATACGGTAGAGTCCATTGCGAGAGAATATCATTCTCTCTTAGATAGTCTAAAAACTCACCCTTCAAATATTCTCCACCTCGATCAGATATAAGTGTTAGAATATTTTTATCAGTTTGCATTTCTACTTCTTACTTGAATTCTTTGAACTTTTCAAGAACTTCACTCTTGAATTCTATCAGGTAGATGAAACCATATCTAGAATGGTCATCTGTAAATGTGATGAAGTAAGAAAAGCCACCTCTAACATCTTTAGATATTTTTCCATGTACATCAATATGTACAAGACCCAAAATATCTGCAACTCCACTCTCTTTCCAGAAACGGGTGTATTGGTCATTTTACCCAACTGGCATGATTCACACTTATCAAATGATTCATAATCATTTGAATCTAAGTATCCATCTTTATGTAACTTAGTAATGCGTTTTCATTTATATGACCGAGTCTGCAATGCCAAAGATTTGAATGATTAGTTTTATCTCTTTTATGCCTTACAATTTCTTTTCTAATGCCCTTTTATTTTCACAGTGAAAACACGGATCATCAGACTTGGATTTGTCTTTGCTTAACTGTTTTCCAACAGTTTTGGCCTTCTTGGATCATTTCTAAAAGGTCTCTTTAGATTTCATCTTAATACCCTTAGAGATGTCAATGACCAAAATTTACCTATTCCCTTGGGCTTAATAGTTTTCAGCATATTCAGCAACTCGAGTAGGGTATACTGAATCTTATTCATGTTAAAGTTCATAATGAACTGCGAAAAGTTATTAGATGGGGACTACATAACTAAGTCAACACTTAGCTCATGGTCCATGGTAAAACTCAATTGGTTTAATCATCTTCAATACAACCAATCATCTTCAATAAATGAATACTGACTGAAGATATTTTTACCATCATACTTCTTCATAACCTTTTAGATGTCTCATACTGTTCAGTAAACCGTTACTATACATCATTCAACTCCTTGAAATGATATATTTTGGTATAGGCATCCATAACCTCGTGCTGCTTTTCTAACTCAAGTGACATACTGCAAGCATCGCATGTTGCAATGTTACTGTTATCATTGTGTTTTTGTAAGCCTACACGTTCTGCGGCGTAGCCTCCTCAGTAAGAACTTCCGGCATTTGCTGCTTATTGACATATCCAATTTTTCTTTTCATGCTTGAGAACAATTCTCAGATTGCGGTGCCAGTCCAGAAAATTTTGTCTGATATGTTGTTGGCATCCAATATGCCTCTCAAACTCATATGGTTACTCATGATTCAATAATTAAATAACAAGATAGAACAATAAATTAAATGTAGAAAACTAATTTAACATAGACTTATATTAAATTAATTATACTCCCACTGTTTAAATTAAATTAATGACACTCAAACATTAATCAATAGAACCGATTAGATTCTCAGTAGGCTAGGATCCTTTTTGTTTTATTAGAACCTTGAGCGACTCAACAAGCCCTAATAAAACATCTTGGTAGATACTCTATCAATCACATCTCTATACAACTTCTAGATCATCAAGTAGACAACTTATTGTCGTACACATCTTATTTATTTTACTTGATTGTGCTCCTAAAATTTTATTTCATTGAGCAACTAAAAAAAATTTATAGTTAAATTCAACTCATTGTTCAGAAACATCGAATGTTTCATAGTGATAAACATATCTATGAGCGAGCAGCATTGAGCGACTCAATAAACTGACATCGATAATATACTCTGATTTTTCACTATAACAATAGAAGGCACGTTGTATTAACCATTTAATACGAATTTAATATTTTGATAAAAATAGGTTTGTCTTATCACATTTATGTATATTAACTAACATTCAACCTGTAATCAATCATACAAAAAAATAATTGTGGATGATTATAGTCTTTATCTATCTAATCTTTCTGAGCCAAAATGAATATTAGTCGGTCAATTCCTAAGGGACATTGCATTCGTTCATCGAATACTTAATACAAATATCTCTATCTTCTGCTGCAACGTGTATCCTATACTAGTTGCTTTCTTGTGGCCCAACTGCAACCTTATCATATACTAGTTGGCACGCAGACCCAAATAAATGAACGCAAGTCCATATTAAATAAAGAGTTCAAAAACTCAATTAAAAAAATAATAGGCTCGCATGCCCATTTAATTAAATAATGGACTCGCAGACCCAACTACCAATCAATAAGAATAATTAACCATACAACCAATCACATAGGTCGAATCCATAATCATCCACTAAATATCTAATATTAAAATTATATTAATTTCTAAATTTGCAGCTTTGACAGTATAAGACTAAACCTTTTAGACATTTTAGAACGGATTAGACAAAATTAAATAATTAATTAATTAATTAATTAATTTTCAAACAATAAAATTAAGTAATTAATCAAATTAATCAATAAATATTATTCATAAAGGAGATTTTTCAAAATTTATTTTATCTACCAATTTAAAGTCATACTCTAATTGAAGATAAAATTTTTATAGGGTCAAAATTATAATTTTATAAAGTATAGTCAAAATTTAATTCGACCAAAAATTCAAAATATATTTTAAAAACAATTTTAGTCAATTTTGAATATTTGACCAGCATTAAAAGATTAATAATTACAATTTTTTCAAAAAAAATTCAAAATTACATTTAAAACCTTTATTTCCTTTTAAAATTTGAGGAGTTACTATGCAATTTCAAAAATTGCACAATCATTCCCTTGAGATTTTAAAAACAGTGGGTCTTTCAATGCAATTTCTAAAATTACAAAGTTAAAACAGTGGGCCTTCTTGTGCAATTTCTGAAATTGCACATAAGGTGCCCTTTTAATTTTTATGACAATTGTCATTCCTACGCAGTTTCTGAAATTGTTAGGAGGCCCATTTAAATATTTTGAAAATAGGGGGCTTTCCATGCAATTTCTAAAATTGCATGGGAGGCCCCCACTCCCAACATCCCAAAACGCAGATTTTAGGGTTTCTGCAAAAACGCTATCGCCGCCCCTGTTTTGCGGGCGGCGTTTGCTTTCATCTTGCGGTGGCCGCGCCGGGGCCACCGCGAATTAACCATCGAAAATGGCCAGCGCAGCTGCGCGAACAGCGCTGTTCCTTCATTCGGCGATGGTGACTTCAAAAGCGCCGTCGCCAATTGCCGCCGCCATTCACCAATTCCAGTCGCCATCTCCGGCAGCGGCGACTTCCAAAGCGCCGCTGCCGGTCGCAATCTTCTCCCTTTTCTATTTTTTTAATTTTAATTTTTATATTATTATAAATTCTAAAAATAAAATCTAAAAGATGTACTCATCTCAGATTTTAATAGATTTCTTAATATTTATAAATTTTTATAAATTTCATGGAATTTAATAGAATTTCACATATTTGATAAGATTTTAATAGATTTCTATACCATATATTTTAATAGATTCACATGGGATTTCATTGAATTTGTGCTCTTTTTATTAAAAATTATATTTTCATCTCCTCAATTGTGTCAATTGTAAATTTTGAAAAAATTTTAAAATTTCATCATAACATTTCAAGTCTATTTTTTTTTAAAACCAAATTATGTCTTGACGATAAACTTACTCTAAAATTAATGTTGACAAGTAAATTCACCATAAAAGCACACTTTATTTTTTTATTTTTTAAAAATAGACTAATAGCAAAAAATAAAAAAATAAAAAAGACAACTAATTCATAATATATTGATACATATAATTTACATTTTAAATATTAAAAATGAGTTTCGAAACGTTTTAACTTTTAAAGAATTCTAAATTATAGAGATTAATAGAGTTCGTAAATTTGATTTTTTTTTAACCATAACCACTCATTGTGCATAAATGGATTTTTTTTTTTTAAAAGCTAAAAGAAAATAGTATAATGTCTGACTAGATCACTAAAAATAATAACATTGTGATTAAAAAATAAAATTCATAACATCATCGTACGTTAAAAGAAATTCCTAACTTTATCATTTTAAACAAAAAATTCATGAAGTTGGAAATGTGGGCATCGTTTTGAGAAAAACGGAATAAAGACGTGAATAATTACAAATTAGTATAAAAGAGTTTCAGTAAAATTTTATGTGAAAGGTGAGAGGTTTGTGAGAGAAAGAAAGAAAAAAAGTCAATTGATACAAATTAGTTTCAGCAAAATCGTATGTAAAAAGTGAGATGTTAGAGAGAGAGAGAGAGAGAAATCAATTGAAATTTTGAGGTTTGGAACAAAAATTATTAGAATTTTTAGTAGTTATAATTATAGTTCCAAATCTATTGAAATATGTCAAAATCCATTAATTAATGAAATCTTTAGAAATTCACTAGTTATTGAGGACACCTAGATGTTTAAAGAATCTATTTAAATCCGAGTTGGGGACACCTAAATTTTAATGAATTCTATTAAAATTTGAGTTGATGACACCTAAATTTATGTGAATTTTTCAAATTCATTCAAATTTAAGTTGAGGACACTCCCCTTTCAAATTCAGATTTTTTTGCCAATTTGAGTCGTTCCAAATAAACCAAAACAATTTCAGATTTCTTTTTCCAAAAAATTCACAAATTTATTTTAAACTGTCAAAACTCAAATCAAATTAATACACCAATAATAATTATTGTTGATTCATCAAAGCAGTATTACAAACTCTAACAAGTAACAACCTAGTTCTGATACCACTGTTAGGAATTGAAGTATACATGCACAACAGAAATTAAATATTCAATTCTTTTAAGCCGGATCAACCTTGTATTTAGAGAAAATTCGTGATAAAAATTTACTCTTGATGAATATCGTGCTGATTATTTGATTGGCTGGAGGTGCGATCTTTAATACTACAGTTATCCAATTGTCCAGTCTCCAATGGTGATCCACACAACAAGAACAGTTATGGATCAAGAATAGATGAAAGCGGAATCTTTTGAGAGTAATTGTATTTGACTGTTTTTTTCTTGTGTTAGCAAGTAATGAAAACCAATTTATGATTTAATCTATCATGTCCTTTGTATTTATAGTTAAGGCCAACCCTAACCCTAGTTCTAATCAAACTAGAACCCATCAACAATAAATTAATTTGGTCCAATAAATAATTAAGTCCGACCCCATTAATTAGACTTTGGACATTAATTCTTACAGTTTTCCACGTGTTTATGCTCAAAAAGAAAATTGGAGAAACGGTGGTTCATATTTTACAGCTGCAGGATATCATTAAAGGATCCCACATAAGCTCAACCCCTAAAATTACTCCTAGCTAGATTCATCGAACGGGAGAACGACGCTCTAACTCAATGGTTGATTAAATGGTTGGATGGGATTGATGATGCAGATTGATGCAGCAAAAGTTGCCAACATTCATCCTTGGGGACAAGTTCAAGGTGAGGGGAAGGACTGTCACAAGTAGGATGGCCTGGCTGACTAGGGAAGGAAGAAGAGAAGAACACTACGCACCTTCGTTAACTGGAATTCAAATCTGGAGGGAAAGGAATTGGAACCAAACGACGCCGTTTCAATTTAATTGAATAATACGTTGTAATACATTGAACTAGTTTTTAATCCCTTAAGTTTCATTTGGCTGAATATGTTTTTTTAACTGTATTGTAAGCTGTATAAATACAGCATATGCATTCCAGAACCATCTGAATTTTAGTACGTGGAAATTGTTAACTGAAATTGGCAATTAAGTTAATCCATATTCATTTTCTTCGTGTTCCTTTTCTAATTTTTTCCTTTTCTCCATTAAATTCTATTATTACTGCCGGAGCTCTGGATTTTGGTTGGGAAAGTAAGCTGAATTTCTTCAACAATCACAGGCCGATGCTAGGCGGGACAGTATCAGCTCTTGACAGCTCGGACCTTAATTTAATCCCTTTTATTTATTGTTTATTCAGTTAGATGAGGCATTAAGGTCTTCTATTTATCGTATAGATTTTCTAATTTTTGATGGTATTTAAACATTGTTTTGAGTATGTCGTTTTTCGGTTGAATTTTAATGAATTAGTAAATATTGAAGAATTGTTCTTCAAATTCAAGATCACAAACCTTAATTCGTGCGCAAATCATTGTTTGATATCGTGTTGTTCTTGCTTACGTTGCCATCACCAACTCCAAGTGTGACGTCATGTTCAGAACACATGTCCAATGGTTACTTGCTATCTTAATAAATCTTCTGCCAATCATATTGCAGAATTGTGTTTTCTATATCTGTTCTTACATTGGTCGATTTGCATTGTTAAAGGAAACAATAATTTAAAAAGTTCAAAGTACCAAATACACAAATCTGGGCAATCCTTTTCTCGGATTTTGCTTTACTGCTTAAAATGAAGATTAGAAATTGAACAGCAACACCTGGAAAGGCGTACATGAAATCACCACATGTTAATCTATAATTGACAACATCAATCCTAAAAAGAAGCTAATTATTTGATGTTTGTGGAATTTAATGTTAAAAATATAGGCCCAACATCCACTAAAACTCTTATAATCTATGTATACAATGGGATGGTCTTTAGTGCAGCATGCACCCGAGTCCTATTCAATTCAACGTAATAAATATATCAAAATATGTAAGAGTCGAGAGTTGAATTCTTTCTATATATAGACAAGTTCAAAGGAGTAGTTATTGGTATCTAGCCCTGAAAAACTCTCTCAATGGCAGCCATTTTAGTGAAGAAGTGGTTTCTGGTGGTGATAGCAATGATGATTTGGCTGTTGATTTTGGCTCCTGTAAATGTGGAGTGTGCATTTGGTATTGATATCAATCCATGCACACTCCCTGAATGCATTGCTGCATGCAAAAAGGCCTTGAAGGAGAAGTACCTCGGTGCAACCTGTGCGGTTGGACCTAAAGGGAAGTATTGTATCTGTTTAGGTTAATATGTGTGTGTATGTATAATAGTGTTTACGCAAATAAATTCTCTCTCGTACCAGTATTTGATACGACTAAATAATATAACTCTACCTGAAAAGAATATTCGGGTTTACAAACCTTGTTATCTGGAATTAGATTTAACCGCACTTTTTATAAGTTGTATTACTAAAGTAACATGTGTACCTTGTACAATATCACGTTAATATAATGAGTGATGGTATAATAACAAGTGTTTTTAATGTCTTTTAGATATCGCTGGTTTGCAATTTATTTTGTTTCAATAGTTCAAATATTACAAAATAGTAATTTTACGAGTATTGTTGTAAAACACACCCCTGGAACTGCTTGAAAGGAAAAGAGTATCATGTGCCTATAAACCCACAAAACATGCTTTTCACGAGAGATATAGGATCATAAAAAACGACATTCAAAGCCGTCCATTTTCCCAACTGAGCTACTCAATGGAGATATAGTCCTCTACTTCCAGGAGAAGTAGCCCTGTTTAAGAGGCTCGTCCGCAACTATACCATTATCAATAGTCTCTACAAATTGCAGAATATAATGGAGATTTACCCATCAAATAGATGTAAACGATAACAAAATGGTCATACATCCGACTGGGGAAAAATCGACAAACATGACAAGATTTATTTTCTAGAAGTCACAACAGATGTTAGCACCATTTTACAGTTTGTCAATACCAATACATAACTAAAGTCTCTCATCTTCTAGGACATTAGTTCAATAAAAGGTAAGAAACCTACTAATATCATTGTACAGAACCAGTCTGAGATTTCACTGAGGCGTGATCCCTCCATCTGGATATTCCAGCATCGAATATACTTTGCAAGACATTTAGTCGATCAGCTACCAGAGATTCTTCCAGTTCCTCGATGTGAGCATTTTCTTTTTCCATAATCAATTCCAGATCATCAAAATACTTCATCTTGCGTTTCAATTTCTTCAGCTGTATATGCATAAATCCAAACAATGAACATCTAAATCCATTCAATTCTGGAATGTAACTTGAGGGAATGAAAATGACAAAAAGATAAATTCTCTTAAGCTCTGTTCATTTGCAAGAACTTGAATCTAAAGAATTCAAGCTGTTTGCTTGAGAGGATTTGAATTGTCAAAAATGCCAAATCATCAGAAATCCAAGGTGGTCATTTGGAAAGATTTGAACTATAGGCAATTCGAGAGAGTTCAGACTTTAAGAAGTTGAGTTTTATATATTTTAACATAAACAATTCAGAAAGTTTAACAATTGTAATTCCCAAGAACTTGCGAAATTCTATATGATTTTTCACCTCAATTTCTACCAAATCTTTGTAAAAGATTAAGCCCTGTTTGGTCCCCATTTTTAAAACTCATTTTTTTCTAAACTCATTTTCAACCACATATTCCATATGATAACCCACAACTTTTATCAATTTGTCAACCACACATTTCATGTGACCCACAACTTTAATCAATTTTTCAACCACAAATTTCATAAACTTTTATCAAAGCACATGCTTGGGGATGCTTAGACTAAAATTTGAGTTGGTCAAACATACTTTTTACCCACATATTTCATAGGAACCACAACTTACAACCCACTTTTTATCCACACATTCACCAACTACTTATAACACAAGTACTTAAAAAGTAATTTCAACACTACTAAACATGCGCACAATCTTCTAAATATATAATTTTTATCTGCAACAAACAAGCACTAAATAGACCTATCAGATTTCAAAGAATAGAAAAACCTCACCTGAGCTTCAATCATGGTAGCCATCAAATGTTCCATCTCTCTCTCTTCTTGATCAGCCAAACACTTGGCATGAGCAGCAGCAGCACCAAGGGCTGTTGCAGTTGCGGCCCTCATTCTTAAGTTTATTTGTATTGTATCCTTATGAGATGATGGGCCCTGAGTTTCTGTGGACACATATGTGATCAAATAATGAGTGATAATGGCATTATGAGGCCTAAGACAGCTTGACGTTGAGGAAGCATGTTTGGCTAAGCTTAAAAAGAGGTAAAAGTTCCCAAACATGAAACATGTACTTATTTCGAATTTTGATCAACAAAATAAGTATTTATTTTAAAACTTAAATATTTAATTATAAGTAAACTCTTTAAGTTAAGCCAAACGTGCTCTAAGTCGAAGCAATGCAATATAATGGATATTATAGCATACTATGGGTCATTAACAAAAGAGAATAAATACCAGATTGTTTGGGCCCTTCATCTCCATCTAAAAGATTACCTTGAGCTGCTCTGATAGAGAAACAGTTTGTTCAAACTTTAGCATTTCGTGCCAAAAACATATCTGGACAGACATTTTAATATATGACTAGATGAATACCTCTTTTGCTCAATATTTTCAGCGGAAGCTTTTAGATCAATAAAATTATCATCGCCATCAAATATTTCCCTCGAACATTGGTTTTCATAACAAAGAGCTGTAACAGCAGCCTCAGCCGCAGAAGCTGTGACATGAGGCCCAACCGCGGTAGATATGCGAGCTACCTAACAGAGTAAATGTAAGTTCCTGATTATACAGCCAAAAAAAATGTAACAGCATACTAACCTTCAGATGATGTTACTTTTTGATAATTGAATGTGGAATAACATATTATACACCATCAGACAAATTTCACACAGACTTTTCTCGCAGAAAATTTGTTAATTAAGTAAATTGTATTCGTCTACAGAAACTTCAAACAGCATTCAGTGGATTCCCAATAGTTGCAAGAGCAAAAAAAGTGAACTACAATTCACAAACATCCCAAAGAAGTTCATATTTACTTCCAACAGTTTCACATAAGGCTTCCAAGTTATCATCGATTCAAGCCTTGTAACTGAATAACAAATTTAATGAGACATCACTCAGAATTATACTGAAGCAGAAGACTAAAATAAGCACCTGGTTCATCAAAGAAGAACTGGTATTTGAAGTTGGTTCCATGCGTACTCTTTTTAAAGGTTGACCTTGGGTGTCAGCATATCCATTCTGCTGGCCCTCATCCTTAAGCCCGTGGCTTGGGTCCTCTACTTTCGCAGATTCTTGAGATTCATTAAAATCAAGCTGTGCTTGTTTAAAATTACTTACATCACCAGTTACATCCAAAAATTTACTCTTTCTGTTGGCAGAACCGAACATGAGATCTCCAAAAGGAAGCTCCATTAGCTTTGATATACAATCCAGTTTACTTTTCGTCTGAACATCCTGAGCAACAAGATCCCAGTCATCTCCATGCTTCAAAACAGATTCTAAAAGAAGTAAAGTTTCTGCTTCTGTCCAGACATCGCTTTGATTCCCACTGTTGATTAACTTGAAATCATCTGCCAATTTGTTCTCATAATTACCACTTTTGAAGCACTTTTCACAAAGAATAAAGCTCCCTTCCTGATATATGACAAGAAAAACGATACAAACTTGCTTAATTTCTAGTAATAACAGAAAACTAATACGTAGAATTGTATGGATGCCATGAAATTGATATTTATTATTTTACCTCGAGTATCTTTAAACTGTTATAAGTCAAATATACTCTAGTGCCAAATGGCATCATGAAGGTTCCAGATCTACACAATACTGTCAATTGCATAAAGAAACCGATTGATAATTGTAGGAAAGAAGAGAACTCATGTCAGAGTCACAGGTCCGCAACCTTTTTTTTTTTTTTTTTTTTGACGTGGGTGACTTTTACATAGAAATAATATATCAAACTATTTTTGCTAAGCTGATTTCTTATCGTAATCACTCTTTCTGTACCAAAGAAATACCATCTATAACTGCCCAGATTTTCCTTCTATTATTATTTCCTTTTCTATGTTTTCCTTCAAAACAAAGTCCAAGGGGTTAAGATCTACCAATATCAGGATCCAACCCTGGAAATAAGTTACTATAAAGGGCAGTTAAAAATTGAAAACTAGTCGAGTACAGAATTCTTGGGTATAGTTAAATCCTTGTGTGATTAAGGATCTAATCCCCTGCTCCTATTAAATGGGGTTACGGTATAAGAAATGGCATGGACAGATGTCCATGGCGATTGTGAAAGCGAGAGATAAAATATGAAAGTTCTGAGTGAATAGAGGAAGAGTGATAGCAAACTAGATCTATATAAAAGGATATTTAGCTCTACCTCGAAAATAGAAGATAAAAACAGCTGTATTAGAAGGGATGTTGTGCTATCTTGTTAATGCTAGGCCATTAGCAAAGCATAGAGGTGAAAGTGCCACGCCAACAAGATTATTGCCAGTTATTATTGGAATAATGCTGTCATTTGTAAGTTGGGTTACTAGAATTGCTAAGGCCTAACCATGGATGTGACTTTGAGCTCTCTTATAAGACTATTCCTCTGGCCTCCAATACACGCATGCTTGTCCTACAGATGTCAAGGATGCCTAGGACCAACATCACAACAGTTGAGTAGAGAACTTTCTCGTAAGAGTTCCTATACCTTACACCTGGCTGCTGAACTCTATGGTTACTTAGTCCCATCTTTTGACCCTAACTGACGCTAAAACCAAGTTAGTCCCATCTTTTGACCCTAACTGACGCTAAAACCAAGTTAGTCCCATCTTTTGACCCTAATTGACGCTAAAACCAAGACTCCACAACCGTTTTAGGGGGCCATGACATGTAAATGTATTATTAAGACATTATATAATTTGCGACGTGTACCTCAAAAAGGATTGACAAGTGATGCCCCCTTGGCCGGCATATGATGGATAGTAAATTCAGTTTCCCACTTGCAGGATGAGGATTTTCCCCTTTGTCATTTTATCAGTGGTGGCCTCACTTATTCCCCTGCAATTAATATGGCAGCTTTCTGTTTTGGTAACTTAATCCAAAACCAATTTTTATGAATACCGTTCTCAAAAATCTTCAAGATTGCGGAGACCTTTGTATCTCAATTGGTCTGGTTGGACAGATGTCAACATTCAACAGAGACTATTTCCATTAAAACCTAAAGTTTGTAACTAATTTACACACACGTCCAAGGCTGGAAAGAGCTCTCTTTGTACATGCTTCTAAAACATCGCCTTTCTAATGTCGAATAGCGGACATGAATGTCTCACTCATGAATAATTTTGTTTTTGGAAGTTCCACAACATTCGTATTGCTTTATTTATTACATACTGAATAGAGGGGAAAATTTGCAGATAAGTGATTAGAAGGGTCATGTCATTGTTTTGTGACGGCTACCTCATAGACTGCTCAAGCTAATCTGGGTAACAGGGTTCTTGGCATAAGTACTGAGGGGACAAGTTCATCTCAAGTGCAATTCTCCAAATGAATATATATCTTAATAGGAATTATTTCTATGTAGTGCTTTCAACACGATCTCTCTCCTCTCTCCACTCGGGACGTCATAATTTCCCACTAGTAGTCATTAACTCATTATTCAGCAATTCTTAAATAGATGACAGAAATCAGTATGTAACTTCCAGTGTAAGATATCCTCATTTCCACGTTAAGACAGTGGTGAGTTTTACCAAACGTGTATTTAAAATTAACAAAATATATTCCTTTTTAGTGCAGATACATATCTTCTCATGATATAGATAAGTACTAGTGATTCAAACAATTGATCTAGCTAAATAGATTCCTGCTTCATCATCAGCAATAAACTAGTGAAAGCAGGAATGAACACCAACTTACTATGTTCACATTGAAATGGATTAAAACCAAATTACCTATGACAAATAAATAATCGTGTACAAGTTACCTTTGTGTATTCATAGTGCACTGAATCACATTTCTCTTTACAGCTCCCACACACCAACACGTTCTTCTTCTCCTGCTGCACCGAATCACCAAAAACATCCGAGTAAGATGCCAATGGCGGCCACTTGAACCCATTCTCCCCAACCTCCCCAACACCCCTACCACCATCCGCCCTGACAGATGGGGGCGGGGGCAGCGACGCTACAGGCTTCATGGAATTTGGAGCTGCCACCACTCTCACCCCATATGGGGCCCCTTCTTCCACTTTCACCCTACCCTTCCAACCCTCTTCCTCCTCCTCACCTCCAATTGATATCGGTTTACAATTCCCATTGCAATTATCAGCTTCCTTATCGCTTTTAACATCAAAATTAATGAGACCCCATTTTTCTAAAAAGGTAAAGACTTTATGGAGAATGCTAATGTCTCCGACCAATGACTTTCGAACCTCGGTGAACGTCAGTTTCCTTGAAGGGTCCTCTCTATACTTCGAGATGATGAAATCCCTGTACTCTTTATAGATTCTGGGTGACCTCGTGATTGAACTCCCATCGAAAAACTCTCTCAATGAGAATCTCTCCACTTCGTGGATGTTACTCCAAGAAAACCAATCTTCATCGAAAATTAACAACAAATCAAGGTTAGGTTAAAATAATCCACACACAATCACACGCATACATATATATAGACTTACTGGAGTAGCTTGGGACGGAGTAGGGCTCCAGGTCCTGAAAAATTTTCTCCATGGCAGACCATGAGCTAAAAACGAATTTCTTTTTTTTTTTTTTGCGTGTATTTTGGGTTTGATGGGTTAATTTAAAATTGGGATTTAGTGCCTATTTTGAGAATCTTAAGTGTTAATGCGATTTTGTCATTAAGCGTGGTTTGCGTTTCAGCAATTTTTTTTTGTCGGTGGCGCATGTGCAAAATTTGGGTTAATTAATCTAATTGCCACCGAACTTTAGTGTACTTATTGACTTTAAAATATTTCATTTAGTGTAATTTGGGTTAATTACACTGATTGCCACTGAACTTTACATTTAGTGTACTTATACAACTGGACTTTAAAATATTTCATTTACCTCACCAAACTTTAAAACTTGTTTCAGTTATACCACTACGTTAGTCGACCATCCATATTTTAACATAAAATCCTACGTGGTGTTAATGTTCCGCTAGTTCACTAATGTAACCCACCACATGAGATTGGGTTACTTACACCAATTGCCACCGAACTTTACAGTTAGTGTCACTTATACAACTAAACTTTATATTATTTCATTTATGTCACTAAACTTTAAACGCCGTTTCAATTATATTATCATGTTAGTTGGCCGACCATGGAAGACTACTACACAGTATGGATTTGACAATTTGTTACATTTTTATACTTTATAGCTTTTTTATATTTTATTTACTCATGGTTTGTCAGTTTCATATTTTTTTAATCAAAATAAAATCATGTTTGTTCATTACCATTTTTAAGTTGCTAAAATATTTTAATATAACCACGTGAGATTCACTAAACAATTTCATAAACACATTTCTTATTCAGTATAAAATTATGAATAAAAATAGTAATGAACAATTTAAAAATTTTAAATAAAGTTCGATGGTATAACTAAAACGAATCTGAATAAGAAACGAACTATTTTTATTTAGAGACTAAAACATCTTTTGTATTTTTATCAAGGTTCTAAAATGCGTAATGTGCGGCGAGGCGGCGAGGTCGCGTATTGAGCCTAGGCGTGTCTAAGCGTGGCAATGCGCGACCGATGCGCAAAAATGAGCGATGCGAGGCCAGGCGGCAAAGCCAAGCATCAAGCATAGGCGTGCCTAGGCGCAAGCATATGCGAGCATTTTAGAACACTGATTTTTATAGAGTGATAATAGAAATTATGACAGTTGTTATATGTTGTCTATTAATAGTGGCACGTCCTGACACGCCCATCTCACTTGTTCACCCACCATGATGGTCTCATAACTCGCATCTGACAGGTGGACAGTAATAAACTGACTGTCGGTGAACTCATACCCATGACCCGTGGAGTGACAGTTACCATTGATGTTTGGGCAACTGTAACGTCTATCATTAACTCTGAGTAATGAATGAGATGAAATGGCACCCTTCATTAATGACAGACTCCCCCAAATAACCCCTATTAATAGAGGTGGAACCCTCCAGATAAACAGGAGTGTCATATTTCTATATTGTTATTCTACATATATAATTCGATCGTCTACTGATTATCACACCAGAATGGACACGGAAGATAGAAGCCCTACGACTATTTTGCAGGTCTCCACCACTGTCGCCACCGTGCTCAGAGGAGGAAAAAAACTTTTATCATCAATTGGCAGCGTCTGTGGGAATCCCGTACAAAAAGTCGTAACTCGAACTATAAGAATGAAGAATGCAATCGCCCCCCAGGCCCCATTGAGGATATTGACACTGAGTGGTAGTTAAAGTCGATTTGGTAGATCTCCAGGATATAGCTGTACCACCATATGTGAATAGATAATCTATCTAAGATCTAGCTTTATATGGATCAGATAAATATCATCCATCAGCATGACCTACTAATTATGGCAGAAATTGTTTAAATAAAATAAACCCACATAAATTGTTCCTTGAAGATAACGAAATACACGTTTGATTCCATTCCAATGCCTTTGTATGAGAGTAGAAATATATTTGGCTAATAAATTTATTGAAAATGACATATCTAGCTATGTGTTATTAACAAGATACATTAGCGCACCTATTGCACTAAGATATGGTATTTCAGGACCAAGAAGTTCTTCGCCATCCTCTCGAGGTCTAAAATGATTCTTATTCACATCAAGTAAGTGAACAATCATTGGGGTACTCAATGTGTAACACCGCAAGTCCAGAAACTCTGGACTTAGAAGTGTTAGCATTTAATTAGCACTTTAAAAAAAATCATAAATGCGGAAAGTGGTTAAAGGTTGTTATTGAATAAACACAATAACTGGGGAAAACTTCATTGTTTGACTAAATTAAAATAAGTAAAAGAATAGTATTCCAAAGACATTAATCGGCCTAAGACATCTTATTTCTGAAATAATAACAAAAATAAAACTTTGATTTAAACAATACTGAGTCCACTTCGCCCCAAGCAATCGTTTCAAATCATTTAGCTCTCATCATCTGAAAAGTGAAGAACATGGGAAGAGCTAATGCCTAGTAAGCAAACCTCGTGCACGTGATAATGTATGCTTAAGATATGCATTGGTTTCAAATAGTTTTCTAGGATATGTATCCCCTCTTTTCTTATCCTTTAAAAACTTTAATATTGCGAGCTCACTTTTGTGTATCGTCTATCCAATCTGGGCCATTATTATTTGGAACCCGTTCCATCTACCGGTAGTACCGCAAAGCGGTTAAACATTAAACATTGAACATTAACATTCAACATTGTCATTTGTCGGGTGCGCCGGTCCTCCACGCCCCCATTTTCCACTCACACCATTCATGAGATAGGCGTACACCACTTCTTTTATAAAATTGGAATATATATCTTTCTTGTGTAAAATATACATTTTAACATTATCGTTTAAATCTTTACTTCATGCATGCTTGTGGATGTCTTAACATGAATGACATGCAACATCGCGTGAAACATTAATAGCATTTAAATACATATAAAACTATATCAAAGTATATCATGTTCACATAATAACAATTTATGTAACGCATCTAAACATTTAACATTGCACTCTACAAATGAATTCTAGGAGAGGTTTACTTACTTGAATATATAGAAACTTATTTTGGAATATCAAGTGGAGCTGTCATTGGCCACCCACGAAATCAACGTGTCAAAAGTCCTAAGTCATTTCCATTGATTAAAAGAAAATCTATATATATCATTTATTTTATTGTCATAATAGCTCCGACTATATATTGTCTTATCATGAGTACCAATTTAATATTATAAATTAAATGATAAAACACTTATATTAGAGTGTCTTAAAACAACCGTTTATATAAATCGATTAAAAAAATACCGGTATCAAGTAATTAAATTTCTTCACTTGCATATCCGTGTGTGCTTTTATATATATGCAAGTGAAGAAACCCACAATTATACTTTAAGATATAAATGGATATAAGTATATGCATGCACGGTTTTGTAAGTGAAGAAATTCATCATTATTCTTTAATATTCACATGGATACATAGAAAGATATATGCATCTATGGGTATATATAAATAAAGAACAGAGGCAACCAACTTAAATTATCCTAGGATATTTCATGTGATTTTCTAAGCAATTAATTTTATTTTTATTTTATTTTAACTTGAACCAATTGATTTTATTTTAACTTGAACCAATTGATTTGAAAAATAAAAACATATTATTAAGATCACATTAGAATGCAGAAACTATTCAAGCTATAAGAAAATAGATGAACTTGTTTCATAATTTAGTCACTAAATTCTATTACAAGATAATGGAACCATTAATATATAAATTCAATCACCAAATTAATTGACAAAGAATAAAATAAATAATTAGTTATTAATACCTTTTTCAAAATGTCCAGAAAGTGGTTGAAATTCCAAAAGATGTTAAGATGATGAAAATATTTTGAAGTAGAATGATTCTTGACTTGGAGAGAAATGGAAATGGCAATATATGAAGATTAGTGTTCAAATAGGAGGTTTTTCCTATTTTCAATAGTAGACACACATTTAAAAATCAATTATGCAATTTATGTGAATAAAACTCCACTAGATTGGTGTCATTCACGGTTGTTTAGGCCCATATTCATGTTTTATTTAGTAAATTAATTTAATTATATTTTACTTTATATAAAAGAAAATGAATATGTTCAAAAGGCATGTCTAGATTCATTAATCTATACAATATTGAAATAGGCACCTCATAATTAAAAATATTATATACTTTAATTTAAGTTTAAATAAAATTATAAGTGTCTTGTAATTTAAATTAATAGGCACGTCGATCGTCTAGGGAGTCCACGGAACATTCCACTGCAAAACTATGGTTAGTCACAAAAATGATAATTTATTAATTAAAGATTAAATATAATATTTGGACAAGTATCATCAAAATCTATAAAAATAATGTAAATGAACATGCGTCGTTACACAATGGATGTGTCATTTCCATATAAAATCATTTAAGGACCTTTTTTGTATATGTTGACTAATGGATGAAAATTCTATAAGCTAAATACTCAAGTTGTAGACCAATGCAAATTTTTGTTTTTCCCAAACTTTTCATTTCGAACTCTTTCTTTAGATAATCAACTGCTTTTGGAAGCTCTTAATGAGTTCCAATGATATTTAAATAGTCAACATATACATCAATAATAGTAAATCCGGATATTGATTTCTTTATAAAAACACACGGACATATGAGATTATTTTTATATCATTTTTTCAACAAATATTCGCTGTGATGGTTGTACCACATGCGACCAGATTCTTTCAATGTATACAATGATCTCTGTAATTTGATTGAAAATAATTCACGAGATCTTGATATACATGCTTCAGACATTTTAAATCCTTCAGGAATTTTCAGGTGGATATCATTATCAAGCATGCCATATAAATAGGCTGAAACAACATGCATTAGATGCATATCTAGTTTTTCATGTATTGTCAAACTAACTAGATATTGAAATGTAATACCGTCCATCACATGAGAATATGTTTCTTCATAATAAATACTAGGCCTTTGCGAAAATCCTTGTGCTACAAATTGTGCTTTATATCTCACGACCTCATTTTTCTCATCTATTTTCTGCACAAATACCCATTTGTAGCCAATAGGTTCTATCCCTCCAGGAGTTCGGACAACAAGTCCAAAAACTTGCATTTCTCTAATGAGTTTAATTCTACTTGGATTGTATCTTTCCATTTTAACCAATCATTTATACATCGGCATTCTTCGACAGATCTTGATTCGTTATCCTCATTTTCATTTATAATATTAAGGGCTATATAGTATGCAAATATACTACCAACTTTTGTTTCTTCTCGATTCCATCTATTTTCGTGTAGATACATAACTTATTAAGATATCTTCATTATTTCCATCTTCAGGTACTTGAACCTCTTCTAAGGTTTTCTCATTAGTTATGTCAGTATACTCTTCAAGAGTACTTGCCTCAATAGGATCATCTTGATTGTTTTCTCCAATTTTCTTTCATAGATTTTTATTTTTAGAATCGATTGGTCTGCCTCGCTTTAGGCGTGCTTTAGATTTATTAGCTATAGTTATCCTTCTAGGACTTCAATCTTAAAGGGTGCATTTTCAGCTGGAATGTGAGACTTAGGGTGTGTTCGATTGGTAGCATGGAAAAATGATGGAAAATGAAAACATTTTCCATAGAAGTGGGAAAATTAATTCCACTATCTAGGCAAGAAAATTTTTTCCAAGAAAGAAGGCAAATGCATGCTTTAAATACTTGTACCTAGAAAATGTATTAGATTTTTCATGTGCCAATCAAACAACAAAGTGGGAAAATAAAAGGGTTGGATTTGACAAGATTTTCCATGGAAGTGACATTTTCTATGGAAAATGTTTGAATCAAACACACCATTAGTTATTCTTTTTGAGTCAGTGAATGCATCTCGTAATTGATTGGCTATATTTTGCAAATGAATAATCTTTTGAACTTCTTGTTCACATTGCCTTGCTCGAGGATCTAGATTAGACAAAGGTGAAGCATTTTGTGTTATTTCTTTTGCCAACTGTCTATTTTCTTCTCCTAATTTTGGGAACAGTGACCGTCGACGAAACATACTAAAAACATATCACCTATTTGGGATTCATGATATTTTATAAATATTTTATTATAGAAGAAGATTCATACCTAACATATATCTCCAGCCTTCTTTGAAGACCCATCTTAGTACGTTGTGGTAGAGCATTTGGTACATATACCGCACAACCAAAAGTAAATAGGGAGTTCTGTTCTCATAAATAAATGTGTGGCAATTAATTGGAGTCCTTTAATATATGATTTTGCTATACCATTTTGTGTTTGAACATGGGAAACATGATGTTCAACTTTTATTCCTATTGACATGCAACAATTATTAAAAGATTGTGATGTAAAATCACTAAAATTATGAAGATGAATTGTCTTGATAGGATAATTTGGAAACTGTGGTCGTAATCGGATAATTTGAACAAGCAATCTCGTAAACGTCGAGTTGCGAGTAGATAACAAACTCACATGTGACCATCTAGTAGATACATGTATTAAAACCATAAAATATCTAAATGGCCCACACTGATGGAGAATAGGCCCATGTATATCACCCGGAATTCGTTCCAGAAATACTGGAGATTCATTCCCAACTTTAGCTAGTGATGGTCTAATGACCAATTAACCCAGAGAACAAGCAACACACGGGAATTCATTAGATAGAAGAATCTTCTAGTTCTCCAATGTATGTCCATTCGAGTTTTCAATAATTCTTCGCATCATTATAAATCCAGGGATGGCCTCACCGGTCGTGCCAAACAATAAAATCCTTTGGATTATCAATCTCTAGGTTCAATATAGCATTTGCTTCAATTGTACTAATATTTACATAATAGTAACTGTCAGCGATTTTATGTGTTTAATATTTCGCAAGTGTACGGATCACTCAACTAATAAAATGGATTTTGAGTCCAGGTATCGAACCCACAGAGATTTAGATAGTTCAATTCAATTATAATAACATTAACCGAATCTATTAACTTTGGAAAATTGATGATTAAGAACTAATTAAACTATAAACTAAGAACAATTAACTAATTATAATTCAAACAAATCAAAGATTAAATTAAAGAAGAATTACTTTAAAATTGGGAAAAAAAAAAAGAAAAGCGTACTAGGATCCCGAATCCACTTACACAAATTTCATTTAACCCGAACCGTGGAATTTGATAACATGATTTAATTATAAAGATCAATATTCTAAATTTGTTTAACAATCTCTCTCGAGTAGAATTAAACATATTCCTATATGTGACCCGACTATATCTCTATGACGGATGCGAACATACAAGAATGCATTAGAATTTGTGAATACTTAGAGATTACGTAAAGCATAGCAGTATATCTCTATTCCCTATCGGACTCTACGATAATTGATATATGTATAACCTATTTTCCATCTCTCGAAGGTAAAACAAGCCACAAGACTCATACAACTATTGCGCACATAATTGTAGATAAAGAGAAATCAATATCAATTATTCAAAATAAAAAACGTGCTTAAATATCAAAAACTAGGTTCAAACAATTAAAGGATCATGATACAAGTTTCATCAAGATCCTAGCACTAAAAGAATTAATCTAACATATTAAGAAGAAGAAAATAAAAAGAAAAAGAAAATATGGAAGCCATCACCCGGATCGGAAGAAATCTTGAACTTGATCTTCATTGAATTGTTGTAAAGATAAATCTTGATATTCGTTCTTGTTTCTCTTCTTGTTTTCTCCCAAAAATCGGCCTCTAAAACTTCACAAAAAACGACTCTTTGTTATGAGTTAATAACTCATATTTATAGTTATCTAATTGTACCAAAAAAGATCTCAAAATATTATGAAAATCGCGTTAAAAAATGTTTCCTAATTGTATTAGGACTGAAAAAAGGAAAAACAAAAAATCCACACAGCCATTTAGCCTGGGCAATCGCCTAGGTGCGCTGATTTGCTCCCTGTTCTTGATTGCTGTTGCTGGGTGATCGTCTAGCTTGCAATTTTGTTGTTCTGCTGTTTTAGTCCTTCAAGTTTCTACAACCTCCAATTTGGTCTTTCATCTTTGGGTCTTGGTCATTTTAGTCTTCAAACTTTTATATTGTTTTCTTTAGTCCTCAAACTTTCCATAACCTCTAATTTGGTCCTCAAGCTTCAAGTTTTAATCATCATACTTCTGAAATATTTGTCAAGTTGTTGCTCTTTTCGTTCAATCTTTTCCAATTGCTTACAGACAAATCCAAAACTGAAATAGAAGCAATAATAAACTAAATTAAGTAAAAATTCAATAAAATAACACAATAAAAGCTTAGTTTAAAGGTCTGAATAAGTGCACAAAATGCACTTATCAGTAACCATAAGAAAAGGTAGGTAACCTTTCTAATATACATTTTTTACTCGAGATAATAGAAGTAATATGTATAGATACTCTATATTATTTTCATTTGTAGTCTCAATATGGTACCTGTTTTGACGTATGTCTTTGAAACTTAACAGATTTCAATTTGATTTAGTGGAGAATAAAGCGTAATTGATAATAAATTTTGTTCCTTCTCTTAACACAATAATAGCTCTTCCGGAGCCTTTAATAATATTTATAAAACTTGATATTATATTAACATTAGTTTCTATTATGATCAGGTTTGTAAATTATTTTTTGTTTCTAAGTAAGGTGTGCGTTGTACCACTATCTGCTAAGCAAATATCTCTATCTTTGATCTTGGAGTCAATCGAAGAATGATTAATGTCCATGTTCTTCATTACCAATAGAAAGACATAATAAATAATGAATTTAAATCAAGATTTTTATAAAGAAATATTCATTAAAATAATACACCAATATAAACAAAACATACACTTGAGCAACCATAAGTAATTTAATACCATTTCAATACTAGTTAATGTTTTCACTTGTCTTCAAGTAAAATGTTGATCTTACTACTAGAGAGTTTATTTTTGTTATCAAATTATTCAAAGAAACCAATAGCATCCAAGTGTGTTATTCCCGAAGAGTCAAAGTAATTTTTTTTCCTTGGTATGTGAAATTTGTTTCCACATTCTTTTCTTTCTCCTTCTGGGAGGCTTTATATAATTCAACTAGATATTTGTCTGTATGACAAATACGTGACCAATACTATTTCATTTCACACCTATAAAACAAACTGCCTGATTCTTTGGACATTGTATTTTGATGAGCTTTACCCCTTTCTCCATCGTGTGTAGACCTTTTAAAATTTGAAGAATTATTGCTATATTCACCACGATACCAAACATTATTTCGACCCCACCAGGACCACGACCACGACTAGGACCATGACCACGTGTCAGGGCCCGCAGCTATCCTTAGCCCCCTGACAGCATTTGCAGCCGCAGTTGCCCAACTTCGACCGCACCTTTGTAAATATTACTTTCAGTTATTACTTCCGTTAGTTTGTAATAGGTTATTTTCCGTTATGATTCTTCAACCCTTTTAATGTCTACTCATGTAACTTAGGTTTTTGTTATTTAAGCTATTATAGGGGGTAGTTGGTATTCGAAGTCTTGTCAAGTTTACTGGTGTTGACCCCCTGCACCATCAATTGTAATTTACTGCTTTCGTCAATCAATGATCAAGCTATTTTCAACGCATTCAAATTTTCTGTTGCTAAGCTTTCTTTAATTTGTTGAATCGATCGAGAAAAGGCGGAAGGTAGTCGAGAGGAGTCGACTACTGCCGTACGGTGCCCCTTTTGTGCTAGAAAGAAAGGCGCCCCGTGAAAGTTGTTATCAGAGCTGCGGCTCAAGACACACGAGTAGAAAGCGATGGAACCGAATGCATCACACATCACTGAGGTGGTGGATCACAAAAAGAGTACTAAGCAGCGCTTGGATGCGCTCGATGGGCAAAGTACTAGGTTATGTGACGCTGTCGAGACCCTTGAGGAAAAGGTCGAGACAGCAGAGATAGACATCTGTGAACTGAACATCCAACTGGATGAGAGTCGGATGATGTGCGCAGCGATAACTGATGCTGTTGCAATGCTTCTCGATCTGCGGGAAGAAATGGAAGCCATGAGACTTCAGTTGCGAATTCTTCATAATGTGGTTGGCAATGGGCAAGCCCCTGCACAAGAGTATGCACCTAGGCTCAGAATTCCAGAATCGCGTACCTATGGTGGGGCGTACAACGCGAAAGAAGTTGAGAACTTCTTGTTTGACATGGAACAATACTTTCTTGCTGCCAATATTGAAGACGGGGCAAGAAGGGTGTCGACAGCTACCATGTATCTGGGTGGAGATGCAAAACTATGGTGGCGGACAAAATATGCTGATATTCAGGCCAACAGGGCCCAGATAGACACATGGGAACTTCTTAAGGAAGCGATCAGAACACAGTTTTTTCCAGAAAATGTGGAATATCAGGCCCGACGGGCACTATGAGAACTGAAACATACTGGTTCCATTCGGGACTATGTGAAAATCTTTTCAGGGCATATGCTGGACATCCGAGACATGTCTGAAAAGGACAAGCTCTTCACTTTCATGGAAGGGCTGAAACCATGGGCGAGAACTGAACTACAAAGACAAAAGGTGGCTGATGTGAGCACGGCTATGGGAGCTGCCGAGTGCTTGATGGACTATCAATCAGAACCCAGAAAGGAGCGGCTGCAAGTTAATAGCCAATCCCGAGGGGGAGGAAATAGATCCTTCAAGCCCACCTCAAACTCAAATAGGGGAGAACGCTATTCTCACCATAAAAGAGGCCATCAGGGTGGCTATCAAGGTAACCATCAGGATAGCTATCAGGGTAACCATCAGGGCAACAACTAGAACAAAGGAAAGGCTCCAGAGAGCAAATCTAGTACGACCCCTAGAAAGGATGGATGTTTCTTATGCGGTGGGCCTCACAGGGTGAAGGATTGCCCACAGAAACAGTTTGTGAATGCTTTGAGCCAACTGACAAGTGGAACATCAGGTTCGAAGCAACACGTCCCGCAGGCTAGCAGTCATTGCGAAGCCGATTCTGAAGAGGATGAGGATGTCGTTGGGGCATTCTCACACCGATGCAGCACAATATCTCATCGGGTGATTGAAAAGGGTGATGTATCCTAGAAAAAGGTGGAACAAGAAGCGCCGAAGCCTCGTGTTTGTAAGGCTAAAGGCTTGATGTACATTGATGTGAAGATCAATGAAAAACCAATCAAGGCCATGGTAGATACCGGGACTACGCATAACTACCTTGCAAGTCCCGAAGTAGAGCGCCTCGGGCTTGTGCTGGAGAAAGGTAGTGGAAAGGTGAAGGTAATCAACTCAGTTGCTCAACCAATCGCTGGAGTAGCCAAATCTGTGCTTATTAAAATTGGTCCTTTTGAAGGGAGGACTAATTTGTCTGCAGTTCAGATGGATGACTTCAAGCTGATTTTAGGGTTGGAGTTCCTTCGGGATACGAAGACGGCAGTGTTACCGTTTTCTGATTCTTTGATGATGATGGGGGAACAAGCCCTGTGTCATCCCCACGCTAGTTGAGAAAATAGGTGAGAAGAGCATCTCAGCCATGCAGTTCAGTAAGGACTTCAAGCGAAATGAACATTCGTTTCTGTGTACTCTTCATCTGGAAGAGATTGAAGAAGCAACTGGCCCTATCCCAAAACCTGTTAGAAGACTTTTACAGGAATTTAAGGATGTTATGCCGGAGGAATTGCCAAAGAGATTACCGCCAAGGAGGACTATTGATCACGAAATTGAGCTTATACCGGGTGCCAAGCCTCCTACCAGGGCGTCCTATCGAATGGCTCAACCTGAGCTAGAAGAGCTTAGGAAACAATTGGCTGAAATGCTGGATAGTGGGATTATCGTGCCTGCGAAATCGCCATATGGAGCTCCAGTGCTATTTCAGAAAAAGTCTGACGGTTCTCTTCGGATGTGCTGTGACTATCGTGCCTTGAACAAAATTACGGTAAAAAACAGTTATCCGATTCCGCTAGTGGCAGATTGCTTCGACCGTTTGAACAGGGCGAAGTACTACACAAAAATTGATCTAAGGTCCAGATACTGGCAAGTCCGGATCAAAGAAGGAGACGAAGCGAAGACTACAGTGGTAACTAGATATGGGGCATTTGAATTCAAAGTTATGCCTTTTGGATTGAGAAATGCTCCCGCAACCTTCTGCACGATGATGAATCAGGTACTTCACGGGTTTCTAGACAATTTCGTGGTGGTGTACTTGGATGACATCGTAATTTATAGCGAGACTCTAGAGGAGCATGTTCAGCATGTGAGGAAAGTTCTTATTCGTCTACGGGAGAATGAACTTTACGCAAAACCATCCAAATGCTCATTTGCCCAGACCTCTATCAGCTTTTTGGGCCACATTATTGAGCAAGGAAAAGTCCGCATGGATAGTAAAAAGGTTAATGCTATTAAAGATTGGCAACCACCAAAGCATGTACATGATGTACGTTCGTTCCTTGGGTTGGCCAACTACTATCGAAGATTTGTGAAAGGGTATTCAGAAATCGTTCTGCCGTTAACTGAATTAACCAAGAAGGAGAAGGCTTGGGAGTGGTCGGCATCATGCCAAGCCGCCTTTGAGAAATTGAAGGAGTCTATGTGGACAGATCCAGTTTTGGCCTTACCAGATATGGCTAAAGCTTTTGAAGTGCAGACCGATGCTTCAGATTTTGCTCTAGGAAGAGTCCTAATGCAAGAAGGGCATCCGGTGGCATATGAGAGTCGAAAGCTGAATAATGCAGAGCACTGTTACTCAGGGCATTAAAAGGAGTTATTGGCAGTGGTCCACTGCCTCAGGGTATGGCGTCATTATTTGCTTGGGTCTCCTTTCATTGTGAAGACAGACAACACTGCTGTGAGTCACTTCATGTCTCAATCGAAACTTTCAAGCAAGCAGGCTCGTTGGCAAGAACTTCTTTTCAGAGTTCAATTTTGTATTGGAGTATCGGGCTGGATCTAGCAATCATGTAGCAGATACACTCAGTCGGCGGGCTGACTTGGCTTCTATCTGCTCAATGGCGGCTCTTTCAGGGAGCAATGTTACTACAACCACAAGGGACCAAATACGGGCACTTTTGGAGAAGGACCCCGCAACAATCTATTTGGTCGACCTCGTCAAACTGGGAAAAACTCGACAGTTCTGGTTGGATGAGGGTCTACTGAAGACGAAAGGAAACCGCCTCTATGTTCCAAAGGGTGGAGATTTGAGGAGATTCTTAATCACGGAATGCCACGACACGCTTTGGGCTGGACATCAGGGAGAGGAACGCACTTTTGCTCTATTGCAGCGTGCTTACTATTGGCCGCAAATGAGAGATGACATTGCGACTTATGTGAAAACTTGTTTGGTTTGTTAACAGGATAAGCCAGATCATCAGAAGAAGGCGGGCTTACTGGAGCCCCTTCCCGTCCCAACTAGACCATTCGAGAGCGTATCGATGGACTACATTGTCAGCTTGCCAAAGGTTGGAGATCTTGGCACTATCATCGTCGTGGTGGACCGTTTATCAAAATATGTGACATTTATCGCAGCACCTAAGTATGTATCCGCTGAAGAGACCGCTCGCCTCTTCTTCAAGCACATTGTCAAATACTGGGGGTTGCCTAAAGATATAGTCAGTGATCGAGATCCTCGATTCACTGGCACATTTTGGATCGAGTTATTCAAACTCCTTGGTTCAACTTTGAGCATGAGTTCTTGTTTTCACCCACAATCTGACGGACAAACTGAGCGGTTCAATTCGATACTGGAAGAATATCTTCGGCACTTTATCTCTACTTCGCAGAAAAACTGGGTGAAACTCTTGGATGCGGCTCAGATTTGCTTCAATGCCCAGAAGAGCTCTTCCACCAATAAGAGCTCTTTTGAGATTGTTACTGGCCAGCAACCGTTACTCCCTCATACTGTGAACATTGATCAAAGTACCAAGTCTCCTCAAGCTAAGGGCTTCTCTCAAGAGTGGAAACGAAATATTGAAATTGCTCGGAGTTATCTTGAGAAAGCACAGAAACGGTACAAAAAGGCTGCTGATCAGAAACGTCGTTTTCTAGAATTCAACGTGGGAGATCTGGTGATGGTGAAACTCCCTGACAAACGCCAGTATAAGGTAATAAGAGGAACATATTCTCGATTGATGCCGAAATATATCGGGCCATTACCTATCATGAAGCGGATTGGAAGAGTTGCTTACAGAATTGAACTTCCTTCATGGTGCAAAACCCACAATGTCCTCCATGTTAGTGTACTTAAGCCATATTTTGCAGATAAGGAGGATGCATCCAGAAATAAGCCAAAGCGATCTATATTTGAAGTGAAGAAAACAGGTAAGAGGATTGCTGAAGCTATTATTGATCACAGAGTTACTCGAGCTTCCAAGAAAGATCACCAGGAGTACTTAATCAAATGGAGCGGATGCAGCAGCGAGGAGAATACTTGGGAAAGAGTTAAAGACCTTGGAGCCTTCAAACCTCTACTTGAAGAATATCATGCAAAGATGGCACCGAGGACGTCGCCAAATCAAATGGGGGAGAATGTCAGGGCCCGCAGCTATCCTTAGCCCCTGACAGCATTTGCAGCCGCAGTTGTCCAACTTCGACCGCACCTTTGTAAATATTACTTTCAGTTATTACTTCCGTTAGTTTGTAATAGGTTATTTTTCGTTATGATTCTTCAACCCTTTTAATGTCTACTCATGTAACTTAAGTTTTTGTTACTTAAGCTATTATAGGGGGTAGTTGGTATTCGAAGTCTTGTCAAGCTTACTGGTGTTGACCCCCTGCACCATCAATTGTAATTTACTGCTTTCGTCAATCAATGATCAAGCTATTTTCAACGCATTCAAATCTTCTGTTGCTAAGCTTTCTTTAATTTGTTGAATCGATCGAGAAAAGGCGGAAGGTAGTCGAGAGGAGTCGACTACTGCCGCACGGTGCCCATTTTGTGCTAGAAAGAAAGGCACCCCGTGAAACCACGTCTACGTTCACGATTAGTAGATATTATTGAATTCACTTCAAGAAATGCAGTAGAACCATTTGGACGAGCTTTGTGTTTTTTCATTAGAATCTCATTATTTTGCTCAGCCACAAGAAGACATAAAATTAATTTAGAGTATTTCTTAAAACCCCTCTCTCGATATTGCTGTTGTAGGAGCACATTTGATGCATGGAAGGTATAGAATATTTTCTCTAACATTTATTGACCAACAACCTTTTTTCTATGTATAATTTCAATTTAGAACTTATTTTGAACATTGCTGAATTATACTCGACTACAATTTAAAATCTTATAGTCTGAAGTGTAACCATTCAAAACGAGCATTTGGAATGATTACAATTTTCTGATGGTCATAACTCTCTTTTAAGTTATTCCAAAGATCTTCAGATTTTTAACAGCGAGATATACATCTTTTAATCCTTCATCTAGATGGCGGTGATTAAAGATCATAGCCTTAGCCTTTATTTGGCTAGTTGCATCATTCTCCTCTTTAATTGTTTTTCCAAGGCCCATTGATTCCAAGTGGAATTCAGCATCTAGCACCCATGATACATAAGAATAATATCTAAGAAAATCAAGCTTTGCCAAATTTGCCATGGTAAACTTTCATAAAATCAATAATATGATTAGCAATTGAATAGACAATAGTAAATCATAAAAATATGAGTAATATGTGCACACTAGATTTCAAAAATCATACAAATTAATTCACAATGAATATAAACAAGGGGCATACATATCCAAAAACCAAGACTTAAAATCCTATAGCTTTTGTTTAGGAATTGTGACCTGATTCCATAATAAAAAGCTTCAACTTTCACTCATAACCAGGCATTATGATTCAGTCCTCTCTGCACTATAGTCAACTTCCATGATTTTTTCAAAAATTACACGTTTATTGGATAAGGTCGTTCTTTACATATTTGAAAACTCGTTTATGAGTTCACTATATGTATACCATTGGACAGTTCTGCACACTTTCGATAGCAAATTTATAACTCACCCATTTTAAATCTGATTTACGAATCGTAAAATTATAATAATAATAGACTCATAAATCTATCATATCCAAGTGGTCTTAGGACCAAAAGTATTACCAAAAAATCCAGATTTAAGTTTAAATTTACTGCTTGTGCGGGGAAGATGTTGATTTTCAGAATACTTTCTTTTATCAACTTTATCAATATAAGTACTTATTTAATGAAAATAAAACACTTTAATTAATTAAGCATGATATGTAACCAATAATATGTTAGAGAGATATAAGGTTAGTATAAACATAATTGATTACACCATAAAATTGTATTATTCAGGAATAATGATTTATGCAAAAACGACTGCTACTATGCTTTGTTATAATTTATTAATAGTAATAATCAACAATTTAGGTGTCAAAATATCATATAAAGGACGGATATATTTAAAACCATCCATTATGGCAAAGAACCGACCATGTTGGTGGTAAACGAACATATAAAATACAGAATTTAAAACCATGAATTTAGGTACAACCGATCATATAGGTGGTAAAAGAATATATAGAATTGTTATTTTCCGTATGTGGATGAAATGATCAAATAATTGGTTGACTAGAACTAGTGCTGATAACGTGTTATAAAATTAAAAATAGAAAAAAAACTTAACAACCCAAGATGATTTTTTTTGTAGAGATTGTAGGGAGAAAATCTCTTTCTCAAATTCTTATCTCGAAAATTATGTGTACAAAATGGATTACAAACACCTCCTTATATATGCAATAAAATAGTGCAAGTTGTCTGCCCACTTGCATATCATTTTACATGATAAAATTAAATATTTATAGAATTTGAGCAAAAATTCAAAATAGGAATCCACACACATATCAATTGTTAGATCAATTTAATAAGTTGATAATTTCACAATAGTCTATTTTTTAATTGTATACAACTTACATTGTTACTATTTTGAAATCGAATTACTCGCACAAAATAACTACGAAGAAATTTGTTTTCACGATCTTGTAAAATTACTCGACTTTCACCAAACACTAATAAAAAAAAAAAAAAGAAGTGTCTATACTAATTATCAACAATAATTGAAAATGTAGCCTCATGACATATTCACATTTAAGGAATATGATATTTGTTACATGCAAAAATTATTACAGGCATAAGTGTCCCATAATAATTCGTCTATACAAGACCAAAATCATCAAGACAAAAAACTTCCTTTTTCACTATTCAAATTTCTCATCAAATTGGAGCAATTAAGAAGGCAGAAAGGTGTATAATTTAGTGTGGCCATGTATTTACGAGTAGAGCCCTAGTAGTGATCTAAAATATGTACTGCGTGATTAAGTGTAGAAGTCGAGTTTTAAATTTTTCAAATTTAAACGAAACTTAAACAAAGGCGAGACAAGGATAAGACGATGCGCGAGACTTAATTAAACATATTTAGACGGAGCCTAGACACCTATACTAACTTTTTAGGTTTCACAAAATATATAAATAATAATAATATTTAACTAATTTATAATTATTTATAAGCATTAATAAACATATTTAGACGGAGCGTAGACACCTATACTAACTTTTTAGGTTTCACAAAATATATAAATAATAATAATATTTAACTAATTTATAATTATTTATAAGCATTAATCAACATGATCAAACATTAACTATACTTACATTTAAATTTCCTTACTTCATTTCAATCGAATAACTAAAACGAACACGAAACATGATGTCACGCGCGTATTATAGCAGCTGAGTGTAATGGAGCCGAACCCACCGAGCCCGTTAAATGAATCCTCTTCCTTTCATCGAAAATTTTCAAAATCACAAAACCCCAAATATACGCGCCCTTGACCTAAATATTTTGCCCTGAAATTTCAATTGCAACTCATTTTCACTCACACACCTGCAATCAACATCTGCACGGACTATTTTTGCATCTATACTCTCCCCTAAAACCCTTGGATTTTACTTTAGACACACAGACACTGATATTCGGGGGTTTATAGCTTTCACGATTTGGGGTTCATGGCTTCGGAAAAGGAATCTTTAGAGGAGAGCAAGAAGCTAGACAGTGAGGAGAAGGACCCAACTAAAGTTGAAGAGAAAGGTGAAGTCAAGGAAGACCCAGATGAAGAAAAAGTGGAGGAATTAGAGGAGGAGGAGGTGAAACAAGAAAAGGAAGACGAAAAAGGGGAGGAAAATGAAGGGGAAGAAGAAAGTGAAGGGGAGGAGGAAAAAGAAGGGGAAGAAGAAAGTGAAGGGGAGGAGGAAAAAGAAGGGGATGAGGAAAAAGAAGAGGAAAATAAAGGGGAAGAAGAGGAGGGTCAAGATGGAGACGAAGATGAAGACGAAGAAAAAGAGCTAGATGAAGGAGAGGGTGAGAAAGTAGAAGAAGACGAGAGAAAGGGAAAAAAGAAGGGAAAGAGTGAGAAGAAAAACGTGAAGAAAGGATTGAAAACTGAGAAAAGTGGGGCTAAAGTGCAAAATGAGAAGGAAGAATTATCATCACCAAGGACTCCTAGAGGCGACAGGCCGATGAGGGAGAGGAAGACGGTGGAGCGGTTTACTGTGAATGCAACACCCAGCAGCTCTGCCACCAAACCTTTGGCCATTGAAAAGGTATGTTAATCATTACTAAGAATTTGGAGTTTTAATGGTGGACCGTTTTGTTTATGCGTTTAATACTTGGTATCAACGTGGAAAAAGAAAAGAAAACCGGAAAGGAAACATTTTTCCTGTCATTTCTTAGGGAACTTTGGATTTTAATCTAGAGTGGGAAAGGAACATCACTAGGTGGGGAAGAAATGGAGAAGAAAATGGGAATAGCTCGTGTTTTATTCATACTCAGACAAATATTTCTATATTACTTCAACTGTCATCTGCAATTATGCAAGGATGAAATTAATATCCGCTTTTACATTGCTTTCATTTCCTTATTGTTTTCCAATAATCAAGATCTCAAGTGGGGCATGAATGATACCGTGCATGTTTTCGCTTTTCTGTGGTACTTATGGAATTTGTGACTAGTACTTACCAAATGATTCTATTGACATTGGGTGCATAACTACAGGGTCGAGGTACACAGCTTAAGGACATCCCAAACGGTATGATTTCATCATTTCATTCAATACCCGTGATACTGTATCATTTGTTTCTGAATTTGGTTTCTCAATAAGTCTGATTTTTTTTGCTATAGCATGACATCACTTTTGGAACTTGTAGCATTAAATCATGATATCTGTATTTGTCTTGTAAAACGCTGTTTGTTGGAAATATCACTTTAGTGTGATTGCATGGTATCTGACAAAAACAAACTGGAGGGGTTTATTTGATATCCTTAATTTCTTTTGTCCCATACAAATATCTAGCTTACAGAAATATCTGATATCATGGAACATGTAGTATCACTGCGCTAATGAGTTATTTACAAATTGCACTTACTCAACTAGATATTCAGTCTTGTCTTAGAATTTAGATACATAGAGTACAATCAGTATTTAATAATGCCTCTTCAATTGTACTACTATTTTATTCAAATATTCAATCAAGTTGCTCAGCATGTGAAATTCATATCAAAGGTCACAGTAACATAAATACATAGAGCATTTGATCTGCTATTTGATTCATTATATCCAAGCATCTTTGGGGGTAAAAAGGGATGCAGGAAAAGGACTTCTTTTATAGGTTAGTTTAGGTCCTTCAGTTCTGGTTCTTTCATGAAGCCAAAGTTCAATAAATGTACAGGATACTGTTTTAAAGTGATTCCATCAGATTTTTTGCACTACTGCAGTCTGCATCAAGTTTGCTGGTATTTTGTACTGTTTAGTGGACTTGTCTACACAAAAACATGTACCTCTTCCTCACACTTGTATTACAAATGTTTCAGTGGCTTTCAAGTTGTCCAAGAGAAAGGGTGATGAAAACCTGCAGATTCTTCACAGCATTCTTTTTGGCAAAAAATCAAAGGTTACATCTTGAACAGTCCTTTTGAATAAGCATTTTATTCAAAACCTGCAGTTTCATTGTCAGTTGAATAAGCATTTTATGGTTTTATGGTCAACACTTTAAGTATATATTGTTTAGATATGTTCATTGTATTGTTTAGAAGCCCCATGGGGTTTGATCATCTTGTAAAATTGCAATCATGTTTCTTGTTCAGGTACATACTCTGAAGAGAAATATTGGCCTCTTTTCTGGATTTGTATGGGTTGAGAATGAGGTATGGTGTCCTTTTCTTTTCTCTCTGTTTTGTTTTGTTTTGGTTTGTTGGTTTTGAGGACTTGGAATTCTAAGTCCTTCTAACTCCTTTTGTTCTAGATCATATGTCAAGGCTTCAATTTGTTGGATGTTTAATGTAATGTAAGAAACTTTTATGAAGAAAAATATTCTTCTAGGGAAAGACATTTGTCTGCTTTTGTTATTTCTGGAAAAGCTACAGCAACGGATGCTGATTAGGTTGGTTTTACAAAGGAATCCTAACTTGTGTCTCATAAAGGGTCTTATATAGAGGACAATTTGGCTTGTCAAATAAACTAAGGGAATTTAAAAGGCTTTTATTTGATGTGATGCAACACCATATGAGGTGCAGATATCCTCTATGCCATACATTTGTGGACATATATAGTCTACAGTATAATGTGAATATAATAAATTGTACAATCACACCAGTACAAATCCTATTTGATATGAAAAATGTGGTGTTTAATTAAAGTAGAATTTTTAACATTTCGAGATACCGGAAATGAATAGTCATTCTCATTGAAAGAAAACATTGAATCAAACAAGTGGTTTCATGAGGAATATGTGAGAGATCCATTTCTGCAACCTGCATATGGAGTCTTGGAATTGATTGTGACGGGGATATTATCAATAGACCTACTATTTCCCGAAGTAAACCTAAACAAAAAGTAAAAGGTTGTGAAATATAGGTTTAAATCTCCCCAATTATATTATGCACTTTGCAAGAAAATTGGTTGTTGGAGGCTGTCTGAGAGATCTTGGTGTAACATGGGGAGAAAGTAGCTGCCAGTGAAACTTCTCGAATTTCAGTCTTGAAAGCTCTTTAGTAAAGGATCTTGAACTCTTAATACAAGGGCAGGAGGGGAGTGTTAGGAACTAACCTTGTCTTGTTACAAATTTCAAGAATTATCGGATTGCTCCAGTCCTTCAGATGGCTCCAGCTAGAATTTGAATTGATAGGAAATTTGGAAATTTTGTAATAATGGAAACAATGAAATTGTATTGTAAATTTGTATTGTAATATATATGAAAAAGTTTACTCTCTGTTTACAATTTGATTGAATGGAAAAACATGCAAAGTAAATACAAATAGTAGAGCAATTCGAGAGGCTCTATTCCCCTTAAATGTTCTGCCAACAGAATGCCCTCCATGTCTCTTTCTCCTCTGTTTTATTCTATCCCAGCATGTTGTAGAGCCTTCCACTAATGGTTGCACACGCAGTTTGTTGAGATCACAGGGTCCCAGTTGATTGTCCCCCTATTTTCTTGTGATTCCTTGACTCTCATCTCCTTCTGGGCCCTTAGTGCGCATTTTTATATAGCTTGAATTTGGGGTCTATCGTTACCCTGTCTTCAAGATTCACCTTGTCCTCAAGGCGGAAGTAAGAAAATTGTTGACGTATTACTTCGTATAGTTCTCAGGTGGATTCTAAAGGTGGCAACCCCTTCCATTAAATTAGAACATCAATGCTCCGAATATTCTTTCCTGTCCCTGGACGACTTTCCAAAACAGCCTCTGGCTCTACCAGCAATCCTAAAGCTCTCGTGATATGTGGCGATAGGTCCAACACATCTTGAACTGGTCTCATAGCTTTTCATAATTGAGACACATGAAAAATTGGATGTGGGAGGTAAATTCTGGTACACTACCTTTCCAATCTGCTTCTCTACCCTAAATGGTTCCATAAAATCTCGGAGATAGTTTCTTGTTTGGGTGCGTAGCTAATGACTTGCCCCTATAAGGGCATATTTTCAGATAAACCATATCTCCAACCTCAAAATACACCTCCTTTCTTTTAGCATCAGTCCTACTCTTCATCTGGGATTGAGCTGGGGCACCTTTAACTCATCCAAAATCTAATCTCTTTCAAGTAATTGCTATTTCACCGTGGCCACGATTGCTGTCCCTTTTTCATAACGGATCAATGGAGGTGGCTTTCGGCCATATACAATTTGAAAAGGAGTGGTTTTCGACGAAGTGTGGAAAGAGGTGATGTACCAAAGCTCTACCCAAGTTAACCAGTTCGACCATGACTTTGGCTTGGTGGAGGCGAAGCATCTCAAATAAGTTTCCAGGGTTCTATTTGCTACTTCCGTCTGCCCATCTAACTAAAGGTGGTATGCAGTGCTTCGATTTAGTTTGGTGCCATGCAAACAGAACAATTCTTCCCAAAACTTACTCATGAAAATTTTATCTAGGTCTGAAACTATTGATTTTGGGACCCCATGCAATTGGACTACCCCTTTTACAAACATTGCAGCAACTGTACTCATTGTAAATGGGTGTTTCATTCCTACAAAGTGAGAGTATTGACTTAATTTGTCGACCACCAATACTATAGTATCAATTCCTCCAGATTTTGGCAATCCTTCCACAAAACCCATTGTCGCTTCCTCCCAAACTTGATAAGGAATTGGTAATGGCTGTAATAATCCCGCTGGTGATAGAAACTGGTATTTACTCTGTTGACAAGTCACACAATGACTCACATACTCCCTAATGTCAGACTTCATCCCCTTTCAAAAGACACTAGATGGTAATCTGTGGTACGTTTTAAGGGTCCTTGAATGCCCTCCAATGCTCCCATCATGCCTTTCTTGTAGCAATAAGGGCACGAGTGTAGATTTCTTAGGAATCACCAATCACCTTTTTCGAAGCAGACGGCCTTGACATAACATGAAAGTGGGATGGGATAATGGGTTGACCTTAATTTTTTTTATGATTTTCCACAGCCCTTCATCTTCCTTAATCTACTCAGTTAAACAGGTTAACGAAATTACTTAGGGTATTGTTATAGCCAACAATTTGGCCGTTGGATTTACACGTGAGAGAGCGTCAACTGCTTTGTTCTCTAATCCCAGTCGATATTGGATGTCAAAGTGGTAACCCGTTATTTTTACCAACTATTTTTGGTATATAAGATTAACTTTCCTTTGTTTCAACAAGAACTTTAAACTCTTTTGATCAATTTTTACCATAAATTTCTGTCTTAGCAGATAATGTCTCCACTTTTGTATTGAAAATACAATGGCCATCAGTTCCCTCTTATATACTGACTTATCACAGCTTCGAGGGTTCAAGGCATGACTATAATAGGCAATAGAGCAACGTTCTTGCATTAACACAACTCTCAGTCCATAACCAAATGCATCAGTTTTCACCACAAATTGTTTGTTGAAATCAGGAAGTGCCAAGACAGGCAGCGATACTGTGGCTGTCTTTAATTTTCAAAATGATTCATCTGCCACTTCGTCCCAGTAGAAGTTATCTTTACGTAGTCTCTCCGTAACATCTCAAATGTGTATTGGACATCCTTATGAAACACCAGTTAGTGGCCAACAAAAAGAAATGTCAATTCGAGCAATTGAAAGTTGAGTATTTAGGACACATTATCTCTCAGGATAGGATAGCTGCAGATCAATCTAAAGTTAAGACAATGTGCGAGTGGCCTACTCCTCAATGTTTACGCAAACTCTGGAGATTCCTCAGATTAACAAGGTATTACCAAAGGTTCGTGCAAGACTATGAAAAGTTGGCATGGAATATCGTAAAAAAAGACTAGAACAAACTGCCTCAATTGTACCTTAAATACTTCATTAATCAGTGACTGAAAGATTGATGGGGCATTGGTCAACTCAAATGGCATAACCACGAACTCATAATACCTTTGATGTGTCCGAAAAGCCTTTTTGGGTATGTCTACCTCTTCCACCTGAATCTAATGGTAGCCTGCCTTCAAATCTAATTTAGAGAACACTATTGCCCTATGTAATTTGTCTAACAATTCTTCAATTACTTCGAAAATTTATCATGCACCGTTACTCGGTTCAAAGCACGATAATCTATGCAAAAATGCTAACTTTTGTCCTTTTTCTTAACTAGCAAATTGGACTGGAAAAGGGGCTCACGCTTGGCCTAATTATCCTGGCAGCCATTATCTCATGGACTAATATTTCGATTTTGTTTTTCTGTATATATGGGTATCGATATGGCCGAACACTTATTGGAGCTGTACTGGATTGTAGGATGATCAAATGGTCTTTACTCCGATGTGGTGGCAGCCCACGTGGTTCAACAAACACCCCTTCATGATATGCTAATACTGCTTGAAAAAACTCTGGGATATCCAATTGGTCATTGGTAAAATTAGATGTGATGCTCCCTACTTCCAGCAATATCCTTTAACAATTTTCTCTAAATGCTTTGATCATAGATTTCATGGACACTAATGTTTTACTTAAGACCTGGGTCACCTTGCAACACCACATAAGTTTCCCCAACCTGAAACCTCATTGTCTGCATGCTTCCAAGGGTAGCCAACCACTTCATTCATAGAATGACATCCGAACTTCCCAGTTCTAAAGGTAAGAAGTTATCTTTAATTTTCATGTGTTGATTTTCCAGCATCACGCCTTTGCACACGCCCGTGCCCTATACCGCTAGTCCCATTCCCATTATAACTCTATATCCGGTGGTAGTGATCATGGGTAGCCCCTATTTTTGAACCAATTCTGTGGAAATAAAATTATGGAAAGCCCCACAATCAATCAATATCACCACCTCTTGTTCGACAATTTTTCCTTTCGCCTTCATAGCAAAGGGTCAGTGTCCCACCACGGAGTTCAAAGACAGCTCCACTATCTCCCCCACTTCATTCATTTCCTTCGTCGATGTCTCTCCTTCATCTCCTTCTTCGACTTTCCACTCTTCGTCTTTTTGGATCAACAAGACATGTAGTTCTTTGTTTTTGCACTGATGACCCACGGTGTAGTTCTCATCACACCGAAAACACAATCCTTTCTCCTTTTTCAATTGTAGCTCAGCCTCACTCTACCTTTTGAATGGTGGATTTGATGATTTCCCTGTATAAGGAACCCTCTGTCTGCCATGGTTAGTGAATTTGGGTGAGTTGAGATTTGAAAGTGCAGAGATTGGGTTGGGTTGTGGATAGTAAGGGACCTTGGGTTTAATTGGGCCGGAACCTATTATTGATTTTGTAAGGGCAATATTTTTATTTTCTATTTGTTGGGCCATCGCCATTATCTGGCCTAACCCCTGGGGTTTCATCAACTGAACTTCAGCTTTGATTTCAGGTTTCAGCCCGTTAATGAAATTGCCTTTCAAAATTGCTTTAGGTATCTCCTCCAAGGCTACGGCCAATGTCTCAAAACACCACCGGTAATCGCAAACAGAGCTCTCTTGGTGAAGGGCAAAATTTTTTTCCTCCAGCAATCCTTCTTGTAATGGTCGACACCTCTCTAACATTATCACCTTCAATTTGTCTCAGTTTGTAAGCTTCATGCGTTTTTTCTCCCAATGGAACAATGCCAGAGCTTCTCCTTCAAAACACACCACTGTCGCTTCCATACGTTCGTCCTCCGCCATTTGATTGACAGTGAAGTACTTTTCTGCCCGGAAGATCCACCCATCAGGGTTCGATCCATTGAACTCCGGCATTTCCAATTGTCGGGTTTTGTAATCGGGACGCCATCCTCTCCAAGCCTCCTCCTCCTCCTTCACCTTCGTGGCTCACTGGTGATTTTTCCGACGTGAGTGGAACTTCCGATGGTTTGATTTCCTTCAGCTCCTTCCCCTTCCTTCCCCTTTCTTGTTCCTCCCACTCGTCAGCCATCCAATTGAATTTTTCCTGTAAGGTGGTCATCTATCCTCGAATTTTCGATTTCATGGTCTCCATGTTCAGCTTCACCTCTTGATGCAATTCTTCCATTTTTCCTTCCATAACTCCCACCCGATCCGTGAGAGTCATTACCATGATCGTTGCTCTGATACCAAAATGTTAGGAACTAACCTTGTTTTGTTCCGAATTTCCAAAATTATCATATTGCTCCGGTCCTTCGTATGGCTCTAGCTAGAATTTGAATTGATAGGAAATTTTGTAATAATGGAAACAATGAAATTGAATTCTAAATTTGTATTATAATATATATGGAAAAGTTTACTCTCTGTTTACAATTTGATTGAATGGAAAAACATGCAAAGTAAATACAAATAGTAGAGCAATTCGAGAGGCTCTCTCTCTCCTTCAATGTTCTGCCAACAGAATGCCCTCCATGTCTCTTTCTCAGCTTTATTCTTTCCCAGCATGTTGTAGAGCCTTCCACTAACAGTTGCACATGCAGTTTGTTGAGATCATAGGGTCCCACTTGATTCTCCCCCTGTTCTCTTGTGATTCCTTGACTCCCCTCTCCTTTTGGGCCCTTAGTGCTCATTTTGTATGTAGCTTGAATTTGGGGCCTATCAGGGAGGAATGGACATATGTTGCAGTCCTTGCAGAAAATGACTAGCCGCATTTCAATCACGAGAGATTAAGTTTAGTATGTTCATATACAAAGGTTTTCTAGGTGAAATATTATTTTGAAAGTTTAAACCATTCAAACATCTGAATTTTTTAAAAACAAAGCTTAGCTCCATCCATGCAAATAGACATGAGTAACATACAGTAGGTATGTACACTGCACTTGATTATCGGGGCATAAATTACTCAATTAGTGATTTAAATTTCATTTTTGCTTGATGTCCTCAGCAGGAGAAGCAAAGAGCTAAAGTCAAGGAGAAGCTTGACAAATGTGTTAAAGAAAAATTGTTGGACTTTTGTGATGTACTTAATATTCCAGTCAGTAGAGCTGCTGTAAAGAAGGTAAGGTCTTGGTCTTACCATTGACACTATTATGATACTCATAAATGTTCAATCACCTGAACAATGATAGTTGTGTTTTTCAGGAAGAACTCTCTGTAAAATTGTTGGAGTTCTTGGAATCTCCTCAAGTTACAATGGACACATTGCTCGCTGACAAGGAGAAGGTAGATTTTTTTTTTTTTTTTCCCATTCATTCTTTTAAAGTTTGTTTGTGTATGTTTTACATTTCTATAATGCTAAGTTATCCATTGAGTCATCAAATAATAGCTCCTTTCATGACAGTCGTCGAGGGGTAAGAAGCGAAAGAGTAAGGACTCAGCAAGCAAAACCACAAGCTCTTCTGATGTGGCTGAAGGAAAAACCACAAAGGTTAGTAATTGTCTGTTTTAATTCTTTGTTCATACGTGTCCTGCTTGTCTTGTCTGTTTTAATTCTTTGTTCATACATGTCCTGCTTGTCTTGTCTGTTTTAATTCTTTGTTCATACTTGTCCCACTTGTCTCATCTTTCTAACGAGCAAGGAAAAAGTAGTTCTGCTTTTGTGGCCATACTTTCTAGTTCCAGCCATTTATTTAGTAATGGAATGTTTACTTCATTGGATAAATGGTTGCAACCATGGTGTTATCCTTTTTATGCTCAGTGGGTTTATTTTCTTATATCTCATAGCTGTAATGAAAACTCACGTGGATCTTACCTTGTTTTGAGTCTAATAATGGCTCATTCCCTATGCGGTCTAGGATTTGTGATGGTGCTTAGTGTTAATTCTTTTGTTAACTTTTTGTGTTGCTTTGTTCAGCAAAACATTTTTCGTGCTGACCAATTTGCTATGTGTTTTACTTTTTACCAAAGCTGGCAAATGGGCTGGGTTGGGCCAGCCCAGTCCACCAGGGCAGGGCCACACATGTGGGCTGGCCCAGCCTAATTTTGTATGGGCCAGAAATATGCTAGCCCAATTCAGTCCATTGGCCTAACTTAATCTTAATTTTCTTTTTTTTTTTTTAAATAAATTTTTTGTACAATCTAATACATTACATCAAATACAATCTTAGATAAATTTAGACTATATATTTTGAGATTTTTAAAGAGATTAATTTATAAAATTTGGGCTCTCATGTATTAATCAATAGATAAACGTCAATTTTCTTTTAAAATAATAAATTTTTTTTTTGTTAAAAGTAAATTATTAGTACACTTTTTTAAAAAAAATACAAATATTAAAAGTATGCTAGTTTTATTGCTTTGAGATATAAGCATGTTTGGCTTAAATTAAAAAAATTACTTATAAGTAAATTTAAAATAAATAATTTACTTGTCACACCAAATATATTTTGGATTGAAACTTAAACTAAATTAAATTTTAATTAAATCTAAACAATTTTATATTGGATTTTGGGATTTTTGGACTAATGTTTATTGGTGACTTGGACTTAGATCATTTTAGATTGATATTATTTGGATTATGTATTGGGACTATTAACAAAATGAGTGATTATTGGCCCGGTTTTATTTGGGCTAGGGCCAGCCCAACCCAAAAGGCCGGGTTATATGGGCTGGCCCACGAGTTGGGCCGATTTTGCCACATATACTCTTTACTTTATGGGTTGAGGTGGGAGGGAAAGAGTAATATATGCATTTGGCAGACCATAGAGTAATAATATCGTGCCTTTCGTCTCTTCTATGGAATGTTCTTAATGCACTTTGGATTCTGTTTTAACTGTTCTTATTGCGTGTAGAAAAATAAGCCGAGCTCCAAATTGGGAAAGAAGCGCAAGGATTTATCCAAAACTGAGGAAGAAGATAATGATAATGATAAAAGTGAACCTTCACAGAGCGAAGATGATCAAGAAGATGACAATGACATAGCTGCTGGAGCAGAAAGTGAGGAGGAAGAGAAAAAGTCAGAGGAAGACATGGAGGAAGAGGAAGATGAACCCAAAAAGCAGAAGTCTGTAGAGAAATCTTCTTCAAAGAAGAGTGTGAAAAAAAATAGCGGTGGCAAGACGATTGAGAAGTCTAAGCCTGTTAGTAAAGGCAGCCATTCAAAATCTTCCAAAACCTCTGGTAAATCTACTAAAAAATCTTCCAGTTCAGCGTCAAAGAAAGATGCTGCTGAAGCTAAATCGAAGAATGAAATTAAGGCATCCTCGACGAAAAAGACGAAGGTTAAAAAGGAAACTGAAGAGGATACAAGTGCACCTGCAAAGGAAAAGGCATCAAGCAAGAAACAGTCAAGCAAGTCTTCAACAGAGCAAGGTATTACTCCTTGATATTCATATATGGCACTCCTTTCTTCCAAAAGTGATGCTTGAAAACCTAGGAAGGATCCCTCCAGATTAAGGTTTTTTCTTTTATGTTTTGATGCTATGCATGTTTATTTCCGATTCATGGTCATTTAATTTTTCACAGTCAACTATCACTTGAATGATTATCATAATGCACAATAATTTGGTGAAGTTCCCCCTTGGATTTGAAATTGTATTGTGTTGTAATGTTCATTGAATGGAAATGACTAGATAGATTAGAGAATTTTGTTCGTCTTTGTGCAATCTTTCCAGGAATTGACTTTCTTTATTTGTCATGCTTGCTCATGTTTCTTGATTTGCCACAGGCAAAGGAAAAAGCAGTAAGAAGGTCAAGACCGAAGTCACCGAACCCAGTATTGAAGAAATGCATGCAGTGGTAGTAAATATACTGAAGGAAGTAGATTTTAATACTGTAAGTTGGAACTGTTGTGTTCTATTGCAAGTTATACTGAATGTTCATTTATGGATTTGCTGCTGACAACCTTTGCACTTTCTGAAAATGCAGGCAACATTATCCGATATTCTCAGACTACTTGGTATGACTTTTCCTATGAGAGTACTCATTGCTACATTAGAACTTTCTAACACTTTGGTTTCAATTTGCTAATTCTCAAGTTTTGAGTTATCTCAGGAAACCACTTCGGTTTGGATCTGATGCATAGAAAAGCAGATGTGAAGGCTATTATCACTGAAGTAATAAATAACATGTCTGACGAGGAAGGTGAGGAGACAGCGGACACGGGGGACAATTCGGAGAAAGATGAAATAAATGACTAGGCTTTGATCTACCCGGGCTAGTACATGTCAGCATAACTTATTCTGAAATGTAAAGGGGTTTGATCAGCTGTGTATGTGAACAAAAGGAACATTGTTAGTTTATCTTTTGACCTTTTGCAGATAGACACCAAGAAAGGAATTTGTCTGTATGATTAGGATTTTACTTATTAGATGCTACAACTGATTTTATGTTTTTTGCCCTCAACCCTTGTAGTTGGATTTAGTCGATGTTTTATTATAGCTGTTTTTGTAAAACTCGTTTGAAAATTTTAGGATATATATCGTTTCATTTCCTTTATGCAGTTTCAAAATTTGCTATGTTTTTGGCTCTGTTACTCATGTCCATTTGGAATTTAGATTTTCTCCACCACATCCCTTTTGATGAGATTGAAATTTAGTGTTACTGTGTTTACATTTTTGGTTTGTAACAATGTTTGATAATTTGTATTCAATTTACCGATTATTTCTTTTCTGTAGCCAGTTTTATTTATTCATTCATTTTGAACATTATACAATGCTTCTTTTTAGCTCAGTAAGATTTGAAGAAAAAGAAATACTAATACTTTTTCGTTTACGTTTAACCTTTTTTTATTCTTTTTCTTTTTACAGTTCTAGTATTGTTTTTTTTCCTTCCGAAGTCAAATATGCTTACACGACAATTTGCTTAATTTATTTATAATCCATTTGAAGATAGTAATAAATGTAAATTAAATAATCAAATATTTATTAGTACAGCAAGAAAATCATATTTTTGGATGCCTACCCTACCAAATTACCCCACAGTCTAGTCTCTCACCCCCACCCCAAAAACAAGAAGTTTTCAGACTGGTAATATTTTGGTTGCATGGCAAGTAGCCTACCACAACTATATGACAACATTTGCAGAATCTTCCACTAACAAGTTCAAGCAATTCTCTGATTTTCCTCCACGGAGGTTGCTTCTGCGAATGAAAAAAGCCTCAAACTACTTAAATCAACAGTCCCTTTCAAGAGTACATCTTTGTCAACCAAAACCTAACAAATTATCAATTTTTCTACACTATGTTCTCCCTATATATTTCTCATAATCCCGACCCGAATGATATACTAATCTCAGGTTTGAAATCCAGGTGACGGTAACTGAAAACTTCTTCTCAACAGGTATGTATCAGTTGTTTTATGTTCCTAATACTGCATTTTGCATGAAAAGAAAAGGGAACAATTTATTTCTCACTAGCATTTCCATTTTCATTCAGGGTTTGAAACTTTAGAATTTAAGAAATGGAGAATGGAAACAGCAATTTGTTTGAACTCAATGTCAAACAAGGAGAACCAATTCTGGTTCCTCCGGCTCAAGAGACGACAAAGGGCTTGTACTTTTTATCCAATCTTGATCAGAATATTGCGGTTATAGTTCGTACAATTTACTGTTTTAAATCTGAAGAGAAAGGGAATGAGAATGCCACGGAACTGATCAAGGATGCCTTATCAGCAGTTCTCGTGTATTATTATCCGCTTGCAGGGCGCCTGACAATCAGCCCGGATATGAAGCTTATAGTGGATTGCACTGGGGAAGGTGTCGTGTTTGTTGAGGCTGAGGCTGATTGTATACTCGAAGATTTAGGTGACATTACGAAGCCTGATCCCATCACCCTTGGAAAGCTGGTTTACGACATTCCTGGGGCGAAAAACATACTGGAAATTCCTCCTGTTACAGCTAAAGTAAGTAGATTTCTTTATGTTCACAGATAAATAGCTTCACATTCTTGATAAGAAAAATGTCTCACATTTGCATTAGATGATGTTTTGTTCGATAAATGGATAATAAAAACTGTTTTTGTTGCACCTTTTCATCCTTTCATATCTTCTGAGGTCAAGACTCTTGGATTGTGTGGAGCCTAATTATACTGTTTACTTATCCCTGTCCAAGTTTCCTACATCATATAAAGAAATCTAAGGGGACCGTTTTTCTGTGATAAGACAGGTGCGAGGAAACTCGTTTTCCTCTATTATAGTGAAAAATATACTCTCACAATAAGGGTGAAACCCTACAAATCTGTGTGTTTGTATGTGTTTTCATTTCATTCACTATTGCTCTTGGAATTAGGATTAGGGGCCTAGTCCCTAACTGAGATTTCCATAGAAAATTATCAGAAGAATTTATCCCTTTCAGGTTACAAAGTTCAAATGTGGAGGTTTTGCTCTGGGATTGTGCATGAACCATTGTATGTTTGATGGAATTGGTGCCATGGAATTTGTGAACTCTTGGGGTGAAACTGCCAGAGGCCTTCCACTTAAAGTCCCTCCATTTATGGACAGAAGAATTCTTGAAGCCAGAAATCCACCTAATCCAGATTTCGCTCACCACGAATTTGCTGAAATAGAAGATATATCCAATGCTGGTGAGGTTTACAATGAAAAAATGCTTTACAGATCCTTCTGTTTCGACCCAAAGAAGCTTGAAAATCTCAGGAAAAAAGCCCTGGAAGATGGAAGTCTCGAAAAGTGCTCCACATTTGAAGCCCTTTCAGCATTTGTATGGAAAGCGCGCAGCAAGGCGTTAGACCTGAAGCCTGATCAACAGACGAAGCTTCTTTTTGCAGTAGATGGAAGGTCCAGATTCGATCCACCGATTCCAGAAGGATACTTTGGGAATGCCATCGTGTTGACAAATTCAATCTGTAGTGCAGGTGATTTAGTCGAAAATCCCCTTTCATCAACTGTAAAACTAGTCCAGGAGGCAGTAAATATGGTGACAGACTGTTATATGAGATCAGCCATCGACTATTTTGAGGTGACTCGAGCTAGGCCTTCATTGGCTTCTACGCTGCTGATCACTACCTGGTCTCGGCTTTCATTCCACACTACAGATTTCGGGTGGGGAGAGCCGATTCTATCAGGGCCTGTGGCCTTGCCTGAAAAGGAAGTGATTCTGTTTCTTTCTCATGGAAAAGAAAGGAAAAGCATTAATGTGCTTCTGGGATTGCCTGCTCCTGCTATGAAGAAATTCGAACTACTTATGAAGATCGAGGAAAACGAGGAATAAATTGTTTACCAGTTTTCTTCGAAATTATTGTGATTGATTGTAAGTTATTTATCGTTCGAGGTCGAACCTCGAACGCACTTCTTTCTAGAATATACTAGTAGAGGCTTTGTGTTGAATTAAAACAGATCATGATCATCCCTTGGAGTTATTGTACTGAACTGGTGTGATTATATTGATTGAATTAAAGCTTATTTAGTTAATCACTTTCTCATCTGCTCATAAAAGTATGGATAACATTTTCTATTATCCAATATGAGTTTATCAAAGAATTGAGTAGAAAAACCAGAAGGAAAAAGTCATTAATTTATGTCACTTGGACATGTATGATGACAAAGTATTCAAAATTTTCATCTGTTACAAATTTTGAACTGGTCCAGTTCAACTCTTAAAAAATTATTTCAGGTTGTCCTGTCACCATGTAATATTTTTCCTTTCTATGAAACCTACCCTGCAAAAGAACTCCCAACATACACATATATTCAACACTGTCTAAATTAATGGTATCTAGAGTTGAAATCTAATTTTTCAACCCTTGTGACAAACATTCTTGCAGCTAAAAATATTTAACAATAATCAACGAACTTTTCTCTTCGTTCTTTCAATTGTTAAGTCGATCTCAGGATTAAGGCACCTCGATTTGTAGTGTATAACACTTGGCGGCTTATGCTGTGGTATTGTTTTACTAATTAACTTCGATCTTGTTCCCATCTTGCGGTTAGTTGTTTCTCTTTCTGAGAATATCAACCAAGATAATTGATAAGTACATTTTGTGCACTTATTCGGGCCCTTAAACTAAGCTTTTATTTAGTCATTTTATTGAATTTTTACTTAATTTACTGTATTTTTTTTTCTATTTCAGTTTTGGACCCATTTATAAACAATTGAAGAAGAATGGACAGAAAGAGCAACAACTTGGTGAAATCGACGAGTAAAATGAGTTTTTGAAGTGAATATCAAGAGCCAAACATTGGAAGATGAGGAAGAAGATAAAATCAATAAGTTTAAGGTGTTTTAGAGTGACAATGAAGAGTTGAATCAATGGATCAAACACCTGAAAGCTAAAAAACTGAATTGAGAAACTACATACCGAAACATGTGAGAAAATTCGGGCACAACTTTTGATATCGAAATCCCCAAAAGGAAAATGATATACCATTGGAAAGATAATTGAATTACAAGTCTAACAATTTTTACGGATCTCAATTTGAAGTTTCTTACAAGAAATTATGGCCATTTGAAAAATAGCCGCTGCAGAAAAAAAAGCTTGAACTAGGCAATCGCCCAACCCTATTTTACAACAGCAGAATGTAATTCAACTGGCCTGGGCGATCACCCGATAATGTACTGGGAGATCGCCCAATATATTTTTGGCCCGCGTGGATTTTTCCTACTTTTTTGAGTTCTAGTTCAATTAGGAAATGTTTTGGACTCGATTTTAATGATTTTTAGGAAATTTTTTAGGGCACAATTAGGTAAGTATATATATGAGTTATTAACTCATATCAATGGTGGTTTTTTGGGTTGAGTCTTTGGGAAGAAAAACACAAGACAGACACAAGAAACGAAGATCAAGAACTAATCTTTGAAGAATTGAACGAAGATCAAGATCAAGATTTCTTCTCTTTCAAGTTTCTTTATATCCGGGTGATGAACTCCATGTTTTCTTCTCCTTTTTCTTTTCTTATTATTAGTATGTTAGGCTAGTTTAATTTGTGCTAGGATTACGATGAAGCTTGTAATCTAAATTCTTCTATCCAAAGACTTGGATTTTGATAATTTATTTCAATATATTTTTTGAATAATTAATTTTGATTTATTCGAATCTACAATTATATGCACAATAATTGTATGAGTGTTGTAGTTTGTTTTACTATCGAAAGATCGAAAGCATGTTAGACAATATTTTAATTATCTTAAAGTCCGATAGGGGATAGAAATATACCGCTATGCTTTAGGTAATCTTTAATTATCCACGAAATTTAATGCTTTCATTTGTATTCGCATTCGTCAAAGAGATATAGTCGAGTCATACTTATGAATAGGTTTACTTTTATTCGAGAGAAACTATTAAACAATTTAGGGATATTGATCTTCATAACTGATGTAATTTGTCAAAACCAAGAATCAAGATTGAGGAATTAATAATTATAAGTGGATTCGGGATCCTAGTACTCTTCTTTCTTCAAGTTAAAGTAATTTTCATTAATCTAATTTTTAGTTATTTGGATTATAATTCTTTTATTGTTTTTGGTTTATTAGTTTAATTAGTTTTTAATCACAAAATCTTCAAAAGTTCATTAGATTCGGTTAAGGTTAGTATAATTGAATTGAATTATCTAAATCTTCGTGGGAACGATACTTGGACTCAAAATCTAATTTATTACTTGAACGATCCGTACACTTGCGAAATTATTAAACACATAAAATCGCTTACAATAATTATATCTCTGGTTCATTATGCAGTTAACAAAATTATAGCAATCTGGTCCTAATGGATAAAACGATAAGGGCATGTTCAATACGCTTGATTGGACAGGATAATTGACAAAAATCTCACATGTTACTCTTCCTTAATCCCGTCTGTAAAGTCCAACAGGTCATGAGAACGAAGAGAAATGCGAGAATTTCCCAATACTATTCGCTATAATTAAAATGCCAAACTTCATCTGGTAACAGGCCATTAAGCAAAACAAGAAAACTAATGCACCAGCAATTTAAGCGCACAGATTATATACACATGACATTACTCATTTAGTCACACTCAAAAGTGATTTATCTTCAGCAATCGCGGGGGAGTAAGAAGGCTATACGAACTTCTCCTCAGGCCACGAGCAGGACTAAAGGGACTACACGAGGCATATGCAAAACCACCACAAGAATGATCAATCTCTTCACCTCTATCCATTTCAGCTAAAACTTTCCAAAAAAGATCAACATCACATGGAAGCATTAAAGGGCCTTCAGTATTGAATCCGTATTCCAATTCAGCATCCTCGAGCAGCATTTTGAACAATGGATGATTCGCGTACTCAGTCTTGATCACGAACCTTTGTTTTTCCGGTCCAACATACACCGAGAAACAACCATTTGGAGCCACTTGGCGCTTCGTTTTGAGCCTTTTATCATCTTTGGATGAAGCCTTGGCAGTGCTGCAATTCCATGAATTACTCTTGGAAAACATATTTTTAGTCGAAGATTTTGCCTGTCTATTCCTAGACAGATAATTCTCCAGTTTCTTGAGTATAAAATTTTTCTTTTCCTTCCCCTTTCCTACATCCATATTTTCTTCCATAGACAGGCCAAAAAAAAAAAAAAAAACCCTCAAAAATAAAAAGAACGAAATGAACTCTACAGTTTTGATTGTTGTGGGATTGTTTCAACCTCTATCATAAGCCAAATTGAACATGGATCTCATTCTTGGCTTTGTTGTATTGCTCATGTTTTAAAATGAAATCACACCGCCTCTCAAGCACTCTACTGATTCTTCCGACTAAAATTTTCGAAGTCGAAAAATAAATCTCTTGAATTCATAGAACATAGATATATTCAAGATTCAGAGCAATATATATATATAAGCAAAAAATGCATGCAAATTTATAAAAAGAGAAGATAAAACTCCCACAAGTGATAAGCTTGGGACTTAAGTTTACAACTGGGCAGGTAACATTTATATAGTCCCATACCATTAGTTACTCCTAAAATGAAGCTATTTGTCAACGCAGAAAGAGCCTTCAAATGAACAAAATAATTGATTATTTCTTACTTATAAGTGGCCACTATCCAAAAAAACTTTGGGTCAAATCTGGTGAATTCAACGCCTCTAGTGGAGTGCTCAAACAGCTAACAATTATTAAATTTTGCAGTTTCAATGTATTTTGTATGATCGATCCTCTCTCTCTAAAATGGAATTAAGTGCAAATTGATGAGTAATATCATATATTAGGTGTAATTTAAGACATGCAATTTAATACATAATATTCTAACCACCAATGGAAGTAGTTGGAATTAGAGGATATTTGGTTAAGCTAAAAATTAACTTATAAGTAAATACTTTAGTTTGATGCGAAAGAAAGAACAACTCGACGAATCATTTTGGAAGACCCTAATCTAATGACTCGATATTGATCTCGTTCTATTTGTCGAATTTGATTTAAATTTGTGAAATAAAAGAGTCCCATTTTAAAAAGAAAAAAGAATTTTTGTTTGGCAATGAAAAGTAAATAGTGCAATAAGAAAAAAGAATTATTATCGACCAAAGAAAATGACTTGCAATTGAATTAGGACAAGAAAACTAATCATATTTTTTAAGGGACCAATTCTTATGCTCCAATTGTGGTGTGAATAGTACACGGCACCCAAATGGGCATCCAAGAATTGTAGAGTCCAGAGAGAGAGGGAAAAAAAGTTACGTGTGTACATCGTTCTGTGAACCTTCTTATGTAGAGAGAAGTTGAGAAGGTGAATAAACTCATGTATTGTGAAGGTTATTAAGTTAATTAAGTCTCTTTCTCTTGTAATCGTTCAACGATTAGTTGGATTATGTTTAATTTGTGTACTCTCTTTTCTTGCTCATTTTTCGTTTTCCCGTGTTAGTTGCACGTTTTGTGGATTTTTTTTTTTGTTAACAAGTGGTGTCAGAGCCTACTGTTCAAACTTTGGGATATTGCATTGAAGATGATGGCAAATGCGAAGTTTGGAGTGGAGAGTTTAAATGGAAAAAATAATCTTTGTATCTGATGGAGTACTGTTCAAGATGTTCTCGTACAACAAGAGTTTTACAAGGCGTTATAGGTAATAGGCCACAGGGGACAAAATATTAGAGTGGGAAGACTAGAAGCAAAAATAGTTAGTACCATCAAATTTGCTCTTGCTCTCAAGATAAAGTACATTGTTTTAAGTGAGACTTCTTCTATGTTATGGAAACCACTAGAAGATTTGTACATGTCTATGTCTAAATTCTTAATAAATATTGTTGGGGAAAATAATTTATTGGATCTTTGTTTCTTGCAAGAACAATTGACATGGTTCAGATTACTCCACAAAAGTAATACGAAGTAATAAAGACAAACTAAGAAGGACCAATTTCACCAAAGAAATATAAAGAAAGAAAAGGGTTGCAATTTTCACTAAAAAAATAAGGTTTAACAATGGCTGCTGTTTTTTGGATTTGGCTTTGGCTGCTGTGGGTTCACTGTTTACGTGTGGTAATAATGGTGATTTTTTTTTAAGCTGCCCAACCACTATATATATATATATATATATATGGTATGATATATAGTAATAATATAATAATCCATATTATATTATATCTTATAATATATATATATTCTTTAAACTTAGTAGTTCTATTTTAAATCGGGTCTAATACACTAGATCATTGAATAATAATCTAAAGGTACATTAAAACTTTTAAGTGATCTAAACACGTCTTTCATTAATTTGGACTGATACATTGTCAAGTAGACTATACAATTATTATTCAATCCTAAACTCAAAACTTATGAAGATATAACGGGTCCTATTAATCATTATTGTCCCAAGTTTATTTGAGATTGATGATAAATAATTTTCTCCTCCTCCGAGTACGACTGCGACAGTATTGGAAACCTGCAAAAGGTGACGGAGCTTTTTTCCCCCGTGACCACTCCGATGTGATAATCAGTATATTATTAAAATCAGATATGCAGAATAATCATTTGGAGTGTATAAGAGCTGTGTGTTCCTTTTTATTTGGGGGGTTGGCCTCTATTTATCAATGTTTGGAAAATTGGACCGGACCGACTGGTTCGACCGGAAAAATCGAAAACCGGTCCGGACATTGCAGTTAACCGCCTAGAGAAGAACTGGACAGGGAACCGGGTTTTTAAGCGGTTAAACCGTGAACCGGGTTCGCACTATTGGGCGGTTAAACCAGTGGTGACTTAATTAGGTCAAAATTATCATTTCACCCAAATTTCAGCCATTTTCTTCCTTCCTTTTTCCGTGACGCGAACTTCGCCTCTCATTCTTCTGATTTCTTCAAATCTTCTCCATTTCTTTTTGGAAATTCTTCCTCACATTATCATTTTCAACATTTCTTGTGGAATCCCGAAAGCGCCGGCAGAAATCCATAGACCACACCAGAAAGAAATAGATAGAGGAAATGAACACAGCTCGTTGTCTCAACACCCATTATACTTGTATAACTCGGCCCATAACTCACCAGAAATTTAGGGACTCGGAGATTTAATGATGGGTTTATTGCCATTTTTGAAAGAAGACACAACTCGTTGTACATTTTTCCAGCCAAAGAAGAGATGTTAAAAACCATTTTGGATATTTGGGTTATCTGATATTTGGGTTAAACTTATATTTGTTTGGTTATCTGCTATTTGCTATTTGGTATTTGGCTTATTTGCTATTTACACTTTAGTTGGCGTGTGATTTTGGAGAAAATGAATGACAGAAGGACAAGATGAAAAGTCAAAAATGGGATGGATATTTGAGATTTTGTTTTTAGTCTGATCATGAATAGTTGCAAGTTATTGGAGTTTGAATTCTATTTAATGAGCCTCAATTATTACGTACTTTTTCTATATAAAAAATTAAAAATTTATGAAAAGTATATTTGAAATCAAATTTTGAGATTAATTTTGTCTATAAATATTAGTTTATTTGCAAATAACTTATTTTAAAAAAATTTGTGAAATTTATAGATTAATTTTTTAATTTTTTAATTACAGCCGGTTCAACCCCGGTTCGACCTTTTGACCCTTGACTCGTTACCTTTTTTGGGTCGATGACCAGTCCAGTTTTCTGAACATTGCTATTTATAGAGATGATATGCAGTTATTGATGACGGGTGTCCCTTCATCTCACTCATTTGATAACGAGTATCCTTTCATTTCCTTAATTATTAGGAGTTAATGAGGGATGTTTCATCTTTCCAATTTGTTGAGAGATATTTCGTCTTCCCGATAACTAGTGGTAACTGTCATTGCATGGGTCGCCTGCCTAGCTAACCTGACGACAGTTGAATTATTGCAATCTATCTATCATAAGTGTGCTCATAAGACCAACGAGACGGGCGAGTCGGTGAGGTAGGCGAATCGTTGAGGTAGGCGTGCCAAGACGTGCTACCATAGGTGAATAACATATAGCAGCTGTTATTATTTATATCATCATAAGCCCCTTTACTTTACATAGACTATCGTCAATGAGAAGTATAAATAATCTACCACACATGCTTCTTTCAAAGATTTTCAGACAGAGAGTCATCGCCTTGATTTTCGGATAGAGGCTCATTGGCCTTGTTTTTCAGACAGAGGCTCATCGCCTTGATTTTTAAACAAAGGCTCATTACCTTGTTTTTCAGACAGAGGCTCATCGCCTTGTTTTTAAACATAGGCTCATTGCCTTGTTTTTCAGATAGAGGCTCATCGTCTTGATTTTTAAACAAATGTTCATCGCCTTGTTTTTCAGATAGATGCTCATCGCCTTGTTTTTCAATGGTGGCTATCACCTTAATTTTTAAATAGTGGCTGTTGCCTTGATTTTTAAACATAAGCTCATCACCTTATTTTTTAATGGTAGCTATCACTTTGATTTTTAAATAGTGGCTATCGTCTCGATTTTTAAACAGAAGCTCATCACCTTAATTTTTAAACAGATGCTCATTACCTTAATTTTTAAATAGAGGCTATCGCCTTGGTTTTTAAACATAGGCTCATCGCCTTATTTTTCAATGGTGGCTATCACCTTGATTTTTAAATAGAAGCTCATCGCCTTAATTTTTAAATAGAGGCTATCGTCTTGATTTTTAAATATAGGCTCATCGTCTTAATTTTTAAATAGAGGCTATCGTCTTGATTTTTAAACATAGGCTCATCACCTTATTTTTCAATGGTGGCTATTACTTTGATTTTTAAATAGTGGCTATCTCCTTGATTTTTAAACATAGGTTCATCGACTTGATTTTTGGATAGAGGCTCATTGGCCTTGTTTTTCAGATAGTAGCAGCTGACTTTGTTTTTCAAACAGTAGCAGCTGACCTTGTTTTTCAAACAATAGTAGCTGGCCTTATTTCTAGCATTATAAGCCCATCTACTTTTCATAGATTACCGTTAATGAGAAGTAGAAGTAATCTAACGCACTTGCTCATCTCTAAATTTTTTTTGGGGCGAGCTTGCCTTGGATTTTTTTTTTGGGTGAGCTCGCCTGCTCGCCCCGCCTCGCCTCGCCTCGCCTCGCCTCGCCTCGCCTGGGCGAGGTGAGCTCACTCCAGGTGGGCAACTGAGGCGAGGCGAGGCGAGCTTACTCCAAGCGGGTGATCTTGCCCAGGTCAGGCAAGCTCACTCTAGGCGGGCGACCTCACACAGGTGAGGCGAGCTCACCCCATGCGGGTGCCTCCTTCGAACACGATTGCAACAGTGGTGGAGATCTGCAAAAGGTGGCAGGGATTTTTTCTTCCGTAGCCACTCCGGTGTGATGATCAGTATATTATTTAAACCAGATATGTAGAATAATCATATGGAGTGTATAAGAGCTATGTGTTCCTTTTTACCTGGGGGATTGGCCTCTATTTATAGGGATGACCTGCAGTTATTGATGACTGGTATCCATTCATCTCTCTCATTATTAGGAGTTAATGAGAGATGTTTCATCTTTCCAATTTGTTGAGAGATGTTTTGTCTTCCCGATAACTGGTGGTAACTGTCATTCCATGGGTCGCCTGCCTGACTAACTTGATGACAGTTGAGTTATTGCAATCTATCTATCATGATTGTGCTCATGAGACCAACGAGGCGGGCGAGCCGGTGAGGCTGGTGAATCATTGAGGTATGCGTGCCAAGACGTGCCATCATAGGTAAATAACATATAGTAGCTGTCATTATTTATATCATCAGATATTAAAAAAATCCCAACAAATATGTTATATTTGCAGAAACAATTATATGAGTTGAAGATGGACGATGTTGCTGATGTTAGGGATTTGAGTAAGTTTAATAATTGTGACATAGTTGTTAAATATTGATATCAAAATTAAAGATGAAGATAAAGCAAAATTTTGATGTCTTCTTTGTGTAAGTCATATGAGACATTGGTGACAAGGCTAGTGGATGGAAAAAATACCTTGACGGTGCATGAAGTATCTAATTTTTTTTTATAGAGACAATCAATATTAAGAAGCCAAGTGATATTGTAAATGACAATCAAGTTCTCTTGGCAAAGCGTGACACAATGTGTGGTAGAGGTGAATCGCAAGGAAGTAATTATGGCAGAGGGATGATCGTTCTCAATCTCTTTCTAGGCGAGCTGTGGAGTATTACTACTATCATAGGAAAGGGTATGTTAGGGGAAATAATAAAGAGTTGAAGAAACATCTTGTGGAGAAGCAAAATAATTTTTTTTTACGAGGCTTCATATTTGAGAAAGGTGATTGATAATGAGTAATGACTATTGTCTTGAAGTCTTATTCCTAATTATGGAAGTCTAGTCGACCCATGTGGTGCGCATATATTATGATGGATGATAATCAGAAACTTGAAGTTATGGATACGTGTAATGTGAAGGTGAAGATGATTGACAAAACAGTGAGACAACTGATAGGTGTCAAGCATGTCCGAAGATTAATGCGAAGTTGAAATCGTTGGGAGCATTAGATATGTTTGGGTTATGAATATGCTGCAGAGTTGGTAATTCTTCCACAACAATAAAAGGAAAAAAATGTTGGCAATTTGTACAGGTTTATAGGGGAGATAGTTTCAAGTTAGTTTTAGGTAGAGCTATGTTGATCAAGTCATACCGAGATGGAGCTGTGACGATTGAGTCGCACCGAGTGGGGTCTTCCACTATTGCCATGATTTTGTAGTGTCCAAGATTTTTTGGCTATTGACAAGATGAATGAAGATTAGAGGTCGAAGAAGTCAAAGCGTCTAGGTTCAACAAATCTCTAAACTCAATTCACGTCTATTACGATTAATCGAAAAACAGTAACACCTACCAATAAATATGTGCTAAGATGGGTATTGAGACGTACCATGCTTTAGATAATTTGGGTCAAGGTGGAAATTGTTGGGTTTGATCCAAATTTTGGGGAAAAAAAAAAGGTAAAATAATTCTTGTTTGGCTGATAAGTAAATAATGTAATAAGGAAAAATAATTCTTTTCTACAAAGAAAAAGGACTTGCAATGCAATTAAGAAAAGCAAACTTACCATGCTTTTGAGTTTTGAGGGACCAGTTCTATTATGGGTTAATTTCATTAACGGTGACTGAAGTTATCTTCAAATTATAAAATAGTCATTGAAGATCAAAATTTTCAGTGGTGGTCCCTAAAGTTAGAAATCCTTTCACTAATAGTCACTCCATTAAATTTCTAATTTAAAATGGTGATATGATATTTATTTATTGTATAGTAGTCCATAAACTTTATATAATATTTACTTTAATCCTTATATTTCAATTAAGTTCTTTCAAAATTATATCTTAGGTTCTTAATCTTTTACATCTTTACACTTTGGTCCTCAAATTTTTAATTTTCTTTCAGTTAAGTCCTCTAAAAATTGCATCTTAGGTCTTTCAACTTTTTACATATTTACATTTTTGTCTCTAAATTTTTAATTATCTTTCAGTTTAGTTTTCTAAAAAATTGCATATTAGGTCCTTTAACTTTATACATCTTCAAACTTTGGTCCACCTAATCCTTGATTTTAGTGGCCAAAATAAGTGCAATTTTAATGGTCAAAATAAGTGCACTTTCAATTAAATTCTTAACTTTACACTTGAATTTTCACATAAACGAACAAAATAATATTATAGGGTCTGGTTACTAAAATGTCTACTTTTAGAGTTTTAGTGGTCAACTCTAAGTGATAAGTACGAATTTTACACTTATTTTGACAACTAAATAGTTTATTATTTTGTTCGTTTAGATAAAAATTCGAGTATAAAGTTAAAGATTTAATTGAAAATACACTTATTTTGACCACTAAATTTGTACTTATTTTGGCAACTAAAATCAAGAATTAAGAGGACCAAAGTTTGAAGATGTATAAAGTTGAAGGACCTAAGATGCAATTTTTGGAGGACTTGATTGAAAGAAAATAAAAAATTTGGAGACCAAAGTGTAAAGATGTAAAAGATTAAGGACCTAAGATGTAATTTTTGAAGGACTTAATTGAAATATAAGGACTAAAGTGAATATTATATAAAGTAGATGGATCACAATACAATAAATAAATGCCACATTATCTTGCCACGTCACCATTTTAAATTAGAAATTTAATAGAGTGACCATTAGTGAAATGATTTCTAACTTCAGTGACTACCACTGAAATTTTTGAACTTTAGTGACCATTTTGTAATTTAAAGATAACTTCAGTAACTGTTGGTAAAATTAACCCATTCTATTATTATAGTACGAGTTATGCTCCAATTGTGGCGTGAACAGTCCACGGAAGAGGGACAATTCGGCATCTAAGAATTGTTGAGTCTAGCGAGAGAAAAAGGTAGGCGTGTGTACACGTTGTATTTTGAGTCTAGCGAGAGAAAACTTTGTCTAAGGAGAAATTATGTTAGGAATTGAGAAATTCAAGTGTGGATATTCTCTTTGTGATATTGTGAGGGTTTGTTTGTAGGTCATTTGAGGCTGACCATTATTGTTGTGTAAAGCGTTAGATTTGTGATTGTTTTGTACTAAGAACTATTGTTTGTATTTGATTTCTTGAGATATTTAATGAACTGAAGCTAGATCCACTAAAAGTGGAGTTTCAACAGGACGTAGTCAAAGATTAGGTGAATTCGAGCTTTTAGTGGCAGAAAATTTGACGTTCCTTTAGTTTTTGCTTTAATCTTGATATATTTCTTGTTGCGTGAGAGTTAGATTTCTCAACATTGCTCGTTTTTCGTTTTCACTGTGTTAGTTGCACGTTTGATAAGATATTTTCTCCAACACTAGCTTCCATACATACCATCTTTTTCGAGATCAATATCAACAATAAATGTTATCCATCAATAAACCTAAATTGAAATATAGTACTGTTACACAAACAATCACAAAGCAAACAAATTGTTGAATTGAATTGTACAATTCTACATTGGGAGTTATTACTCATTTTTGTACTACTATTTTATTTTCTAAATATTTTTTTAATTAGGAAAATAATAATAATAATAATTATAGTGACGCTATTGGCTTATAATTAGGAAGGAACCTATTGTTAAAGTGGTGGGCTAATGATGATGTCTGTTCAAGAAACGTGTGATTATTATGACATAAAACATTGTACCATGATTAATCAGCCAACATGCTTTGACAATTTTTATCTTACTTGGTCAATTAATGTTCTAAATAAACATATAAATAAAATTAACTTTGTGGACATTAATGTAACACTTGGGGAATTCTATTTTAATGCCCACGAAATGGACAAAAAGATGTCCACTTTCTCAGAATTAGACGCCGTGGACAAATTGCATTTTTGATAAGATTATTCAATTATAGTTAACTCACGATATTATCATATTGTAAGAATTTCTCGATTTTTCACGTAGTGTGATTATGAGTTTTTAATTTTTAAATAATATATTAAAATTTTTGAATTTAGGTCTCCACGCAATTACTATCGTAAATAGTAACGTTAAACTTATATACAATTTTTAGTTGAATTGGAGAAACATATTAAATGGTTTGATATTTTTGTCTTCCAACTTTAAGTCACGTGAAAGTTGTGTGCGATTTTAAAATAAACATTCACAGTTTAGGCCATGTGGAGACTTAAATTTACAAATTTAAATAGATTGGGGAACCAAAATTTCACTTTTGAAGATTGCACGTAAAAAGTGAAAGAGCCCGACTCTAATTTTTCCGTCTTAAACTCGCCTTAAATGAATTAAATTAGACAAAAATAATAATAAATTTCTTTATATATCTCTCTTATTTTGATGTTTATATTTTATTTAGTTCAATCATACAAAATAATCTGGTTCTAGCTAGATATTTGAGAAATAAATAACCAACAAATTGTAGATTGGTGGCCATGCCTGCTGGTCTGCGCAGGTGCCTTTCACTTTGAAACCTCTTTCATGATACGAATTTATAATAATTTATAACTAATTTAAAATTATAATTACTAGACGATTAGAACCAGTCTTTCATAACTTTGCGTTGTTTGAATTGAAGTCTCTTCTTTCATGCTAAATAAAATTTAGTCCCCAAAAAATGAAAGAAATAGAAAATTGTTTGGATGAGGTAATTTTAAAAGATAAAAATAAAATCTTGATAAGCATATAATGTATTTTACATACTTTGGATAAAAATATAATCTTGAATAGAACCCAAAATCCAATAAATAACAACAATACTAGTACCAGTGATCAACAAGTAATAATCAATAGAAAAATGAACAAAAAGAACAGTTGGAAATTGGTTTAATTTGTTGAGAAATTGATTAAGTGTTTAAAAACAACTAAAGTAACTTCGTGTCAACTTGGCCAAAATATACAAACCCGACACAATCCGTTTAGGCAAATTAGTTTGCCACTTCGCCGCTTCGGAGCGTCGAAACGGAGATCGACCTGCCCAGTCAGGTTGCGGGGGTCGAGGGGTGACGCCCCCGAAAGAGAATTAAAATTTCACTGCATGTGTTGAAGGGTATATTTGATATCTCGAAACCAATATCGAATGAATGAGAAATTACGGAAAATGACAAATTTGGGTCAAGTTTTGACCATGCGATCGCATGGGTATTTTATCCTGCGATCGCAACTGACTGAATTTTTAAGTAGAACGTTTTTGAGTCCTACCATGCGATCGCAGGATATAAAGTCATGTGATCTCATGGTTATACTGGATTAAGTTCTGTTTTAAAAAAATGTACCTTGCAATCGCATAGGTTTACGCGAACACACATGTCCTTTTGATGTGTTGCACGAATTGGCTCCACACCAATTCGTTTTCAACTGTTCATCAACATTAAATAGGCCTCTTTGGACGTCAATTTGATACAGAATTCATATGCAAATACAACCAACTCATATTATCATCACTTAAACCAAGTTTATTGCATTTGTTGCATAAAATTCAGGTTTTCCATTTCATTTAATCATTTGGAGTACAAAACCAATTTTGATTCGTTGTGCTTGTGTTTTGAAGTGCTTCAAACACAAGTTGAAGTCGTTATCTCTTGGGAGTCGATTGCTAGAAACCGTAGGCACCGTTGTGGAGCAAATTTGACTTAAGGACAAAGTGTTCAACACTTGCCTCGACTTGCATTTCATTCAGTTTTTCTTTCTTTAGAGTCACTTATACAAAAGCTGCCAACAAAGAACAGAACTGACAACATTACCAACTACATGAAAAGAGGAGAAACATTCAAGAAATAAATATAGCTACCACTAAGTTTCCATTGAGTTGGGCGTTGGGTTTTATTTCTTATGTGGGCTACATATTTAAAAGGGGAAATTGCCTATAAGTCACTTGTAGGCTGTAACTGACTTGTTTCAAATTAGGTCAAATTTTTTTTCAAAATTGTGATTAAGTTATACTATTAAGCAATATTTCAAATTAATCCCAAAATGTGATACATATTTTCCATCGGCGTCTTCTTCTACCTCCACAAACCTCATCCATTGCGGAGGTGGATTATTGAGCTTGTAGTCAGAAATTATAACTTCAATTCTGACAACGGCAGAGGCAGAGGCAGAAGCAGAGGCAGAGGCGGTGGTGGATATGGAGATGGAGTAGTGGTACCACGAGAATAGGTATGCCTGTGCGCAAGTTGTGAATTCAAGGAAGATTTTAAAAAGGTTCATTCGCCACTAGCTATTCCAACTGTTAATTCTTCGAATGCGGGTAGCCCTTCATCCTCGTGGGATAATGTAGTTAGTTCTCTTTTCTCTGGAAGTAAGATGCTTTATCTTTCTCAAAAAGTACTGCCGACGTTGCCATTTGAACAAAATGTGAGAACATCATCAAATCTTGAACCTATGTTTCGTGTACTAGATGGAATGTTCTTTCCTGTCATGGATAAGATTTCAAGATCTAGAAGGGTAAACCTTCCAGTGATTAGGAGGTGGCGTCGGGGTTGGTGGTTGTGGTGTATAAATGTATTGTTTGTGATGAAATGAGCATATAAATGAATATTTATGAAGTATATTGGTTGTGGCCATGATTTGTTGTTGTAAATAACAGCTTGAATTTCTGTATGGATGAAAAAGTTTGATGTGTGTTGTTAGTTTGGCGAAAGTTGGCAATTAGATTATTTCTTTGTGTTGTTTGTCATGTGTTATTTGATAATGTATTATAGAAAACAATATCACATATAATATTATCATAATATTAATGGGCATAGAATTCGCATACGTACTCAAATTTTTTGTTATAATATATTTTCGGAATCGTCTCGACAAGCCGGTTAAGACTAGTGGCTTTGCCACTATTGACGATAGATTTTAACCGTTTGCAGTCGTCTCTTTAGTTTAAAATGACAATCTTTAGTCTTTCATGTCTTAACAATATCATACTAAAACAATATCTTAATAAAACAATATTTCATACACAAATTACAACCCAATAAAATAACAGTATCATAGGTTGAAATATTATCATAATAAAACAGTATTAAAGAAAAAACCATGGTATAAATATATCATATCACTTTATCTAAATAAAACAGTATCATAGATAAAACAGTATCATATATATAACTAAGTAGATATGTTTTACTAGTTGAAGTAATTATACTGGTCTTAAAATGCCTCATTAGTAGTACAAGACCATTGATACTATTTGCATTCAATAACAGTATCATAGATTGAAACAATAACATAAGTTGAAACATTATCATAATAAAACAGTATCAAAGATAAAAGTATAAATAAAACAGTATCATATATAAAATTAACTACAAGATATTTTTAATAGTTGAAGTAATGATACATTATTATATGTAGCACATTATCTAAATAAAACAATATCATATATAAAACAGTATTATATATAAAAATAAGTACAAGATGCTTTAATTGTTGAAATAATGATACTGTTATTAAAATACTCTGTTAGTAGTACAAGATCATTGATACTGTTTGTATTCAATAACAGTATCATAAGTTGAAACATTATTATAATAAAACAATATCAAAAATAAAAGTATAGTATAAATATACCAATGCACATTATCAAATAAAATAGTATCATAAATAAAACAATATCTTACAAAACAGTATCATACAAAATAATATCATAATAAAACAATATTATAGAAAACAATATCATTATATTGTTATTATGAATTACCATTTTTTTTTTTTTGGCAATTGCAGGGATATGTTGGTCTTTTAATGCTAAAATATGACTTTAATTGAATTAAGCTTTGGTCATACGACTTTAGAGCCCATAAGTGCAACAACAGTAACCGACCCTAAATATACCCTATTTAAAATACAATTATATTATAGATGATAATTTAATAGGGCCATATAAGTGATCCATTGATTGGACTCTAGAAACATCTTTTGGTATGAACTTTGTAATGTATAGAAACTTAATACTAGTCGATGTAAATCTAATTAACTAGTATATAAGGAGTATTATATGATTAGGTCCCCAAGTCAAATCATTCGTTTAGTTTTATTTTTCTCTTCTCTCCCCGTTTTGGAGCGAGATTTAGTTGAACACTAAAGAGAATTGACTGTAAAACATCTTAATTCTCTTAATTTCAATACAATAGATTCAAATATTCTTCCTCAATACACATACTCTTGATAATTTAACACGATGATCTTGGATTCTTTAATTATGTGATTATAATTAAAGATTTATATTTAAAGTCTAACAAGTGGTATCAGAGTTTAAATCATGTTGAGAAAAATAAAGAATTAAAGATTAAAGAGTAAAAAAAATATATTAAAGGTGTTAGATTCTTGTTCACAGCCATCAGCGCTGCTGGAGCTTAAAGTGTCCGTTGACGCTACTACAACTAAAGACGTTGTCACCCAGCCAGATCTCTAGGGATAGCGATGGTGGTTGGCGGAGTTAGGGTTTCAAACCCTAGCTATTGAAATTTTGGAGATGGGACCTCATAAGTAAATTTGATGAATTCAAGGATTAATGTTTAATTTTTTAATTCAAGTTCTTAAAGTTTTCAGATTTTAAAATCTTAGCCCTTCAAATTTTGGATTTTAAGATTTAGCCTTTAAGGTTTTGGTTTTTTAAATCTTAGGTCCTTAAAAGTTTTTTTTTTATTTTTAAATCTTAGGCCTTAAAGCTTTGGGCTTTTGAAGTTAACCCCTTAAAGTTTTGGATTTTAAATCTTAGGTCCTTCAAGTTTTAGATTTTTTAAATCTTAGACCCTTAAAATTTGGAATTTTTAAATTTAATTTCAAAAATATCTTCAGATACTTGAATTAATTGTCTTGTATTTTAAAATAAATAAATTGAAACGATACGTTGCCAAAATAATGTCTATCACATAGATTTGTATAATTTGGAATATTAAGATGTGTGTGTATGTTGTTTATGCGAACAATAATCAATCCAAATTAATGTTATTGTTTGGCCAAATGACAGACATACCTGTAGTAATAAATATATGATAATTATCAAATTTTTTTCTGGATAATAAGTTGGTCCAAAGAAAAGCTTATTTTTTGACAGATTAATTATTAATATTTGATTACTACATAGAAAGTACCACTTACAAGTTGATATTTCTATCCAAAAACTAAATATAAATATTGCGCTAGATATTTTGTGATTGAGCCCACCATTATATAATTTGTCATACATATACTTATTGGATTATTTTGCATATATTATGATATAATCATTAATTGTGAGCTTGTTGTAGATTTTTGTTTTTAGTTTCTAATTCTGCTTCTATAATATATGGCAACATTAATTCTTTCTTTGTGCTTAATGGCACAAATTTCAAAAATTGAAACGACAACATTATGATTGTTCTCGGTTGCATAGATCTTGACCTTGCGCTTCGGACAAAACGATCTCATATTCTCACTAATGAAAATTCTACTAAAGATAAAAGGGACATAGAAAAATAGGATCGTTCTAATCTCACGTGTCTTATGATCATGAAACGTTACATTTTGAAAATATTATGAGGCGCTATATATGAGGAGAAAAATGTTAAGACGTTCCTTGAAGGAAGTGAAAAGCATTTTGCAAAAAACGAAGAGGCTGAAACAAATACTCTTTTAGATCACATTGTTTCAATGATGTATAAAGGAAAAAAGAACATAATGGAGTACATTATAAAAATTTCTAATCTCGCTTCCAAACTAAAGACACTAAAGTTAGAGATGTCTGAGGATTTTCTCGTGTATCTGTTTTTGATTTTTCTTTCTGGACAATACAAGTGAGTTACAATACCCAAAGGGATAAATGAACTCTTAATGAGCTCATATCTCACTATGTGCAAGAAGAGGAAAGACTTAAGCGTGAGAGGATTGAAAGTGTTAACTTATCAACCACTCCTCAAGACAAGAAAATGAAAAGATCAAAGAAAGATGCGGTTGGATAAGGAGTTCACAACACAAAGTGCAACAGAAATAAGATAAGGAGTTCACTTGTTACTTTTGCATGAAAGGTGGACACATAGAAGAAAGAGTGTCCCAAGTACGCTATTGGCGTGTTAAGAAAGACATGCTTCTCGCTGTAGTTTGTTTTGAAGTTAATTTAGCTTCTGTACCTATACACACTTGGTGGATAGATTCAGGTGCTATCACTCACGTAAGTGTGTTTATGCAGAGTTGCATATGGAGCTGACAACCAAGTGATGCTGAAATATTCATCTATGTGGACGACGACAAAACAGTTACAATTGAGGCTATATGGACTTTTAAGTTATTATTAAGGACTGATCATTATTTGAATTTGGAATAGACTTATGCAGCACTGTTGTTCAGACGGAATTTTATTTCTGTTCGTGCATTGGACAAATTAGGTTATTGTTGTTCATTTGAAAACAATAAATTTAGTCTCTTTTGCGATTCGAATTTTATGGGTACTGGTTCCTTATCTTTTAATGATAACCTATATTTATTGGATACAAATACCTTGTATAATGAAACATTGCATACCAGCTCACGTGGTACCAAACAAAAATTAACCAATGAGAATTCTGCTGCATTGTGGCGCAAGTGCTTATGACATATCTCTAAATAGATAATTGAGAGGCTTGTGTCTAATGAGATTCTTGATCTCCTTGACTTGACACATTTTCAAGTATGTATTGAGTGTATAAAGGGAAAAGAAACAAACGTTGGGAAATTAGGTACCAACAGAAGTTATAACGTCTTTGAAGTAATTCATACTAAAATTTACAGACCATTTCCTACAGCTTATTGGAATGAACAACAATATTTTATTACGTTCACATAGGATTATTCTTGTTACGTATACCTATATTTGATTCATGAGAAGTCTCAATCATTGGATGTATTTAGGGCCTTCAAAGCTGAAGTTGAAAATCAACTTAGCAAGAAAATTAAAGCCGTCAGATTTGACCGTGGTAGTAAATTCTATGGCAAATATGAAAGATCCGGTGAACAACGTTCATGACCTTTCTCAAAGTTTCTAGAGGAATGTAATATCATCCCACAATATAAAATGTTAGGAAAACCTAGCATTAATGGTGTTGTTGAGAGACAAAACAAGAGCTTAAGGACATGGTAAGAAGCATGGCTAGTCATTCTTCTTAACTATAATCCCTTTGGAGAGAAGCATTAAAGATTGCAGCATACATCCTTAACACAGTTCGAGGCAAATCAATGGCTAAAACTCCTTATGAACTTTGGACACGCAAGAAGCCTAATATTATGTACTTGAATAATTGGGGTCTTCTAGCTGAGGCAAGGCCTTGTAGGCCGAATGAGAATAAAACTGGACTCAAGAACTGTAAGTTGCTATTTTGTTGGTACCCTGAACAGTCAAGATGTTACAAATTCTACAATTATCTTTTCGAGATGAGAAAATGTAAAATTCCTTCAGGATGTTGAGCCTGGAACGTGAGATAAGGTTATTGACATTGTCTTTAAAGAGGAATTCGCTTCTCTTCTTGATGTTGCTATTGATAATGATCAGACTCCAATTCCTGGTATTGTTCAAGATGCAAATATGGATTATTCAGACAATGTTTAGGAGCTCCTTATCTAAAATGAAGGAGTTGCTTCTGATGAGCAAGATCACAACCTCAAGAACAAATACTATTGAGAAGATCCATTAGAGAAATGATAAGTGTGTTTTCAGACGACTATATCGTCTTTCTCCAAGAACATGATGTTGATATAGGAGTGGTGGAAGATGATCCAATCAAGTTCCATTAAGCCAAATATAGTTCTAATTCTCAAAAGTGGTTTGATGCCATGAAAGATGAGATGAAATCCATGAAAGACAATGACGTTTAAGATTTCATCGAAATACTTGAATGTGCGAAGCTCATTGGTTGCAAATTGATATTTAAGACAAAGAGGGATTCAAAAGGCAATGTTAAGAGATATAGAGCTCGTCTTGTTGCCAAGAATTTCACTCAGAAAGAAAGCATTGATTATAAAGAGACTTTATCTCCGATTTCATCCAAATACTCTTTCAGGACCATAATGGCACTTGTATCTCATTTTGATCTGGAGCTACATCAGATGGATGTAAAGATTGCGTTTCTCAATGATGACATTGACGAAACGATATATATGGTGCAGTCAGAAAACTTTGTGTCCAGTGGTCCAAAGAAAATGATATGCAGATTGAAAAAATTCATCTATGGTCTCAAGCAAGCTTCGAATCAATGGTATCACAAATTTCATCAAGTCATTATCTCGTTGGGATTTGAGGTAAATGCATTGATGATTGTGTGTACCATGAATTCAGTGAGAGTAAATATATCTTCATGGTGTTATATGTCGACTATATACTGCTAGCTAGCAACGATATAAGCTTATTGCATTAAAGCAAGAGATTTCTAACTAAGAATTTTGAGATGAAAGATCTTGGGAATGCCTCTTTTGTATTAGGTATACACATACATTGAGATCGCTCTCGAAGTATCTTTGGGTTATCAAAAAAAATCTATATCTTAAGAGTATTCAACACATTTAGCATTAAATATTGTGGACCGGGAGATACGCCCATTGCTAAAGGAGACAAGTTCAGTTCTCAGTCGATGCCCCAAGAATGAGGTGGAGGTGAAAGAAATGCAAAAGATTTCTTTGTACGTCGACTATTGAAAGTCTTATATATGCTCAAGTATGTAAGCATCCAAATATATCGTTCATAGTGGGAATATTAGGTAGGTAGATATTTGAGTAACCCTCGAATGGATCACTGGAATAGAAGGGTTGATATTTATAGGGAACAAAAGATTTCATGTTCACCTATCGGAAGTTAGATCATTTGGAGATCGTTGAGTATTCTGATTCCGATTTTGCTGGATGCCAAGACAGTAGAAGATCCATGTAGGGACTTATTTGTTTGTTGGTTGGATGAGCTATATTCTGGAAGAGTGTTAAACAGACACTCATAGCTCTATCTACCATGGCAACTAAGTTTATAGCCTGTTATGAGGTATCTAATAATGAGATATGATTGCGAAACTTTGTTACTGGACTGCGTGTTGTGGATGGTATTGAAGGACCATTGAAGATATATTGTGAATACAAATTGACTGTGCTGTATTCCAACAACAGAAGCTCTACGAAACTTTGTTATTGGGCTGCGTGTTGTGGATGATATTGAAAGATTGTTGGGTTTAATTTATTACGTGGGCTACATATTTAAAATATAATTATATTATATGCAATCTAAGTTAATAGGGCCATATAAGTGATCATTGATTGGACTCTAGAAATATCTTTTGGTATGAGATTTATAATGTATAGAAACTTAATACTAGCTAATTAGAGTTTATAAGAATCTAATTAACTAGCATATAAGGAGTATTAATATGGTTGGGTCCCTAAGTCAAATCATTCAATTAATTTTGCTTTTCTTCTCTATTCCCGTCTTGGAGCCAGATTTCGTTGAGCACTAAATAGATTTGACTATATAAGATCATAAATTTCAGTACAATGGATTCAGATATTCTTCTTCAACACATACTCTTGATAATTTAACATGATGATCTTGAGTTCTTTAATTATGTGATTATAATTAAAGGTTTATGTTTAAAGTCTAACATTGGTAGTTAATTTGGCATGGAGGAAATCATTTTGACTTTCCTCACCACGTAGACCAAAAATACAATAATAGAAAAATCACATGCGTGTAATATTAACCGGGGTCCTACATAATATACATAATAAATTAGATTTAATAAATTTGATCTGTCACATCACTGTTGCTTAGCATAAACTACATAAGGTTGCTTAGGAGATCAATTCTCATAATTATTTTATGTAGTGTGATTTTAATAATGAGTTACATATTATCGAAAAGACTTGATTCTTCGAAAGACTAGCTTTTATGTATTATAATTTATCTCTTATTTCTTTTCTTTAATTATTTTGACTTATATTTATCATTTTATTGTTTAAAACTCATCATGTTAATTATATAATATATACGCAAATTACTATTTCTCTTGCATAAATTATGCCCAAAATAACGACTCCACATATACAATTATTTGGTAATTTGGGGGTTATATTTACACAATGCACATTTATTTTTTATTATCTAGACTATAATCACTATGTTGTTTATTTTAAGTAGTTGTGTGCACACACACATAAAACTTACATCGTACAAGCTTCAATCAACTGCATACACACATACATATATACATATACTGACACACACACACACACACACACACAACTTACAAGCTTCAATAAAATGTTACACACTACATACAAATACTCTCAACTTAAAATGTTCAATAATGATATAAGATTCCATTTGATATAATTGTTGTGAGTAGAATTTTTATTAGTAGAGTTTTTGGCAGGAAAAGTTTTGCTAAAAAATTGTTGATTGTATTTGACTTTAAATCTAAAAAGTATTGTGAATATTAAATTCAATGTTTGACTATATAACATAAAAGTACTTTTGTATAGACTTTATATTTATTTGACTAAACAGTAATTAATTATTATATATCTCATATATTTTTTTTATAAATAATATCTTTACATATCCAATAATAACTATTAAAATTAATGATCTTAATTAAATTATCATAATAAATTATTTTAGTATATATCATAATACTTAAAATTAATTAATTTAAATCAAACATATTATGTAATTTTTATTATATTATTTAATATGTCAACATATATTTTTTACTTTATATAAATATATGAAGTGACAATATGATATAAGTAATTAATGTGGAAAATAAATTAATATCATTTTTAATTTATTAATGGTAAGTTTTATTAAATATTAATTGTAACTTTCCGTAAAAGCTCAATTAAAGCTTTTTAGAGAAGTCCAAATTTAGACTTTTCTAAAACAGTTTTTTAAACTTTTTTTAAAGTCAAAAAATACTTATTGACTTTAGCTAACCAATTATAAATATAACTCAAAACACTTTTACTCTTTAAACAATAGTTTTAGACTTCAAAAAAACTATTCCAAACACACACTAAAACTTACAAGTCTCAATAAAGTGCTTCAAATCACATACAAATACTCTCGACTTAAAATGCTCAATATTATATAAAACTTACAAGTTTCAATAAAATGCTTCACATTACTTACAAATACTCTCGACTTAGAATGCTCAATATTGATATAGAACTTCAAGTCTTAGTAAAATGCTTCATATTAGACATACAAATATTCTCGACTTAAAATGCTCATATTGATTTGAATAAAAAGTTATTTCATATTAAGTTTTATATATTTATGCAAAAATTATTTATCATTGTTATTAATGCTCGACCATAATTGAGCAAGTGGGAATAGTCAAATGGGTAATTATATTTACACCACATTTTTTGTTTACCACGCACTACATTTTAATTGCATTGAAAGTATCCAACTATTGCTTATTTTGATATTTAAGTCATCAACTATTTTTTATCACATTCTTATCATTAACTTATTAATTTACACATCTTATCTTTGACTTTGATGATAGTTTGTCCAAAAAGTTAATTAGAAGGGTTTAAAAAGATTTTTCTTTGCATATCATATTTTTAAATAAGTAAAATAAATAACAAATATAAAAGTTTGATAAAATATTTGCTCTTCATTTTAATGTACCTTATCAGAATATTTGAACAAAAAAAGTCATAAAATGTGACGAAAAAAGTTGGGAACATAAGTGCCAAAATATCAAAGATTGAGGGACATTCATTACAATTAAAACGTAGTGTAAAAAAATGTAGTGTGAATATAATTACTCTAGTCAAATATAAGAAAAGAAAGGGTTTGCCACAAGGGTAAAAACTAAAGAAGAAAAACTTTTTACTAAAATATGTACTTCGTTGAGAGCGTGATTGGTTAAGCGTAAAAGTAAGTAAAAGTTATTTTTAAGTTAAAATTTGTCTTTTCAAACAAAAAAATTTACATCTTCTTCTCTTATTTTTAAATTTAAATTAAAAATTACATATTTTAATAATAACTCTTACGTATTATTTGATCCAATTTAAATTATAACTTAAATTGATCAAATATACTTTTTATCTATATATTTTGTAGAATTCACAACTTACTATATACTTATTATCCACATATTCCATATGACACAACTTTTTAAGCATAGCCATAACTGCTCAACTGAAAAATAACAAGAAAAATCGTATTTTAGCCTAGTTTATAAGTATTTAAGTTAATTTCCCGTTATTATTTTATTTTATTGCTTTTAAATGTGGAAAGAAGTGGGTTTAGAAAAGGAAAAAGGTAAATTTCTCTAGAGGTCTCAACGTTTCGTAAGTGTGATAGTCACGTTCCCAACCTTTTAACACTGTCAGCTCTATCGCACATTGTATCACACGTGATAGAAAATGTCTATTTAGTCGTTAAATAGCCATGCAACGCACACATGATGTCTGACTAAAAGAGTAAAATTGACCAAAAAGAGAACAACATTTAACATAATTGGAAGAGTCACTATTGGCTTTTGGAATAAAGAATTTTGTACTGAGATAATTTTACATTTTCAGTCAGACATAAAGTGCGCGTCACCTGAAAATTAACGTCTAAATAGACATTTACTCTAGGTTTGGATATCACATGCACTGAGTTAAAAGGTTGAAGCTATGGGTACCATAAATAAAATAAAAAATTGAGGACATGATTGCCTTACTTGTGGAAGGTTGGGACTTTGATAGGAATTTATCCAAAATAAAAAAGGGCAACAAAATATAAATGTTTCTCGTACTATTACACATTGAGCGAATAAATCATATAAACTTTAAATCGTACTTCATTAATTATTTAACTAAATATCACGAATCTCGTTAGTCTATTCGTCTATTTTCGCCGTTCTAACTAACAAAAATGATTAGTAGGTAAATAGAATTATTTATGTGGCCATTAATTTCGTCCAACTCAGTATCTAAAAAACATGGTTGGTCCCTAAACTATATACTTTACGTTAATAACGCAAATGTTTAGTCCTTCAATTTAATAACATGAACCACATTAGTCCATTTGTTTGTCTATGTTATTCCAACTAATGAAAACGATGAGTTGGTAGTTTCGTGACTTTGTCCAAATCAGCATCTATTTTGACAAAAAAAAAAAAAAAAAAAAAATGAAAGAGTGAAATTTTGTCCAACTAATTAGAATTATTTACTAGGACAATAAAATGGCTGTTTAAGGTGCAGTGACAGATGGTACCTATGGTGAGATTGGGTGTATGTGCACTATAATTTTTTTCTTTTTTTATATTAATACTTTTTAATAATTTTTTCCATTTCTTGTCTATTTTTATATTTTTAATTTTTGGTCAATGTGGATGTTGACTTGAACAGAATTAATTTCCACGTTAGTAATTTGGTTTGTCCATTCATCATTTTCAATAGTTCAAAAAAAAAATGATGAGATTAGCTCACTTCATATCTAAATAATCTTATTTTTTCATTATGAAGAGATAAAGAAGATATTGCAATTGATGAAAATAGTAGGCAACTAAAGCACAAAAATAGAAAAATAAAATTGAAAGTTGTTATAAAATAAGTATCTCGATTACTATTTGTACATGTTATTATTAATTTTTTGAAAAAATATTTTATAATAATAACAATTAAGAAATAATTATTAATTAAAAGACTAACGGAGTTTATATTGTTAAAGTTTAAGAATTTTTTGCACGCAAAGTGTATAGTTTAGGGACCACTCTGTTTTTTTAATGTTGAGTTGGACAACATTAACGAACATGTAGGCAATTTCGTTTGTCAATTCACCATTTTTATTAGTTGTAATGGCTAAGATTAGAGATGGCAATGAGCCGAACTGGACCGGCTTGGCCCGTGAAGGGCTCAAAAAAGTGGGCTCGGACCGGCCCGTGGTCCACGGGCCAGTCCGCAGACCCACGTGAAATTTGATTTTTTTTTTTTGTAAAGTTAAAAAGAAAATAAGAAATAAGTTAAGATAAAATTAAAAATTCAAACCCTCCTCTTTTTTTCGGGCTTGGAATCGGCTACTATTAACGTAGGCGTAATTAAAATTGTACACGAATAAGTTGTTACATGTACAAATTGTTTTTAAATTTAAATATCATCACTTAAAAATTAAAATGAATAACAAAATCAATACCTAAAATTTAAAAAGTTAAAATATCAACACTTAAAAAAGTTAAAATATCAACGTTTTAATACAAGTCCACGGACTAGCCCGTGGATTGGCCATTGCTAAGTAGTTCCTGAGCACGAGCTCGGACCACTCACGGGCCGGGTCCGGTCCTTTTGTCATCTCTAGCCAAGATAAATAGAAAGACTAACAAAGTTCACTATATTTAGTTGAATGACTAACTAAATACAATTTAAACTTTAAACAGTTCATTCGCACAAAATTTAAAGGGTTAATTACACTCACAGTTCCTATTCTTTCAGCATTGTAACAATATCATCTCAATTCAATTTTATTTGCAGATATCATTCTCATCCTTTCATTTTACCTTTTGATTTTTTTGACAATTTTGCTCCTAACTTAAATAAATTAAAATAACAGAAAAAATAAAATAAAAAAATTACAATTGGTATCCTAACTTTTTCAAAAGTACAAATAAATTCTAAAATTTTTATTTTTATTTTTTACAGATTTTTAATTATGTTCACCGAGAGGACCTCTAGAGTCTGGTCAGATTTTGTCCATATATCCGTTAATTGACAAAACATCAAACTCGTGGCCTAAATTAGACCAATTTAACAAAGAAAAAAAAAATATTAATTCATTTTCTATTATTTAAAATAATTAAAAAAAAAAAAGAGATCAACTTCTCTAACATCCCCCACTCCCACAAACAATTGAAGGAGATTTCTTCACATGCACCCGCACCCGGTTTCTCTACATTCTACATTTTTAAAAAAAATGCCAAATTTCTTTTTAACTTAAAAAAGAAGAAGTTCACGTAGATCCGTGGACTGGCTCGTGTGGCTCACGGACCACGAGCTGGTCCGAACACATTTTCCATGGACTCTTCATAGGTCGAGTCGGACCTGTCTTGGCACAATCTGAGCCGCCTAAGGTGGATAGAGGAAGATGATTCATTTTTGGTTTATTTTTTTTTTAATTTGTAAAAATAAAAAGTTTATGATTTATTTACACTTTTAAAAATGATGAGAGCATCAAATATAATTATTTTATTTTATTTTCTCTTTAATGTATTTTAGTCAAGGGTAAAATTGTTAAATAAAATCATTTGAGAACTATTTATACGAATAAATGAAAGATTATGGACGATATTTGCGAATAAAATTGAATGAATATCATATTATTACAAAGCTGAAAGAATGAGACTGTGAGTATAATGAACCCAAATTTAAACTATGAGAACCATTCACGTTTTTTACCCAAATAAAAAATGTGCAAAAAATGGAGCTATTAGTAACAATTTGTTGTAGTTAAATATTTGAATAATCATGAAACTTTTAATATTGTCCTCATTTGCTTACTAAACTTTAAAATGGTGTTGAATGTTCACCGAACTTTACAACGTTACTCACTCATAATGATCCATTAACAGCCAGTGGACGGAACAACACGCGTAGCATATGGAATGTTCACATGGCATACGCTTCTACCAACCAATGTTAAGCTGTTCGCAACGTCAACAATTTGTATTTTAAATAATCACTGAATTTTTAGTCATGTCTTCATTTACTCACAAAACTTTAAAATGTTGCTAATGCACACTCAACTTTTACACTCCGTTATTAACTCATGACGATTCCATAATATCCCATTGACGGAATGCCCACGAGGCCTACGGAATGACCACGTGTCTTTCATTTTATGCTATTAAATCTGCCAACCAGAATAGCAGCGCCATGTCATCAAACGCATTTTTAAAATATGTTTTTTAAAATGCCAAAAATGGTGAAACTTGCCCCAATTAAACAAACGATTTCATTCAAATTAATTTCTCCCAAACGTTCTACCAATTGATTACCGACTTGTATCTAGCATGGGGTGCACGATCTACACAATCAAAAAAATCACACGCATCTATATTCTCCATAGAATCTGCAACCTAAAAATCGACATCCAAGGATACCTTTCGTCCAAGATGTCTTCAACAATGGAACATTACCACTACTTTCTGTTTATAATTAGTGAAGAATTAGAGTTTTCTATCCCATATTGGTTCACGAGAGAAGATAGGTTAGAACTTGGGTTTTTGGTAGAACGTTTAGGAAAAATCAATTTGAGATCAATTGGAACGAAATCGTGTGTTTAATTGGGGCAAATTTTACCATTTTTGACATTTTAAAAAAATGCATTTTGAAAATGCGTTTGATGATATGACGTACGACTATTCTTTTTGGTAGATTAACTGCACAAATAGATGATGCATGGTCATTTCGTCAGCCACGTGGGCATTTCGTTAATAGACTGTTATTGAATCGTCATGAGTGAGTAACGAAGTGTAATTTTGAAAAGTTGAGTAAACATCCAGCAATATTTCAAAGTTTAGTTAGTGAACGAACACATAACTAAAAGTTTAGTGATTATTCAAATTTCATATTGTTGACATGATGTAAATCTCAACATTGGTTGGTAAAAACTTATGCCACGTGAACATTCTGTCTGTCACGTGTATTTTTCCATCTACTAGTTATTAATAGATCGTAAAAAATGAGTATATCGAGTAATATTGTAAAGTTTGGTGATCATTTAGTACTATTTAAAAATTTAGTAAGTAAATGAAGTTAAAATTTAGGAAGTAAATGAAGAGATGGTAAAATTTGTGAATATTCATACATTTAAGTTGACTACCCTAAAGTTCCTTTGACAGGAAAACCTTAAACCTATAAACCTTAAACAGAGGATGAAGCGAAAGAGAGATGAACAAGAAAACATGGAGATAGTGTGGCAAACTCCCGCCAATCCTCCCCAACGCCACGATTACATCTTCCAAGACGGTAAACAAATTTCGAAATTCACAAACACCCACATAAGAAAGAAAAACAAAAATTTTCTGCTTTTCTTGCTATGATTGTTGTTGATTGCATAAGCAATTTTTAATGTTTTTTGTTGATTATTTGCTTAAATTATGTTAATTGTCTTTCAATCTTTGGCAGGGATAAGATACGTTAAACCTTACTACTTTGAATTCATATCTCATGTGGGTATACAATTTTGTTTTTAATTAGGCAATTTATTTATGGTTATTTAAGTGAATAATTGAAGTAAAAGACGAAGTGAGATGTGGGTTTTATGTACAGGCTAAGAATAGGTGGGCAGGGAAGACGATTGTAGATTTATTTGCCGAGGAATTCAAAGGCCGTCAGCGTGATTATTATGTATGTGGGTTGTTTAAAATTATTTTCTTTTGGACACATTGTGAATTTACTGGCTCTATTTTTCAACTTTTTGCTTAAACATATAGTTGCATAGTATAGCAGGAACGGACACTGGCATTTGTATTAATTTATTACTCAATCGAGCTTTTTTTCCAAAGACAAATAATTCAAACTAGCACATTGCATACTCGAACCATTTTTAAACTTTTGATCATCTTTCACTTTTTACTTTATGTAAAATTATGTGAATGTAAAAGTTGATGCATGGATTCACAAATAATAGGTGTCTGCTGTGAAAGCTGGACGGATACAAGTTGATGGACAGATAGTACCTGTTTCATACATAGTTCAGCCATCGCAAAAAATAAGCCACTTTTTGCACAGGTTAATTGATCTTATTATTTTTCTGTACAGAGAGTCCCCTGATATTTTTATATTTGTGTTATGCTCTTATAGTGATTTTCATGCATTTCTAAAATGTGTTGTATTCTTAAGTTTCAATTCTCTATGTTTATTCAAAGTAATGAATGACAAAATGAAGTTGAAAATTTGAGCTATTGACATACTAAAGGTTGTAGGCATGAACCACCAGTGATGGCATTGAACGTTGAGATTCTCAATCAAGAATCAGATGTTTTAACTGTTTGTAAGCCTGCATCAGTTCCGGTCAGTAAATTCAGCTAATTAAGTTGGGCTTTGCTCGTTGCTTTGTTCAGTTACTTTTTCTATCTGTATCAATCAAAAATTTATTTTTGCTGTAATGGGGCTGTAAAATCATAAAACAGCTGAATCCTCAAGTTATCATTTATTTTGTATGGTAAAATCAAAGTATTTTGCAGTCTGGTGGCCCTTTCTATTGATACTTCTAAGAAGTTATTTCTTTTAAGAATTAGGTTCGCTTTGTATGGCTTTATTAATGTAGTGTTACAATTTCCCTTTAGAAATATGATTCATAGCTTCCATGTCTGCTGGACCAATTTCAAAAAGTATGTTTACTCTGAATGACCTCCTGACCTCTTCCAGATCTCCTTTATCTGCCATATTATCAAATTAGGTGCATCCGTGTGGACAATATCGGAAGAACACTGTTGTAGGTATCCTTCAGGCAGAGTATGACTTGGCGCCATTATTTCGTATCCTATCTCTTTTTGGCAGAGATGAAGAGCATACATATTCGTCTAATTTAAGGTTGTGTCGGAATTTGTAGCGGAGTTCATATCTGATTTTTCTGCACCATCAATTTTTGAAACTAATATCCCCGCCAACTGAGGTTGTGCAACTTTTACAGTTTTCTGTATCCTTGACACTTATCAGCTATTCATAGATTAGATCGCTTGGTCTCAGGACTTCTTATACTAGCCAGAAGTGCTACTAAGGCTGACAATTTCAGGCAACAGGTAAATTCATTAAGTGATTTATGGCAAGAGATAACATATCATTGTCCCTAAATTACATTAAGGGTTCATTTAAGAAATAATTTGATCAATGTCTTTACGATTGATTTACATTATTTATATTTCGTAGACGCATTTTTTCCGATTACAGATGCATGAGGGCCCATTGCTTAAAAGATCCCCCCTCGCCTCCCTCCCCTCCAACAAATGAAAAAGAAGAAGATAGATGAATGCTTAAATGTTTACTATTAGGCCCTACTGAAGTGCACCACTTTTCCAATTACAGATGCATGAGTGCCCATTGCTTAAAAAGATCCCCCTCCCCTCCCCTCCCCTCCCCTCCCCTCCCCTCCCCTCCCCCGAATAAAAAAGATAGATGAATGCATAAATGATACCTTTCACACTCTCCTGAAGTGCACTACTTTGTTCCAGATTGAATCAGGAAAAGTTAAGAAACAATATATTGCGAAGGTTATTGGAGTATTTCCTGAGAATGAGGTACTACTTATTATGAACTGTTTCTACATGTAAAGTATTTTCCTGTTCTTCGCTCCACTTTACTTTTCAAATTTTCTTTTACAGCAAGTTCTTAATGTAAATGTCAATTACAATGCTCGAGAGGGGATGAGCACGGTGGAGGTACAGATTCTGTTCACTGCCTTGTCTTCGTGTGAATTTGTTGGTTATCCTTTGCTTTAAGGTTGTAGTATGACATGCATTCTCACATATTGGTTTTTGACACTGCGGGATGGGATTTTCTTTTGCATCCTATGTGAACATCAAGTAAACTTTATTTCTTTTACTAGGTAGAAAGCTTTGTTTACGATAACTAAAATATCATGGGTAGTTGACAAAAAATGCACTATGGGAATTCCATCCATCTTTCCATTTATTATTACCACGATGCTGATGTGCTCTAACCACCCCAAGATTCTAACTTTTTCCCAGAAAAGACACGCAGAAGGATAAATAGATTTGCTCTCACACGATCTTGAATGTACACCCCCCTGAATTTTCTCCGGTCTCTCTCACAACGTTACTTTATAGTCAAACAGAAAGATGGTTGTCTTACTAGGGTATGGTACCCAGGCCGAGGCAGGAAAAGTGGTTTTCACTTCTATCTTCTGTCCAATATGCAATTTTTTTGAACGTAAAATAATCCTTTGAACAGACATTTCAGCTACAGCACTTGTGATCAGAATTCATATGAACCTTCCTTCATTAGATTGTTTTACTTTAATCTTTTTACTCATTGTGAGCATTACAATGTACACGATGGCACGATGGTGGATTAATTTTTTTCGTGTGTGTTGGGGGGGTGGGATGGGGTGGGGGCAGCATCTAATTGCAACATTACCCCTTTAAACTTTGTAATTTTAAGAAAGTTTCATTAAGAAATTAGGTTCCCACCTCTCCCCTTCTCCATTCCGGGATCCACGATGAAATATACAGGTGATCTTTGTGATCAACCGGTTATACGTTGACGGGATGCTTATCTGCTATCAGGGGCAGCACTTGATCCAGTCCTTGACTGTGCAGGCTTTCTGGGGAGGTTGCTGCTAGTGAACTCTCTTAGCATTTCTAGCATTCGGTTCATCAACAATCATTGTGATGAACAAGCAATCATCTTTATTTGCCTTTCTCATTATGGTTTTGCATGTCATGCCTAGCAGTAACTTAAGATGTGACAAATATGCAGGTGGAAGGCAGTCACAATGGTAACACGCCTTCAAATGGAAAGGCTGCTTGTACCAAATTCACTAGGATTGGCACAAATGGAAAACATAGTATTGTCTTGTGTGAACCAATCACTGGCAGGACACATCAGGTGAAAAGTCATTCTGTTCCTATGGCTTTTGTGGAATTTGTGAACTTTTTGCTTTCATAATGACAGATGTTACCCTCTATTTTCTCATTCTCATAGATTTTTTGTACTTCTTTTCTTTTTTAAATCTCCATTAACATTTTTTGGGAGATATCAACTTGATTTGGTTGTATTTCAAGTAATACGACAAATAGCTTTTACCCATTGGAATTATTGCTTGATGGATTTAGAAGAATAAGTACGGAACAGTTATTTTAAGTAATGTTTTAGCAAAGATGACCTACTGTATAAGTTTGGCTCTCTTGTGTAGATACGTGTCCATCTTCAGTTTACAGGGCATCCTATAGCTAACGACATGCTTTACCTATCTGAATGCATTACTGAACGCTCTACCGAAGGATTGAGTGCAGACAGAGCTGCAGCTAAGTCAGGGCTTCCCCTACAACCCAATCCTTGCGAAACTTGTACGGATGACTCTCAAGATGACTCCAGTATCGATTTCAGCATAGATCCAATGTGTACTAATTGTCCGAACTTGGCTCCTAAAGGGTAAGAAGCATTTCTCCAGGGCATGAATTTATAATGGAATATAATTCAATGTACAATTATTTATCAGCTTCATATTTTCCACTGGATTGAAGAATTTGTTCATGCTTATTATTGAAGTTGATATGGCACATTGTGAAAAAATAGAGAAGCGAGAAGAGAAGAATAGTATCACTTATATTAAAATGATGTACAGAGTATTGGTTTTATAGACATTCCCTAGCTACAAGATATCAATAAATCTAACCGATCTACATCTTCTTAATTCTAGGGATAAACATTATCTCTTAAAATAACTAACTTCTAAAATACAACACATTAACATATCACATTTTCCCACACATGATGAAACATTCCATGACTAATGATGCTTTAGGTAATTGGCAATTCTGATAAGATTAGTGAAGAATTTGGACTTTCGTACCAATATATCTTTTTTTTTTTAGGAAAACGCGTACCCATATATCTTGTATGTAATGAAAGAGGTTGCTTTAAGTAACAGATTGATAATGGCAGCTTGCTGAATAATAAAATATTAGAGAGATGTGGTTTTAGGGACTAAAAGTGACCTATGATGTGTTAACTAAGGCTATAAACTAGGTTAAGAAAACAAATTTAGAATCTTATAATATCTGCTTAGAACAATTCCCAATAGTTGCTCTTGATTTCGTTATTCATTTGAAAGTTGGATTCTAATAGGTTCTTTTGACAACCCAATTGGATTTATAGTATGCATTGTTGGATTCTAATGGGTCTTGGTTATAAAAGAAAAATATTCAAGCAGTATTCCATTTTTGTATCACTTGAGACGATGGTTTTTATCTCGAAGTACGCATTGTTGGATTTATAGTTCCTCTTTTTGAGATTCCACCCTTTTCTCTCTGACATTTAGTTACTTGTGTTGTATATATGAGTTTCCGCCTTTCGTTTCTGAATCTTGTAGCCTGCCTTTAAAGATTTATCATGCACCTAATATAGGGGTGTCAATATGTGCTGGGTCGCATAGGCTTGGGCAGCCCGCCATGCTTTACGCCCAACCATACCTACAGCTAGGCCGTGCCGGTCCAAAACCCCTCAATTTTTCCCCGCCCGGTTGACATCACTGACCTAATGTGGACTATGTGCTGTATATTAACTCATTCTTTGCACAATCAAGAACTTGATAAACTGTCTATTTGCAGGTATGATGGACGTGAAGAGGGTTTATGGCTACATTGTGTTAGATATGCTGGGCCAGACTGGACTTACGAATGCCCATATCCACCATGGGTATCCCTCTGACCTTTTTTCTTTAGTCTTCAGTTTATTAATCTCAGAAACTGTATTCTTTCTCCATCTGTAATAACATTTATGGCCAAACATAAATTGTACAACACTTGACAAGGTTTTGAAAGAAAAAGAAGATGAAAACTGTGTATTGCGAAGTAAAATTAATAAGTTTATGACACAATGTAATACTGCTTGAATATATTTCTTATAAAACCAAGATTTGTGTCTTACTCTTCGAAGAACTTCAAATGGTATGCCATATTATCTGCATTCTTACTTTAGGATCTGGGAGGAGTTATGTTGCCAATTGTTTATATGTCAATTGGCTATTGGCCAAAGTGAAAATAAAAAAATGTAGGCAATTGGCCGAAGTACATATATTTTTTTTGGCAATAACCAATTGCCAACATGGCAATTGGCAACATAACTTCTTCCCAGTGTGTCAGTGCGTGTTTTGTAGAACATGACCGTTCTTACTATATTGTCAGTGCGTGTTTTGTAGAAAAAAAATATGTGTATGCTATGCAATTTTCTGTTCTTTAATATCTGATGTGCACTAAAATATCGGACATAGCTTGTTTGGTAAAGGTTTTTTTGTAGATTATAAGCGGTAGGTCTTACAACAGATAAAAATTATGGGTCATACGAAATATGTAGATAAAATAACATTTGATTAACTTATAAGTATTTATAAGAGCATTTTCAATGCAACTATAGATTGTTCTAAAAGGTGTGCAACGTCACTCCAAATTGTTTATATGACAAAAAAAAGTAGAAGATGTTTAGAACACCGTCTGTAATAAACATCCTTCATTTATTTTTTTTTATGCATTTAATTATAATTTATGTCAATCTAAATGTGTGCTAAGTCTTTTTTATTATTTATCTCTATCGAAATGTGCGTTAAGTTTTTTATTTAATTTTTATAATTTATCTGCCACTTTCTGTTGTACATATGGATTACAATTTTTTCAATTTACAACTTTAATAGAGATTTTTTTTTCTTCGTCTCTATTTTATTTGTCAAAATGTACAAGAATTTACATTGCTATATTAGAGAAGCCTGGCAAACATGCTAGCATGCTATGACACGAGCAAAGTTTCCTAATTAATTTTATAGTAGCTGCTCAAATTGTCCTTAGAACATTAAACAAATTGTGCTGAACGAACTTAAGTTTGTTTGGTTAAGTTTAAATTACTTAAATTAGTCAAACATATTTTTTATATACACATTTTGTAGTATTTATACTTTACTATTTATTAATTAATTATACATTTTATATCACTCACAATTTCTAAACATTTAAAATTTAATTTCAAAACTGTCAAACATGTACTTAAAAATATAAAAATGCTATGTGTTGACAAAATATAAAGTTCTTTTCTTGCCTGTACGGAAAAGAGAAACTCCAAATAAAAGTAAAACTAAGCACGTTCCTAGCCTTAGGCGTTTTTAGCAACTTGGTTTTTGACCCATCGTTTTGATAGTGTTGTTCTTAACTTTTCTCGTAGCAATTTTGGTCAATTGACGGTTATTCACATTTTAACTATTAAAAAATCGATATATTGTTGAAAGGATGATTATATTTTTATTTTTAGTTACTCTCTAAAGCCTCATTTTGCAAAGTAGAGATTTGAGAAGAGGAGGTTTAAGAATAAAGATTATAAAAGGCCTTATACTTCCTAAAATGTTACTTATTTCATAGAGAAAATAATACTTAAATTCTTAACTTTTGTAAAATAGAGCATTTAATCCACCAATTTTCTATTTGTCATACTTGGGTCCCCAACCCTTTTCTTACTTTTGTTGCATTTGAGTTCCCAAATGATGGGTCCTAAGGTGGATTCTTTCTTTTTCACAGTTGAGACTTGAGAGGCACTGTCATTTTTCTTTTGCTTCTTTGTACTCTTCACTACCTATTAACAACATATATTTTTTTGGGTAAATAAACTTGTTCAATTCATTCACTGGCTGACTAAAATTAGGGATGCCAATAGGCTTAGAAAGGCTGAGCTCGGCCCTTATGAGGTTCGCCCCAAAACGAGAGCCCGGATCAGTTCGTGGCTTGTGGGTTCCATGGGCCGAGCTTGGCCGGCCCAGCTCGTATTAATTTTTTTTTAAATGCAATTTTTTGGGACTTTCAAAAATTAAAATGAAATAAAATATGATAAAATTGATATTTCAAACCATCATCATTTTTCCGGGCTTAGGGCCCGCTACTTTTAGCTTATGCGGAGTTAAAATTATACACGCAACAAGTTGTTACGTGTACAATTTTTGGTAAAACATAAAAATAAGAAAAAAAATAAAAATAATTTAGAATTAATGGACTGGTAGGATAATATACGTACGCCAACACATGTGTTTGTCGCGTCGAAATTTTTTTAAAAATTTTTCTCACATGGGATGAGATTTCCTAATCATATGTTTGCAAATCATAATTTGGACCGTGTGAGTGCAATTTTCGTAATCTAGACATGATTGAAGCATTAAATAAGTAGAGTTCCATCTATGGTATACGTCTGTACATAAACATTTTGTTGGAAAGGAATTTTCTGCACATAATTTATCAAATACTTGTTTTTGAGTTGGTGAGACAATAATATAAATTAGGGTTAACTACATTAATCGTCCCAATTCTTTCAGGTTTGTAAGAATATCATCCCATTCAATTTTTTTAGTAGATATCATTACCATCCTTCCATTTATTCGTACAGATGGTCCTCAAATGACTTTTTGACAATTTTGCCCATAACTTAATTAAATTAAAATAATAGAGAAAAGAAAATACAATGAAAAAATTGCAATTCAAATCCTAACATTTTCAAAAGTATAAATAAATCTTAAACCTTTTTATTTATTTTTTAATCAAAATTTCACTTAAAATAATAAAAAATGTTTCATCAAGTCCCAAAACTTCTAATTATGTTCATCGAAAGGATATTTGGACTCTCTATATATTTCATTTAGTAGTCCATTAATTGACAAAAAAAATTATACCCGTGTTCTAAATTTGACTGAGTTGACACAACGAGTTAAAGGTCTGGCATTTCAGACTATTTCCACTGCTCTATCGTCTTTATTTCCACATAATCTTGTGCTATTGCTTTACACTTACTATTACAAAAAATCAAACAATTCTCTAAAGTTTTTTTCTTTTTTATATTAATATTGTTTCTCTTTCCTTGTTTTTACCCTCATTTATTCTTCAGCAGTAGCATGTCCAAGATTGGAAACAAACTGCTTTGTTCTTACTTATTCCTAAAATTACTTTTTCCCGACTTTTTTTTTTTTTTTTTTTTTTTTTTTTTTTTTTTTTTTTTTTTTTTACAGCTGGGGTGGTTTGTTTAGTTTGCTAGTTGCTGCTTATGTAAAAAATAAATACTACTAGCAATGATTTTCGATGCGCAACCGGTGAGGATTCTCCTCCTCGATTGCTGTTGGCCCAAACCCCGACAATTTGGATCGGTAAGGGAGAAGGAGGGGGAGATTTTCGTAGAGGGGGTGGGGTGGGGTGGGATGGGTGGGGTTAGGTTTTTTTTCTTAAAATTATTTTGAATAATATAATATAATATAATAAACTATTTTGTCATTTGGTCAAATTTAGATCACGTGTATAATTTTTTTGTCAATTAACAGACAACTAGACGAAATTTGTAGAGATTTCAAATGTCCTTTCAGTGAACATAAATAAAAATTTTGGGACTTGATTGCATATTTTTTATTATTATTTTAAGTGAAAATTTGTAAAAAACAATAAAGTTTATGATTTATTTGTACTTTTGAAAAGGTTATGGTCCGAATTGCAATTTTTTCATTGTATTTTCTTTTTTCTATCATTTTAATTTATTTAAATCAGGGCAAAAATGTCAAAAAAAATCATTTGGGGACCATCTGTACGAATAAATGGAAGGATGTTGACAATATCTGCTAAAAAAATTGAATGTTGATGATGTTGTTACAAACTTGAAAGAATGATGATGATTAGTGTAATTAACTCTATAATTTATGGAATACCTAATTTTTTCTAATTGTTTGTTTATAAATTTAAACATTATTGGACAATTAAATTAAAAATATGACATACAGAAAATAAAATGACACCAAAACCTGAATTTAATTGTTGCATTAATCTATCTATTTTGTTGCGTTAATCTTTCTATTATAATATTATTAAGTGTAACATTGTCAAATGTGAAACTGCGAATTCTAGATTCGCAATCAAATTCTCTAATTAAAACATTAAAAATATTTATTCTATTATGAGGGTAATCAATTACTTTAAATGCAATTTTTTTATTCACAATCTATTGTTTATTAACATAATGTAAAGTGACATCAATATATTATTTGTGGTTTTTACTAGACCATAAGTCTGAAATAAATGATACAACATCATAATATTTATTTAAATAATGTATCATGCTTTCTGTTTTTATTGAATAAAATAATAGTATCTGCACGAAGAATGTTTATAGCATAGGTACGTAACTTGATTGAAGATACCTTTGTACGAACTTGGTGAAGTCTCGCCTTCTACTATGCTAAACGAAAATTCACCACTTGTTACTAATTGAGTCATGCTTTTTCGGCACATGTTATCTTGCGAATACACTCAGTTGTTTAGATTTGGACTAGAACTAGAAGATGTATTGAGAGATTTGAACTAAAGTTGAACTTGATGTGTATCCACTCACCCGTGTTTTTGCAAACACTTTGGATAATGTCGGTTTAGATGGTTCGTACCACCACCCTTTTACCACGAAAATGTGCCTACAGTATTTACACATTGTTTTGAAGTTTGGTTGTCCGTCTGCTCTTGTACCGATCTGCACTAATTTAAAATTTTTCAACACCGAGCATTTTGTTTTTTTTTGGCTTGTTGTTTGGTACTCGAACTAGTTGTTGTATGAGTGTAGGTTTCTAAATCTTCGTCGATAGCTTCCAATTTAATGTGATCCGTGCTCCAATAATCCTCACCAAAATTAGGAATTGAAATATCATTTAGCCCATTGAAATCATTATATATTTAGTGGCCCACACTTCCTTGTGTGTAACGATCCATGTAGAAAAAAGAAATATAGAATAAAGAATGTAGAAATGTAGAAATGTAAAATTTGAATAGAAGAAATCACTAAAATAAGCAAATTTAACTATAGATTGCACAATAAAAGAGTTAATATTGACAATATAATATTTTCAAATTGAGTAAGTTGAGAGTTGTAAATTTGTGATGAATATTGAAATAGAGGAGAGGTTTATATAGAAAAAAATATGACCGTTATTTAAAAAAATCACTTTTGTGATCATTGGGGCTCCAACTGTCACAAAATATGACTCCTAAAGAGGCTCCAACTGTTACATTTGTGACCATTAGGTCCTCATCTTTTTTAAAAAAGGCTGGAGTTGGCCTACTGATAAGTGCATTTTGTGCACTTATTTGAGCCTTTAAACTAAGCTTTTATTTCGTCATTTTATTAATTTTATATTTAGTTTAGTGTATTTTTGCTTCTATTTCAGTGTTGGACCCGTTTGTAAGGAATTGAAGAAGAATGGAAGCAAAGAGCATTAAATTGGAAAATATTTTGAAAGTATGATGATCCAATTACACTCAATTGAAAGTTGAAGGACCAAGCTGGAGATTGTTGAAAGTTGAAGGACCAATCGGGATGTTATGAAAAGAAGGAGGACTAAATCAGATTGAAGAAAAAGTTGGAGGACCAAGATGATCAAGACACAAAACTGAAGGGACCAAACTGTGAGGATTGAAAGGTCCAAGCTGGGCGATCGCCCAGATTACTGCTGCGCCCAGCAACATGCGCAGAAAGCAGAGAGCAAAAAGGTCTCCTGGGCAATCGCCCAGGCTATTTTTCTGTGCGGGTTATTTTATTTCCTTTTGTGTTCGACTCCAACATGGAAACCTTTTGACCCACCATTTTAATGATTTTTGGGATCTTTTAGGGACAATTAGGTAACTATATATAGGAATTATTGACTCATAACAAGGTGTGGAATTTTTAGAGCCGAAATTGGGAGAGAAACAAGAAACGAAGATCAAGACAAAGATCAAGATCGTCTATTTCGAGTTTTATTTCAATCCGGGTGATGACTTCTATGTTTTACTTTTCTTTTTGTTTTCTTTCTCTTAGTATGTTAGGCTAAATTTATTTATGCTATGGATGAAGATGTAAACCTTTTATATTTGTTTAATTCTTGAATTCTCAATCTTAATCCAAATTTATGTTTGATTGATTTATACCATGATTTAAATGTCCGTTTGAATGATTGATCACCGTTTGAGCGTGTTTGTGATTTATTTTAGTTTCTGAAAGTTTTGAAATAAATTAGCTCCTTATGATTTAAACACCAAGAAAATAGAAAATAGAAATAATTTCCTATGCTTGGTGTAATCAATTTAGATAATCTTGTTTTTAAATGCATTTTTATATATTCGTATTCAAAATAGGAATATTTTAGAACTTATATGAAAATAGGTTTAATTCTACTCGATAGAGATTATTAGATAATTTAGGATTATCGATTGTCAATTTGAGCATAAATTGGATTGGGATGTAAGGGTTCATGGATTAAAATGAATATAAATGGTGGAGTCGGATTCCTAGCATAATTTGTTTAATTGTTTTTCTTTTTCAAAATTCACAACTTATCTTTACTTCAATTCTCTAAATTAGTCTAGTTTTCAATAAAATCAAAACATTCCAAATTCTATTGTGTTTATTCAATTTAAGTTAGAATTAATTTACTTTTGGCTAATACAAATCATAATCATCGTGGGAACGATATTCTTTACTCACTTTTACTATTACTTGTCAATGAACCCGTACGCTTGCGGGATTTCACCAAACAAGTTTTTGGCGCCGTTGCCGAGGACTTTAGATTTATTTTAGATTAAGTTTTATTAATTTTGGCTTGAAGTTGAATTTTTATTTATTTATTTACTCCTTTAGTTTTCTCGTGAGTACTCTACCTCACTCATTTTGATCTTTTCAGGCATTTACTGTTGGTTTATGCAAAACTTAGAAGATTTCAATTTTGCTCCATTTGAACCCGAGATCAAGAGGACTTTCAGACAACGCAGAAGAGAACAAAAGAATAAGCAGAATAAAGAGCACGAGGTTACAATGGTAGAAGCCCATATTCAACTTCCGCAACCAGTGGTGATTGATGAAGATGAAATGCTGGTAGGATAATTCATGATCCCATCAATCATTCAGAATCAATCCAGCATAGCATACCCACCATATGGACAGCCAAATTTTCAACTACGCCCAGATGTGATAAATCTATTCCAGAACAACTTAGAATTCTATGGAAAATCAAATGAGAATCCACATGGCCATGTTTCACATTTTCTAGAACTTTGTAGCAACTTTCCTACCAAGGGGTGAACAATGATGCTATTAGAATGAGACTATTCCCGCATACGCTAAGAGATGGGGCAAGAGAGTGGTTGGATTCCAATCCTGCCTCCAGTATTACTTCGTGGAATGATCTCGTTCAAAAATTCACCACCAAGTACTTTCCGCCAGCTAAAGTTGCCCAGTTAAAACACGATATAACCATCTTCAGGCAACTTGATTCAGAAAGCTTTCATGAAGCTTGGAAAATGTTCAAAGATCTACTGCTTAAATGCCCAAATCATGACATACAAAAGGGACGCCATGTCCATTATTTTTATGGCGGATTAATTCCAGCAAGCAGATCTGTAGTAGATTCATCATCGAACAGATCAATTATAACAAAAAATGTCCGGGAAGCTCATGAACTATTTGAACGAATGGCTGAGACCAGTGCTATGTGGCCATCAGAAAGAGAAATACCGAAAAAAAGGCAGGTCTTCACAATGTTGATGCCATATCAGCACTATCCGCTCAAATAGATGCTCTGACAAGAAAAATGGATCTAATCACACATGCAGTCAATATGGTACATGGTTCTAATCTGGTTTGCGAAGGCTGTGGGGTGAATCACCAGACTTCGACTTGTCCACTAACGAATTCATTCACATCAAACCTTGAAGAAGTCAACTATACTCAGAATTTCCCACACCAACAGAACAACCCTTACTCCAACACTTATAATCCGAGATGGAGAAATCATCCAAATTTTTCCTGGGGTAGCAATCAGAATCAGGGAAATCAAAGTCAAGGAAAACCACCTGGATTTCAACAACATGGATTCCAACAGCAGCAGGAGAAAAATCCGTCATTGGAAGACTTAATGAATCAGTACATTAAAAAAACTGATAATACTATACAGCACCAATAGGCTTCTCTTAAAAATCTAGAGACTCAGATTGGGCAGATAGCAGTAGCTTTATCTGGGAGGACTCAGGGCACTCTACCAAGTAACACTAATACTAATAAAAAAGAACAGGTTAAAGCTATCACCACTAGAAGTGGAGTCCAACTACCCGAAATCCATGTCACAAGACATGAATCATCTAAACAAAAGGTACCTACCGCTGATGAGGAACAAGTGGAGCAGTCTGAACAAAAAGCTGATGATGCTATGGAACAGAGTTTAGGTACACCACAGGTTAAGGCAACCATTCCTGTCAAGGCCTATATACTACCTATACCATTCCTCAGAGATTGCAGAAAAGCAAGCTAGACAAACAATTTGCCAAATTCTTGGAGGTATTCAAAAAGCTGCATATCAACATCCCATTCGCAGATGCCATAGCCCAAATGCCCAGCTACGCCAAGTTCATGAAAGAAATTTTGTCAAATAAAAGAAAACTGGAAGAGCATGAAACGGTAATGTTGACTGAAAAATGCAGTGCACTTCTGCAAAATAAGCTACCTCCAAAGCTCAAGGATCCAGGGAGTTTTACTATTCCTTGTACAATAGGCAATAATTGTTTTGAAAAAGCCTTATGTGATTTAGGTGCTAGCATTAATCTAATGCATTTTTCTGTCTACAGAAAACTGGGTTTGGGCGACGCAAAGGCCACAATAGTGTCATTACAACTTGCAGACCGATCTATAAAACACCCTCGGAGAATAATCGAAGGTATCTTGGTGAAAGTAGATAAACTCATTTTTCCAGCCGACTTTATTATACTTGACATGGAAGAAGACAAAGATGTGCCCATTATTCTAGGCCGCCCATTTCTGGCTACTGGTCGAGCATTAATTGATGTGCACAAGGGTCAACTTATTCTGAGGTTAAATGACGAACATGTTGTGATCGATGTTTTCAAGGCGATAAAGTTCCTGACTGATTCTAACAACTGTTTTCAAGTAGATGTAATAGATGAATTTGTGACAGAAACATTCACTCAGGAACACCCTAGGAGCCACTCGAAGCTGTCTTGTTCACTCTATTTCTGCACCAACTGACTCTAAAGAAATATAATATTATGTTCGGTATCTAGAAACACATTAGTCCTACAAGAGAAAGTCTCACTTTATTCAACTTGGAAAAGGTTCTGCAAAACCACTACCATCAGTTCTACAGCCTCCAACTCTTGAACTCAAGCAATTACCAACTCATCTGCGGTATGCTTATTTGGGAGAAAAATTTACACTCCCAGTCATTATTGCCAATACTCTCAATGAAATAGAAGAAAACAAGCTTCTCAGGGTGCTTCGAGATCACAAAATTACGATTGGATGGTCTATTTCAGACATCAATGGAATTAGTCCATCTTTCTGTATGCACAAAATCCTTAAGGAAGATGATTACAAGCCATCAGTCAAATATCAGCATAGGTTGAATCCCAAGATGCAGAAAGTTGTGCTAGCAGAAGTCTTAAAATTGTTTGATGCAGGTATCATTTATCCCATTTCAGACAGTGCATGGATCAGCCCAGTTCAAGTGGTACCAAAGAAAGAGGAATCACAGTAGTTCCCAATGAAAATAACGAACTCATTCCTACCAGGATGGTTACAGGTTGGCGAGTCTGTATTGACTATCGCAAATTGAACAATGCTACGAGGAAAGATCACTTCCCTCTTCTATTCATTGATCAAATGTTAGAAAGACTTGTTGGTCATTCTCACTACTGTTTTCTTGATGGTTATTCGGGGTATCATCAAATCCCCATAGCTCCAGATGACCAAGAAAAGACAACTTTCACTTGTCCATATGGCACATTTGCATACAGGAGGATGCCATTCAGATTATGCAACGCACCCGCTACATTTCAGCATTGCATGATGTCAATCTTTTCAGATATGGTGGAGAACTACATCGAAGTCTTCATGGATGATTTCTCGATTTTCGGGGATTCTTTCGATGAATGCTTAAATCATCTGTCCATGGTTCTTCAGCGATGTGAGAAAACAAATTTAGTTCTCAACTGGGAGAAATGTCACTTCATGGTGCAACAATGAATAGTTGTAGGACATCAGATCTCAGACCGAGACATTGAAGTGGACAGGGCTAAAATTCAGGTGATTGAAAAACTCCCTCCTCCAACTTCGGTTAAAGGAATCCGAAGTTTCCTAGGGCATGCAGGTTTCTACCGACGCTTCATAAAGGACTTCTCAAAAATTACAAAACCGCTATGCAGTCTGCTTGAGAAGGACATTCCATTCATCTTCACTAACGATTGTTTGAAGGCTTTCAACACTTTGAAGGAAAAACTTATCTCAGCACAAATTTTGGTAGCACCTGATTGGAACTTGCCATTTGAGTTAATGTGCGATGCCAGTGACTATACAGTTGGGGCAGTGTTGTGCCAAAGAAAAGATAAAATTACACATGTGATTCACTATGCAAGTCGAACTCTCATTGATGCACAAATTAATTACGCTAACACAGAAAAAGAACTCCTCGCTGTGGTAGTTGCCTTTGATAAATTTCGATCCTATCTTATTGGATCAAAGGTAATTGTCTACACAGATCATGCTGCACTGAAATATTTGCTAACCAAGAAGGATGCAAAACCTCGACTTATTCGGTGGGTGCTTCTACTGCAAGAGTTTGATCTCGAGATTAGGGACAAGAAAGGCTATGAAAATCTTGTTGCTGACCATCTTTCTCGGATCGAACTATCAGCACAAGATCAAACTGATGTAATCAACGAGATATTTCCAGATGAACAACTATTTCACATTGCATCAGCCCCATGGTATGCGGAGTTTGTAAACTTTCTAGACAGTTCTATTATCCCTCCGAAGTACACAAGTCATCAGAAGAAGAAGTTCTTTAGTGACATCAAATATTACTTCTGGGAGGACCCTATTCTATACAGACGAGGGTCGGATCAAATCATTCGACGCTGTATACCAGAAGAGGAGGTGAATTAGATCCTAGAGCATTGTCACTTATCTGACTATGCTGGGCACTTCGGAACATCCAAAACTGCTGCAAAAATATTGCAATCTAGTTTCTATTGGCCGACCTTATTTCGGGACGCTTATAACTTTGTTAAAAAGTGTGACCGGTGCCAACGAACAGGAAACATTTCACGACGAAACGAAATGCCCCTCAATAGCATATTGGAAGTTGAATTATTTGATGTATGGGGCATTGACTTCATGGGACCATTTTCCCCGTCATCTAGAAATCAGTACATTTTGGTGGCAGTTGACTATGTCTCTAAATGGGTGGAAGCAGTGGCCTTACCAACGAACGATGCTTGGGTCGTGGTGAAATTCTTGAAAAAGAACATTCTCACGTGCTTTGGTACCCCCCGGGCCATTATTAGTGATGGTGGAAAATATTTTTGCAACCGCCAGTTTGAATCCTTGTTGACCAAGTATGGTGTCCGTCATCGCATTTCAACCCCTTATCATCCTCAAACTAGTGGACATGTAGAAATCTCCAATCGGGAGTTGAAACGAATTCTTGAGCTTACAGTCAATGCTTCCCGCAAGGATAGGTCTCATAAATTGGATGATGCATTATGGGCATACCGTACGGCATTCAAGACCCCTATTGGCATGTCCCCTTCCCAGTTGGTCTTTGGAAAAGCTTGCCATCTGCCAGTTGAATGGGAACATAGAGCTTATTGGTCTGTCCGTAATTTCAACTTTGACACGAAGGTGGCTGGTGAAAAGCGGATCTTGCAACTCAATGAAATGGAAGAATTCCGTTTAGAGGCATATGAAAGTGCTAGGATTTATAAAGAGAAGACAAAGAAGTGGCATGACCAACACATTCAGAAGAGGACATTTGAAGTGGGAGAACAAGTGCTCCTATATAATTCTCGTCTCAAACTCTTTCCAGGAAAGTTGCGTTCAAGGTGGTCGGGACCATTTACAGTGCACAAGGTGTTCCCTTACGGGGCTGTGGAATTGACTCTAGATGGCACTAAAATGTTTAAAGTGAACGGACAAAGGTTAAAGGCTTATCGGGGTGGTGATCTCTCTACAGAAAAATCAAATGTCCACCTTACACACCCGGAGTAACCAACTCAACACAGTTGAGCTCTAGACTATAGATCGAGCGCTTAATGGGAGGCAACCCATTTTTCTATCACTTTTTTTTTCAATGCATGTAGTAGGGATAGTTTTATTTAATTAGTTTTTGGTTTTGCTTTAGTTTTTGCACTTAGTTGGTTTTTAAGGTGGTTTTGTCATCACTTTCATTTTGGTACGCAATTTAGATTTCACGTGTTAGGTTAGGTCTAAATACATCTACTTTCGATAGATGATTACTTTTGCATGCCGTTATGATGTTGGCTTTAGACTTTCGGTGTAGTCTCTTTACTTTTTGATTTTAACGGTTTATCGTATTCATTTCTTGCACGCCTTGAACTTTTCGCATGTTAAGTTAGGCATACATTCATTTTATACCTTTGAATTAAAAAAAAAAAATGGTTCTAGTAAACAGGGTGATCGCCCGGTTTAATGGCCCAGGCGATTGCCCGGGTCCTTTACAACTGGGCAGAATGCCCAGCGCTAACCGGGGCGATTGCTTAACCAGGCGATCGCCCCAGTTAGTGCAGGGCGATCGCCCAGGGCGCGCGCTGGGGTTAATTAACCCCAGCCGCGCGCCACTACTCACACAAACCCACAGCCACACGCACTTATCCCTTTTATCCCTCTCCACTTTTAATTCCAATCACATTTCAATCTTCCATTAATCAATCTTCCATCACATATTAATTCTTTTCATACTACATTAACATCAAATTCAACTTTGTGGCAAAGCTCTTGACATCCGAGGTATGACCCTTATTCCTCCTCTATTCTCATTTGTGCTTTGGACGTGAAATTTTACTTTTTTTTTTTCTTTTCATTTTTATCTTGTTCAATTGAGGAGAATGGGCTTAGGTTGATGTTGGAGTATTGATTTTTTGATTTTCTTTGCTAATTTTTGGGCTTGATTCATATACCCAATTCTTTGCAACTCTTGAAAAGAATTGAGACCTACCAAGTGTTTGATGAAATGTCTAAGTGGCGATTCTTGTGCAATTAGGGTTACTCTTTGATTGAGCTTAGTTCATACACCTTTAGGCTTGTTAATTGTGCTTACATTCAATGGAATAACATTCAAAATTTGACCATGACACTTAGCCCCATATTAGGAATCCATGGCATGCCATGGCTAGGCACATGCCACTTCACATCACCAACTTCGTCCCCCTCCCGTCTAACTCATATGATCTCCGTTCTACTTAAATTTTGAGCATGATAAAGACCAATCTATGTAGTAACTTGTATCCAAAGTTGGCTCAGGCAAACTTCAATATTTCTTCACATTTCCCGGTTGTGAAAAGTAGTGTAGGGTCTATGTGTAAACTATGAAAATTCACTATTTTTATTTTCCTTTGAGATGTTCTGTTTACTCTTTAGTTTATTTCAATTCTTCAATATGTCTATCTTATCATTTTAGGTACCCATGGCACCAAAATGGAAACCCACAACTCAAGACAAGGGAAAGGAAAAGGTCGGTGAAGGGTCTACCCGTCGTAGACGGGCCGAGAAACCAACTAGTGATGGTGGCATACCATGATTCCTAACTCCAGAAGCCCAAGAGAGATATGATAAACGGTGGAAAGGGAAGAATTACCACCAAGAGCGATGGGTACCAAGGGCTGATTTTCAGGGGCATCTGTTGGAACACGTGATCCAGCAATGTGGTTGAAGTAAAGTGGCTGCGGCTCCACATTCGGCGTATATAACTTTGGTCAGGGAATTCTTTGCCAACTTCAACATAGCAATTGATACTCCAGAATCATCTCATCGGCACAAGACATGGGTAAGAGGCAAGTGGATCTGTTTCAGCCCTGTTATGATTGATAGATACTATGAGATGACCCGTACAGGGATAATTCCTCTGCCTACTGAAGAGGACATGCAGTCAATGGCTCGATTCTTGTATGGTAGAGAGAATGCATGGCCGTTGGCTACTTCGCACTTCAAACATGATGAACTGACTCGGGAGCTGAGGGCTTTACACATTTTTGTCTGCACCAATATCAATCCTACCACTCAGCGCATGAAGTTTATTGTAGAAAGGGTTTGCCTTCTTTACCATTTAACCAGGGGCAGAAAAATGGATTTGGGGACACGTATCTTTGACTTTGTTCGGGAGTTAGCAACATCGGTTGACTCTAACTCCCAACGCTCTATTATGTTTCCATGTCTGATTAGTGGGATGTGTCCCCCTGTTGCCATTTGAAGAAGTTGACACTCCTGAAGCCCCTATCACCCATAAGACTATTGACAATTCAGAGGCCAGGATGCGAGCCAGAGAGATTAGAGCACAGCGTGCTCCAGTGGTACAACCTGAATAGGAAGCTCATGATCAGGCACCTCCAGCACCCCAGCCAGCTCTAGCCGTTGAACCCCATCTTGGCATTCAGTTCACTCAGATCTGAGTGGCTCTGACAGAGATTGGTAGATTGGTGGGCAACCTGTAGAACACATTGCTCGAGGTGCAACACACGCAGCATGAGCTGGAACGAGTAAGTATGCATGTATGTGGACTGCGACATACAGAAGTCAACATTAGGTTAGAGCAGTGTACTATCAATTACTCATATGATGACGTCAACCGAAGGGTGATACACTTTGGGAGTCGACTCAAGACGATTGACGGGACTGTCTCCCAGATAGCCGATGCCATCAACTTATTGCGACCTCCCACTTCTGTTGGACTATCCAATCAGCCACGACCTTCTTCTCCACATTTACCCCCGGGAAGTACCTGATCTTTTCCTCCTTTAATTTTGTTCTAATTTGCTTACATTGGGGACAATGTAATATTTTCATTTGGGGGTGGGTAAAGTATCAGGATACTTAATTCGCGTATCACTCGGGTCTGTATAACTGAAAAAAAAATAAAATTGTCTAGTTGTTGTTAAACATTTTACTGCCAATGATGATATCTGTTTGAAAATCGAGTAAATTTTTAGTAAAATATTAGAAAACGCTTGAACTTGTGCTTTTATCTGAATACTTATCCATGTTAGACCTAATTAATGAAGCACATGGCCACTATTGACTTATCATTTATTGGGACCATGATTTGAGTGTATGAGTTCATATTGTTGACTTAGTATCATTATGAAAAATTCCGTTCCTAAGTCCTTAAGCTAGTAACCAGAACAGTTTGGGGGTGTTAAAGTTACTACTTGTGTTCTGAGAATTTGTGATGGTTTGGGTTTTCTGGGTCTCATCTTTAGTTGAATAGGTTATAGTCAAGGGATCTAAACTGAGCACTACTCACTGCTGATAAAATAAAATTTTATTTCTGACTTGAGCAATTAAGCCTGTTAGGGTATTTTAAAACATGGCACCCTAAGGTCATCTGACTTGGGAGTCATCGGTCCAAAGCTCGCTACATGAGTCACATTAAAATTTTTTTTTTACATATTTATTTCTCTTATAGCCTGTGGGACTTGAGCAATTAAGTCTGTTAGGGTATTTTAAAATCTGGTGCCCTATGGTCATCTGACTTGGGAGTTATCGGCCCAAAGCTCGTTATAAGGGTTACATAGAAAGTTAGTGAAAGAGAAGTATTACACAGGATGTAAGATCATTGGTTAAATAAAATAAAAAGAGTTAAAGTGCTTGGTAAAGATTGCTAGGTTAGAACCCAAGAAATTGAAGATGAGATTTTAGAAATCACTCACCATCATAGTTCTAAGAATACAATGTTCTAATTTTTATCACTTTATTTGAAAAGGTATTGTGTTGATCAATAGAAACCAAATTTGCTAGATCACCTCAGGATTGAAAAAAAAAAAAGAGCATTAGAAGTGTGTAATTTACGAGAGGTGTAAGGAATAATTGACTACAAACGGTTCGGGATTGTAAAAATATCAGCAACACAATATTGGCCGTGGTCTAATACATGTGTAAGTTCAATTTTTGGCTAATCACATACTCACTAAAGGTCGAGCATTGGATAAGTGAAAATATTTTGTGTTGTTTGATATCTTCCTAAACGTGATACTTTATTTTTCAAACTTGAAGCATATGGTAAGAAATTTAACATTAATTCATTTCCTGTTAATTTTTTAGCTCAGTTTAATTTTGTAGTTTATTTTTATTTTTGTTCGAATACGAACAAATGTTTAATTTGGGGGTATTTGTTAAGTGCATTTTGTGTATTTATTTGGACATTAAACTAAGCTTTTATCTCGTCATTTTATTAATTTTATACATAGTTTAGTGTATTTTTGCTTTTATTGCAGTGTTGGACCCGTTTGTAAGGAATTGGAGAAGAATGGATGCAAAGAGCATTAAATTGGAAAATATTTCGAAAGTATGAGGATCCAATTACACTCAATTGAAAGTTGAAGGACCAATCTGGAGATTGTTGAAAGTTAAAGGACCAAGCTGGAGATTGTTGAAAGTTGAAGGACCAATTAGGATGTTATAAAAAGAAGGATGACTAAATCAGACTGAAGGAAAAGTTGGAGGACCAAGATGATCAAGACACAAAACTGAAGGGACCAAACTGTGAGGATTGAAAGGTCCAAGCTGGACGATCGCCCAGATTAATGCTGGGCAAGCGCCCAACAACATGCGTAGAAAGCAGAGAACAAAAAGGTCTCCTGGGCGATCGCCTGGGATCGCGCATGCTATTTTTCTGCGCGTGTTATTTTATTTCCTTTTGTGTTTGACTCCAACATGGAAACCTTTTGACCCACGATTTTAATGATTTTTGGGATCTTTTAGGGACAATTAGGTAACTATATGTAGGAATTATTGACTCATAACAAGGTGTGGAATTTTTAGAGTCGAAATTGGGAGAGAAACAAGAGAAGAAGCAAGAAACGAAGATCAAGACAAAGATCAAGATCATCTATTTCGAGTTTTATTTCAATCCGGGTGATGACTTCTATGTTTTACTTTTCTTTTTGTTTTTTTTTTCTCTTAGTATGTTAGGCTAAATTTATTTATGCTATGGATGAAGATGTAAACCTTTTATATTTGTTTAATTCTTGAATTCTCAATCTTAATCCAAATTTATGTTTGATTGATTTATACCATGATTTAAATGTCCGTTTGAATGATTGATCACCATTTGAGTGTGTTTGTGATTTATTTTAGTTTCTAAAAGGTTCGAAATAAATTAGCTCCTTATGGTTTTAAACACCAAGTCAATAGAAATTAGAAATAATTTCCTATGCTTGGTGCAATCAATTTAGATAATCTTGTTTTTAAATGCGTTTTCATATAATATTTTGGAACTTATGTGAAAATAGGTTTAATTCTACTCGATAGAGATTATTAGATAATTTAGGATTATCGATTGTTAATTTGAGCATAAATTGGATTGGGACGTAAGGGTTCATGGATTAAAGTGAATATAAATGGTGGAGTCGGATTCCTAGCATAATTTGTTTAATTGTTTTTCTTCTTCAAAATTCATAACTTATCTTTACTTCAATTCTCTAAATTAGTCTAGTTTTCAATAAAATCAAAACAATCCAAATTCTATTGTGTTTATTCAATTTAAGTGAGAATTAATTTACTTTTGGCTAATACAAATCATAGTCCTCGTGGGAACGATACTCTTTTACTCACTTTTACTATTACTTGTCAACGAACCCGTACGCTTGCGGGATTTCACCGAACACCTACAAGCCACGAGCTAGCTCGTTGGCCTAGTCTACGAGCTGTTATACGAGTAGACCTTTGGACCGATCTACGAGCCAGTCCAACTGGCTGATAGGGGTGAATGCAGTTTGATTTGGAGAGTTTGTGCCATATTTTCAACTCAAACTGTTTCACGTGGTTTGGAATTTTTCTAAGTCAAACCGAACCATTTTAATTTTCAAACCAAACCAAACCATAATGTTAAATGTTAAATTACATTTATATTTGTCTAAAATTCAAAATACAAACAAAAAAGCAAAAAAAAAAAAAAAAAATAGTAGGAAATTAGCATGTAGCAACATTTCAATAGCTTTCTCCATTCAAAACTTTTACAAGCAACAATATAGAAGTAACAACACCCCTTCTCGCTTCATCAACAAAAGTAGCAGCAGCACCACAACATCTCTTTTTAAGCAAAAACAAGCAAACATTCATGGTTAGCAAATGAGACAGCCAACATATAACCAAACTGATTATCAACTAATCTATTCAAAATGAAAAACAAAAAAGTAACAGTAGGTAGGTTTAAAGGATAACCACTAAAACAACAAACATATAACCCACACTTTCTATTTATCCTCAAATTTTGAGATTCCCTCCTCAATTGATGGTCATTGTTTACAAAATATTCATATTTTATAATTCCAATAGACAGTTTATAAACGAAGAATTTTATCATAAAAAATAACGAAAACAATAAAATCCCGAATCACTTGAGCTACACATGTGAAACAACCCAAATAAAGAAAAAATAAAATAAAAAGATCAAATATGTATTTAAAAAAGTATCCTGCAATAATAATTAAGACATTCAATCATTTCAAATTAACGCATCACATTATTAAAGAAACACAGTTATTAGAAAAAAAAAATAGAAACCATGTAAAAAAAATTGCCAACAAAGATTCAACGGAAAAAATGGGCAATTAATAAATGTGAAAGAAATACAATATGCACTCAAACTAGTAATAAGTACATGAGTGTAAAAATTGTGTTCTAACCTCTCATTTGATGATCAATATCCCCTGTTGTAACACATGATTCGGCCTTTGTATAACATGAAAATATCAAAATATTCATTAGTCCTTATTAACGATATTGACAAGCAATTAAAAACAATATGCATAGAAGTATCAAAATTGATAATAGAAAATAAATGTCACCTTCAACAGCTTTCTCCGAGTTATCCAATGCCTCTATCTCATCCAAATATTGACGAAGCATTATAGGTTCCTAGTTGCTATGCAACCAATTCTTCATGCATATTAAGGCTTCAACCATCTTCGTACCCAATGAACTCCTAAAGGAATCAAGAATCTGACCACTCGTGGAAATGCCGACTCAGAAGCGACCGTGAATATTTGAATTGCTAATACGTCTTTGGCAATTTGAGAGAAAATTTTGTGCTCGTGCACATTCAATTTTCATCAAAGCAATATGCCAAAATTGGGATTGGTCAAATCTTCACAACGGTAAGACAAATAAGAAACCAAATCATTCTTCTCAGATTGAATGTTTTGCATAAGTCTAGCTTTAAAAATAGAATGAATGGGTTTAGAAAGACCTAAAGCAGGATGTGAAGGACTTTGGCTACTACTTTTGGTAGTCTCCTTTGATGAAGTTGATGGTGGAGTGATTGAAGTTGCCATTTCTTCATATAATGCATACAACCTATGGAGTGTCTTTTGAACTCTTTTTAACAATATTTTTGAAATTTCTACATCGTAAATAAGTTCAAACCCAACTTTAAGAAGTTCCAACTTGCATCTTGGGTCAAGAACTATTGAAATGAACAACAATTGATTAAACTTTTCAACATTGTCCCAATACTTATCATATTTTTTCTGCATACTAATTGCCAAAGACCCCATCAAAGTGTTAGGCTCTTTACCTAATTCGTTCAACTCTACATGAATTTCACATATCTCTTGAAAGAAAGAGTTAGACATACTTCGAACCGCTAAATTTTAAAGTCATTTCATAGAAAGTCCTCAAGAACCTAACAAATAATTCTGCTCGATCCCAATTGACATGTGTTGATGGTCCATTTAAATTTTTCCATCGAATCTGTCTTCATTAAAATAGTTCGTATTGTTTTCTTGCTTTCCAAAATAATAAATGCTTTTTTAAACTTCATAGCAGCTTGCAACATCAAGTATGTAGAATTCCATCTAGTTGTTACATCCAAACACGACAAAGCTAGATACTCAATAATTGCTTCATTGCAACTCTTCTTGAACCTCTTTAGTCATTCTGGGAAGATCTAACAAACCTCACTGCATTACGAATAGCTGAAATAGCATGGATTATTTCTTTCAAGCCATCACAAACAATATGATTGAGTATATGAGCACAACATCTCATATGAAGCATTTCTCCACCCAGTACTAGACCGTTCTTCTTCTTCTCAAAACAACTCTCCAATCTCAATAACGCTACATCATTGGATGAGGCATTATCAACAGTCACACAAAAAAATCTTATCGATTCCCCAATCTTTGAGACAAGAAATCAACTCATTTCCCACCATATCTCTCTTATGGCTTGGGACTTGAATGAAACATATAATCCTTTTTTGAAGTCTCCAATCATTATCAACCCAATGAGCAGTTAAACACAAATAACTAACATTCTGTATCGATGTCCAACAATCAATAGTCAAATAAACTGTATGTTGACCCAACTTTTTCTGCAATTTCTTCTTTTCATTTAGGAACATATTATATATATCCCTTGCCACTGTCATCCTTGAAGGAAATACAAATTTTGAGAAAAAAATACATTGTATAAAACTGAAAACCTTCATCTTCAACATGTCGAAAAGGTAACTCAGACAATATGAAGTACATTGTAATTTGTTCTCTAACCTCTTTCTGAACAAAGTTGACATGTACTTTAGAGTTACCAACACCCTTAGAAAGCTCACCAGTTTTATAAATACTATAGCTAGTTATTCTCTTTTGCTTTTTATCTTGAACCCTATATGGACACCTCTTGCACAACTGCGTGAGATGATTTCACAATGTACTAGTTTCACAGTTTTTAGCATGATGCTTCTATGTTTGTCCACAATAATTACATTCCCGCCTTTTCATTTCCGTGAATTTTTGTTGCCTTTTCTTTCAATTTTTATATTTGCAGGGTCATCCTCTATTGAAATTGCATCATCAGCTTCTTCTAGAATTGGATCCATATCTATGAAAAGAAAAAAGAAACAATGGATGAAGCTAAGCTATGGAAAAGAAACAACAGGGTAATACAGGTAACTAGCAAAGAAAAAGAACAAACATACAGTTAATTTAATTTCATATAGTTAAAATAGTCAATAAGCATATAGTTAATAGAACATTAATCCATTTCAGCATTTGTGCAACAAACTTTTCCTGTCCCTGAACATTAGTCCATTTTAGCATATCAAAATGAGTTTTTCTTCTTCTTCTTTATGGTGTCAAATTGTCAATCTTAAATTACGGCTCCAAAATTCCACATTTCAGCAAATGCCCTGATGAGAAATGTTAAAATCAGCAATATAAAATTAGCTGTTAAATAATTGATTCTATGGATTGTAATTAATTGCAAAAATTCAAAGAACCTATAAGATTGAAATTAAATGCAAAATTCAAAGAACCAAGAAGATTGAAATGGTACCTGAAATTTAGGAATGATGGACAGTCAGTGGTGGCGCTGCAGTGACGTGACGAACTGAAGAACAGAGTAGCACAGGTGTGGTTGTAGAATAAGTAGAAAATGGTCCAAAACTAATGAGTTTTGGTTCAAAAGTTTTCAAAAAAAGTGTTGTGAAGTAATCTTCAAAGGAATAGTTGAAGATTTATGAAGGAAATTTGATCAATTTTGGGAGAAATTTGAAGATGTGAAACTTTGGGAGTGAAATCACTTGGAAGTTGGAAGGGCAAAGTCGCAAACTAGATTTCAGTCTGAACTCTGAGCATCTGAAGTTTGAAGTTAATGGATTGGGTCTTTTAATTTTGAAGTCTGAACATATTAATTTTAAAGAATTGGGCCTTTTAAATATTAAAAATTATCATTTTGTAATTTGTATTGTTGTAGCATGTGAATTAGTATTTTTTTCTTCTAAAAACTGTAAAATTTATAATTTAATAAAATTAAATTTTAATTTAAAATTTTCAAAGCAGTTCGGTTCGATTTTGTGCGGTTTTTGAAAATTTAAACATAAATCAAACTGTTTTGAAATGATTTGGTTCATTTTAAGGATAAAAAATCGCGGGTCCACGTGGATCCGAACCAACGGTTACAAACCAACGGGTTCGGTTCAGTTTGTAGTTTCGAAATTTTTGTGCAGCACTATTGGCTGACCTGTTATTTTGACAGGCCAAGCCATCTCGGCCCTTGAATTAAAACAGAAAATCGGCCCTAGTGAACTTGGGCCGATGTTGGGTTGAGCTTTTTTGGGCTAAGATATCGGGCCCATGGGCAACTCGGTCCAATTGCCACCCATAATCGAAGTTTACCATAATGACTCTTACAAGTATCTTTGATTCTGATTTGATGATACTCTGATGTATAACTTTGGTTATAACTTTAGCATAACTTCCTAGGCTCGAAATTTAGATTGAAGTATAGACTTTTGGATTTATAAGAGCTTGTTTGGTAGAATTAAAAAATATACTTAAAAGCTGAAGTCAAAGAGGGTGGACTGGGCTTTAGGAGACTGCAGGATCTTGTTGATACATTCTCCCTAAAGCTCTGGTGGTTATTTAGATTTCAGCAATCATTATGGGCTCAGTTTTTACTGAGTAAGTATTGTCAGGGTACCTATCTATTACTGGTTACAATTCCTTACTATGCTCCACCTGTATGGAAGAGATTGAAGCACATAGGACCACAGACGGAAACACACATTGCTTGGCAATTAGGGTGTGGGCATATATTCTTTTGACATGATTGCTGGATGGACGAGTCTACATTAGCTGATCAGCACCCACACTTGCCATATTCTTCTATCCAGGTTGGAGACTTATTTGATGATACTGGATGGAACAACTTCTTCAGCTAGTACCTTATATTATTGCTGAGTAGATTGGAGCATCCTTATCACTGTTGAGGTGCACGATCAGATTATGTAGAAGGATACTTTGAATGGTAGATTTACTACCAAGTCTGCATGGCAGCTAGTTCACATGGAGAATACTATTCATGCTGTATATATCATGATTTGGAGTTCTATTATCTCGACGACCGTCTCTTTCTTATGCTGGAGACTATGGCAGTGTCTTATCCCAGTTAATGTTGTGATTCAGAGACAGATTGGGAGTCATATGGCTTATCATTACCAGTGTTGCTCGACTATTGAGACTATTCATTATTTATTTATTAACGGTTGTATTGCTGACCAGGTTTGGCGCCATTTTTCTGACATTTTTTAAATAACCCTTCAGCAAATGAAGGGTTTTCAGTATCGCTTTCAGTCTTGGCGTTTCTCGAGTCAGTTTTTCAGGCAGGTCATATTCGCACGATCGTTCCTCTTTTGATTCTCTGGTTTATTTGGACTACGAGGAATGATACGAAATACCAGGATATCTCTATGGAGTCGAGACGGATCATCTGGAGAGTGTACCGTATTATCTCCCTACTACATACATGCCATTTATTTTGAGTTATTCATTGGCGAAGAGATATGGATATTGCTCATCTTTTTGGTATCTCTCTTACTACTCCGTCTATTCCTCCTTCTGTTTTGGTTTATTGCCGTACTCCACCAGTGGGATCTTACAAGATCAACACTGATGGATGCGTCAAAGATAGATTTGTGAGTAGAGTGAGAATTATTAGGGATTCATTAGGTCAGTATGTTTGAGCATTCTTCTCTTCATATGGCGAGTGCCCTATTCTGGAGGCCGAGCTCAGGGCTATTCTTGACAGCATTATTCTTGCTCAGAAGATTGTACTCTCAGATTTATGGATTGAGTCCGACTCTACTTTGGCCATTCACTGCATCACCAGAGGTGGAGGACCTTGATCTATTCAGGCCACTCTTCGCCACATCAGACATCTACTTACCTTTAACCGTGATACTATTTATCATATTTATTGTGAGAGCAACCAGGTGGTTGATTTACTTGCTTCAGAAAGTTGGGATCGTTGTTGCTATTTCGAGTACAGTGCTCAGGACTTACCGCGACGTTACTGCAGCTTAGTTCAGATTGATAGACATGAGCTTCCTATAATTCGGGGTCTATAGAACTTTTTAGGGCTATTTATTTAGAAAGTAGTACCTTATTATTTATTGCTTTATTATTTATTCATTTATTTGATTGCTTTAGCTTTTATGATTGAATGTCATATTTTATGCCAAATTCCCATGTATTTTTATGAGTTCTTTATTTATGGTTGGGGTATCCGAACCCCCATCTTTTCTTGGTGGAGGTCTAACAACCACATTGGGATGTGATGGTGTGTTGAATATAAAAAAATTAATTTAATCACACATTTTATATGATATACAACTTTTATTAACTTTTCAACAACATATTTTGTTAACTTTTTATCAAAAATTACTAAAAAGCTTCACCAAACAAGCGCAAGTAACAAAAGGAAAGTTGTATTGCATAGTGTATCCCTATATATTAAAAGAGTGAGTTTAGTTGGGCACTATTCATAGGAATGCGTGCCCAACTATTTTTCCTTTTTTTTTTTTTACTTTTCTTTTTTTTACTTTTCCCTATTTTCTTTCATTTTTATTTTTATTTTTTTTCAATTGTAGATTTTTTCAACCTCGATTTTTTTTTCAATGTTTCGCCAATTTTTTCGTATTCCTTTAATAATCTTGTTCGTCTTTCTTCCGATTTTTGTCATGCCTTTCGAAAAATCGCCAAAATTTTTTGCAGATATTTTTATTATTTTGGATACCTAATTAAATATTGTTTTTGTTTTTCTCCAAATAGAAGCTATCCAAATTCATAATAACTTAAAGTATTGAAACAAAATTCAGCTCCACACATATATATTAGACTCTAGGTTCGGCCTCTTAGGCTGAGACATAGTAACATATATTAAGCAACCTACTTTGAACTTTAAAATCATTTGCAATTGAAACAACTTTCTTTCAATTAATTACTTTTATTAAGTTAGCAACATTGTGATCAAGATTACAATAAATACATAGTTTTAATTCATTTTTTCTGTAGATTACTAAATCAAATTACACTCAAGTCCAAGAAAATTTACCCACAACCATAAGCACAAAATCTTGCCTTCTGCTAGAAAAAAGAGAAAAATAATACTACTCTCAAGGTAGAAAGTTACAATAGTAAAAAAAAAAAATATATCAATGAGTACAATCTTATCTAATATACCAAGATATTAAAATCAATAATTAACAACTTATATTAATCTATAATAAGCATTTTTACTACTTATTACCACAAGTTCACGAGAAATCTTATGCATATCTCACGACACTCGTGTGATTTAAACTTTTTTTAATGTTTGATACATTATAATGAATAAAATTAAATTAAAAAATTGAAATAATTTACGTCATAATGAGGAAATATAGAATAAGTTTAAAATTTAAAGCAACAGAATAATTTTGTGAGATCATAATTGAAGTATTCAGTTTTAGAATTTGTATTAATCAATTATGTTAGTGAACTACACATCATTCATTACATTATCTAAAAATAAAGAACGTTCTTATTAAATATCAATTGAAGCTATATCATCCACCTTTAAATAATACATAATTTTCTTAATATGTTTTAATATATGTTATACTTAGTCTTTCATAAATAAAAATAATAATTAAAAAATTCACTAACAATGATCACATTATTAAATACTTAATTAAAATACAACACGTGCATTGCACGTGAATTTCACTAGTACTAATTTAGTTTGTAATTTTTATGTTATAAATTATGAATTTTACTCCAATTTAGTATATATTTATAGTTCCACATTAAATTCAATATATCACGTTGAGTGTCTCTATAGTTTGTACTAAGATAGTTTGAATGAGACTTTTTTTTTTTTTTTTTTTTTGGGTGGAAAAATCAACCAAAAAACTTTCATTAAATAAAATCTCTAGCAACAAATCGTACAACAAAGAGTGGAGTACAATCCATCCTGTTTGGAAAAACTGGGGAAGAAATAACAAATGAAGCAAGATGATGAACCACTTTATTACCCTCATGGGGGTGTAAAGCTGCAAAAGCCACACCCTACTCCATTCAAGAGAATTATAATATCAAACAAAACCAATCCTTTGGTGCAAGCTTACTGACCGTCTTTACATTTTGAACAACCTACCTCGCTTCACACTTAGCCAAATTAATGTTAATTAATCTCTCTTTTGCAAAAATATGGCCCTGACATAGAGCAATGGCCTCAGCATTCTCTGGCGAGAATTTTCCCATCATCCTTGTTGTGTGCACTTGTCATGCACCTAAATTTTATTTAATTAATTCCACTATAATTTTTTTTAAATAATAAAATAATAGTATATCAAACAGCTCTAAAATCATTCTAAAAATAGTTTTCAAATCACTCCACAATATTTTAAAGTTGTACAAAATGTAAATGTTTAACTTTGAAATCCATAATTTTACTTAGTATAGGTACATTTTAATTAAAAAAATTAATTTGATATTAGTCTATCAATATCTACTTTAACCTTTATAACTCTGTGAATTATTTTTCCGATGCATTTTTTTAATAATGTTGGCCTAGCCAGTCGAACAGAAGCCCACATGTTAGATTGATCGCACAATTAAGTTTTTCAAGAAATGAATCTCAATTAAGCCTTTGTAGACTTATTAGTGAAATTATTAACTCAATGTAATTTTGACACGATTATATTTAGATTTTGAAGGAGTAAAAATTAACATATCTATATTGGGCAATAAATGTAGTTCTCATTAAATGGCATAGTTTGGGTTCACGAAAAAGTGAATTTGGTTTTGTGATACAAAAATAAAAAATAAAAAATGCATGTCTATATAATTTTAATGAGGCCCCATTTGAGATTGGAGCTCATATTCTAATTTTCAAACTATCAAAGGTTATTTTAGGCGTTTAGTAAATTTTAAAAAATTGATTCTAGGAGAATCTGTAGCAGGATTTCTCATTTTAGCTAAATCTTGTATAAAACTGTAAGTAATTGGATGATTCTCCTTGCGTTTCTGTCCCAATTGTATGTTCTGCCTCACCACAATAGCTGGTCGATGTTTCCCAAAGATAGACTCCCTGTCCTGGAGGTACTCCTGTTGACCATTGCTGTGTGGATCCGTACAGTATACAAATATGACATGAAAATGGAGAAGTAGTAGTGATGGCAACGGGGTGGATCGGCCTAGTCCATATCCGCCCGACGATCTGCCATTTTTCGGGGCGGATCAGATACGGATCGTGGCGGATCAGAGCCCTGATCTGTATACTGATCCTTTTTTTTTCTTTTTTCTTTTTGGCATTCAAAAAATTTAAAATATATTGAAACAAGTTTACTACTATACTATAGAGTTTAAACAAAATTCTAAAATACATTAACTACTTAATTAAATGTCCAAAAGAAAAAAATGACATCAATTACTTAATTAAAAATTGAATACTCCAAAATTGAATCTTTTTTTTTTAAATTCGGAGCGGGGTGGCCCCGATCCGATCCGCCTCGAGATCCGTGGCGGATCATAGATATCTGTCCCAATCCGCCCCGTCGATTTGCGGATCAGATATTTTTTGCTCTATTCAGATCGGATATCCATCGGGTTTGGGGTGGATCGGATATTTTTGCCATCTCTAAGAAGTAACATCTACCAGCAGATTTTGAGAAGTAGAAAATAGTAGCTTCTCAAATTCTGCTTTTAGTTGTTTCACTTATCTATTACTCCATCTGTCCCACAAATACAAGCTTACTTTCTTTGTTCATCCATCCCAAATTAGAGTATACCATCCTTGTTGAGAATTGATTTCTTAATTCTCTAATGTGCCTTGTTATCAACAAATATGAACTACATCAATTAAATAGGATATTATTGTAACTAAAATTTATCGTTCCAACTATATACTTTTATCAATCACTAGCATAATATTTCAGCCATTTCTTCGATCCTTAAGGGGTTGTGGAATTAATCCACGATGGCACTAAAACATTCAAAGTCCGTTAGTATTAGGTCATCATCATCCGGTAGCATAAAATATTTTGAACTCATTATCGAGTGCCTTCATGAATAACCCAACCACAAGCTAGACTTGAGTCCTTTTGTTTAGGTCATGTTGGAAGAGGTTGAACAAATTGGGATTACACTTGCATTCTAAGACTTCGTGTTGGTGGAAAGTGTGTTGCAATTGTTTTCATGTTTAGGCATGTTAGAATCACATGTGTTCAGTGATAAGTGCATTTTGTGCACTTATTAGGACTTTAAAACAAAACTTTTGTCCCATTATTTTATAGATTTTCTACTTAATTTAGTGTATTGTCCTTTCTATTTTAGTTTTGCCCAGCTAATAAGCAATTGGTGAAGACAGATGAAAAGAGCAACAAATTGGAAGATGTTTAGGAAGTACAAGGATACAATTATACTCAATTAAAGCTTGAAGGATCACATTGGAGGTTGTTGAAAGATTTGACGGCTAAAGAAGCCAAAATTCGAAGTTGGAAGACTAAAACGTGCAAACAAAAAATTTAAGCAGGGCGAATGCCTAGTGTCACAATCATCCAACATAACATATTTTCTTGGCTTGGGTGAACACCCGGGATCGCCAGTACAAATTTTTGCCAGCGGATTTTGTTTTCTTTTTGAGTTTTATTCCAACTAGAAAACTTTTTGAGCCACGATTTTTAGGATATTTTAGAATCTTTTGGGTACTATTAAGAGACTATATATATATATATATATATATATATATGAGTTTTTAACCCAAAATTAGGGTGGTCAATTGTTGGGAGATTTCAAAAGGAGAAAGAAGAAACTAATATTGAAGAATCATCCGAGCAAGATTGAATGAAGAACAATGATTATATATTTCTTCTTATCCGGGTGATGGATTTTATCTTTTCTTTTGTTTTATTCTTCTTAGTATGTTAGGCTAGATTTATTTTGTGTTAGGATTGCAATGAAACTTATATCATGATTGATATTCAAACACGTTTTTAATTTTGAACAATTGATATTGATTTTTTTTTTCATCTACAATTATATGTGCAATGATTGTATGATTTTCGTGGTTTGTTTTACCATCGAGAGATTAAAAATAAGTTAAACGTAGTGTCAATTGTTGTAGATTCCGATAGAGGATAGAGATATACCGCTATATTTTACACGATTTTTAAGCATTTACAAATTCTAATGCATTTTTGTATGTTCGCATCCGTCATAGAGATATAGTCGGGTCACATATAGGGATAAGTTTAATTATACTCGAGAGAGATTTAGGAATATTGATCTCCATAATTAGATCGTGTTGTCAAATTCAACGGTTTGAGTTAAAGAGAATTGATATAAGTGGATTCGGGATCCTAATACGCTTTTCTTTATTAAATTTATATCACATTCACACTTATCTTAACTTTGCATTAATTTTAGTTAATTTAGGTCTTGCATTGAGTAGTTAGTTTATTTTAATAATGAAATCTTAGAAAACCCATTGAATTCTATAGTTTCGATTAAGGCTAAGTTAATTCGAAATTAGAATAACACAATCTCTGTAGGTACAATACTTGAACTCTAAAATCCACTTTTTTTCTTCTCCATTTTCTCTTACACCCAATACTTATCTCCTTCTTAATTGTCCTACATTCGCCATCTTAAGTGCATTCATCATCCAAACGAAGGGTCCAACATCTCCAATCCCAAAAGGTAACATGGCTAACCTTCTCATTCAATGTTAATTTGATTCTATTTGAAAGAGTTTACCTCTTTTGACAAGTGTGCTTACTTGAGGATGTTGGGTTTTTCTTTATTTTCATGGTGTGTCTGATTGTGAAGATGTTGGGTTGTGTGGGTTGAGTAAATTTTTAGATATTGGGCTCCCTTCATATCACTTCTCTATATTAGTTTTAGAAGATGCCCACCACATGTTCGATAAAATGCCTAACTCGCCATTCTCACTTTTCTTTCTTCCTTAGTACACTTGAGCATATCCGTTATAGGTAGCAATGTATTAGAACAAACATGACATTGTTGCTTAACAACGAAACATACACAAATGAATTCCACCCCACATCTACCATGATCACACCACTATCCACGTGAGGGGTATATCATATTGGAGTCATGTCTTTACCTATCTTACGTATTGAATTGTTCATGATTGTAACGCTATTTCATTCACTCTTGATATGTACAATGCCAAAGTCAAAGAAACCAATACACGATGCGGGGTTGAAAATAAGTTGCTTGGTCATGTCGCAAGGCATCAATTGGAACCATTAGTAGACACTCTGCACATTGCCTACGTAAAAATCGTTAAGGAATTTTACGCCAATGTCCACAACAACATCAACACCTGAGCATCCAAGATATCGACAAATATACGTGCCCAAATAGTATATTTCATTCTCTTCTTTGGCCATTCTTCACTATTACGGTCTCGACAACACAGAAGCCGACATCTTTTAAGCAGAGCACACAGATCTCCACGAAGTGGTAGCCTACATATGTCAAGGTATTGACCAATGGCCTTAACGGCGTAGTACACTAGACTACATAACTCTTCACCATCAAGTCCATACCTTGGATAGGTGGTGAACGCCAACATTCTTCCCATGTCGCATACCTCTACAGTTACTATGGAGTGGGCACGCCTGTTATACTCGCTCCAAACCTGGACACTCAATGTCAGCACATATATTTTCTGCAATGTATAGCACTTTCAGAACAACCAATAAGGCATTCCTGTCGTTAATTACACGGCTTTGTGAATTGCACATCATTGACTTATTTCATGAGGTAACCACAGTAAAGTGTACATGACAGATAGATCAAATAGTGATACGAAAATCTGAGTAACACATGGCCCAATTGTTAGGGCAATGAGGACATGTTCTAATCAGTGGTCCAGAAGTATTAGCTGATGATCTCGAGCTTGCTCACAAAGATCATATAGATGAGGACCTCTCTCAGATAGCTACAAAAATGACCATGTAGTCCATTTATGACAAGCTTCAGGACTGGCGAACTTCACATGCCGAGCTTGAAGCACAAGTTAGGAAAACTCGAGAAGTCCAGATACAAGAGACCAAAACCCATAGGCAAGAGCAATAGGAGATCTCCATTTATATGATGCAGATCCTCGGATACTTTAGCCTCTACCCATCACTACATTCCCAATGATTGAGATGTTCAGTACACCTTCATCCTCCATATTCTTTTTCATGCCTAGTTACATTGGAGACGATGTAGAATTTTTGTTGGGGGCATGTGCAATTGAATTCTTTAGTCTGAATTATACAATACTTTGTCAGAGTCATCAAAATGATCAGTCTAAAAAAATTGATTTTAGAAGTTGTCCTTTGTGTAACGTGTGTGAATATGTTGTCGGCTTATGTATGATTGATGCAAAACTAATTTGTGAAATATGACTTATCAGTGCTACATTATGCATTGTTTGCTAATTTTTTTTATCCATGTGAAACTTACAACGATTATGAGCACATAGCTATTCCATTTGTTACTTAGGCTTGGCAATGGGTTTTGTGATATGATTAGAGGTTTGAGTCTAAGACTTTAGGTAGTGATTTTAAGTTTTAAATACTTGTTGAAAACTATACTTAACCAACATCTGAGAATAAGTTTAGGAGTGATTGAGCTGGTAATGATGGTAGTTTAGAGAAGCAATAATTCGACCTTTATTGATAAACCAGATTAATAGTTATAGTTGACGGGTTGAAGATATGCATTGGCTATTTGCTAGAATTCTAAGCCCGTCTTTCAATCCCAAAGAAAGATACTACACTACTCAAGGCATTTGGTAGGGAAAAAGTTGCTTATACTGATGTGTGAAAGCTAACATTGAGTAATATGGCTCTATGTACCAACAATATGTAGGAGGTGATCTACCAGGTAAGATGGTTGCCTCAATATTAGAGTGAAAACTATCAACTGTGATGAAAAAAGAAAAAAAAAAGAAATAGAAATTTATAAAAGAAAAGCAGTAACAAGAACATAACAAAAATACTGCAGTGGCCTGACTAAGTCTTAGGCGCGAATTTGGAAATTTAGATTTCTAGTTAGTTTGACTTTCTAATGAAGATCTAGATGGTAGAATGCTTGACATTGTGGTGGATCATTGTCTATCTAAATCATCATCTTTATTGGTCAAATCCCTATAGCATGAGAGTGACGGTGAAGTTAATGAAGTGAGCTATAACCTTAGTTGAGCACCTCTGGGAAAAAGTGATAGACACTTGAGTATGTGCGAAATTCACGAGAGGAGAAAGGAAAATATTACCATTTAGGGTCGGGGTGGAAAAAGGCTTAAAAGTCCATTTGTTCGCATAACCTTATTCGAGTTAGATTAATGATTGAAAATAGTTATTCACACACACACACACACAAGTTGAGCATCAGATAATTATTAAAATCTTTTATGTAGCAATGTGTATGCATGTTTTGTGAATTGAATTCGAGGATATTTCCCTGAAGTGAATGAAACAAAGCTAATTTTATCAAAATTCATATATTCAGTGACAAAGAAGAGTATTGATGGAGATAAGGTGAAATGGAGACTTAATTAAACTAAACCACGAACAATGGAATTTAAAAGACTAGTGAAAGTCGTCCAAGCATCTTAACTAGAATACTGAGAAAAAATCGAAGTCAACCAGAACCAAACGGAGCGAGCTAAGAGGGAGAAATGACCCTCTTTGGCCCTCGAGCGAGCCAAGAAGGAGAAATGTTCCCCATCTGGTCGCTCGAGCGAGTCAAATGAAGAAAATTCCCTTTTTCTTTCCGCCCAAACGGGCAGACCATCCGCTCGAGTGGACGGACCATGGGCAACATTCCATCAACCCGTGAACCTATTTTTAGTAGGTATTTTCTAGACTATTGGGAGAAAAAACCCTATTTTGAAGGCTATAAAGAGGAGAAATGAAGGGGAAGCTGGGTTTCGAAAAATTGGAGAAAAAAAAAGGATGAAGGGACAAGCTTGACACGGGATTGCTCATTCCGATTAATTTTTGGTGAGATTCACTGCAAAAATGAGGTTGAGCATTATTGGGGGCCTCGTTTGAAGATTTTCAACGGAGATAAATTCCATATTTTCTTGCTTCTTGTAATCCAATAATTCAGGTGATGAATTCTCTATTATATTCTTGCTTTTGTAACCAAAGAATGGTAGGCTAAACATTTTTATGCTAAGGATGATGTTGTAAATTGTTATTTGATATTTTAATTCAAGAATTCCCGTTCTTAATCTAAATTTGTGTTATTTTGATTTATGCCATGGTTTGAATGTTTGTTTGAATGATTGATCACCACGTGAACATGAGTGTGACTTGGTTTCGTTTTCGGGAGGTTAAAAATTAGTTAGCTTGTTATGGTTTTAAAAGCTAAATCCTATAGAAATTAGAAATAATTTACTATGGTTGTTGCAATTAAATTAGACAATCTTGAGGTTGAAAGCATTTTTGTATATTCGAATTCAAAAATAGAAATACATTGGATCATATATGAAAATGAGTTTAGTTCTGCTCGAAAGAGATTACTAGATAAATTAGGATTATCGGTTGTCATTGTTAACACAAATATGATTGGAAAGTGGAGATTCGGAGATTAAAATGGATATTAATGGTGGATTCTATTTGAATTTTTCTACAATAATCATTACGTGAATTTCACATAACTAGTTAATTAGCTTAGTTTTATAAAATCACCAATTGACCAAGAACTTATTGTGTGTATTCATCTTAAGTTGGAATTGATTGAATTTAAGTGAAAAGAAATTGAAGTCCTCATGGGAACGAAATTCATTAACTCATCTTACTATAACTTGTCAACGATCACGTACACTTGCGAGATTTCAACGAAGAAGTGACATTGGCAAAATGAGGCAAACATCACTAATGGTGAGAAGGTTTCTTCATGATCAACACCCTCTTCTGGGTTTAACATTTGCCACAAGTCGAGCCTTATACCTTTCTATGTATTCATTTGCTTTGCATTTGAATTTTAGAACCCATTTGTTCCCAATAGTTTTAACCCAGACAAAAGATCAACCAAATTCTAGACTTGGTTATTTTTCATGGACTCCATCATTGCAACTTTCTATTTATCAGAAGTGGGAGGTAAAAGTGCTTATTGATAGGTTTTGGGCTTATCTTCATCATGCGGAGCACATAAATTTTTCACCTTTAATCTAAAAATGATGATGTTGGATGCTTCCACGTTTGCATCTATACAATTGTAAATTTTGGGAATCAGTTTCTAGTAGTACACTCCCACTAGGATGTGAAACAATCTCATTATGCGGAGCAGATTTTGAGCACTATCTACTGATTCAACCATTTAAATAACTCAAGTTCCCATCCACATCTCCTATTCTTGGAAAATCCTCCTCGATTACTTCAATGTCTAATATTCACATATTCATATTTGGTAAATAGCTTGCCTAGTTATGTAGAAGCCAACTGAAATCGATCACTAATACCAAAGTAGTCTTACACTATCCTCCATTCTGGTTTGATAAATTTTACATTACTTGATGTATACTTTATATTAATTGGTGGAAATTTGATGTGAATAGAGTTTTGTTGTAGAAAATTATGAGGGATTATGTTAAACAGAAATGAATTTTTCTTAGGCTAAAACTTTTAGATAAGAGAATGGAGTTTATTAAGGGACAAAAGAAAGTTGCATACTAGTTTAGCTTTGTTTTCTTGGTTATGAATAATGTGTCTTGCTCCTTTTTATAGCCTCACCTTGTTAGAATAAACGTTTGAGATTCATTTAATATAACTTATTAGAATGAATGTTACCTTCTTAGCATGAACATTGGAGATTTATTTAATATAACTTGTTAGAATGAATGATGGAGATCTATATAGTATCCCATGTTAAGTGCTCTTTAGACTCTTCTACTAAAATATCTAAGATATTTTTAACGGAGCATTTTAGAATATATATTCACTCTATAAAGTTCGAATGATTTTCTACACACTACCCAAAATTTTATACACTTTTTATTTATTTTACTTTACAAGGCTAGACTACTGAGAAAATTCTATGAACTTTTTATCAGTGATAATTGTTTATTTGTCAAGATAAGTTTCTTACTGAAGAAATGATGTCAAATTTTAATTAACTCGTAAGTGTAAGAATCTATTGGAATATAGAGAAGTAGTAACGAGATCGATCTCACAGAGACTGCAATGAGAAAAGTCTAAATTAATCTGAATTAACTATTATTCTAGGCTAGTTGGGTCGAAAGGAATTTGGTTGAAATAATTTAACTTAAAGACTAATTAATTATGCTAAAAAGTTGAGTTGAAAATTCAATTTGTTTAAAGTATCAAGATTTCAGAATCTACCATTGTTTAACTTAGCAATTATCCAATTATTGATTAATTTTAAAAAACAAACGACAACTCAAAATTAATCTATTATCGTCCTCAGATTTTTATCAATTATATCCAAAAGAAGAAAATCCAATATTGGCTCCCATTCGCTTCAATAATAAATTACTTAAGACTTTTCCGTATCAAGTTCAATTAAAAGAAAACAAAGAATCAAAGGTTTCTTAAGCATTCTATGTATCCAAAATCGATAAAAAGAAGACGAAAAATCAAAAGAAATTAATAGAACACGTTTAAGTATCAAGTACGAATTAATTAAATCAATTTATAATAATAAAGAATACATGATATTTAAGATGAAAGAAATTTTATTTAATTAATCTAACAAGAACGAACCATGAAAGTTAAAGCTCTAAAACGGAATTAAACGAATAACAAAATAATCACTTTGTTTAAACAATGTTTCATTGTCTACTTTGGCTCAAGAAAATTAGAAGAACATAATTAAATTAAAAATAAAAGAATTGATAGAACCCGACATGGATTGAAGGAGAAGAAATCTTCTAAAAACTCTTTTTCCTTGTTTCTTGACGTCTTCTTCTCTCCCCAAAAAATCCAACTCTCAAACTCGGCTCCAATCTCTTTCTTAATCAGCCTTCCATTGTTATGAGCTAATACTCAGATTTATACTTTCCTAATTGTACGCCAAAAGATCCCAAAATATTACAAAATCTGCGACCCAAAAAGTTTCCTAAGTGTATTAGGACTCAAAAAGGAAAATAAAAATCCGCAGCAAATTTAACACCAGGCGATTGCCCAGGCAACCTCCAATGCTTTCTGTTTTTGTCTAGTGATGCTGGGCGCTCACCCAGCTTGCTTCTTTTCACTCCTTGTAATTTGGTCTTTCAAGTTTTCACTATCTCAAATTTGGTCCTTCAACTTTGGTCTTGGTAATTTTAGTCCTCAAACTTTCATATTGTCTTTTTCCATCCTTGAACTTTCTGTAATCTCTAATTTTGTCCTTCAACTTTCATTCAAGTGCAATTGAATCTTCATACTTTCGAAATATCTTCCGATTTATTGATCTTTTCATCCATTTTTCTCCAATTTCTTACAGACAAGTCCAAAATTGAAATAGAAGCAATAATAAACTAGATTAAATAGAAAATCAATTATATGACGGAATAAGTACTTAGTTTAAATGCCAAAATAAGTGCACAAAATGCACTTATCAAACACCCCCAAACTAAACCTTTGTTTGTCCTCAAACAAAAACAAAACTAAAATATAAATTTAAACTAATCTAAGAGAATCAACAGGAAATTAGTCGATGTTAAATTTTTTACCATATGCCTCAAGTTAGAAAATAAAGCAACACTTTTAGAAAGAGATCAAACAACAATACAAATTTTTTTTTTCCACTTATCCGATGCTCGACCTTTAGTGAGTGTGTGTTTAGCCAAAAATTGAACTTATACATGTATTAGACTACGACCAATATTGTGTTGTTGATATTTTTACAATTCCGAACCCTTTTTAGTCATTTATTCCTTATACATCTCGTAAATTATCACACTTTTAATGCTTTTCTCTCCAATCTCGAGGTGTTTTAGCGAATTTGGTTCCTATTGATCAACACAATGATTTTTCAAATGAAATGGTAAAAATTAGATCCTTGTATTCTTAGAATTAGGCTGGTGAGTGATTTCTAAATTCTCATCTTCAGTTTTTTAGGTTCTAACCTAGCAATCCTTACTGAACACTTCTAACTCTTTTTTATTTATTTTACTCATGTAAACAGTCTTACATCCTGTGCAATACTTATATCTCACTAGATTTCCATGTGACCTTTATGGTGAGCTTTGGGCCGATGACTCTCAAGTCAGATGACTATAAGGCACCAGGTTTTAAAATACCCTAACATACTTAATTGATTGAGTCCCACAGGCTAATAGAGAAGTGAAGATGTAAATTATATATATATATACACATAGCAAGCTTTGAGCCGATGACTCCCAAGTCAGATGACCATAAGATACCAAGTTTTAAGATACCCTAACAAACTTAATTATTCAAGTAAGATATTTTATATTTATTTTATCAGCAGTGAGTAGTGCTCAATTTAGATTCCTTGACTATAACTTATTCAACCAAAGATGAGACCCAGAAAACCCAAACCATCAAAATTCTCAGAACACAAGTAGTAACTTTAACACTCCCAAACTGTTCTCAAAATAGTTTGGTTACTAGCTTAAGGATTTATGAACATAATTTTTCATAATAATACTCAGTCAACAATATCAGCTCATACACTCAAGTCAAGTTTCCAATAAATGATAAGTCAATAGTGGCTATGTGCTTCCTTAATCATGTCTAACATAGATAAGTCTCAGATAAAAGTACGAGTTCAAGTGTTGTCTAATATTCTACTAAAAATGTACTCGATTTTGAACAGATATCATCATTGGCGGTAGGATATTCAACAGCAACTAGAAAAATACACTATTAAAAGTTTTTTTTAATCAAAATTATTTCAGTTATACAAACCCGAGTGATAAGTAAATTAGAAAGCAAATTATTTCAGTTATACAGACCCGAGTGATAAGCAAATTTGAAAGCAATTAAGTATCCTAATACTTTTAACCCACCCCCAAACAAAAACCTTACATTGTCCCCAATGTAAGAACAAAATAAAGCAAATAAAAGAGAAAAAATATCAGTTACTCCCTAGAGATAGATGTGGAGAAGATGGAACTGGCTGGCCGAAGGTCCGGTGAAGTGGACTCAGATTTGGTGCCGGGGAACATTGTAACATGTAAATTCTCTGTACTTAATTAAGCTCTACCACTCGTCGAACTCCTTTTTCACACCAGGATCAGTTGTAACACCATGCAGTCCTACCATGGTGTTTTTTTTTTTTTTTTTTTTTTTGGATTTTTGTTTTTAGTGTTTTTTTTTGTTTGTTTAAGATGGATGGGTAGGATCACTCAAATCAATTTCTTCCTCTCTCTCACAAGAGTTAAACTCCAAATATGGTTTTAATCTTTGACCATTAACTTTAAAAATATCACCATGTTGGGGGTTTTCAACCTCAATAGCTCCATGGGGATAAACTGTATGAACAATAAAAAGACCTGACCATCTAGAACGTAACTTACCTGGAAATAAATACAAACGAGAATTATATAAAAGTACTTGCTGACCTGGGGTGAATGATTTTTTTACTATGTGCTTGTCATGGAAGACTTTCATTATTTGCTTATAGATTCTTGCATTCCCATAAGCGTCATTCCGAATCTCCTCGAGTTCTGTCAGCTGTAATTTTCTTTTTGACCTAACTTCTCGCAAATCAAAATTGAATTTTTTAATAGCCCAATAAGCCCGATGCTCAAGCTCAACTGGTAAGTGGCATGCTTTCCCATACACCAATCTATAATGAGACATTCCAATATGTGTTTTGAAAGATGTTCTATCTACCCACAATGCATCAGTAAGTCGTAGAGACCAATCTTTTCTATCAGGTCGAACCGTCATCTCCAAAATTTGCTTGATCTCTCGATTTGAAACCTCCACCTGACCGCTAGTTTGTGGGTTATATGAGGTTGCAATCTTATGTCTGATATAGTACTTTGCTAACAAAATTTGAAAATATTTATTGCAGAAATGAGATCCACTGATTATGGCCCGTGGAGTGCCAAAGCGAGAAAAAATATTGCTCTTCATAAGTGCCACTACACTTTTGTGATCATTGGTCATACATGGAATTACCTCGACCCACTTGGATAGATAATCGACACCAACCAATATGTAAAGATAGCCAAATGATGAAGGAAAAGGTCCCATGAAATCAATCCCACAGACATCAAAGATCTCAACTATGAGAATAGGATTAAGCGGCATCATGTTTCTCTTTGAAATGCTTCCCATGCGTTGACACCTGTCACATGAAAAACAAAAAACACAAGTGTCACGAAAAAGAGTAGGCCAATAAAAACCACATTGTAAAATTTTGGCAGTTGTCTTTTTAGCACTGAAATGGCCTCCACGAGCTTGGTCATGACAAAAAGAGATAACACCGTGGAATTCACTTTATGGGACACATCTCCTTATAATTTGATAAGCACAATATTTAAACAAGTAAAGATCATCCAAAAGAAGTTCTTCACTTCAGTCAAGAACTTAGTTCTATCTTGTTTAGTCCAATGCTCTGAAAGTTTATCAGTAACAAGATAATTAACTATGTCAGCAAACCAAGGTACAACATCAATATTCATAAGTTGTTCATCTGGAAACAACTTATTTAATGGTAGTTTTTCCTGTACAGAGTCAAGCACAATACGAGATAAGTGGTCAGCTACAACATTTTTAGAACCATATTTATCTTTAAACTCAATATCAAATTTTTGTAAAAGCAAAATCCACCGAATCAACCTTGGTTTAGCATCTTTCTTAGTGAGAAGATATTTGAGAGTAGCATGGTCAGAAAAAATAATCACTTTACACCCTACAAGATATGATCGAAATTTATCTAAAGCAAATACAACTGCTAGCATTTCTTATCCGTAGTAGAGTAATTCAATTGTGCATTGTTAAGTGTCCTACTAGCATAGTAAATAACAGAAGACAACCGATCTAATCTCTGTCCTAAAACTGCTCCTATAGCATAATCAGATGCATCACACAAGAGTTTAAAAGGTAAATTCCAATCAGGTGGTCGAATGATAGGTGCAGTTGTCAATAATTTCTTAAGTTTTTCGAACGCTTCTAAACAAGAATCATTAAAGACAAAAGGTACATCTTTAACAAGTAAATTGCAAAAGGGTCTAGATATTTTACTAAAACCTTGAATGAATCTTCTATAAAAACTAGCATGCCCAAGGAAAGATCTTACTTCTTTCATTGATTTTAGAGGTGGAAGATTGGAGATAAGATCCACTTTCGCCTTGTCAACTTCAATACCACTACTAGAGATAATGTGACCAAGAACAATACCTTGTTTCACCATGAAGTGACATTTTTTCCAATTTAAAACTAAGTTCTTTTCGTCGCATCTCTGCATCACTAAAGTTAGATGGCGCAAATATTCACCAAACGAATCTCCATACACAGAAAAATCATCCATGAACACTTCAAAAAACCTCTCAACTATGTCAGAAAAAATACTAAGCATGCATCTTTGAAAAGTAGTCGGTGCATTACACAAACCAAATGGCATTATTCTATATGTAAAAGTTCCAAAAGGACAAGTGAAAGTAGTTTTCTCTTGATCTTCTAGAGCTGTAGGAATTTGATTATAACCAGAATAACTATCAAGAAAACAATAATAATCACGACCTGCAAGCCTATCAAGCATTTGATCAATGAATAGAAGAGGAAAGTGATCTTTTCTAGTGACTGAATTCAATTTTCTGTAATCAATGCAAACACGCCAACCTGTAGTTATTTGAGTCGGAACCAATTCATTATTTGTATTAGTAACTACTGTGATACCTGATTTTTTGGGGACAAAATATACTAGACTTACCCACGTACTATCAGAAATAGGATAAATAATTCAAGCATCTAACAATTTACGCACTTCAGTTCTTACCACATATTTCATGTTAGGATTTTACCTATGTTGCATCTCCCTAGTAGACCTAGCATTCTCTTCAAGATAGATATTATGCATACAATCTACTGGATTTATACCTATAATATCAGCAATAGTCCATCCTAATGCCTCTTTATGTTCAGTCAAAACACTTATTAACTTACATTTTTGTGCATCATCAAGGAAAGAAGAGATAATTACTGGTAAAGTGTCGGCCTCTCCCAAGAATCCATATTGCAAAGTGTCAGGCAATGCTTTAAGCTCTAATTTTGGTGGTTGTTGAATTGATGGGATGTTCTTCTTCTCACTTGTTAGAAGTGGCTCAATTTTCTGTTTCCACTTAGTTGTATCCATGACATGTGCTGATTCAAGCAAAATATTCACCTCATTTATAGCACTGTCAACATCAAAATATGAACCAAAATGAGTTAAGCACATGTTTAAAGCATCATCACAATTAGTAGAAATAAAAGAATCATCAACTAATGCTTCTATCATGTCAACATCAGCAATATCTTCATTGTCGTATGGTTGCTTGTTGACATTAAAAACAGTCAATTCTATTGTCATGTTGGCAAAAGATAGCAACATAACTCTATTCCTGCAATTAATAATAGCATTAGATGTTGCTAGAAAAGGACGATAAAAAATTATAGGAATATATTTTGTAGAGTCTCGTACTGGTTGAGTATCAAGTACAATAAAATCAACAGAAAAATAAAACTTATCAACCTATATCAAAACATCCTCTACAGTTCCCCGGGGGACTTTCATAGATCTATCAGCAAGTTGTAAAATCACAGATGTTGGTTTTAGCTCGCCTAATCCAAGTTGCATATACACAGAGTAAGGAAGAAGATTAACACTTGCTCCTAAATCTAGCAAAGGCTTTTCAATCTTATGGTTTCCTATGATACATGAGATAGTAGGACAACCTGGATCTTTAAATTTTGAAAGGGTGTTGCTTTAAATTATAGAGCTAACTTGTTCAGTTAAAAATTCATTTTTGCGCAAATGTAATTGTCCTTCAAGAACTTAGCATAAGCAGGAATTTGCTTAATAGCATCAAGTAAATGGATATTTATACTTACTTGCTTGAAGATTTTCATGATATCATGGACCACACTAACTTGCTTCACTTTTGTTAGCCTCTGAGAAAATGGGGCTTTTGGAATGTAAGATGTCTCATTGTGCTCTTTTGGAGCTTCTTGAACTGTGCATTACCTGGAACAAATGGTTGAGATGTATTTCTTTTTGGAGTTTCCACTTGGTTGTCAAACAATTTGCCACGTCTCAAAGTAATTATTGATTTAGTCTACTCATGTAGGTTGCTTGACTCATTCCCAATATTGTGCACTCCTTTAGGATTAGGAAATGGCTGACTCGAAAATTTTCGTTTCTCAATGGTCGTTGCCAACTGTTGGACTGATGAGGTCAATTGTCCCATCGTGTTTTCATATTGGAGATGGATTGTGCCTATGAGTTTTGGCTAGTTCGCACATCATTCTTAAACTCGGTAATGGTGTGATTCTGGTGATCTAATGCAGCTTGTGTAGCTTTTGTCAATTTTTGAATTGCCTCATCCCATGGTTTTGGCTGTGCTAAATTTTGATTGAATTGTTTGGAATTTTGTTGAGGGACTTGACCTTCCGTACTATCCTGTTGAACACCATGTGACCAAGAAAAATTTGGATGGTATTTCCATCCTGGGTTATATGTGTTGGAATAAGGATTGTAAGATAGCTTCATCATCATGTTCAGGGCATTCGCTTGATTAGAACATACATCTGGCTCAGTGGAATTATTGGCTTTCAACGAGGTTAACTTGCAGGAAATATCTTCTATCATATCTTTGACTTCTTTGATTTTTGAGCCATGTTCATTGCTTCGAATCTTATAGATTCCTCTTTTCTTTGGTTCAGTCCAAGAAGATTGACTCCGCTGTTGTGAATTGTTAGCCTGCTTTTGAAAGAAGCTCTAAATTTCTGTTGCATTTTTCGACATAAACTTTCCACCACTTGTGACCATCAAATACTCTTGAATATGTGATAGTAATCTCTCCAAAAAATATTTGCATAAGTGCCATTTTTCATAGTTGTGATGTGGACATTTTATAAGGAGCCCATTGAATCTCTCTCAAGTTTCATAGAATGATTCTTCGTTTTTCTGCACAAACTCTGAAATTTCCCTGCAAATAGCATTAGTTTTATGAATAGGAAAATATTTATTCAAAAATTTAGCAACCATTTGTTCCTAAGATATAATACTATTGGCAGATAACGTATTAAACCACGATCTAGATCTATCTTTCAGAGAAAAATGAAACAGATGAAGTTTAACATTATCAGGAGAAACATTCTCATATTTAAATGTCTCACATACATCATAAAAATATGTTAGATGATTATATAGTTCTTCACTATTTAAACCATAGAAAGATGGAAGACAATTAATCACACTCGGTTTTAGCTCAAAATTCCTAGTAGCTACTTGTGGTATTGTATTCATGAGGTGCTCAAATTAGCTAATGGACTAAAATAGTCCCTAAAAGGTCTCTCCTCAATTTCATCACCCATAGCGATTATTACTTCAGTTCCTTCAATTTTTTCTAAAGTGGTAGCTCGTTTTCGTTGGTGAAAAGTTCTTTCAATTTCACTATTTAGTGGTTCTAACTTAATTTGTAGAGATCTACGACCAAGCATGCACTATAAATATTTTTAATTTTTTTTAAAAAAATAAAAAAATAAAATTCTAAATTATAACTAGTCAATAATAAAATTAACTAAGACTAAATTAACTTTTCGATGCAGTCCTCGGCAACGGAGTCAAAAAACTTGATGTCAAATTTTAATTAACTCGCAAGTGTACGAATCTATTGGATTATAGAAAAGTAGTAACGAGGTCAATCCCACATAGACTGCAATGATGAAAGTCTAAATTAATCCGAATTAACTATTATTCTAGGCTAGTTGAGTCGAAAGAAATTTAGTTGAAATAATTTAACTTAAAGACTAATTAATTATGCTAAAAAGTTGAGTTGAAAATTCAAGTTGTTTAAAGTACCAAGGTTTCGGAATCCACCATTGTTTAACTTAGCAATTATCCAATTATTGATTAATTCTAAAAAACAAACGACAATTCGAAATCAATCTATTGTCGTTTTCATATATTTATCAATTATATCCAAAAGAACAAAATCCAATATAGGCTCTCATTCGCTTCAATAATAAATTACTTAAGCGTTTTCCGTATCAAGTTCAATTAAAAGAAAACAAAGAATCAAAGGTTTCCTAAGCATTCTATGTACCCAAAATCGATAAAAAGATGACGGAAAATCAAAAGAAATTAATAGAACACGTTTAAGTATCAAGTACAAATTAATTAATCAATTTCTAACAATCAAGAATACATGATATTTAAGATGAAAGAAATTTTATTTAATTAATCTAACAAGAACGAACCATGAAAGTTAAAGCTCTAAAACGGAAATAAACGAATAACAAAATAATCACTTTGTTTAAACAATGTTTCATCGTCTACCTTGGCTCAAAAAAATTAGAAGAACATAATTAAATTAAAAATAAAAGAATTGACAGAACCCGACATGGATTGAACGAGAAGAAATCTTCTAAAAACTTTTCTTTGCCAAGTAATTATTCTTCCTTGTTTCTTGCCGTCTTCTTCTCTCTCCAAAAAATCCAACTCTCAAACTCGGCTCCAATCTCCTTCTAAATCGGCCCTCCCTTGTTATGAGTTAATACTCATATTTATACTTCCCTAATTGTGTCCCAAAATATCTCAAAATATTACAAAATTCGCGGCCCAAAAAGTTTCCTAAGTGTATTAGGACTCGAAAAAGAAAATAAAAATCTGCAGCAAATTTAACACTGGGCGATCGCTTAGGCAACCTCCAATGCTTTCTGTTTTTGTCTGGTGATGCTATGTGCTCGCCCAGCTTGCTTCTTTTCACTCCTTATAATTTGGTCTTTCAAGTTTCCACACTCTCTAATTTGGTCCTTCAAATTTGGGTCTTGGTAATTTTAGTCCTCAAACTTTCATATTGTCTTATCCATCCTCAAACTTTTCCTAATCTCTAATTTGGTCCTTCAACTTTCATTCAAGTGCAATTGGATCTTCATACTTTCAAAATATCTTCCGATTTATCGATATTTTCATCCATTCTTCTCCAATTTCTTACACACGAGTCCAAAACTGAAATAGAAGCAATAATAAAATAGTTTAAGTAGAAAATCAACCATATGACGGGATAAATGCTTAGTTTAAAGGATAAAATAAGTGCACAAAATACACTTATCAGGAACTAAACAATATACATATAGATCAAGAACAAGAGAACTAGTATGACGAATATCTTGCTTGAAGCTCCATCCTCGAACTAGCAGCTTTCATTTCAAGCAAAACCTCCATTGTCCCTTTCTAATCTTCCTTCTATGCTCTGTTATCTTAAAGTAATCACTTATAGTCCAGCATTTCAAGCCTTATTAAGTAAAGTGGGATTGTGCCTTGGCAAAGTTGATCAATTCTTGAGCTCGAGTAGTAGCATAATCTCGAGTGTAGAAAGGGCATAACCAGTGCTCTTATTTTACAACTATAGGGACTATTGCTTCGATTGCTTAATAGAAAGACACCAAATTCTTGTTTAGGTACTTCAACTGCGGTATAGGTAGAAGAAGCTGTTGCTAATCATGATGTTTTAAGTTGTACATGACCTTTCTTAAAAAATAAGTCAAATATGAGCATAGGCACATGTATATAATTAAGAGAATTTCTCTATAAGCAGAATCGGAAGGAGCTTATAGGTGTTGAAATCAATAAAAATCTTGAATGGTCCCCATACTTTATACCTTGTGCGAATAAAATTTTTAAACTTTAAATCGTACTTAGTTAGTCCTTCAACTAAGCATTATAAACTCTGTTAGTCCTCCCGTCTGTCTTTGTCATTCCAACTGACATAAATGATGAGTTGGCAAACAAAATTGTTTACATGGCCGTTAATTTCGTCTAACTTAGTATTCAATGTTAGTCCCTTAACTAAGCACTTTGCGCGCAAAAGGTCCATTAACTTTAACAACGTACATGTCTAGTTCTTCAACTTAACAACATGAATCATGTTAGTCCATCCGTTTGTCTTTGTTATTCCAACTAATGAAAATGATAAATTGACAGACGAAATTACTTACTTGGTATTTTGTCCAACTCAACATCTATCCTGACAAACAAAAAATAAAACGGTTGATTTGTCCAACTAAGTAGAATTACTTATGAGGGTGGTAAAAGGACTTCATAAGGTGTAGAATGTGATAGATGGTACCCACGATAAAAGGGCTTCGTAGGTGCATCATACTTTTTTTCCTTGTTTATATTAAGATTTTTTAAATTCTTTCGTTTTTCCTTTCTTGTTTTATTTTTATTTTATTTTATTGGTCAAGGTGGATGCTTAGTTCATGTAAGTAATTCTGTCTATTCACTCATAATTTTCGGTAGTTTGAAAAAAAAAATGAGATTGGCTCTCATCAGATCTAAAAATATTATTATTTTTTTGACATGAAGAGATAAAAGAAGTCATTGCAATTGATGAAAATACTAGGCCTACTAAAGCACAAAAATAGAAGAAGGGACTAACGAGGTTCACATTTTTAAAGTTCAGGGACCTTTTGTGCTCAAAGGGTATAGTTTATGGATCAATCATGTTTTTAAAATGTTAAGTTAGACAAAATTAACGGTCATGAAATAAATTCTATCTGTCAACTCATCATTTTTATTAGTTGAAATAGCAGGGACAGACAGAAGGACTAATGTGGCCTACGATGTTTAATTGAAGGACTAACAAAGTAAGATTTAAAGTTTAGGGACTTTATTCGCACAAAGTGTAAAGTACGGGGACCATTCATGTTTTTTACCCTGTTGAAATTAATTTTATTGATCTCATCTATCTAAATTTCAGCTTTTATCTTTCATGGCCCGTTTGGTATATAGGCAATAGTTAAAGATAACGGATAAAATTTGTCTTATCATGATTGGATAGAATTGATATCCGAATACACTTTTATCTGAATAAAAATTTAAGCCAAAAATGAGAAAAAGTTTTATCCCCAGAAAGAAGAGAACAAATTTTTTTATCTAGATAAAGATTCACTCATTTTTTTAAAAAGACGAACGTATCCTTTATAATATAGAATAATTCTATTTTTGGACATCTATATCCTAGGATAATCGCTATCGTCCGTCGTTTGCCACCTCCCCTCAGTCACCGTCGTTTGCCCCCACCACCCAAGATAATGATAAACTTATTATCTGGATAACTATTATCTATATAAACAGTTTTATCCACAAACCTAACGGACCACTTCTAACAAAAAAACATGGCAACAAAAACAGAACTACCAGACCATTCTGCCACTACCCGTTGTTGATTTCTCTAATCGTTGATAAATTAAAAAATCACCCATTGTTTTTCGACGGTTAAGTTTTAGGTTTTCTACTACTGATTTTCCAACTGAAATTTCCCGTCGGTGATGACTTTTACTCTTGGAATTTGGCCGTCAATCAAAGAAATTTCATTGTTGACTACACATTCTTTAAGCATGGCAATTTGACTAGCTCTCGACTCTGTTTTGGGCTGGCCGTCCAATTAATCGGGTAATAGGGACGGGTCCAATATAGATTTATCTATTCCACAGTGGGTCTAGGGCAGAGTGGACCCGTACCTTGATAATAAATTTTATCTTTCAAATAACATAAAATCAAACTCAATTTGTTTGCAATGAGATTCGAACTTGGGTATAAAGTGTAAAATTACAGAGCTTAACCACTACACTATAACACCAATCTTGCACGTTTTTGTTTTGTTTACTATTTGATTTAATTTACAATAATAATAATAAAAATAACTGGGGCATTGGGCAGGGTACCTGACTTGTCCCATCCTACAAATTGTCGGGTCTAGGGGCGGGATGACGCGCCCCTAATGATCCGTCCTGAATCCACCTCATTCTCTAACCTTCTTTTGTATAGTGTTAGTAAGATGACGTGATCCACGATCAATTTTGTAAGGTTAGCTTATGAGAGAAAATATTGTAAAAGAAACAAGATAAGAACAGTGTTTTACAAGTTTTTAGTTTTACTAAGAAAACTTTATTGTTGCATTTCAAGGATGCACTTTTGATGGCTTTTGTTTGTATACATAGATATACACGAATACGTGGACTTATTAGAGCCAGGGACCCAGGACTCCCCTCAATTTTTACATATGCATTTTTCATGTTTTTCTTTGTACCTACTTTGTAATTTAGAATGGGTGGTAGTGTAATGGATCTTTAATTTTGAGGTCTAAATTGAAAATTGTAATTGCATATGTAAAAATTTCGTGGGAATCTAATGCTTAATTAAATTTTATCTTACTTCTTGTCCTTGAAACCCAATTTTCCCAGTCTATAAGTAGTTTTTAATTTTTTTTTTATTATCATCATACCCAAAATTAACTTTGCCTTTGCATAATTGCTTAATTAAAAGAAAGAAAAGATTCTTATTCTGTTAGATATCAAACCTCAATACATGTAGGAAATATAATTCATTAGCATATGTACTTGTTGATACTATAATTTTAAAGGTATTGGACTTGTAATATAATGTTTATTAACAATTAATTTGAAGGAAAACTTGATTTTAATCATAGACGGTTTGAGCGGAATTGAGTGATTTTTTTTTCCATCGCGAGCTTTTTTGAAAAAAGTTGTTCATGTAATCCCAAATGTGACTTCTCAATAGTGAGCTACTTGATCAATCTTCACCAGCCGTGGCAGATGACCAATCTTCTCGTCTTGATATTTTTTGCTTATTATTTACATAGTACTACTTGAGCAAAATTCTATGTTCACAGAGGCATACACGTATATAAGCTTTTATTGAATTCCTTATTATCTATAGGGTAAAAAACCTAAATAGTCCCTGTACTTTACACATTGTACAAATAAAAGTCTCTAAATTTTATATTGTATTTCGTTAGTCCTTTAACTAAACACCACGAATTACGTTAGTCTATCTGACTGTCTCCACCATTCTAACTTACAGAAATGATGAGTTGGCATAATGAATTGCTTACGTGGCTGTTAATTTCATCCAATTCAGCATCTAGAAAACATAGTTGGTCTCTAAAGTTTTACAACCTACATGCTTAGTCCTTCAACTTAATAACACAAACTTCGTTAGTCTATTTGTTTGTCTCTGTTATTCCAACTAACAAAAATGATGAGTTGACAAATAAAATTACTTACGTGATGTTATGTCCAACTCAGTATCTATTAGGAGTGGGCGTAGGTTAAGTTGGATCAGTTTTGGACCCAATCCAACCTAACCACAAATAGGTTAGGTTGGCGGTATGGGCCTGGGCCCAAATAAAATTATGGGTTCTTGTAAAATTACCAGCAGTGGACAAAAAATTATTGGTTCTTGCAAAATTATAAATGTAAATTATTAGTTCCAGTAGTCGACAAAATCAACGTGAACATATTGCCAGCGTGAATTTAACAAATGTTATAATTGAATCCAAAATTTGAAGTACATATAGGAGGAAAAAATCTAAATAAATGTTTGGCCAGGTTAACCTGGAAGAAATTACATAGGTCGGGTCGGGTTGTGTGCGTGCATGAAGGAGGAGGAGATGGAGCACTTTTGAAGGAAGAAGAAACGGCGAGTTTAGACCGCCATGTTGAAGGAGGAGGACGGCGAGCGTGGAGAATGAAGAGTGGAGAGAGATTTTAATTAGGTCATTGGAGTGTGTGCAATAATGGGTCATGTCGTGTGGCTGTGCGTCTGGCAGTGGTGGTTTCACTGGCGTTGGCCAATTGTGGGAGAAGAGCATGGAGAGATGTGGATCGTCGATCTCTTCATCTTTGTGCGTGTATATCTTAAATAATTTATGTGGGTTTTTAATTGAGTTGTGTCTAAATTTGGCTTGTTTTGATTTTTTTTTCATTTTTGAGATAGTTTCACCATACACCACAAAATATGAAATAATTTAAAAAATATTAGCTTTTTTTATTCTAAAAATAGTGTTTTTATTTTTGTAACACTTGTTGTTACATTTCATATAAAAATATGTGTTACATGTGTTAAATTTAGAATTTAAAATGTTGAAAAGTAATTAAATCAAGTATGTGGCAAACTTATCATTTCATTTTTGAAAATTTTTGAAATTTTTTTTCTTTGGTTTGGGTTGGGTCGGTTGATCCAGCCCAACTCGAAACCCGACTCAACCCAAACCGCTTAAAATTTACGTTTTAGAAACTGAAACGAAACTCTACAAGATAAAAACCCGACTGAAATCTGTTGGTTTGGGTCGGGTTTTGCCCACCCCTAATATCTATCTTGAGAAAAAAAAAAGAACATAATTTTGACTATCTAAGCGAAATTACTTATGAGGCGATAAAAGGGCTTCGTAAGGTTCAAGAAGTGACGAATGGTACCAACGATAAGGTTAGGTGTAGGTGTAACATTTTTTTTTCTTTGTTTATATTAATATTTTTTTTAATTTTTTTTTCGTCTATTTTTAATTTTTATTTTTTGGTCAATGTGGATGCTAAATTGAACAAAATTAACCTTTTCAAGTAAGTAATTCTGTCTATTTCCTAATTCTTTTTGGTAGTTCGAAAAAAAAAAAAGGACGAGATTGGCTCCTATTGGATCTAAACAATCTTTTTTTTTTTTTTTATAAACATGAAGAGATAAATAAGTCATAGCAATTGACGAAAATATTAGGCCTATTAAAACACAGAAAATAGAGGGAAAATTGAAAATTGTAATAAAATAGATATTTCGATTTACTATATTTGTACATGTTATTATTAATTTTTGGGTAAATTACAGTTAGTGTCTCCAACCTTTGACTTCATTTGCACTTGTATCCTTAGTATTAAATATTGGCATCCATCAACTCAACTTTTTATATAATTAGCAGCCAATGCCCTTAATACGCTTAATTTTTTGTTAAAAAAATATTATAATAATTATAATCATGGTCTGGTCCCACCTGGAAAAAATCATTTTTTATCGTGTAAAAAAATTTTTGTTTTTGTGAATTTTTTTTTCTAGCAACAGTCCGGTCGAGCTTGAAGTGCAATTTTTTTTCAATAGCAGACTAGTCTCTAAAGATTCTTGGTTCTTGGTTCTGCCCCTGATTATAATAAGATTAATTAATTAAATATAAAAATTTTAGTATAGAAAAAAAAGTATATATATATATATATATATCTAAGTGAAAAAACAAATGGACTAATGATGTTCACATTGTTAAAGTTTAGGGACTTTTTGCGTGCAAAGTGTATAGTTTAAAATCAATTATGTTTTTTAGATGTTGAGTTAGACGAAATTAACTATCACATAAGTAATTCTATCTGTCAATTCATCATTTCCATTAGTTGAAATGGTAGAGACAGATGGAGGGACTTATGAGAATCACAATATTTAGTTGAAGGACGTTTTAAAATTTAGAGTCTTGATTTGTATAAAATACGAAGTATAAGTTTTTTTACTGATTATCCATATAAATGATTGGTGACTAACTTTTATCGGAATCCTTGTCTTTCACAAATTTGTTAACGTTGTCAATAAATAAAAGTTGTTAAGGAACGGTTTTAGCTTTATAAAGAAGTGGAATAAAAACTTAATGAAAACAACTAAATCGAAGGGGGACAAAGATAATAGGTTAATCCAGTAATGTAATATCATTAAAAGAAACAAATATTCCTTAACTTGTGGGTGCGGGTGGCTTCTTCTCAAAGGGATATTCTCGAGTTGATTGATTTAATCAATTTGTTTGTGTATATTTAGCGAGTTCAAATCTGCTGTCTCAAATGTATGTTTTTTTAGTTGTTTTACCAATAAAAAATGTACACATAATAAAATAAATATAAGTTAATTTTAACAGCAAATGTGAACACATTAAATAATTGTATTTATTTGATAATGTGTACATTTTTTATTGATATGACAGCTAAAGGAACACACATTTCGGACAGCAAATCTGAGCTCATATTTAGCATGTTTCATTTAGGAGTTCATATTTGCTGTCTCAATTGTGTGTCTTTTTTGCTGTCTCACCAATAGAAAATGTACACATTATCAAATAAATACTAGTTAATTTTAATAGCAACTGTGAACACATTAAATAATTATATTTATTTGATAATGTGTATATTTTTTATTGATAGAACAACTAATGAGACAGCAGATCTCGACTCTCATTTAGATGCGTTGTGAAATAATAGTTCTAATTTAGATGTAGAATCTTGGAGTGCTTCCCTCTTTTTCGAATCGAGAATCCTAATTGTCGGAGGCCCCAATTTTTTAATCCACCCCCACCCCCCATTATTTAATCCACCCCACACCCTCACTCCACCCCTATTATTTAATCAAGCAAACCCCATCCCCTCCGCCCCTCCCTCCCCCTCCTTCAATTCATTCCACCAAATTTATTCTAACTCCAAAAATTACCGCCAAATTATTAATATAATTAAATTTATAAAATTAAAAATAAATAATTTCTTATTACTATATTCATTGTATATTTTTTTAATAAATATAATATATAATAATAATTATTGAGTTAAATATTATTTTTATCATATAATATAATAAATAATACGATTAACATTAATTGTTTATTAAAGTTACAACAAGAATAATTAGTTAGTTTATACTTGGGTAACAAAGTGTTTAGTCTAATAATTGAGGCCTCTGACAATCGGGATTTCCGATTCGGGGGAAGAGAGAAGCACTCTAGAATCTTGATCATCACTAAGTTATATGTGGTGATGGAATTTTTTAAAGATGACTCATAATCGAGACAGTGTATTAATTAATTACATATTTGATAAGTGAATTCGATAGTAGTAAAAGGTATTCAACAAGAAAAATGGACTAAATTTTTATTTATTATAATGTTCATTCATATTTAATACTATGTACCAAACGTGCCTTAAAACTTTCTAATGCAGTCTAGAACATAGAGGCATGTGGCCGGTTTGATTCGGTTCTCGTAATTTGACTACTACTTATTATGTTTAATTTGACCCGGGCTTAATTTATTTTTTATTTGGAGTTTAGAGACTTAGCATATGTTTGGCATAACTTAAATTATAATTTCAGTTGGTCAAACTAGTCAAACATAATTTTCATCCACACATTTTATGGGACCCACTACTTACAACTATTTTTTATCCACACATTTACCAACTGCTTATAATATAAGCACTTAAATTATAATTTCAGCACCTCCAAACATATGCTTAAAGTGCAATTTTTAATTTGACTAGTAAACTTTTATGTGGCCGGTGACAACAGTTTTGAGGTTGGATTTGTAGTTGAAGAACTTTAATTGAAATGAGAGCTTTTTCCAACTCCTCGCATCCGTTCTAGGGTTTTTTTTTTTTTTTTTTTTTTTTTGAAATTCAACAAGTTGGTCAATATAGTATTTATTTCCTTTTCTACTTATTATGCATCACTCTCTTAATTTCAAGTAAATGTTTCGTCTATTAAAACTTGAATTTCCATCTTAAAATGTTAATTTTATTAAAAGGATTAGCTCAATCAATTATATGTTGGTTAATTTTTTTATATCTATTTGATATAGAATTTTACCTTAACATGCCCTTGTATGCTGGTAGGTCATTTGACAACAATAATTTTAAAATCCGATAATTCATTTGAGATTTTAAACTGGTCGATTGGCTCTTTTGAGCATTACGAACTTGTGATTCTATCTTAAAATGTCAATCATGTTAAGAAGAGTATCCTAAATCTTTATAAGTTGATTAAGATTTTTATATGCAATCGATGTAAGATTTAATTGTTACGGGTGAGAATAATTTGTAGGTATTTGTTTCCAGAAATGCAAACATGAATTGGAGTTATCGAACATATTTATGTAATTATACACTTGTATGGTGGGCCAAATTGAAGTTGAATTATTTTTGCTTTCTAGTCATTGAACACTACAACATAGAATCTCAATCTAAGAATCTCTATCTATCCGAATAATTGTCCTGGTTTTGATATTGGCCTACAAAAGTTGTGCCAAAACAACGAAAAATATATAAAGCCACTTGAATGTCATCGAGAGCTATTTCCAAAATTGGTCACTCAATATATATAAAACAATTTCAAGAATCCAAGAAGTTGAATGAACCCTTTTATGTATTCCTTTTGCTATCCATATATGTGTAAGAGTTAGTGGAGTTTGATCTTTTTTGGCGAGTCCAAAAAATTGGTGGCATATACATTGATTATTCAAAAAAAATCACATCGATTGATTTCTTAATTTGATCCCGTTATTGATTAATTACAATCAGTGATATATGTTGTAATAATTGAAATGTTACGGATTAAACTAAGCCCTACCACCTACTCCATATTACGAGACCAATATAATTAGATGTACAAGTGAAGTAAACAAAGAGATATATATTGATTTATTCTCACTATGTGTGAGAGCTACGTATGTCCACTAGAATAATTCATTATAATAGAAAAGAAAGAGTATAAGGTTTTTTCACATTTAATTTCTTACCCACAAAACCAATCCCTTAAAAATTTCTTTGTATAATAGGAAGAGTAAATTACAAATACTACCCTTGAGGTTTATGATAATTTCAGAAACAACCCCTCTTGTTTTTGTACATAGCCCTTTCATCTTAATCATATTTTTGTGAATATTAATATATCATGTAAAAAAACGAACAAAATAAATAAAGAAATATAAAAAATTTAATGAATTTTCAATTAGCTTTATTAAATTATTTTAAAACCAATGGTGTTTGCAAAAAGAAATTCATATTATGTGATTTTTTAAATTTTCTAAAAATATTAGTAACGATAATTTTTTTTAACTAAAATAATTTCATCTAAATCAAAAGTATGAAAAAAGTATATATTAAGAAATAATAAAAAAGAAAAAACATATAGTTTAAGGGTGTGTTTTGATTTTGATTAAATTAGATTTTTTTGTACGTAAAAGTTGATGAAATACATGGTTGAAAAGTTATAAAAAGTTGTAGGTCCCATAAATTGTGTGGTTAAAATTAATTTTTGACTTTGACTTTAATTTTTTTTAACAAAATTTTAGTTGTTTTCAAACAAATTCAAAGTATAATGGATAACAAATTCAAAATAGTATAAAGTGGTAAAATGGAAAAAATATATTTACTTTTTGCTAACAATGGCACTCTTGCAACGAAAAGTATAGCTCATGGGAAGTTTATGTAATTTTTAAAAAGGGAACTAGTGCTTCTGTAATTGTCATAAACCTCACGAAATCTTATACGTATAGGGCCAGTATACCTTAAGAGAAAAGAATCATTATCGAGAAGGGGTCTTGATCTCTTACTCATTTATTTTACCCACTTATAATATCCATGCTAAAGTGGCATCACATAGTTGATAATTCATAGCTCCACACTCATTATTTTTATCAATCATGTTCAGATACATCACCAATAGATATTATATGTCCTACCCACCATGAGTAAGAGATCAGTGAGTTATTGAAAAGATATATATATATATATATATACTAGCAAAAATTTCCTTTGACCCCTGGCGATTGGAAAAGGTCCAAGAATATCCATTCCCCATTGGAAAAAAGGACAAACTCCGAAAATGGCACTCTGCTGCTCAGCGGGTACATGAATTAAGTTTCCATAGCGTTGACAAGCATCACATTTTTTCACCAAGTCTCTAGCATCTTCTTTCATGGTAGGCCAATAATATCCTTGCCGCAATGCCTTGAACGCAAGAGTCGCGGCCCCCTGGTGATTACCGCAAATTCCAGCATGTATTTCAAACAATACTTCCTTGGCTTCGGTTGGCCGCAAGCACTTCAAATAAGGCATGGTAAAGCCCCGCTTATACAACTGTCCGTCGATCATGGCGAACATGGCTGCTCTAACCTTAATTCTCTTTGCTTCGATCGGGTTTTCTGGCAATGTGTCTTTGACAAGATAATTCATTATCGGATCAACCCAACTTGTTTCAAATTCAATGTCTGCAATTTCTATCACATTCAGTATGCTCGGCTGCTTCATTGTTTGTACGCTTGTTGTGCTAGGCAGGTTTCTCGTATTTGCCGACGCTAACTTTGATAGTGCGTCTGCTTGTGAATTATCTTTTCTTGGGACTTTGGTTATTTTGAAGTTGGAGAACTTTCTCTGTAAATCTCTCACCTTCATTAAATACGCGGCCATTTTACTATCTTTTGCTTCGAAATCACCTGTTATTTGTCCAACTACTAGCTGTGAGTCACTACATATTTCAACCGATGACACCCCCAGTCTGACAGCCAAATTTAATCCTGTGATTACTGCTTCATACTCAGCGTCATTGTTTGTGGCTGAGAACTCAAAGCGGAGAGAGTATTCTAGTTCTTCAGACTCTGGCCCTATCATGATGATCCCCGCTCCAGATCCTTCACTATGTGACGAACCATCTACAAAAATTTTCCAGTCTGCTGTCCTGTCGTCAGGTATGCTAGGCGGCATGGTAAGCTCTGCGATGAAGTCTGCCAATACCTGCGCCTTTATTGCTGTCCTTGGCTTAAACTCGATATCGAACTCGCTTAGCTCGATTGCCCATTTGAGCATCCTTCCCGACGTCTCTGGACGATGGAGGATCTGCTTGATAGGTTGATTAGTCATGACTTGCACGGTATGAGATTGGAAGTATGGTCTCAACTTTCTGACGGCCACTATCAGAGCAAACACCAATTGTTCCGCTAGGCTGTAGCGGGTCTCTACTCCTTTTAACACTTGACTTACATAGTAAACTGGTCTCTGAATTTTTGTAAATTCTCTTATCAACACTGCGCTGACGGCCCGGGGTGATACTGCCAAGTATAAAGATAACACATCCCCGGGTTGAGGTCGAGTTAGGATTGGAGGCTCCAGTAGCGATTGTTTTAACAGTTCGAGTGACTCCTCGCATTCCCTAGTCCATTCAAAGTTGTTTGAACCCCCAATTGCCTTAAAAAAGTGATAGCATTTGTCAGCCGCTCTACTCATAAATCGATTTAGGGCGGCTACCCGTCCAGTTAACCTTTGTACCTCTTTTTTCGTAGTCGGGCTTTTCATCTCTAAGATTGCTCGAATCTTGTCTGGGTTGGCCTCGATTCCTCTCTGCGTGATCATGAATCCCAGGAATTTTCCACCAGCCATTCCAAATACACACTTCTCTGGGTTGAATTTTAACTTGTTCTGCCTGGCGACGTCAAACACTTGCTGCAAGTCAGCTACATGATCGCTTGTCTTAGCACTTTTGACTACCATATCATCAACATAGGCTTCGATCGTGTTTCCTATCAAATTACCAAAAACTTTATTTACCATCCTCTGGTAAGTCGCCCCCGCATTTTTCAGCCCGAATGGCATAGCTGTGTAGCAGTACGTGCCAAAATCGGTAATGAATAATGTTTTTTCCTGATCCGATTCTGCCATGGAGATTTGATGATATCCTGAGAATGCGTCAAGAAAGCTGAGTCGCTCGTGGCCGGATGTGGCATCTACCAGGTGATCAATACGGGGAAGTGGATAGGAATCTTTTGGACAGGCCTTGTTCAACCCAGTGTAGTCCACACACATACGCCACTTTCCATTCGACTTTTTTACCAAGACGACATTTGCTAGCCACTCAGGGTACTGAACCTCTCGAATGAAGCCTGCCTTTAGCAACTTCTCAACCTCTTCTTTTGCGGCGGCTTGTCTGTCTGGAGTGAAGTTTCTTTTCTTTTGTTTAACTAGTTTGGCTTCTGGCAAGGTACCCAATCGGTGCTGAGCGACTGACGAACTGATCCCAGGAATGTCACTAGGATTCCAGGCGAATACATCCATGTTGTCCATTAGACACTTTATCATATCCGCCCTTTGCTCCGGTGGTAAATCTGTCCCAATGTTAAACTCTTTTCCATCCGTCGCTTGGATTTTCTCGGTCATATCCAGTGGTTCAATCCTTCATATTGGTTGCTCGAAGTCCAACATCAAAATCGCTGAAGTATTTTTGATTTGAAAATTTTCAACATAGCACCTTCGGGAGGCGTTCTGGTCTCCCCTTATACATCCAATCCCTCTACTGGTAGGAAATTTTAACACCTGGTGATAAGTAGAAGCGACCGCTCGAGCAGCATTCAAGATAGGTTGTCCATATATTGCATTGTAAGACATGGATGCTTTGACTACCAAGAAGCTTGCCATAACAACCACGCTTGTCGGATAAGTCCCTAATGTCACTGGTAACTCTACGGTTCCTTCTGGGACTACAATAGCTCCCCCAAAACCCACCAAGGGAGTATTTACTGATTTCAGTTGACTTGGGGAGATTTTTAAGCCCAAAAAGGCATCCCAACTGAGGACATCTGCTGCACTACCGCCGTCAACCAATACCCTTCTGACGTCGAAATCTGCAATATCGCCTACCACCACAAGAGCATCATCGTGGGGGCATTGCACGCCTACCAGGTCCTCCTTGCCAAAAATGATGTCTTGATCGAACCTTTCTTTCCTCTGTATCGAGCAGACTCCAGTCGAACGGGCATAAATTTTTCTGGCAGAGTTGGAATCTCCGCCTGCTGCTGTTCCGCCGATGATCATATTAATTACTCCCGCTCGAGGCTGGGGATGTTCCTCTACTTTTTCTTTACCGCGATCATTTCTTACATATTTGGATAAAGATCCTCTTTTTATCAATCGTTCGATCTCCTCTTTTAGTTGCATACAATCTTCTGTGTCATGCCCGTGATCTTTATGGAATTGACAATATTTTCTCTTATCTCTTTTCATGGCAGGCGCGGCCATTGGTTTAGGCCATTCGAGGTCTTTCATATTTCGTATTTCCATCAACACTTTTGAACGTGGAGTGTTCAGGGGGGTATAAATTCTGGTATCCTCATACTTCGGTCTAGTCGATCGGTCTTGGATGTTGTCTTTACTTGTATGTACAACTCTTTGTTTTCCTTTGTCAGACATCTTTCGGTCATCATGAGATTTCCGCTTGTGAGTATCTGGCTCCCTTCCTTCCCGTAGGCTTTTGGTTACTACGTCTGCCTCTTCTGCGTCTACGTACTTATCTCCTTTTTTCAACAGATCATGCATTGACTCTGGAGGATTTTTTGAGAGAGACATTTTGAAAGCCCTGTTTCGCGTACCATTCATGATAGCCGTGACAACACCAGACATTTGGAGATCTTTAATGCTGAGAGTGGCTCTGCTGAACCTTGCCAAGTATTCCTGCAGTGTTTCATCCTTCACTTGGAGTACTTGCATTAGGCCGATGGCGGTTTTTCTCTTTCTTTTGCTACTCAAAGCCACAAAGCTTCGAGAAAGTTCATCAAATGTTTTGATAGACCGCGGAGCGAGAGTGGCTACCCAATCTCTAGCTTCTCTCCTCAACGTTGGCGGAAAGGACCGGTACATTACTGCGTCTGGCGCCGCATACAGCCTCATCAGGTCTACAAAAGTCCGCAAGTGGTCTAAGGGGTCTGTTACTCCATCGTATGCTTCTATCATCGGTTGCTTAAAACCTTTTGGCAGGGGGACCGCCATAATTTCTGGTGCAAACGGGTCCTCTTCCAAAACCATCTGCCTACGTCGATCCTTTCTTTTTGACAAGGCATCGTCAATCTTTTGTGCCATCATCTCTTCCATTTTCTTTTCCAAACTTACCATTGGTCGTATCCCATGCGGATCTGCCTCTCCATAGATCGTCACCGGGGGTGTGATTGCTGGCCCCATTTGTGGTATGGCGTCAAGCGGAGAGAATCCTTGGCCCATCCCAGTTGGTTGAATACCTGGTGGTGCATTTTGATGCTCCACCAACTGCGGCGGCCCATTGTGATTTTTCGACGATTTGGGAGCTAGCTCGGCGGCCTTTTGAGTTTGATTGTGCAAAAAGGCCATAAGAGTTTCTATCTTTGTTTCCAATGAGTTGAACTGCGTTTGAGTAACGTACAGGAGCGGTGGCAGTTGGTCATCTCGGGCCACAGACTCCGATTCCGCCGTGGTTGCTGTCATTCGTGTTCCACTTCTAGTTTGTCTACCCGTCATAGCTTTTATGTCAAATCGTTTCCCACAGACGGCGCCAATGAAATAGTACCTGGTGGAGGATGGTTAGAGGTGTTTCGACAGTCACGTTCTTTGGTTGCTCCGATACCTGAAAAGGAGGCGGGGAACTCTCCCCCGGTTTATCCTCCGGTGTGAAAGTTAGACTTTGAGGGAAAAGAATGGACGGAATAGAGTGGAATACGATAATAGCAGAAATGAAAAATTATTTTTTTTGTCATCCTCTACCTGGTTTATCTTCTGAGGTATTTATAGGCGGGCGCTTTCCCTCCACGCGCCAGACGGTTTTCTCCAGACTGCTCGGCAGTTGTTGTCCACGTTCGGACGGTTACCATCACGTGGCAGCGGTTCCGATAATGCGCTAATTGGCTTCGGGACGTGGGGGCGGTTAGTTTATCATTCACATAACCGTTATTTAATATCAGCGAATCGTCCATTGATGTTGTCAACTGACTACCCTTCTCAGTGGTTGGCGGTCCACTAGTTCGATGCCATAATCAGTTGACTGCTATTTGTTATAACACTGATCGACTGCCTGCCGCCCAAGGTAGACAGCCTGACTGCCTGCCGCCCAAGGTAATCAACCTGACTGCCACTCACATAGAGAGCGTATTGAGTCTGGCATAATTTGAGTCTAGTCTATTTCTAGTATAGCATCACAATGTATAAAAAAATACAAATATAATATAAACATTATGAACAAAAAAAAAATAAGATTAGTGCATAGATGAAATCACAAAAAGGGAATAAATTACTATTGATTTAAAAGCTTCAACAGTGATTTGAATTCTTATATTGAAGTATAGCCTATAAATATATAATACTAAAAAACAAATCTTGTTAATAAAGATATAATGAAAGAATAAACCAAATAACACAAATAACAAAGAACTTCAAATTTCCAGCAGTAAAAAATTACAAACCTGTAAATTTAAGTTGCTAGCTTGATGTATAACAACGAATGAAGAAATGATCAAACCAATAAAATGGTTTTCAGAACTTCTGCAAACTACGTTCAAACTCAACAGGTTAACGAAGGAGATGAGAACTATAATTTGAAATAGATGAAACAAGCTACAATGATTCAAAGTGATAATAAAAGGAATTCAACAAAATTAGGACTGATTTAAACAAAATTAGATGATGAAACCAAATATAACTAACTAAAGCTCTATAGGGTTTGATAAGAGTTCAAATAAAAGAGTAAGACTCAGAAGAAACAAAAATAGAAAAGAAGCAACGATTGTGTATATATGTCTCGTAAAAATCGAAGAAAAGAAAAAGGTAAAATCATACTTCCAAAACAACGCCGTTTAGTTCCAAAACATGAACAGTAGACGTATGTATATAATTTTATATGTTATTAATAATAAGTAAAAAGATAAGGACAAAGAAATGCGAAAAAAAAAACAAAACAATTAACTTTTATTTTGTACATGAGTACACGTGTTAAGAAAGTGTATGAATTTCAAGAAATAAAGTCAAATCATTTGTCCTAATTACCTCGTAACTTGAAAACACATATTAATATAAAAATGTACGCATCTTTTACAGAATGAATTCTAGATATAAAACACAAATGTTGAAGTCAAACATTGCGGCTGGCATGTAAAATAAAAGTATAGAACAAAAATGTAAAATCTAACGGAGGCAAGAATTTAGGTAGGAAAATTGACAGATAATTACTCGAGCAGATCGAGAAAGTACGTTTGAATTTGTCGAGTTAACCGACAAAAGAAATTACATAAATAGACTAAATCAATATTAAAGTTTACAATCATTATTAACAATAATGAAAGTGCATAATTATATAAGAAATTATATGAAAACTACATTTATCATAAAAAATTAGAATCATGATAAAAAAAAAAATTCAACTACACCAAGATAAAATAATTAACACAAATTTTATATCATATACTACAAGGATTTAATATAATATATAACAAATTGATAATATATTATAAAATAATTATAATATAATCACCAAACATAATTATAATCTAACAATTAATAACAAATATATTATAATAGTTCATAAAATCTAATATAATGTAATCAATAATCATAATTTCATATAATCAAAAATAATTTTATGTTATATATAATTTAATGTAAAATCTTATCATAAATGGTAGCGTAAAATTTTTTTATATATATCCCTAATTTATCAATCGACTAAAAAAATTCAAAGTCAAAATCTAATCGTAAAATCTTCACTTTATCAAAAATCTTAAAAAAATCATAATTTGCAATGTCAAATTCATCAATAAATTATATAATGAAAATTAAATTTTCCAACATAATAATTAATATAAAGAAAAATATAGTATCATATATTGTACAGATCTAATAAAACATACAACAATTTCATAAAATATATATTTTATTATAACATATTCAAAAAAAAAAAAAAAAGACCATGGATACATTTGCTCTAACATAAAGAGGATGTGAACTAAAATTAGAAATGAAAAAAAAAATAAATAAATAAATTCCTAAAATCCCACAAAAACAAACAAAAGGGAAAAGACATCTGTTTTCTTCAATTCTTTCCAATGTGTCGAGTTACTCGACAAGTGGGATAAATAGAAGGTATTTAATTTTCCCACATTACCGAGTAACTCGACAAAGTAGAAAAAATGAAAAAATTATTTAAATAATTTATTTTTTCATGCTTATATTTTGTCATGAAAAAGTCCAAAAAAGCAAAAAAAAATTTGCGGGACAAATGTGAGGAAAAATATAATCATTTTTATTTGTTTTTTCATATTATGTCATGAAAAAGGCTACCTAATTATATTTTCATATTACATAAAGAAATTTTATATGATATATAATTTAATATAAAATATTATCATAAATGTTACAGTAAAAAATATATACACATGCGTAATTTATGAATTACGTAAAAAAATTCAAAGTTGAAAATTGTAAGTTATTGAATTACTTACATGCAAAAAAAAAACAACAGCAAAAATAGAAAATTTAATAATTAATATACATACAAAATTATAATAATAATAATAATAAGAATATGTAAATACTCAATACCTCGACAAAAGTGAGAAGGAAAAAAATTGTAAATGAAAAACAATGAAATCATATAACGACTACAATTATCATAAATAATTAAAATAATGACTATAAAAAAATTCAACTATACTAAGATAAGATAATTGATAAAGGAAGGGGAAAAAAGAAATTTTTTTGTCCAAGATTTCCCACTTTGCCGAGTTACTCGACAGGTGGGATAAATAAAATGGGTTTAGGTTTCCCACTTTGCCAAGAAACTCGACAAAGTTGAAAAACATAGAAAAAATATTAATATATTTTAATTTTTCATTCTTATATTTTATAATGAAAATGTCCAACCAAAAAAAAATAAAAAAAGAAATTATTTTTTGTAAATAAACAAAATTAATTTATAATTCTTGTCATTCTTGAAATTAGTTTAAATTTCCAACCTTTCATTTCAATTTGTAGCCTTCTTTGTAAGATATTTCTTTTCAAATTAGAATAGTGATTTCAGTTTTTCAAATAGGGAGGGGATATACTGTATTTCAATACGTGAATGTTGATTATGTATAAGCTATGAGTTACATGGTATGGACACTCAGTTTCATGGCAGAATGTGGTAGAACTTGAAAGGAAATGGACAAAATTTCAGTTCTATACTTTGTTTTTTGATATTATGTCATGAAAAAGTGTACCTAATCATATTTTCATATTACATAAAGAAATTTTACATGATATATAATTTAATATAAAATATCATCATAAATGTTAGAATAAAAAATATATACACATGCGTAATTTATGAATTAGATAAAAAAATTCAAAGCTGAAAATTGTAAGTTATTCAATCACTTACATGCACCCAAAAAAAAAAAACAACAAAAATAGAAAATTTAATAATTAATATACATAAAAAATTATAATAATAATAATAATAGTAATATGTAAGTACTCAATACCTCGACGAAAGTAAGAAGGGATAAAATTGTAAATGAAAAACAATGAAATCATATAACGACTACAATGATTATAATAAAGTAAAATAATGACTATAAAAAAATTCAACTATACTAACATACAATAATTGATAAAAATATAGTATCATATATTGTAAAGATCTAATATAATATATAATAAATTCATAAAATATATATTTTACTATAACATATTACAAAAAAAAAAAACACATGGGTAAATTTGCTATAAAATAAAAAAGATGTGGACTGACAGTGGAAATCCAAAACATTAAATAAATAAATGCATTGCTAAAAATATACAAAAATAAAGGAGGGGAAATATAATTTTTTTTTGTCCAATATTTCCCACATTGCCGAGTCACTCGACAAGTAGGATAAATAAAATGTATTTACCTTTCCCAACTTGTCGAGAAACTCGGCAAAGTTGAAAAACATAGGAAAAATATTAAAATATTTTAATTCCTAATTCTTATATTTTGTAATGAAAATGTCAAACGCTAAAAAAATAAATTATTTTTTGTGCGAGCAAAGTGGCGAAAAAATTGAATAAATGGAAAAAAGAATTAAATATTTTAATTTTTGATTCTTATAATTTGTAATTAGAATGTCCAAACAAAAATAAAAAAAAAATATTTTGTGTGTCAACGAAGTGGGGGTAAAATAATATTGAGTTTTCCTTTTTGTATATTCTGGCTTGAAAAAGCCGAAAAAAAAAAAACGAAACAAAATAATTTTTGACAAAAAAAAAAACTTTTCCATTGCACATCCATAGAAAATATTAAAAAAATTGTAAGTTTTAAATATCAATGACTACAATTATTATAATAAATGAACACAATGACTATAAAAAAATTGAACTATAATAACATACAATAATTGATAAACATATAGTATTATATATTGTAAGGATCTAATATAATATATAATAAATTCATAAAACATATATTTGACTATAACATATTAAAAAAATAAAAAACTCATGGGTAAATTTGCTATAAAATGAAAAATATGTGGACTGACAGTGGAATCAAAAAAATAAAATAAATGAATACATTGCTAAAACTGTAAAAAAATAAAGAAATGGCAGAAATAATTTGTTTTGGCCAATACTGCCCACTTTGCCGAGTTACTCGACAAGTGGCATAGGTAAAATGTGTTTAGTTTGACCACATTGCCTAGAGGTGTCAAGACGGGCGGGCCGACCGAACCGGCATCGGCCCACCCGCCTCGACCCGAAACCGCGGGCCGGCCCGTGAACCGGGCGGGCTGTTCACGGGCCGAAGAGGCCAACCCGCGGGCCGGCCCGTGAACCGCTTTGATTTTTTAAAAAAAAAAAAAAATTGGGCAGAAAATTTAAACTTTTATATTTGAAATGATATTTAAAAAAAAATAAAAAAACAAACGGCAGAGAGTCATTTAAAGTGAAAAATGTGACAAATGCATCACGTTTTAATCTTTAAATATATAAATAAAAAATAGAAATTGAATTAAAAAATTAACAAATGTGAATTTATCATTGTTATTTATTTTTTATTTAGTAATTTAACACATTTTTTGTTATATATGTAAACATTTTTTTTTTGAATTACAATAAGTAACTAAATTTTTTTAGTAATTTCAAAAAAAAAATCAATTTTTTATTCATACGGGCCGAACCGGATCGAACCGCGGCCCATATGGGCTCGACCCGTATGGGCCAATGGGTGGGCCGGGCTTTTGAAAAAATTTCGTGGGCTGGGTCGACCCGGCCCGCAACCCGTAGTGGCGCGGGCTTTATCGAACGCGGGCCGTTACCGGGCCTCATCGGAGGCGGGCCGACCCGACCCGCCTGACCCGGATTGACACCACTAACATTGCCGAGCAACTCGACAATTTGAATAAATGGAAAAAAGAATTCAATATTTTAATTTCTGATTCTTATAATTTGTAATTAAAATGTCAAAAAAAAAAAAATATATATATATATATATTTTGTGTGTGAGCAAACTGGGGGAAAAATAATATTAAGTTTTCCTTTTTTTATATTCTGGCATGAAAAAGCCCAAAAAAAAAATAAAAAAAAATAATTTTTGACAAAAAAAAACTCTTGCATTGCACATCCATACAAAATGTTAAAAAAACTGTGAGTTTGAAATATCAATGACTAAAATTATTATAATAAATTAACACAATGACTATAAAAAAATTCAACTATACTAACATACAATAATTGATAAACATATAGTATCATATATTGTAAGGATCTAATATAATATATAATAAATTCGTCAAATATATATTTTACTATAACATATTAAAAAAAAAAAACTCATGGATAAATTTGCTATAAAATGAAAAGATAATTTAAAAATAAAAAGATGCCGGATCCAGAAGAAAGAAACAAGTCAACAATTGCAGCATTTTCACTAAACTCTAGAGAAATAACGAATCCCCACAAAACAAAGAAAAGTCAAAAAAAGACAGCCACTATTAATAGGTTAAACAAGCGTAAAACACAGAAAAGTAAGATTTGGGCAAAATGAAGGCTAATACAACATCAAAACGACGTCGCGTTGGTTGAAGGGTGAATAGTAAACAGGCCATAGACACTTATACTATAGTATACATATATATATATATATATATATATATATATATATATATACACATACCATATTATAATTAAGTTCTAAATAATCCAACACTTTTCAGATACCTAAAGATTGTTAATTTATTGATTTTTGGTATATATGTGCGGTAGCTAGCTAGTGAGTATAATTACTCAAAACTATATTAATGTAATAAGTTATTATAAAACTAAAATAATTTAAGGCCCAAGCTATATAAAAAATACCCAACACAATCCAGTCTTCACAATTTTATGCTTTAAAAAGTTGATCTCAATCAGGAAAAGCGTGGTTGGAGCTTTCAAGTTGCATTTCTCTGCATTAAAAATTTCTCTCCAGTTCCAATTTGTTAGGGTTTAGGATGGGATTTGATGAGTAGACCATGATTAACTAATTAATGTTTTTCTACTCATATGTAAAAATGTTATTAACTATATATCTATACTATAATATAAGTGTCTATGGCATGTTTACTATTCACTCTTTCAACCAACGCGACGTCGTTTTCATATAGTTTTAGTGTTGATTTTGTCTAAATCTTAGTATTAGTATTGTAAGTTTGTTTAACTTCTTAAAAAGGCTGCTTTTGTTGACTTTTCTTCAATTTGTGGGAACCGTCATTTTTTCAAAGGTTTTTACCTATTTATTTATTATTTGTTTAAATCATTTGATTTGTTTTCTCTTCACGTGCGCAACTTTTGTTGACTTTGTATCTTGTTTTTTTTTTTTCGTTTTTTTCTTCCGTTGTCGAGACTGGAAAATATTTATTCTGTTTACTTGTCGAGTGACTTGAACATATGTCCTCTCTGGTATTTTATCATTGGATTACTGTTGAGTCAGTTGTCTTAGGAGATTTTTTTAGTGTTAGATTTGGTTTTTGTTGTTCTTGAGTTCATAAACATATTCAATTTTGTATTTATATTAATTGTTAAATTTTATGTTTTGGTTATTGTTTTTTGCAGGTAGGTAATTTCATAATTCAGTATTTTCAACTTTTAATTTGTTTATGTCATTGATAATTTAAGCATCTATATATTTTTTGGCCTCTAGCATTTATGATAAGATTTTATATTAGATTATATATGATATAAAATTATTTTATGTTATATGAAATTATGATTATTGATTATAAAAATTATTATTTTTTATTGTTTTTGGGTGGATATTTTCATGATAGAATATAAAAATAAAATAAAAAATTTTTTTCCCCACTTTTATCACGCAAAATTATTAGTATTAATTTTTTTTATAGACAATTTTTTGACAAAATATAAAAATGAAAACATAAATATTTTTTTTTTAAAACATTTTTCGCACTTTGTCATTATAATTTTGTATTTTCTTTTAATTGTTAAATTTTATGTTTTGATTATTGTTTTTTGCGTGTAGGTAATTTAATAATTTAGTATTTTCAACTTTCAATTTTTTTATTTATTGATAATTTAGGCGTTTATATATTTTTTTGACTCTAGTATTTATGATATGATTTTATATGAAATTATATATGATATCAAATTATTTTATATTATATGATATTGTGATTATTGATTAGAAAAATTCAATTATTATTTTTTAGGTGGACATTTTCATGACAGAATATAAAAAGAATTTTAATTTTTTTTTCCCCATTTTGCTCATGCAAATTTATTATTATTAAATATTTTTTATGGACAATTTTATCACAATATATAAAAATGAAAAAATAAAAAAAAATTTTAATTTAAAAATTTTCCCCACTTTGTCGAGTAACTCGGCAATGTGGGAAAAATCAAAACATTTTATTTATCCCACTTTGCCGAGTAACTCGGAAAAGTGGGAAATATTGGAAACATTTTTTTTTTACTTTTTGTATTTTTGTCGGCTTTTAGGAATGTATTTATTTTATTTTCTTTATTTGCAGTTTCAGTCCACTTCCTTTTCCTTTTATAACAAATTTCCCACTTTTTTGTTTTTTCCCTCATCTCTAACCTTTAAACTTTTATTTATATTTTTATGTGTTTAGCTTTTTGAATCAAAAACAAAATAAACTAATAATAACAAAATAAATTTAAAATGTATATTAAGTATTGCAACATTTAAAAAGTAGTCCAGTTTTGTGTTCACAAATTTTTATTTTTTTAAAATATTATTTTTTTTTTCCATTTTTTCCACTTTGCCGACTTACTCAGCAAAGTGGAAATACAAAAAATATTTTAGTTATCCTAGATTGGCGATTGTTAAATTTTAAGTTTTGGTTATTCGTTTTTGCATGTAAGTAATTTAGTCATTTATTATTTTCAACTATGAATTTTTTTTTTTTTTAATAATTTAGGCGTTTATATAATTTTTTAACTCTAGCATTTATGATAATATGTTATATTATAGTATATATGATATAAAATTATTTTATATTGTATGATATTGTGATTATTGATTATAAAATTTTTTTTTTCCCATTTTGCTCACGTAAAATTATTATTATTAAATTATTTTTATGGATTATTTTATGACAAAATATAAATACAAAAACAAAAAATATTTTGTTTTTTTTTTAATTTTTCCTACTTTGTCGAGTAACTCGGCATTGTGGGAAAAATAAAAACATTTTAGTTATCCCAATTTGCCGAGTAACTTGGAAAAGTGGGAAACATTGGAAACATATTTTTTTTTTACCTTTTTTTTTTTTTTGGTCTTTTAGGAATTTATTTATTTCTTTATTTTTTAATTCCCAGTTTTAGTCCACATCGTTTTCCTTTTATATATTTTTTTGACTCTAGCATTTATGATAAGATTTTATATGAAATTATATATGATATCAAATTATTTTATATTATATGATATTGTGATTATTGATTATAAAAATTCAATTAATTTTTTTTAGGTGGACATTTTCATGACAGAATATAAAAAGAATTTTAATTTTTTTCCCCCATTTTGCTCATGCAAATTTGTTATTATTAAATTTTTTTTATGGACAATTTTATCACAATATATAAAAATCAAAAAACAAAAAATTTTTTTAATTTAAAAATTTTCCCCAAGTTGACGAGTAACTCGGCAATGTGGGAAAAATCAAAACATTTTATTTATCCCACTTTGCCGAGTAACTCGGAAAAATGGGAAATATTGGAAACAATTTTTTTTTTTACTTTTTGTATTTTTGTCGACTTTTAGGAATGTATTTATTTTATTTTCTTTATTTGCAGTTTCAGTCCACATCCTTTTCCTTTTATAACAAATTTCTCACTTTTTTGTTTTTTCCCTCATTTCTAACCTTTAAACTTTTATTTATATTTTTATGTGTTTAGCTTTTTGAATCAAAAACAAAAAAAACTAATAATAACAAAATAAATTTAAAATGTATATTAAGTATTGCAACTTTTAAAAAGTAGTCCAGTTTTGTGTTCACAAATTTTTATTTTTTAAAAATATTATTTTTTTTTCCATTATTCCCACTTTCCCGACTTACTCAGCAAAGTGGAAATACAAAAAATATTTTAGTTATCCTAGATTGGCGATTGTTAAATTTTAAGTTTTGTTTATTTGTTTTTGCATGTAAGTAATTTAGTAATTTATTATTTTCAATTATGAATTTTTTTTTTTGATTAATAATTTAGGCGTTTATATAATTTTTTTGCTCTAGCATTTATGATAAGATTTTATATTATAGTATATATGATATAAAATTATTTTATATTGTATGATATTGAGATTATTGATTATAAAATTTTTTTTCCCATTTTGCTCACGTAAAATTATTATTATTAAATTATTTGTATGGATTATTTTATGACAAAATATAAATACAAATACAAAAAATATTTTTTTTTTATAATTTTTCCCACTTTGTCGAGTAACTCGGCAATGTGGGAAAAATAAAAACATTTTAGTTATCCCAATTTGCCGAGTAAATCGAAAAAGTGGGAAACATTGGAAACATTTTTTTTTTTTACCTTTCTTTTTTATTGGTCTTTTAGGAATTTATTTATTTCTTTATTTTTTTAATTTGCAGTTTTAGTCCACATCCTTCTCCTTTTATAACAAATTTTCCCATGAATATTTTTTTTTTGTCATCTACCTTTAAATTTTTTTGTATGTTTAATTTGTGTACCTCTTTAAATACAAATTGAAAAAACTAATAATAACAAATTAAATTTAAAATGTACATTAAGTCTTGCAATTTTTATAAAGTAGTCCAATTTTGTGTTCACAATTTTCTCTTTTTTTAACATGTTTTTATTTTTTTCCCTTTTTCTCACTTTACCGAGTGACTTAGCAAAGTGGAAATATTAAAAATATTTTAGTTATCCCAGATTGGTTAGTAACTGATTAATCTAGGAAACATTGGAAGACAAAATTATTTTTATTTTTATTTTTATGGGGATTTAGCAATTTAGTTATTTATTTCTTTGTTTGTAATTTGCACTTTTAGTTCACATCATTTTAATTTCATAACAAATTTAATCATGACCTTTTAATTTTTTTGGCGATCCCTGACCTTTATATTTTGCTGCAGATTTTATTTTGGTTATGTTGAATAACTCTAACAAAAATAGAAAAAATTAATATTCTACAAAAAATTATTAACTAACTCTACTTTTTTTTAACTGGATTTTGACGAAAATAATAAATAAAATAAGAACATTAAGAAATGAGAAATTATATATGTGTAATTTTTTATGAAATGTCAGGCATTTATTTTTGTAGTCATCATATGATTTCTAATATTACAATCAGCTTTCATTATTGTTAATTATGATTGTGAAATTTAGTACGAATTTTTCCTGTTTGTGTAATTTGTTTTGTCGATGAACTCGACAAAATGAAGTGTAGTTTCTCGATTTGCTCGACTAATTAACTGTCAATGTTTGTACTTAAATTTTTGCTTTTGTTACATTTTGCAATTATTATATTCTATAATTTTATTTCCCATACTAGCCGCAATGTTTGACTTCAAAAGTTGTCTATAATATCTGGTCTTCAATTTGTAATAGATGAAAAATTTTTAATATTAGTAAATATTCCAAGTTACGAGGTAACTAAGACAAATGATTAAACTTAATTTATTCAAAATGTTACCTAATTCTTAACACGTGTACTCATTTAGAAATTATAACTTACTTGTTTTTCAGTTTTTTTCATTTATTTGTCCTTATCTTTGTAGTTATTAGTAATAACATATACAATTTTATGTACATCTAAATCATTCACTTATTATAAATATTCGACGTGGTTTTGACAGTATTATTTTATATATTTCCTTTGTTTTATTTGTACGAGACATATATATACAGATTTTGGTTGTTTTCTACTTTCTTTGTTCTCAGCCTTGTTTTTTTATTTCTACTTTCATCAAACGCTAGAATTTTGTTGAATCTCTCTTTTTCTTACTTGAAATCATTGTACCTTGTTTCTTGTATTCGAAATTATAATTCCCATCTCCTTTGTCCACCTATTGAGTTTGAGTATAGATTGTACAAGGTCTGGTATTCATTTTTTTGATTTGATCAGTTCTTTAGCAGTGGTTTTATAGCAAGTTCTCAACTTCAATTTATAGGTATGTAATTATTCACTGATAGAAATTTGAAGTTAATTATTATTTGTTTTATTTAGTTTATTCTTTCATTATATCTTCATTAATAAGCAAATTTTTTTATATCATGTATTTATAGGCTATAGTAAAGTATTATAATTGTAACCAATAAGAATTTTTTCGTTGTTGCTTATTAAATCTATGTACTAATCATATTCTTATTTTTGTTAATAATGTTTATAGTATATATATATATTTTTTTGTACATTGAATGAGACTAATTTTTATATTTATTGTGTCATAAAATATATTAGATGACAGGTGAAAAATTGTTTGACTCAAGTAAAGAACAACAAAATAAGAAAAGAAGACAGATGTATGCTCAGCATACACAATATACATCTAAGAAGAAGATTCGAAAAACAAGGATTCAGTTTCTTGATAATATTGAGTTGAATGATGTCAATTCAATAGGTAGTTTGCAATTATCTGGTGAGCTAAGGTTTTTTTTTTATTTTTTTATGTTTTTCCCATTATCCATATTTTTTTTTTCATTCATTTATTTATGTTATTTTCATATGTCATATTTTTTATAGCTGAAGAATTGAATGAAGATGGACATGAAATTTCTTTCATTGGCTCTAACAATTTAGAAGGTGGTGGTGTGGAAAGCAATATTTATTATGAAGAACATGAAAATCAAAATCATGAATTCCAATTAACTCCTTGTATTTCAAATATTACTATGAGACATGTACCCACAGAAACTTATGTATTACGTACTCCAACAAATTGTATTCATTGTTTTGCAAAAAAGTTTGAAAAAGAAAGTAAAGGTTTTTGTTGTTCTGATGGAAAAATTAAATTGCATATCAACTGTTCTCCTTCTATTTTATATGATTTATACACTTCAAGTACAGATGAAGCATTAGATTTTAAAAATAATGTGCGAAATTATAATAACCATTTTGCTTTTACCTCTTTTGGAGTGAAGTTTGATAAAGATTTATCTAAATCTACTAACTACAAAGGTATTTACACTTTTAGAGTTCAAGGACAAGTATACCATTATATAAATCCAATTCTAAACATTGATAGTAATCCATCATATTTACAGTTATATTTTTATGATACAGATAATGAAATACAAAATAGATTAAATACATGTATCAATTTCTCATCATCTTTATTACACATATTAGTAAATCTATTAAAGATTAATCCATATTCTAGATTTTTTCGTTCTTTAGGTGATATTGAAAGTCTTCAAACTTGCAAAATTCATATTAGATGTGATGCTGGTCTTGATCAAAGAGTATATAATGCACATTCTGCATCTCAAGTGGCTGCAGTTTGGGTTGATGAGGACCCATCTGCAGACATAAGATATCGTGATATATCAATTTATTGTCACTCTAATAATTCACATAGAATACATTATTATTATGGATGTTATGATCCCTTACAGTATCCATTATTATTTCCCTTCGGTGAGACTGGTTGGCATGAAGGTATTGAAAAGGCAAAAAATAGTATAGTTGATATTTATAATACAAAAGAGAATTCCTTTTGTAATGAAAACATGAGTTGTGCAGCTGATATAATAGAGAAAGAAAAAAAAGGTAAACACTACTAATATGTTTCCTCATTTAAACTCATTCAATTTAAAAATTTTTTCATTAAATTTATTTGCTTTTTTATGTTGTGCAGCTTACAAGAAGAATAAAAAAGGTTTACAAGTATCTTGTCGTGAATACTATTGCTACAAATTACAGGTACGTGATACAGAAAACAATGTTTTGCTTCATGCTGGTAGACTTTTACAGCAATATGTAGTAGATATGTATGTTAAACTTGAAACAAGTCGATTAGATTATTTTCGTCAAAATCAAAGTGAAATTCGTGCTGAATTATATCAAGGAGTTGTTGATAGTGTCGAAAATGGTCAAAATAGAGGTGCACAAATTGGTCGTCAAATTATTTTACCTTCTTCTTTTGTTGGGGGTCCTAGAGATATGAAAAAAAGATATATGGATGCAATGACATTAGTACAAAAATTTGGTAAACCCGATTTATTTTTAACATTGACATGTAACCCTAATTGGGTGGAAATAAAACAAGAATTAAGGTATAATGATATAGGACAGAATATACCTGATTTGACTGCTAGAATATTCAAAGCTAAATTAGAAGAACTTAAAGTTGATCTATTCAAGCACCAAATATTTGGGCCTGTTGCTGCATATATTTATGTTGTAGAATTCCAAAAACGAGGACTTTCACATGCTCATTTCTTACTAATCTTACAAAGCAATGCAAAAATTAATACTATTGATAGAGTTGATTCTATTGTATCATGTGAAATTCCAAACAAAGTAAAATATCCTCACCTTCATTCTATTGTTGTTAAACATATGATGCATGGTCCATGTGGTCATTTGAATCCGCATAATGTTTGTATGGATAGAAATGGTCATTGCAAGAATAAATACCCAAAGGAATATATCTCAAATACTTTTATTGGCCATAATTCTTATCCAACTTATAGACGATTTAACGATAAACAATCATTTATGATTCGAGGACATTTGTTAGACAATAGATGGGTTGTACCTTACAATCCATATTTGTGTGCGAAGTTTGATTGCCATATTAATGTGGAAATATGTTCAACAGTTAAAGCTGTTAAATACCTCTATAAATATGTTTATAAAGGCTATGATCGTGTAAGTATTTCAATTAGTAATACTAATAATGAAAATCCTATTGATGAAATTGAGATATATCAAAATGGTCGTTGGATTTCTCCACCTGAAGCAATGTGGAGAATATATGGATTTGTTTTGTATGAAATGTCTCCCTCAGTTATCTCATTACAATTACATCTTGAAAATAACCACTTGATAACATATAGAGATTATGAAAATTTAGAAACAGTCATCAATAATGAATCTAGACAACGCACAATGTTAACTGAATTTTTTCATATGAATCTTTCAAATGAACTTGCAAAAACATTATTATATAAAGATTTTCCAAAATTTTTTGTATGGGATGGCCAAGGGAAAATATGGTGTCGAAGGAAAAAAGGAAATGTTATTGGTAGAATAGTTACATCTACTATAACTGAAGGAGAAAGATATTATTTACGTATCTTATTAAATCATATTAAAGGAGCAACTTCTTTTGAAAATTTAAAATTAGTTCATGGTGTTTATTTGTCGTCTTTTCGTGAAACAGCTATGTCACTTGGTTTATTACAAGACAATAATTATTGTCAGTTTTGTTTAGATGAAGCTATTAGTTATCAAATGCCTTCTTCTCTTCGTAGATTATTTGCTACCATACTCATTCTATGTTCTCCTAATAATCCAGATGTATTATGGAAAAAATTTCACCTATTTTTATGTGAAGATTATTTATCTAATGGTATGTCTATTGCAAATGCAGAAATAAAAGCATTACATGAAATCAATTCTATATTAGAAGCAAATAATAAAAATATAAATGATTACCATCTTGTACCTTTTGAAATATATATGGAACAAGAAGACATATTAGCTAAGATTATTAATGAAGAATTAAACAATGTTATTCATGCTGACAATACTATGTATGCAAATAACTTGAATGAATATCAAAAAATTGCCTATGACAAAATTCTTTCAGATGTATATAGTAATACAAGTCGTATGTATTTTATAGATGGACCAGGTGGAACTGGTAAAACTTATTTATATAAAGCTCTGCTCTCTACAATTAGATCTAAAAATCTTATAGGTTTAGCAACAGCTTCTTCAGGGGTTGCAGCTGCTTTATTACCTGGTGGACGAACATCACATTCAAGGTTTAAGATACCACTTGAAATAAATCACAATATGACCTGTTCTGTTAGTAAGCAGTCTGCTCTAGCAAGTTTCTTTAGATTGACAAATTTGATTATTTGGGATGAAGCACCAATGGTTCACCGTTATGCAATAGAGGCTGTAGATAAAATGCTAAGAGATGTTAATGATTCTATATTGCCTTTTGGAGGGAAGGTTGTTGTTTTAGGAGGTGATTTTCGACAAGTATTACCAGTAGTTCAAAAAGGAAATAAAGAAGCAATCATTGGATCAAGTTTAGTTTATTCATACTTATGGCCAAATTTCATACAATTACAATTGGTGCAAAATATGAGAGCTCAATTAGACCCATACTTTTCTAAGTTATTACTTGATATAGGCAATGGAATCCAACCTAGGCATACCTGTAATATGATTACATTACCAGATGAAATAGTTATACCTTTTGATAACAAAATAGTTTCTCTCAAAGAATTGATCCAAAGTGTTTACCCAAACTTACAGGATTATAGCAATGAATTAGATAAGATGATTAATCGGGTTATTTTAACTCCTACAAATAATGCTGTTGATGAAATAAATAACATTGTACTTGATCAAATTTCTGGTGAAAATGTTATATATTATAGCTTTGATGAAACGTTAGAAAAAAATGAACAAAGTATTCATGAAGATTTTCTTAATACATTAACTCCAAATGGTATTCCACCTCATGAACTTGTATTGAAAGAAAATTGTCCTGTTATGTTATTAAGAAATATTAATCCATCTGAAGGATTATGTAATGGCACTAGATTAATTTGTCGTGCATTTGAGCGTAATGTTATTCATGCTGAAATATCTGTTGGAGAGTGGCGTGGGAAGAAAGTTTTTTTACTTAGAATTCCATTTATTCCACTTGAAAGTGACAAGAGTACATTTCCTTTTAAAAGAACGCAATTTCCAATTCGTGCTTGTTTTGCAATGACAATAAATAAAGCTCAAGGTCAAACACTAGATTATGTTGGACTATATCTTCCTGAACCTGTATTTTCTCATGGTCAACTTTATGTTGCATTATCTAGAGCAAAAACAAGTAAATGTATTAAAGCATTAATTATACCAAATGATAAACTTAAAAATCATTTTTGTTGTACAAAGAATGTAGTTTATACAGAAATATTAGCAATTGTGCATTCATAGTGTTTTAATTATTATTATGCATTTTTTGTTTATTACAGGATTTGTGCTTTATAAACAATAGTTAAAATTATATTCTTCAACTATATTCTATGTGTTCTTTGAAGAACACTTGTATAAAGCTTTGATATCAATAATATTGCAGTAAATATTGTTCAAGTATATTCCATGTGTTATTTGAATAATACTTCTACAAAGCTTTCACATGAATTATATTGCAGTCAATAAAGAGCCAGTGTATTCTTACATCTCAATTCGTGGAGGATATTGTATAGGACTTTCAAGAAAATATGTATAAAGCTTTTAAATTATTGATAGTGCAATGAATAAATGGATAGTCTGTTTAAATGTATAGTGCTATAGTTATGTATGTTTTGTAATAGTATCGATTTTTAATTGAAAAGAATAAAACTTATCATTTGATTTAGATAATTTTTAAATTTTTTTTACTATTAACTGTTTTTTTATTTTTTAAATTATTATACTACAAATAGTGTAGATTTATCAATGATTATCTTATTTTAATTTTGCATTATGAATAATTTCATAAAAAATTATTAATATATTTATGTTAAATTAGTACCAATTTTTGCCCATTTATTTTTAACAAAGCGAAACATCTTTTATTATTGTATACTCATTTTGCTAATATTCAATTTGTGTATATTAGTATTATAGATATACTAAATATTATATAACACATTGATTTAAATAAGGAATTCATGGAATATTATTAGTTTATAAAAATTTTTTTCATTGTTATTAATATAATTTGTAATCATGATTGTATATTAAACTTTCAAAAGCTATATTAGTTTCTATTAAGTTCATTTCTATAATAAATATAGTTATAACATGTATTTGGTAACCAACATAATTATATGAAAAAAATTTCATTTAAAATACATTATATTTATTGAATTTGAATTTTTTAAAGTGTAAAACTAAATTTATTTTATTCATGATTTTATGAAAGTTAATCGATTTTCTAAGAACGTAGTATTGATTGAGTTAAATGAATAAATAGAATACAAAATTTAACAAACAAATATTTAAAGTATCAATATTTAAATATTCAATGTTATCATTTTATATTCCTTTTGCCATGTAACGAGTTTTTTTACATATCTTATAAAGTCATTACCTATTAACAATATAAATTTTTTTTTATATTTTATATGACTTTTTTTCCTCTATATTTAAATGAACACAAATCAACAGCTATAACTACAAACTATGTAGGTATAGTTTATTTCTTGCTTTCATGAAATTCTGACAAATTAATACAAGAAATTATAGATTACTGCTTAGTCTACTATTACATGTAATCATACCTAAGACATGTAAAAATTTAGATCATAAATGCACAAATATCTTTTTATTGTACACATGTCAATATTATCTTTAATCTATTCATTGTCATCATACACGTATCAAAAATGTGTATACATAAACATATATAAATATCTTCCAGTTGTGCTTCACCTCGTTATTCCCAATTTGGGTTTCACATGCTCATCTCCAATTCTTGCATGGCTTTCCACGCATCATTTAATGCTAGACGGCTGGTCTGTATCTCCTTCAAGACACGCATTGTGTAATAAATGCATGACCCTATCTAATCTCCAATTAATTGAAAGAAGGACTGCCTATTCTTTCATGTTTATAACAATTTGATCCCAATGCCTTCTTTTATTTGAAATATGATTCCCATTTTCCTATTTATAGTCACAAATAGGCCGAACATCACTATTTCTCACGCATCTAACAATTCTTCACTAATTTTAACTTTAACTGAACTCCATTAAAATAATAGAAAAATTTACAGTATAAACATTGTAATTGGACACTTTAACTTTTTTGTATTATACAGAAATCTTAAAAAATTTTATTTTGTTTAAGTTACCGAGAAGAATTTTGTACATTGTGGTTTATCCATAAATTATTAATATAAAACCTACTTTATTATAGATTTCCTTACCTATTGTTTTATTATAGTTTCATCCATTCATTTCATAACCTCTAATAGTTTGATCTTTCACCTTAGAAAATAATAATTTCGAATCGACTCAAGTCTTGTAAATGCTTGAACTCTGATGACTGATTTTTTTCTTCTCTTGTAGTAGTTGCTTATTTTGATTGTATATTACTAGGTAAAGCAAATTTCATATTCACAATTTAATGATCAATAGTGAAATTTAATATTTTATATTTTCGTTTATAACAAACAATTTTATTAGTTCTTTAATTATTTTTTTAAGAGGTTGTTTTTACTTATCTATATAATCAAGCAAATCAGTAAGCTAAATTTTTATCTTGTGAAGTTCTTTGATAACATAAAAAGTTAATCAATTTTTTTTGTTCTATCACTTAATATAATATAGTAGAATAACAAAGCTATTATTAAAAAACATTTTTACATTATTTTATATTATTATATTATATCATATTTAATATTATGATTTAAAATATGACAATGTAATAAAAATATGTTATAATACTTATTTTTATTTATCATAAATTTTATATAAAATTATACTATAACATATCTTTTATATTTATAATTAGTAATAATAATATCATTTATAAAAAAATTTATAACATAATAAAATTATTGGTGTACTAATATATTATTAATCAATTTTTACATTATTATAATAATTTAATGATTATAATCAATTTATTATAATAATTTCATATTAAAAATTTTTTTTATGAATGATCATAAAATTGTTTACATATTTATTTATAAATAATTATAAAATTTATTATATATATTTTTTTCAAGCAATTAAATAATATTATTTTATTTATGAGAATAATTATATCAAATTATACTATAAAAATCATTTTATATTTATAATTACTAACGATAATATCATTTATAACAAAATTTATATTTATATTTACAATAATAAATTATAAATAAATATGTAATAAATTTTATAATCATTTATAAATAAATTTATTTCATATCCATTTATTATATTAAATTGAATATAATCATTAAATTATTATAATAATATAATAATTAATTAATAATATATTAATATAGAATATAATTTTATTATGCTATAAATTTAATATAGTAATTTTTTTATAATATGTTATAGTAATTGCTAAAATAAAAATAAAATTCATATATTGTATTAATTCATTATGATTAACTCATAGCTTATACATAATCAACATTCACGTATTGAAATACAGTATATCCCCTCCCTATTTGAAAAACTAAAATCACTATTCTAATTTGAAAAGAAATATCTTACAAAGAAGGCTACAAATTGAAATGAAAAGTTGGAAATTTAAACTAATTTCAAGAATGACAAGAATTATAAATTAATTTTGTTTATTTACAAAAAATAATTTATTTTTTTATTTTTTTTTGGTTGGACATTTTCATTATAAAATATAAGAATGAAAATTTAAAATATATTAATATTTTTTCTATGTTTTTTAACTTTGTCGAGTTTCTTGGCAAAGTGGAAAACCTAAACCCATTTTATTTATCCCACCTGTCGAGTAACTCGGCAAAGTGGGAAATCTTGGACAAAAAAATTTCTTTTTTCCCCTTCCTTTATCAATTATCTTGTCTTAGTATAGTTGAATTTTTTTATAGTCATTATTTTAATTATTTATGATAATTGTAGTCGTTATATGATTTCATTGTTTTTCATTTACAATTTTTTCCCTTCTCACTTTTGTCGAGGTATTGAGTATTTACATATTCTTATTATTATTATTATTATAATTCTGTATGTATATTAATTATTAAATTTTCTATTTTTGTTGTTGTTTTTTTTTTTGCATGTAAGTAATTCAATAACTTACAATTTTCAACTTTGAATTTTTTTACGTAATTCATAAATTACGCATGTGTATATATTTTTTACTGTAACATTTATGATAATATTTTATATTAAATTATATATCATATGAAATTTCTTTATGTAATATGAAAATAGAATTAGGTAGCCTTTTTCATGACATAATATGAAAAAACAAATAAAATTGATTATATTTTCCCTCACATTTGTCCCGCAAATTTTTTTTTGGTTTTTTGGACTTTTTCATGACAAAATATAAGCATGAAAAAATAAATTATTTAAATAATTTTTTCATTTTTTCTACTTTGTCGAGTTACTCGGTAATGTGGGAAAATTAAATACCTTCTATTTATCCCACTTGTCGAGTAACTCGACACATTGGAAAGAATTGAAGAAAACAGATGTCTTTTCCCTTTTGTTTGTTTTTGTGGGATTTTAGGAATGTATTTATTTATTTATTTTTTTCATTTCTAATTTTAGTTCACATCCTCTTTATGTTAGAGCAAATGTATCCATGGTCTTTTTTTTTTTTTTTAATATGTTATAATAAAATATATATTTTATGAAATTGTTGTATGTTTTATTAAATCTGTACAATATATGATACTATATTTTTCTTTATATTAATTCTTATGTTGGAAAAATAACACAACAAAATAAGAATAAAAAAATATGATACTATATTTTTCATCGAGTTGCTCGAGTCGCTTAAAAAATGCAGATTTTTCATTTTTTTGTTTCATTTTCTTATTTAAATTATATAATACACATAATTTCTTTAATTTGTTTCTTTTGTCATCTTATTAAATAACCAACTCAATTAAATACAATTATGTATATGCTTCATTAATCAAAAAAGTTAAAAAATCAAAATTTTATTTTCACATGTTCCTACAACAATAATATTACAACATACAAATTAAACAAAATAATTAATGTATTAAATAAGTTAAATAAAATAATTTAAATACATAAAAATTATGCATCTAATTACTTCGTTCAATAACTCGGACTACTCAATTTTCATTTTGTCGAGTTATGCAATACAATGAATAATAAGTTATTTTATAACAATAATATTTTATATTCTATAACTTAGTATAATATGTCATAATAAAGTAGCTATTATGAAAAATTTTTATGTATTATTTTAAATTAATCTAATATATCATAAATAATTTTATGAAATATAAAAACATAATACAGTGAAAATTTTTTCTAAAAATTAAATTTTTTTTTTACAATAATTATATCAAATTGCATTAATTCATTATAATATATATTCAATTTATATGATATATATTCTATTAAACTATGTTCTAATAAATGATTCACTAAATACAATTTTGTATATGTTTTATTTATCAAGTTACTCAAACAATTCCAAATACCAAATTCATGAATTTGGCAAAACATAATACAACAAATAAACAATAAAAATTTATTTAAATATATTACATATTTTAAATAAAAATTAAAAATAAATTAATCAAAATTTAAAATTTCATTCTTTTGCCGAGTCACTCGGAAAACTGGTGTTCCATTTTGTCGAGTTACTCCAGCTATTGAAAAGATTGATTTTGTATACCATTTCTCATCGAGTAACTCGACAAACATGATTTAAGGTTTGTCGAGTCACTCGAGTAGCTCAAAAAATACACATTTTGCATTATTTTGTTTTATTTTCTTATTTAAATTATATAATACACTTCATTTTTTTAATTTTTTTCTTTTGTCATGTTATTTTATAACCAACCCAATTAAACACAAATATGTATGTGCTTCATTAATCAAAGAACTTAAAAAATCAAAACTTCATATTGACAAGTTCCTACAACAATAATATTACCACATATAAATTAAACAAAATAATGAATGTATTAAATAATTTCAATAAAAAATACTAAAGAAATGAAAATTATTCATCTAATTACTTTGTTCAATAACATGGAAAACTCAATTTTCAGTTTGTCGAGTTATGCAATAAAATGAATAATAAGTTCTTTTATATAAATAATATTTGATATTCTATAAATTAGTATAATATGTTATAATAACATAGCTATTATAAAAAATATTTATGTATTATTTTAAATTAATATAATATAATATATCATAACTAATTTTATGAAATATAAAAACATAGAAGAGTGAAAATTTGTTCTAATAATTAAATTTTTTTTTAGAATAATTATATAAAAATTGCATTAATTCATTATAATATATATTAAATTCACTAAATAAAATTTTGTAAATGTTTTATTTATCAAATTACTTAAACAATTCAAAATTTCAAATTAACGAGTTTGTCAGAAAATAAGACAACAAATAAAGAAAAAAAAATTATTTAAATATATTAAAAATTTTAAATAAAAAAGAAATACAAATTAATCAAAATTTCAAATTTTCATTGCTTTATCGAGTAACTCGAGAAACTCGCGTTTCAATTTGTCGAGTTACTTCAGCTATTGAAAAGATTGATTATTTTTCCATGTTTTCATCGATTAACTCGACAAACATGATTTTACGTTTGTCGAGTTACTCGAGTCGCTTAAAAAATGCAGATTTTTCATTTTTTTGTTTAATTTTCTTATTTAAATTATATAGTACACTTAATTTTGTTAATTTTTTTCTTTTGTCATCTTATTTTATGACCAACTACATTAAATACAATTGTGTATGTGCTTCATTAATCAATAAAGTTAAAAATTCGAAATTTCATTTTCACAAGTTCCTACAACAACAATATTACAACATACAAATTAAACAAAATAATTAATGTATTAAATAAGTTAAATAAAAAAATTTAAATAGATGAAAGTTATGCATTTAATTACTTCGTTGAATTCTTCTTATTTATCAATAAACAAAATAATTAATGTATTAAATAAGTTAAATACAAATATTTATATAAATGAAAATTATGCATCTAATTACTTCTTTCAATAACTTGAAAGAATAAAAAATTATTTAAATATATATCAAATTTTAAATAAAAAACATAAAACAAATTAATCAAAATTTGAAACTTCTTTGCTTTATCGAGTAACTCAAGAAACTAGCATCTCAATTTACCGAGTTACTTCAGCTATTTAAAATATTGATTTTGTATCCCATTTTTCATCGAGTTGCTCGAGTCGCTTAAAAAATGCAGATTTTTCATTTTTTTGTTTCATTTTCTTATTTAAATTATATAATACACATAATTTTTTTAATTTGTTTCTTTTGTCATCTTATTAAATAACCAACTCAATTAAATACAATTATGTATATGCTTCATTAATCAAAAAAGTTAAAAAATCAAAATTTTATTTTCACAGGTTCCTACAACAATAATATTACAACATACAAATTAAACAAAATAATTAATGTATTAAATAAGTTAAATAAAATAATTTAAATACATAAAAATTATGCATCTAATTACTTCGTTGAATAACTCGGACTACTCAATTTTCATTTTGTCGAGTTATGCAATACAATGAATAATAAGTTATTTTATAACAATAATATTTTATATTCTATAACTTAGTATAATATGTCATAATAAAGTAGCTATTATGAAAAATTTTTATGTATTATTTTAAATTAATCTAATATATCATAAATAATTTTATGAAATATAAAAACATAATACAGTGAAAATTTTTCTAAGAATTAAATTTTTTTTTTACAATAATTATATCAAATTGCATTAATTCATTATAATATATATTCAATTTATATTATATATATTCTATTTAACTATGTTCTAATAAATGATTCACTAAATACAATTTTGTATATGTTTTATTTATCAAGTTACTCAAACAATTCCAAATACCAAATTCATGAATTTGGCAAAACATAATACAACAAATAAACAATAAAAATTTATTTAAATATATTACATATTTTAAATAAAAATTAAAAATAAATTAATCAAAATTTAAAATTTCATTCTTTTGTCGAGTCACTCGGAAAACTGGTGTTCCATTTTGTCGAGTTACTCCAGCTATTGAAAAGATTGATTTTGTATACCATTTCTCATCGAGTAACTCGACAAACATGATTTAAGGTTTGTCGAGTCACTCGAGTAGCTCAAAAAATACACATTTTGCATTATTTTGTTTTATTTTCTTATTTAAATTATATAATACACTTCATTTTTTTAATTTTTTTCTTTTGTCATGTTATTTTATAACCAACCCAATTAAACACAAATATGTATGTGCTTCATTAGTCAAAGAACTTAAAAAATCAAAACTTCATATTGACAAGTTCCTACAACAATAATATTACCACATATAAATTAAACAAAATAATGAATGTATTAAATAATTTCAATAAAAAATACTAAAGAAATGAAAATTATTCATCTAATTACTTTGTTCAATAACATGGAAAACTCAATTTTCAGTTTGTCGAGTTATGCAATACAATGAATAATAAGTTCTTTTATATAAATAATATTTGATATTCTATAAATTAGTATAATATGTTATAATAACATAGCTATTATAAAAAATATTTATGTATTATTTTAAATTAATATAATATAATATATCATAACTAATTTTATGAAATATAAAAACATAGAAGAGTGAAAATTTGTTCTAATAATTAAATTTTTTTTTAGAATAATTATATAAAAATTGCATTAATTCATTATAATATATATTAAATTTATATTATATATATTCTATTTAACTATGTTCTAATAAATGATTCACTAAATAAAATTTTGTAAATGTTTTATTTATCAAGTTACTCAAAAAAATTCAAAATTTCAAATTAACGAGTTTGTCAGAAAATAAGACAACAAATAAAGAAAAAAAAATTATTTAAATATATTACAAATTTTAAATAAAAAAGATAAACAAATTAATCAAAATTTCAAATTTTCATTGCTTTATCGAGTAACTCGAGAAACTCGCGTTTCAATTTGTCGAGTTATTTCAGCTATTGAAAAGATTGATTATTTTTCTAATTTTTCATCGAGTAACTCGACAAACATGATTTTACGTTTGTCGAGTTTCTCAAATGGCTTCAAAATTCTACATTTTCCATTTTTTTGTTTTATTTTCTTATTTAAATTATGTCATACACTCATGTTATTTTTTAACCAACTCATGAATCTCAAATTTTGATTTATCCAGTTACTACATAAATTAATCATAATAAAACAAAATATAATATATTGTATTAATTGATTAAGATATACATAAAATTTTTATACAATATATATTTAATTCTACTATATTCTAATAAATCATACACTAAATAAAATTTTGTATATGTTTTATTTATCAAGTTACTCAAACAATTCCAAAATAAGAATTAAATTTTTTTTAAATATATTACGTATTTAAAAAAAAAAATACAAACAATATAATCAAAAGTTTTAATTTCATTCATCTATTCAGTGACTCAGGAAACACAAGTTTCATTTTGTCGAGTTACTTAGGCTATTCAATGGATTGATTTTCTCTCCCATTTAAATTCAAGTAGCTCACAAACATAATTTTCAATTTGCCAATTTTCTCGACTAGCTTAAAAAATGCACATTTTTCATTTTTTAGTTTTATTTTATTTTTAAATTATGTAATACACTTAATTTTTTTACATTTTTTCTTTTCTCGTATTAATTTTTAAATATATTATAATAAATATATAAAATCACTTTTTTCACATACATTTACATATGTATTTATCAAAATCATTTTTTTTTTATAATTACTATTTACAATATTCTTTATCAAAAAATTTTTATTAAAATTTATGAAAACAATTTTTAAATAAATATATAATAAATTTTATAATAATTTATACAATAAATTATTTAATATCAATTTCTTATAATATATTCATTTTAATCATTAAATTACTACAACATTAATTTTATTATCTTATAAATTAATTATAATAATTGTTTATTGAAATATGTTATAGTAATTGCTAAAACAAAAGTAAATATAATATATTGTATTAATTCATTAGGAAATATACAAAATTTATATATTATATATTTTATTATACTTTGTCCTAATAAAACATAGATAAAAACAAATAACTCGACAATTCCAAATATGAAAATATCAAATTTATCAAATCTCATATGAAAATAAACAATTACCTACAAATTTAATATACTAACTAATGTAAATAAAAAAAAATTATAAATCTAACAAAAACTTTACAATTTAACATATTCTGAAAAAACCCAATAAATTCATTTTTCAATTTGTCAAGTCACTCAATCTATTGACTTTATCCAGTTATTTCCATACTTATCCTCAACAAAATTATTTTTTTTTTATTTAAACTTACATAAGTCAAAAAAATAAATTTTTTATATACGTTCTTCACAACAGTAATCAACCACAAAATTTTAATACTCTTTCCTAATTTATAACGCTAAAATAACACTTACATTTAACTGAATTATCAACCTAAAATATTCTTTTCTAAACGTACAATTTTGTCCAACACATTTCACTGACGTGCAAAGCACGGCCTTAAAACTAGTATATATATATATATATATATATATATATATATATATACTAGTTTTAAGGCCGTGCTTTGCACGTCAGTGAAATGTGTTATATATATATATATATATATATATATTATATCCTAAACCCTAACAAATTGGAACTGGAGAGAAATTTTTAATGCAGAGAAATGCAACTTGAAAATATATATATATATATATATATATACTAGTTTTGGCCATGTGCGTTGCACGTTTGTGAAAAATGCAGTGAAAAGTTTTAGGTTGAAACGATACAAACCTTTTATACAATTATTCCTAAAATAAAATAAAAATTAAAAATAGGTCAATGTTCAATGTTCATTGTTAAAAAAAAATTAAAGAAAAAAAATTTTGTCAAAAAAAAAAAAAAATTAAAGAATTTTTTTTTTAGGTTGTGGACATATCCGAACGATTTTAAAACAATAAGGACCTTTCATGTAATTATTCCTTAAAAAAAAAGAAACAGTAAAAAACTGTTCATGAACATTAAAATATTGTTCATGAAATTCATTGCTGAGACATCTCGGCAATTAATTTCATTGCTGAGACATCTCGGCAGTGAACAGTATTTTACTGTTCACAATTGTGCTTTTTTTTTTTTTTTTTTTAATATTAAAGAAAATGAGTTTAAAAAAAATTGGTGAACAGTAAAATAAATTTCATTGTCGAGAATTTTACTGTTCAAGGTTTTTTTTTTTTTTTTTTAATGTGGCAACATTATAAAAAATAAAAACATTCAATTTTCTTAAGATAAAATAAAAAAAATTAATAAAAAAAATTGAATGAAAATGTGTAAAAAATATAAAAACATTCAATTTGGCACCAAGATTTCACAATGCGTACGAATCCTCTTTTGGGCATTTTTTAACAATAAACATCCCAACTTTCTTTCAATTTTTTGGGTTATTTTTTATATACTAAATTAAATAACTAAGATTCGTAAACGATGTGGTAGAGTGACTATTTTTATATTTTTATTGAATTGCACCAAGAATTTGAATTGGACCAAACTTTTAGCTACAACTTTTTCAGTTTTTTTACTAATGACTCAAAAGCTAAATATTAAAGAATTGTGTACAATTTGTTTATATCATCAAACAAAAAAAAAATTGGTGAAAATTTGAATGAAAAGTAAAAGGAGAAAAATAATAGTATTTATTTAGAATAATTTGTAAAAGGTAAAATAAAAAAATAAGATTAGTAAAAAATTGAATGAAAATTAAGTGTAAAAAAAAAAAATTAAAGAAATTTTTTTTTTTAGGTTGTGGGCATATCCAAACAATTTTAAAACAATAGGGACCTTTCATGCAATTATTCCTTAAAAAAAATTGAACAGTAAAATACTGTTCATGAACAGTTGAATACATTGCCGAGATGTCTCGGCAGTGAACTATCCACAATTGAAATTTTTTATTTTTTATTTTTTAATGTGGCAACCTTAATAAAAAAAAAATTCAATTGTGAACAGTTCACTGCCGAGATGTCTCGGCAATAAATGTTGAAAGAAAAAAAAAATTTAATGAAAAAACCCATATTAATAAAAAAAAAAAAAATTGAACAGTGTTCATCTCGGCAATGAACAATATTATCAAAAACATCTTTCACACATAACATACTCTCAAGAATTCAAAGGAAAAAGCAAAGCACTGATGGAGAGGACTTACGCAAGCAAACAGACCAAGTGCACAACTGGTTCGCAGAATAAATGAAGTTGACCAGTTTAATCAGTGAAAGAGTCCTCATTAACAGCCTAATAGACATAAAAAGGAGGCAGATCTTCCAAGCAAAATGCATCATATTACACAAATAATGGTGAGTACAGAAATCATATTAATTCTTTCAATACCCACCAGTTTGAAGGCATTGACAAATTATTAATCTATAATTGAAATTGAAATTTAAACCAGTACATGCATCATTATTTGCTTGATTGTTATTATATTAAGTTGGTATCCAGAACATTAAAAAGCAGTCTAACTAATAGCTGCAAATATTTTATTACATTTTTGCTTTTTTTGTCTTTTAAGCTAAGCCAAACACGCTCTAAAACTTCCCATGAGTCAATTGGAGAAATAAGAGAAACATTTATATATGATAGAACCTGTAACTATAAAAATAAAAACGAATTTAGAGGGTTAATAATGAATTTATAATCCAAATAAGTATCAACTCTACAATGACAGAGAACATACCGTTGGAATATTTGATTAAGCTTTCACAAATTGAAGATCTCTTTGTCTCAGACTCTCAGTGGCGGTTTGGGGAAGGAGGCAGGGGCGCAGTTTTATGAAGCTCTCATGGGATTCATTCAATTAGAGTTCACAAAAGGGTAATCTCGGCAACCAAACCCACCAGCTCTGTATAATTCTTTTTCCTGACCATTTCCCCCCTCCCTGCAATAGCAATGTAGAAAGAGGGTGCACGTGTATGTGAGTTAATACAGATAGCAATTACTGCTTAGACCATTTTTCTTTTTTGGGGTTAGAATTTTCAGTGGTGTCTCTTTAGAATAATGGTCTGGATTCTTGTATATTTACGCAGATTACAGTAATATATTTTGCTCATTTGTTTTTAATTAAAATTTTACTAAAAAGTTATAACTCAAATTCAAGAATTAATTTTAATCACCACAACAACTTTTTAACCACACATTTCATCAACTTTTATCAAATTTTCTAAAAAATCTGAATGAAAAGATGTAAAAAAAATAAAAACATTCAATTTGTCACCAAGATTTCATGGATTTATACATTATCTCAAATTCTTGAATCCTCTTTTGGGCATTTTTTTTTTAACAATAATCTCTTACAACATGTTTGGTTTATTAATAAAATTTATCTGTCCAATAATGTCTACAAAATATTTTAATAATACAGTCTTTTTTTCTGTCTAGTATCCACTTATCCTAGTAATGAGTATCTCGGCAACCAAAAATGGTTGCGGAGAAACTCGACAAACAAAGTTGGTTGCCGAGCAACTCGGCAACCAGCTTGGTCTTGGTTGCCCAGCAATTTGGCAACTATCATTGGTTGTTAACATGGTTGTAAATTGCTGGGATTTAGTAATGCACATAGTATATAAAAAATAGCCCAAAAAATTGAAAGAAAGTTGGGATGTTTATTGTTAAAAAATGCCATTCAAGAATTTCAAGTAATGTATAAATCCAATGTTTTTAATTTTTTTTTACACATTTTCATTCAATTTTTTTATTAATCTTTTTTATTTTATCTTAAACAAATTGAATGTTTTTATTTTTTATAATGTTGCCACATTAAAAAAATAAAAAAAATAAAACTTGACCAGTAAAATTCTCGGCAATGAATTGTTCATTGCCGAGCAACTGGCAATGATCTTTATTTTATTGTTCACCAATTTATTTTTAAGCCTATTTTCTTTGACACAATAAAATTTAAAAAAAAAAATTAAAAAGTGATTGCCGAGATGGCTCGGCAATCAAAATTTAAAAAAAATTTTTTTTAAGTGATTGCCGAGGTGGAACAGTGTTTATTTAATTTTTTTTAAAAAGAATAATTGCACAAAAGTCCCTATTGTTTTAAAGAAATAATTGCATAAAAGTCCCTATTTTACTATTCACGTTTTTTTTTTCTTTTTTTTTTAATGTGGCAACATTATAAAAAATAAAAACATTCAGTTTAAGATAAAAAAAAAAAGATTAATAAAAAAATTGAATGAAAAGGTGTAAAAAAAATAAAAACATTCAATTTGCCACCAAGATTTTGGATTTTGAAATTCTTGAATGGCATTTTTTAGTATTTATTTAGAATAATTTGTAAAAGGTAAAATAAAAAAACAAGATTAGTAAAAAATTGAATGAAAATTAAGTGTGAAAGTAAAAAAAAAAATAAGAAAAATAAATTAAAGATTTTTTTTTAGGTTGTGGGCATATCCCAACGATTTTAAAACAATAGGGACCTTTTGTGCAATTATTCCTTATAAAAAAAAACAAAAAAAAAAACAAAAAAACAATTGGATTTACTGTTCATGGCTCACGTGTAAACAAAACATGGGATTCCACAAAACACACAAAAGTCAAGAATTGCGGCTATTACAAAAATGGTGACATTTGGACAAAACTAATAATAGTAAAATACTAAAACTACGTCGTGTTGGACGAAAAACACTACATTAAAAAATTAAGACACTTATATAATTGTAAGGATATATAACGCTTCACCAACTTTTCGGGTACCTAAATTTTCCTTTTTTTTTTTTTTTTTTTTTTTTTTTTTTTTGGAGAATGGAACCCAATTTTTTATTTGGTTTATATACAGGGCGAAACTACTAAGGGACAAAAGGGGTCAATTGACCTTGCAAATATTTTGAAAAATTACCCAACCCAATTACAAAAATGTAAATTAGCCAAATAATCCAAGCCCAGGGAACAACCCAAATTATTTAATTCAAAATTCAGCCTAATTTAATCACAAGTCCAAGTTCTAATTCAGGTGTTGATCCAAGTTCCAAGCCCATTATATCATTAGCATCAATTCTCTTCATTTACTTTGCATCTCTATCGCGACCTAATATGCTTGAGCTTGCTTCAAGTTTTCACTCCATTCTACAATAAGCAAAAATTAGCCATTCATCCATTAACTCAACTAGCTAGTTCAGAGAGGGGTGAGATGAGGGTTTAGTATGCTTCCTAGAGTTTGTGGTTATCATTTCAAAGGGAAGGCGTCCAGACCCATTTAATTTCTTCCTAAGTCAGCCATAAATCCTTTAGTATTTATGGAATTTTAATGTTTAGGGTCTTAATTGAAACAAGAATTAGGAAATTCCTTACTTTCATTGTTGATCTTTTCTAGAATGATTGGATTGAATTGGAGCCATTTTATTCTTCCGCGCATAGACACATCTGAATATGGAAATTCCCTACTTTCATTGCTGATCTTGGACTTAAAAAGAAAGAAATTGCTTTAAAAAATTTAGAAAAGGAGAGAGATTACCCCCAATTAATTAATGATAAATGCATTTATCACAGTTCAATGGTCTCTTTAAATAACTAAATCAGCCATATTATTTTAATCTAATTGTATATTTGCTGGTTTTTTTCTTCAGAATTTGTATATTTGCTATTATTGATAATAGTTTATATGTAAATGAAATTGTTGAATGGAAGTTTGATTGTATATATATAGAAAAAGATATGTTTCACGAAATTGATAATAATGTAATTATACAATGTTTTTAAAGAATGAAAACGCGTAGTGAACAAATGTAGTAATGTATCAAATTATTTTCATTATTATTATATTATTTCAATTTTTTTTACTACTAAATTTTTGCCCACAAAAAAAAAAAAAAAAAAAAAAAAAAAAAAAAATTTATGGCTCCGCCCTTGTTTATGTATATATATTATTTTAGAGAAATTTACAAAATACACCATCTATACATACCGTGCTTTTTAAATTTTCATTTTAAATACAACTCTTTATTGAATTATCTTAAAATCCTTAGAAATATATTATGTTAATGCCGTAAAATGGCATGTTTGGTTTTGTAAAAAATCATATTTTTAGTAGATGATATAAATTGTGAGTCTTTGAAATATGTGGTTAAATTCAATTGATTACTTTAACTCAAATTTTTATCAATTTTTTTAGTAAAACCAAACAAGCACGGGTATCATTCTTGAGGTCAACTTTCTATTTCCGTAACTATTCAAAACATACTATCTATTTTTTGCTATATAATCACATACAAAAAAAAAAAAAATGAGATTTCCCTTTTTCTTGGGTCACCATTTTCACCTTGAATAAATATGCATGCATGCATGCATATATATATATATATATATATATATATATATATATATATATATATATATATATATATATATATATACTAGTTTTGGCTATGTGCAATGCACGTATGTAAAAAATGCAGGGAAAAGTTCTAGAATTATTCATACAATTATTTTTAAAATAAAAAAAAAATAAAAATAGTTAATATAAGTGGAAGGATTAGGCGTGGTTTTGTTGTATAACGAAATTCTGAACATAGATATACACTTAAATATGTTAGAGAATTTGTACAATTGATGTGTTAAATAAATGAATAAGATGATGATTGTGGAGAATTAATATGATCTGGTTGGAAATTTTTTTTTGATTCCTGTATTTACTTAATATATATGGTTACCTGGAATGCAAGTATGAAAAAAATGTAGTGATTTTTAAAATAAAATAAAAATTAAAATGGGTAATTTAATATGTATAAAAAAAATTTCAAATTAAAATGTTTATTTGACAAAAAAAATATATATATATTTTGGTTGCCGAGATGCTTCACCAAGCAATGAATTTCATTGCCGAGCATTGTTCACTTTTTTTTTTTTTTTTTAATTTCACCAATAGAATCTAAATGAATCAAAATTTCAAATAACTTGAACTCGTTAGCAGTCTTATAAGAATTTTTGAAACACAAGGAATAGTTCATTCTAAATTAAGGGATATCAGACTTCTGAGTTTTGAAATAAATCAATGGTTATTCTCCATAAAAGTGTCCAAATTTAATATGTGATAACACCCAAGTGACAACTAAACAGAACAAAAGGCCAAGTAAATATTGCATGTAACCTAAATTATAAAAGATCATAAGAACACAAAGGACAGGTTCTGTGATAATCAGCAATAGAAGTTTTGCAATTGTCACCGCATAACCTCCTTCTCGGCTGACTGTTCAGCATTGAATAGCTTCTCCAAGGGCAAAAGCAATTGGAGGAAATTTGAGCACCGACCCTTTTCTTATTTAGTTAATTCCAATATTAAATTCTTCAAGTGCTGCATGCAAAATAAAATTGAATGAAACTGGTAACTATATACTGAATCGTGCCAATACTAATACTGATAAATTGATAGAGCATATGAGATGAAGAATATCAACAATGGTGGAAAACATCCATAATGATTGAAATTTAAGATTCAAAAGAATATAATCTAACCTCTCCCGGATATTGCTCTTTCATTTTTGGTTCCCACAGTACAAATTCGTTGTCAACACTAAAATTAACCAGAAAAGTGATGCCAATGTATAAGAAAGCATTCTGAATTCCAATTTCTAGAAGAATGACACAACCAATGCAATGCGTTAGAAATAATTTGTAGCACAAATTAAAATCTACAATGAAAAAATCGAGAACAATTTATATTACTGCTTTGGGAGAGTTTGTAATGGTAGATATTCCCTAAACATTTGTTGCTGATCGAGTTGAAACAGAACTGTAGAAGCTACTACTGGAAAAATCAAATAAATACATTTGGCCAAGGGAACATACTCACTGTCCAGTACATTGGTTTTATATCTATTGACCATCAAGAAACCGTGTCAAAGGGCTTTATACCACTTCCGTAGTGTTGTCTAGTGCAAAAACTTTCTCCAGATCCGTACTGCTTGCTTCTAAATCAAAATGCTACTGCTACATCAAATTAACTATCCTTAGTTATAGCATATTCAATCTGGTGTGGTCTCATGTTTCACAAATCATGAAACCTCATGACTATCACCTTCTTGCTGATTTTTCTTCCTGCAATTCATTCTCTAACCCCTTCAGATAACTTGTACTTTCCCACTTCAGGTTAATGTCACTCTAACCCCTAAATTCCTAAAAATTGAAACATAGTCTAGTAGTCCCCCAAGTTTAAATAACTTTTCCCAATACCCAAAGCTGTTGCTTTCCATCAATATGTCCTTGTAGTCTTTCTAATACCACCAATATCACCACATGTATGATAAGTTTGACCCTTAATGCATCACTGCAAATAATGTAGTCTTGCTTAGACATATATATATATATATATATATATATATATATATATATATATATATATATTTTTTTTTTTTTTTTTTTTTTTTTTTTTTTTTTGCAACGTGCGTTGCATGTTGATAAATTTTATGTGAAAAATATAGGGATAATTTCCTTTATGGGTTTCTTTCTTATGAATTGTTACTTTTCTATTTATTTTTGTTAATTATTGTAATCATTTGGCTTAAGTGACCCATCATTATGGTAGCAGTCGTCTTCCACCCTCCCCCATCCCCTTTTAGGTTAAACCTTAATTTAATTTAATTTAATTTTTTAAATTGTACACAACCAATCATGTATATAAATGTCTGTGCTGATGATTTTGGATGTAGGATTTGATTTTGTTAGTCTTATGGCTTTCAAACTTTCCTCGATTAATTTGGTATAAACTGCTCTGTATAATTTATTCAGATTTCTTGCATTTCTTACAGTATTTTCTTCTTGCAAACTCCCATCCCCAAACAACAATAATTACTTCGGCAACCACGCTGGTTGCCGAGCTATCTCGGCAACCACGATCTCGGCAACCACGATTGGTTGCCGAGGTAGCTCGGCAACCAGCGTGGTTGCCACTCAGGAACTCTTCTGGTCACTGCTTCAGTACATGGAAACAACATAAATATTTTCAGGATCATGCCTTCTCAAATGCGCAGTGAATCAGGCTGCCATGACTGGAGCACTTCGTATGTGCATCTCTACAAGCTTCATCGTGGAATAACTACAGCTGTAAGTATACGGCCATTTCTCTAGGTTTATTCATTATTAGTATCATTTTCCTCTTCCAAGAGGTCCCTCATTTTCATGAAATTATTCTACAGGTCATCCAAGACATTTGCTTTAGTCATGACAATCAGTGGATTGCTATTGTTTCATCAAAAGGGACTTGCCATATATTTGTCATATCCCCCTTTGGTGGAGATACTGGTATTCAAGCTCTACATTCTCATATCCAAGGTAGTATCTTGTATCCAGATTCATCTCCACCATGGTGGCCCACTTCATCTTTCGCTGTAAATGAGAAATGTTCTTCGCTTCCACCTCCTTGCACCCTCTCTGTGGTCAGCCGGATAAAAAGCAGTGACTCTGGTTTGCTTAATTCAGTAAGCAATGCTGCTTCTTCAATGGCAGGGAAGATATGCATGCCATTACACATTTTCATTCATTTTTTTATTAATTTTTTTTTTATTTTATCTTAAGTTAACAATTGTCTAAAGATGTATATATACATTTGCTTTTCTAAAACAAATATTTATTTATTTATTTACTTTCTGTTAAATTTTATTTATCACCGTAATTTTTGTGGATACCAAATATAAATAGATTTTTTATATTTATTTGTCTCTGGGTTTGACGTTGTTTATTAAAATGTTGATGGCCTCTTTTGGTTTGAATGTAGTGCCCAATTATGTTAGTTATGTGATTTTGATATCTGGCAGTGTTGATATATTACTCGACAACCAAGTTGGTTGCCGAGATTGCTTTTGGTTGCCGAGATTGCTCGGCAACCAGTTTTGGTTGCCGAGCAACCTCGGCAACCAACTTGGTTGCCTAGAATTGGTAAATTTTTTTTTTTTTCGTTTTTTCTCTTATTAAAAGCAATAGATAAATTGTAGTCAAATGAAGTATTTTCTACGTGAATGCGCACTCATTTTGTATACTGGTGTTGGCAAATGAATCTCTAACTGTTGTAATAATACTTACAGTGTCTAAAAATCTTAATTGTAGGATCCAATCTTTCAAAACTCAGCTCCACTCTGAATTCTAGAATTCTAATTCTAATGGTGAATAAAATCTGCTCCAAAGCTTGAAGAGTAATAGAGAATAAAACAAATTAAAATTAAAGTTGTAGAAGAACGGAACTCTATCTGAACCTGAATTTGAATTCTAATTCCAATAGTCAATAAAAGTCTGCTAAGCCTCAAAAGTAGCCGAAAAGAAAACAAATTAAAGTTGTAAAAAGAAGTTGTAAAACGACGGCGTGTAGGACGAAAATGTGAACAGTAAAAAGTTTAAGGATTTGTCTCTGGGTTTGACGTTGTTTATTAAAATGTTGATGGCCTCTTTTGGTTTGAATGTAGTGTCCAATTATGTTAGTTATGTGATTTTGATATCTGGCAGTGTTGATATATTACTCGGCAACCAAGTTGGTTGCTGAGATTGCTTTTGGTTGTCGAGATTGCTTTTGGTTGCCGAGATTGCTCGGCAACCAGTTTTGGTTGCCGAGCAACCTCGGCAACCAACTTGGTTGCCTAGAATTGGTAAATTTTTTTTTTTTTTTTTCGTTTTTTCTCTTATTAAAAGCAATTGATAAATTGTAGTCAAATGAAGTATTTCCTACGTGAATGCGCACTCATTTTGTATACTGGTGTTGGCAAATGAATCTCTAACTGTTGTAATAATACTTACAGTGTCTAAAAATCTTAATTGTAGGATCCAATCTTTCAAAACTCAGCTCCACTCTGAATTCTAGAATTCTAATTCTAATGGTGAATAAAATCTGCTCCAAAGCTTGAAAAGTAATAGAAAATAAAACAAATTAAAATTAAAGTTGTAGAAGAACGGAACTCTATCTGAACCTGAATTTGAATTCTAATTCCAATAGTCAATAAAAGTCTGCTAAGCCTCAAAAGTAGCCGAAAAGAAAACAAATTAAAGTTGTAAAAAGAAGTTGTAAAACGACGGCGTGTAGGACGAAAATGTGAACAGTAAAAAGTTTAAGGCTCTTATATTATTGTAAGGATATACACACGGGGAGAGAGATAGAGATAGAGAGAGTAACATTTATTGAATAAGTTAGATAATTAGATTTATAATATGTTTCATTTCACGGAATTTAATAATGGTACAACAGAAATTGACAAATTAAGGACTTAATTATATATAAAAATTAATGACATAATTAGAGAGATGATGATTAATTAGAGGCTTCGACAATTTGCTTATTCCTCCATATTGGAGACAATATTTTCGTTGAGACGAAGAACCTCGGGGGTTATTTCTGTACCCATAATTGCACTAAGCTTCACAACATCAATAATCTGATCATTTAGTACTTCAGGAAGCTTGTGATCTTCCAATGCAATTATTTCGGGAAGCTTTTTCTCCACAGCTTTTTTCTTCGCATTCTTGTATTTTACATAGAGCACCATTTGAAGTATACCAAAGATGAACCCCAGGACATTTGGAATCTATTCACACGAACCAAAAAAAAAAAAAAAAAACCATTAAAAATTAATTGGAATTGTATGTACTCAAGTAATAGACGAGGTAATTCAACAAAATATATACTTACAGCAATGTTATAGTCTTTACTCAATAAGCCATAGAAGAACCACATAACAGCACTTAAAGTGAGGAAAAATGATAGAAGAAATGGCATGTATTCGACACTTTTGGTTCGAAAAACTTTTCTCTGCATGTCAAAAATCCAAAAATCGATGTTAATGTTATCAAACATTAATTAATTAATTAATCATAATATAGAGAAGAAATGCTTTATACTTATAAGTAAGTGCTTAATTAATTACCACAATGCCCAAAGGCGCCACAAATACTAATAGAGCAAAGATGAGGCAAATCCATCCAACAATTTGGGCACGTTGTGCACCTTTTGCTAGAAAATATGTTAGCAGAACAATCAGACCGAAGCCAACGACATTTAGCAGAAGAACCAGCTTCACAGTTTGCATCTGTTATAATTAAGATATAAATTAATGATTTCAGTTACAAGAAAATTAATTAATTATAAGATGAAATAAAATTTCGACTTATAATTTTAATTAGTACCCTAGATTTTTTCGTGGCGTAAAAGAGGTAGAAACAAATATATATTGATTGAATGACACAGCCAACTGAGTTTATTGTAATAAGAAGAGTGGTGTTTGGCTTGAGAAATGCATAGTATATCCAAAGAACTGCACTGAATAAGCCAACCACATAGGGAACACATTGAAACCCTTCAGTTGATTTTTTCTTGTAAATTTGATAAAATGTTGGCCTGCAAAAAAAAAAAAAAAAAAAAAATCATTAATAAGTAATTAATTATCTAATAACTTCAAAAAAAATCAAGAAACCTAGCTAGAAATTAATTAATTTCAAAAGAATATGTTGAAAATAAACAGTGGACTCACACTGGGGCAAGGTAAACCATGAACGAAACAATATTTCCTGCAAAATTGTTCAAATATATGCTTATATTAGTTATGCTACATACCGTAAGGTGAATTAGACAGTATTCAACAGTCTGTCGAGTCTTGTTTAACACTGAAACATGGCCTTAATGGTCATGCTTTGGCATGCATTGCATGGCATTACGTATAAGCATTATATATAGTTTAAAACCATGCACTTCTGATAACTGAAAACACAACAATTTAGGAGATGAATTATATACCTAAAAGGCCAAACGCAAAAGCCAAGCGACTCATTTTCGAACTCGATTGAATATCGGAAAACTAATTCTCTCTGTTATACAAACTGTAAGAAGGATCAGTTGTAAGAACACTTAACACATGATAACAATGGTTGTATTAATCCATTTATATAGAGGAGGGTGGGACAAGGAATGAAGCCAATTTGGGTGGGTGGGGGTGGGGTGAAATCCTCTTGTTTATTCTTTACAGTTGTTCAAGACTAAAGAAGTGATGATTTTATCACAACCCAAAATGCTTTTTCTACCATTAATGCTCCATTTAACCTAATTTAGAGGTTTCTACCCTTCGCACAGACTTCTTTTTTCAGCTCATTTTAGGATGCAAGCCCAATAAATGGGTCCCATCCAGGCTCTTTCTGATGTGTCAACCACCCATCCAATTGGGTTTAAGGGTTACAACTCATACTTAGAGATTCTGGTACAGTTTGATGCTTCTTTGTTCAAACCCTAGATGTATTCCTATTCAGCAAAACTAAATCCAGTACTAGGCAATTGGGACCAATCCTTTCTTGCCATGTCATCACCAATAATACATATGGCAACTTCGTTTAACATTATGTTTACTAGTTGGACTTTGGATTTTTATTGGTTAGAGATCAGGTTGTATGTCTCCCTTATATTCCGTTTTTTACATTTTTATGAATAAACATTTTGATCTTGCGTTGGTGTGATTTAAAAAGAAAAATTGGAAAAAAAAAAAAAAAAAATGTTTTTTCCAGTCATATCTTCTTCCTGATTCCTTCTACCATAACCTGAGTTTGAAGAAGGAAGATATAAGAAGACCCTAAGGAGAAGTAAGGAGAATGTGGTAAAAAATAATAAAGTCCGACCACAATGACCAAATTGATTGTTTAATTGATTTTCTAGGACCATTTGTTATATTAGAATTCAATACATAGACAAAACTTAGAATCAAATTATTTTTTCTTGAGCTAAATTCATATATATTTCTAGGGGATATTGTTCTTCTACATCTACCCCAATGAGCCATCTATTGAATTGTTGCAATTGATGTACGATCCAGAAGAGAAGTCTTTTTGACTTGCTCCTACGGAACTAATGTCGTAAAGCTTGAAAAAAATCAGTCATTTACAACCACTACTAATGAAAGATTCCTCAAAAATTTAAGGATTATTTTCTCTTTTTTAGAAATCAAATACATTCGGTCTTATATATATATGCGAATACGGTAATAAAAAAGAAACAACTGTGTGAAATGGAAGTCTGATGCACGGTTTTAATTGGAGGTCTCTATATCACGAAAAATATATGTAACTAGAGAGTTTCTTTGGACACTCAGTTTAAAAATATTTAGAATGAGATCATAAGCACATAATTAATGAAGTGAAATTAGTCTTATTCATGAATTTATTCGTTTTCGAGGATGTTTGACTAAGCTTAAGAGTTACTAGTACTAAAAATTAACTTTTTTAAAAGGTATGTCTTTGTGTACTTTTAAAAAAAGTTACTTTTAAGCTTAACCATACATGTTGTAAGTGCATCAATACTACGTCAACGCAATACTATGTTTTAATGCGCATTTTGTTTAATTATTGCCTTATTGAGTTATGCATCAGCTTGAATCAAATTATGCAATAATCTACTTTTCCAGCATTGGCCTATTGACATATAATTAGATGAATTCTTTTCAACATTACCAGATGACAATGAGGCCTTTTCTTAATCCATACGAATATATTAGTTTTGTTGTTATATAAAAGTCTATAAGAATTGTGATTGCAGTCGAATCATATTAATAGCATACTTGGTTCCGTTTAAAAGTGACCTTAATTTTCAGTTCTTTTAGACAGTATATAAATAAGTTCATAAAACGGTGTTTTAAGCGCGCTATTAAAATAGAAAACATTAATAACAATTGATTTGAGAGTACGATTAACCATTTTCTCAAATATATTTCATCTTTAATCATTTTAAGTATAACCCTTTTAAGAGTCGTTTTTATCTAGTTTAATTTTGATTAAATACTTTCAAAATAGATTTAGATGATTTGAGGTAGTGTATATATATATATATATATATATATATATATATATATATATATATATATATAGGAACCGTTCCATATACCAATATATCTGACAAAAAATCACAGCTTTTAATTTTACCAATCTAACGATCTAGATGTATTAATTATTAATACCTTTAAAAATTTTATATCCACAGCCAAACACATTTGAATAAATATTTTAATACATCTAGACCATTAGATTGTTTCAAATTAAAGGTCATTTATACCCACATCCAAACACATTCAAATAAAGATTTTGATATACATGTTTGTCACTACTTAAATTATAATTTCAGTTGGTCAAACATATTTTTTATCTACACATTTCACTTACAATTTATAATATAAGCACTTAAAATATAATTAAAACTATGAACTTTGATTATTTATCAAATGCATTGATAAATAGAACAATATATATATATATATATATATATATATATATATATTCAAATATTGTAGGGAGGTGTATTTAATCTATACTTTCAAAGATTTTGATTGAAATTTTTCAAGTGATTGACTTTGATTGATTTTATTAATTTTTATTGACTTTTATAGATTTTAATAGGCTCCTACAAACTTTTATGGATTTGTATAGTTTTCATTTTGAAAGATTTTCCTAAACTTTCATAGACTTTTATGAACTTTTATGGACTTTTTTTTTTTAATTAAAAATTTTGAATATAAAAATTTAATATCCCAAAATTAAAAAAAAAATGTCGCAGGAGAAAAGTCTAGTAATAATTTATTTATTGTATTGATTTTATTAAATTCATAAAAAAATGTTCTATTTAATTATTGCAAGTAACTAAGTCAAAAGTTAATAATATTAAATTATAAATTATTAACTCACTCTATTTTTCTTTTGAGTAAAACTATAAACTTTCAAATGGCTTGTGGATAAATTCAAAAAATAATGGCATGTAATTCTTTTTAAAAATATTTTCCAATAAAATAATTTATCCAGTTTATAATCTTCTTTTTTATATTTAATAATCTGCATAATAAATAACCAAATTACCAATTTACGAAGAAAAAAATGCAACCATTATATAAAAAAACAAGAATGAAAATGAAAAAAAAAATACATTAATAAAAAACTAATTTTTAACCCGATGAAACTATAATCAACAATTATATAAGAATTTAATTATAAATTTATCTTGTTTTTAATGAAAAATTAAAAAAAAAAGAGAAAATAATATTTATGGGAATATTGAAGAAAAAATCACATTGTCTCTAAAAGTTCATAGAAAGAAAAAAAAAGAAAATGAAAAATTGGTTAGGAGAATATTGAAAAGAAAAGAAAATCAAATCGACTAGAGATAAAAATATTAATATTTTTTTTCATAAAAAATATTAGTGATTATTCATGGTTATAGTATTTGTAGAAGGAAAAAGAAAGAAGAGAAAAAAAAAATAGTTAGGAGAATATATTAAAGAGGGAAAAAAATCACATTGAAAAATATTAATCTTGACTCTACAATTTGTTGAAGGAAAAAAGAAAATAGAAATGTTGCATATAGAAAAAAAATAAGAAAATGAAAATTTTTTTTTCTCCAAAGTCTTTCAAAATCTTAGGAGTGAATGGAAGAGGAATTGTGATATCGTTTATTTATATATTGTGCTTTAAAGTTTGTACATATAAAATGATTTATAAATTTATTAAAAGTCATCGATATTTTGAATACCTCTGAATTTTGTACTAAAATTTTAAAATATCTGAATTAAATATCGCATGATTTTATAAAATTTTTTAAAAGCCTAAACAAGTTTATATTGAATACTCTAAAATTTTTATGGAATTTAAAAATTCTACCCTCTTTAGAGTATAGTGAAGGACAAACAAGAAAAGCCAAAGAATATTCTACCACACCATATTAAGGAAAAGTGCATAATGTGAAGTTGACAAATAGCCGCCATGACAAAAAATCTGATTCCACTCATAGTGAGGCAGATAAGCCAGACTATCTTTCTGGATTGCATTCTCCGCCTTAGCCCGTACTTCATTTGCTGTCCGGATGGTATTAGGACAGAGGTGTCAAAAAAGGTTATTCGATTCAAATTCACACACTTGTATTTATTTCCATTTAAAAAGACGATTTGGTTCTCACCTTTACATATATCTTCTAATCTATGGACCAGATCTCCGTGCAGAACTACCAATATTGTAGGTTGAGGAGGATGTTAAAGGATAAAACTAGTCCTATCGGTTAAATACTGAAATTCTAACAAACATACAAAGACTTCAGTCATTCTTTTTAACAAACTTGACTTTCTAAGATAAAATTCCAAATTTTAATGTAGTATCAGAATTTATTAAACTCAAATGAGCAATTTAGCTTGTCTAAAACTCAAACGAGCCTTCGAGTTCCAAGATTAGTGTACTCAAACGAGCTATCAATTTGTAGGAGCATGTTAAGGAATAAATCCCGCATCGATTAAATATAGAAACTATAACTAATATATAAGGGTTTGGACTATTCCTCTTAATAATATTGACTTAATAAAAATGAAATCTCAAGTACTAATAAACTAACCCGTTCTAGGCCCTTGGGCAACAACTCTGTTTGAAAGTCAAAAGAGAGAACACTTTCAATTTGAAAGAGAGCATATGCTCAACCTCTCTGGTTTTCTAGTTGATCATGAAAGAGAGGTACTAGAAAATAGCATAGCGAGTCTTTTAATGTTACATTTATTTTTTTTCTTCATTTTAATAAATTGGATTACTTCGTGGTGGGTTGTTAGTAGAGGTGGCAAATGGGCCATATGGGCCAGCCCAGCCCGAAATTTGATGGGCCAACAAAAAATTGGGTTGGGCTAGCCCTGGCCCAATTGTACACGGGCTCATATTTGTTGGGCCAACCCAGCCCGATTTTGTGTATAGGACTACCGGGCCAGTCCAACAAATTATTTAAAAAAAAAAAAAAAAAAAAATATTTAAAAACTTCACCATCTTCCCAACCACAACCCCACCCCACTCCCACAAAAGGCACCCACCCCACCAAATCGGGGGTGGGGGATCTCTCCCATCCCGGCGACACCGTCGCGAAACCTCGCGAAAAACCATGGGTCGCGAAACCCCCTGGTTTCGCGACTCGGGGGAGGGGGGATTTCTCTCCACCCCACGTCCTCTCCCTCTCCACATATTCATACAAAATAACTCATTTACATATATGCGCACACACTTTACACACAGTAGGAAACACCACCAACTACTAATGTCCTAAATATCTAATGGAATATCGATTACGATACCACCAGAGGCGATTACGGTCTATGGTACGGAGACGAGGTCACACGATCCCGATGATGTTGGTGTTGGTGGTGATGGTTGGTGGAGGGCCTGGACGTAACAGTGGTGATGTGAGTGTTGGATAATAGCATCGATTGGTTGGTGGTTAGGGTTCGGGTTCGGGTTCGGGTTAGTTTTGGTTTTGATTTGCGGTGGTTTTTGGTATAGGGATATGCACCGACAATGGTGGTTCGGGTTGTCGTAGATGTCGATGGCGATTGTGAGGTGGTGATTCTTTTGTTGTGTTAAGTTTTGGTTTCGCGAGGGGATTTCTCCCCCCTTGTCGTCGGGATTTCCCGGCGACAAGGGGGGGAGAAACCCCCCCGGGGGTCGCGAAACCAGGGTTCGCGATCCCTGGTTTTTCGCGAAACAGGGATCGCGACCCTGGTGTTTCGCGAAACCGGGGGGGGGGGGAGGGGGTTTCCCCCCTCGTTTCCGGCACCGGCGCACCGGCCGGTGCCGGAAACAAGGGAGGAAAATTCGCCCCCCCTGTTGCTGTTTCAGAGAAGGAGAGGGGTAGGGGTGGGGTGGGGTGTTGGGGTTGGGGTCAAAAATTTTTTTTACCGGGCCAGCCCAAAATAAGTGGGCCAGTCCGGTTTCAGCCCAATTGGCCCGGTGGGTTAGTTGTACCGGGCTAAATTGGCCCAATTTTAATTTTATCAATTTTTTATTGGGCCAGCCCAGCCCAGAAATCGGCCTATCTGGGCTAGCCCGCTGGGCCAGCCCATTTTGCCACCTCTAGTTGTTAGGTTGGACAATTTAGTCCAGCATGTCTATTATGATGGACAAAATCGTGAATCAGATTTATTCGATTTGTCTAGTTGATAACAGGGTGGCTCGCCATGGACGTGATCTACTTGGTATGTTTTGACAACAATATGTTAAGCTCAACGGTCATAACAAGATTATAATAAGTTTGTATTGATAATGTTTTGGTTAAGATTTACTTTTAAGTAATGTTGTGATTCCAAACATGTTCAAATAAATTATTTTTTTCCAATTTTGAAAATATCTCCTACCCTACTTTCAAAATTACTTTCGATTTTAATCGATCACAGATTCACTTATATATTTACTTATAAGTAAATTTTTTAAGCTTAGCCAAATATGTTTTAAGACTTTTATCAACCTTATTAAATCTCTATGCTATACCGATTTATGAAATTTACAATAGAACTGGTTGAAGATAATATTTAAATGATAAATTACACTTTGGGTCTTTAATCTTTTCACTTTGTATGAATTTTGTCCTCATTCAACCAGGTTTGATCATTATCTCTTTAATAAAAGGGAAGGTAATGAGGGCAGAAATGGCAACAGATGGATGGCCCTGAAGGTGATCATGGACAAATCTACTTTGTTGGCTGGTTTGGGCTGGGTTTGACGAGCTGTTACTATCACTTCTGATTTTCTTTTTCTTTTTTCTACTAGGGTTTGGACAGAAATGTTAACAGATGGAGGGCCCTGAAGGTGGTCATGGACAAGTCTACTTTGTTGGCTGGTTCGGGCCAGGCTTTGACGGGGAACAAGCGGCTTTTACTATCACTTCTGATTTTTCTTTTTATTTTTTCTACTAGGGTTTGGACTTTGTATAGGTACATTGAAATGATGAATAAAGTGATATAAATAATAGTTACACTTTTTCACGTTGCATGTGTTAAAGTTTGATTATTTTTCGATATGAAAAACAACATAAACAATCTTATTATTTATTAATAAATATAATTTTTTTCTTTCTTCATATTTTCATATAAGATTTGTGGAAAATAGAAATAAAATAAAAACAATATGTAGTCCTTATCATTGCCCTTAATTACCCTTTAAAAATAATGAGTTTTACTTTTATTTAAAGAAAACGAATTAATGATTTAAAGTGGGGTTAATTTCAGTCACGGTCACAGAAATTTGTTAAAAGTTTCAAAATACATTAACTTAAAATCATATGTGTAATTATTAAATTCCAACATGGACAAGGGCGGAGCTAGAATTTTTTTTTTTTTTTGTGGGCAAAAATTAAATAGCCAAAAAAATTTAAAATAATATCACTTATGAAAAAAAATTCGATACATTAGTACACTTCCACATATTTTTATACTTTGAAAACGTTGTATAATTACTTCATTATTAATTACATGAAATATATCCTTGTCAACATATACAATCAAATGTCACTTAACCATTGATCTCTAATTCAATTGCACAGTCGAGTCTTCATAAGACTCATTGCAAAAAATACTCTCTCTACCGAAATAGCAACTCAAAGAATTAAAGCCAATGTCACAAGTCTATAAAATAATGGATAAATTTCATTTTTTTTCGTCGCAACTAACTTTTGTACAAGATTGCTAAGGCCCCTAATCCTCCAAAATCTAGACCAGTGCACATATCAATAATATATGTTTCAAATTATTCCTCAAGTATCAAGTGACCTGTGGATAAAAAAATCTTCGGGATAATACTCACAAAGTCTTATTAATTTGTCCTTGTTAAAAGTAAAAGTATAAAATGAATCATCTGGACACAAACATGTTACACGAAGGCATAAGTCACCATTTACCTCAAAAAACGATCATTCAACTCTTAAAATTGCATATCAATGATGGCATAAAAATAATTTACACGCAAGTGATGTAAATTTGTCTTTTCTAAAGTGTTACATTGTGAACCATCTGGAGGTATATACATATCATCCATATTGGGAACATTTAGCGTATGTTTGGTAGTGCTGAATTTTTTTTAAGTGCTTATATTTTCAGTGTAGATAAAAAGTGAGTTGTAAGTTGTTAGCCCAATTAAATGAGTGGATAAGAAGTATATTTGACCAATTTGACTAGCTAAAATTATAATTTAAGCATTGTCAAACATGTGCTTATGTTGTACTTTTCAAAGAAAGAACAATCATTTTCCAAAAAAGATTCTCATCTATTATCCTTCATTACTTGGATTCGTTCTTTAAATATTTTTATTAATCTCATGACATTGGCAATATCTTAATCTTTTTTTTGTAATGCATTTGACAATTCATCTGAATTTCTAAGATCTTTTTTTATAAGATGTAGTCTAAAGACAAAGTCAAATGTTAGTATCAAACTCAACAAATTAAGTGATTTACCTCTTTTTCCAGAACACGAAACATCAATAGCAATCATTTAAATGACATCAATTGTAGCTAAAAATATAAAACACGTAAATCAAGTTAAGTAAAGAAGTATATTAAGAGTCTCAACGTGCATCACAAGAATACTTAAGGGTAGTTTGTTCATTAATGCTTCGTCCACTTGATATTTCATCGTGATTGAGAACTGAATAGATGATAATGATATCATTGGCTTGGGAGTTGGATCATCAACTGAATAAAACTTAGACTTGAAATCAATTTGAGCTGAAACTTGAATTAAATAATTTGAGATGAGACTTGTGCTTGAATTATTTAGACTAATTTAGATTTTTGTATTTAGAATTGGACAATTTTTTAAAATCTTTGCGGGGTCAATTGACTCCTTTTGTCCTTTTGTGGCTCTGGCTGCTGAACGTGGATACAAAAAAAGTTAACTAGTATACCACGTGAAACAAAAGTGTCCCATCTTAAAAAATTGGCCAAAAAAATGCGAAGTTACACCAACTGACAGCTTATTAAAATAAAACAAATATGAAGAAAACGCGTTTAACAATTCCGTCTTTAGTTACAATTAACATGAATTTGTCTTACCTGATGTAGCAATTAACACTGTTTGTGTCCAAGTTGAAAATTAAAAGTGACAAATAGGATTTTAAGTTAACATTTCAAGTCGAGTGACTATTAGTGTAACTGTTAGAAACTTGAGTGACTACTATTATAAGAAAATTATTTTAATGATTATTTTGAAATTTTAACAAACTCTAGTGACCATTGTTGAAATTAACCCTTTAAAGTGTAATTATTTGCAAAAATAGTCAGTAAAATGTATTAGATTGTATAAAAAAATTATTTAAAAAAAAATTAAGACAAGTTGGGCCAATGGGCTGGATTGAGCTAGCATATTTCTGGCTCATACAAAACTAGGCTGGGCTAGCCCAGTCAAGTTTCATATGTGGCCTTGTTCTGGCAGGTTGGGCTGGCCCAACCCAGCCCATTTGTCAGCTCTAGTTGAGATAATGCGTTTTAGTTAAGTTTTTTTAAAAAAAATGGGATTTTGGCGCAGATGGTCCCTAACTTTTGCTCTTAGTGTGGAATTGGTCCATAACGTTTATTTTTTGGCAAACAAGTCCCTAGTCTATGTGTTTTGGTGCAAAATTGGTCCTTATGGAATGAAAAAGACAAATATACCCTTAGTTTTAATTAGAAAAAATTGTATATGGATTTCTAATTATTACAAAATGTGTAAATAGGCCCAATACGTTTATTTTTTTATAAAAAATTAAAGAAAACTAGTGAGTTTTTTTTTTTTTTTTTTTTTTTTTTTTTTTTTTTTTTTGAATTAACACTTTTGTAATAAATATGTCAAATAAAATTATTATTTTTATTATTAAGTAATTATATTATTTAAAATTTAAACTTTTATTTTATTGTTGTATAAAAAAATAATTTTGTCACAAACTTGATGTTCAAATAGTTTTATTTAATTGAGTTATATGTTTATTAACTTCAAATATTAGAAATCCAACTATATTCTTCATATTTTAATTTATCGTTTTATTTTCATTCAAAAACAAAACATATAATGTGTAAATTAATTTTTATTAGTATTTTTATGTTAAATAAAAATGTAATAAGATTAGTTCAATGTCATAAAATTATATATGTCATTTTTTTATTTATTTAACTTAATTTTTAAAGTAAAGAGTGAAAAAAAATTTTATAAGTAAAGAGGGAGAAAAATGATTTCTCATAATGATTTATCTCTTTTTAAATAATATAATTACTTAATAATAAAAATAAGAATTTTATTTTGATATGTTTATTACTAAAGTGTTAATTCAAAAAAAAAAAACTCGTTTAAATTTTTTATAAAAAATAAAAGTATTGGACCTATTTATTTGTAATGATTAGGAATCCACCAATTTCTTCTAATTAAAACTAAGGTCATATTTGTCATAAGGACCAAATTTGCACCAAAACATATAAGTTAGGGAATTGTTTGCCAAAAAATAAACGTTAGGGACCAATTCTAGACTAAGGGCAAAGGTTAGGGACCATTTGCACCAAAATCCCAAAAAAAATTAAAAAATATATTTTTGTTATAAACTAGGGAGAATAATATAAGAATATAGAGAAAAATTATATATTTCATTTTAATGATGGACCCATATATATAAATTATAGGGTAAGAAATTTTTAAATATAGTATTAATATTGTTTTCCATAATTTTACAACATTTTTATTTTTATTTTTTTAAACTTAACAATTATAAAAATACTATTTGTAGATAGTACGTTAAAAAATTTATTTTTAATGTTAGCCAAAAATGTTTATTTTTAGTCCTAATTTCATTAAGTGTTCATTTGATTTTGCTAAAAATCAATTTTTTTTAATAAATTTTAATAAAAGTTGATATAAATTGTAACTTCCATGAAATGTGTAGTTAAAATTAATTGTTAACTTTGTCTTCAACTACTTAACAAATATTTAAACCAACAACCTTTACATTTTTATTGACCATCATCCAAAATATCCCTCATTTGCATAACAAAAAAAAAAAAAAAAAAAAAGAAAGAAATTTATTACTAATCAACAGGAAATTTGGCAATTTATCCAATCCTTAATTAATTTTAGAGAGAATAATAGAGAGACAAAGATAAGAATGCTTCAACTTTCCATAGGATTAGATAAACTTGATTGCACTTAGAGTTATTAATATTTAATAATATCAAAACATGCTTTTTCTCCCTTTTATTGGGGAGTGGGGTGGGGGTGATGTTGGTGATCTTCAGCATAAAGGTTTTCATATCTTGAAAGTAAGAGACATTATGATTTGGTGATTATTTTGTAATTTTTTTTTAATACTCTTTAATTAATTGTTTTTGTTAGACAATTAAGTAATTTTATTTATCGTAAAATTTTCTTATAGGTAATTATATTCACATTACATTTTTTTTTTAACCATACTATATTTTAATTATAATGAAAGTCTCTAATCATTATTCAATTTCGTATTTATGTTATCAACTATTTTTTTTTTATCACATTATTCTTATTATCAGCCTATTAATTTACAAATCTTATATTTGTTTTTGATGATAATTTCTATTCAAAAAGTTAATTAGGAGGGCGATTTTTTTTTTTTTTTTTTTTTTTTTGCTTCTCATATTTTCTAATAAATAAAATAAATAACAAATACAAAAGTTTGACAAAATATTTTTGATTCATTTCAATGCACATTTGCAGAATATTTGGACAAAAATTCGTTATCAAAGACAATATATGAAAATTAATCATATGTTAGAGACAGAAGTGCCAAAATGTTAAAAGTTGGAGATATTCATTGAAATTAAAACATAGTGTAAGTAAAAATAAATGTAGTGTGAATATAATTACTATTTTCTTATTAGAAGACAGTAACCAATGTATATGAAAAATAAATTTAACAAATAATCACAACCCTTAATTTTGACTAATCTAACGATCGAGATGTATTTCTAAAAATTTTGATTATAATTATAATTTACAAAATTCTTTATCAAGCAAGCACCAAGTAATAAATTCTCGAGATTCTATTGAAATCAAAGAGACTCGATCCTATGTTGTGCCATTTTCTTGCTTCTTGGTGCATGAATTTGACATTTTCATTATCTCTAGGAACTTGGATGCTGTACTATGAAGTGGATACTTACATAAACATGGGACAGTCACAGATAATTAATATATCTCATGACACCTTTTTTGTTTGATAATTAACCGAAATCAAAGACAAGAAAAAAAGTAAAAGTTATCATCAGATTAAGCAAGGTGGCCATCTTATGACGTCTGCGATTCGAGTCTTGTCGCAACATATTTGTTAAAATTTTGTACGTGTAAAATTTTGATTTAAAAAAAAAAAATTTACATTCGAGCGGATTCCGTGGGGATTAATTGACTAAAAGTTCAATTAATTAAAAAGTTAATTGTAGTCTATAGGGCCATTTGGACAATTTTTTAGAATATACTATGCTTGTGATTGATGAAAATATATTGTGTCACCCTTTTTCTTTATATATTATCCGAACTGTTTACTAAAAAGAGAATGTCAATCATGTCTAGAAAAAGGAAAAATAGAAAAGAAAAGAAAAGAAAGAAAGATCATATTATATAAGCCATAATTACGACGGAAAAAACTGGTAACTGTCGATAATTAACGTATATTTTGAGAAACGATAAAATATTTTACAATTTGCATAAATAAAGTCATAGAAAAAGATAATTTTTAATGAATATGTTACGTAACATTTTTGGTATGTGTCCTAATTTAATAGTTTTATAAGATAATATTATGATATATCTATAATTTTATTTTTTTCTTACTATAATTTATCTTTAGAATGTCGTTCATTAGTCATTTTCTCTCATAAAAACTATCTTCGTGGCAATTTGAATTGTGCGAGTACTAACTAACAGGAGCGTTACATTGGGCACACATTAAGACACAAATTCCTTAGTATAAGTTCATAGTATCGATAAATAGAAGTCACATGAATAAAATCCATAGTCACGTGTTGGAAGTTTTTTGAAATATTAAAATTAAAAAAAAAAGAAATTAATAAAAAGGTCAGTTGTCACATTAGCAACCACACAACAGATGTCATAATATACAATTACGGGTCATACATACTTGAAATTGAGGCATTCATAGCCATGCAAAAAATGTTACAGGATACTATAATACGGGTCACACAAATTTGTTATCGAACATCATCATAAATTAGATATAAGACCATATAATAAGGGAGAAGAAGAGTCGCATGCAATATAATAAAGATTATAATACTCTAGAGAAAAGTCACATTCATAATTCAAATATCACATGTCATATTAGAGGGTATGGTTATTTAAATTAATAATTCTTTAAATATCTATTTTTCAAAATATTTATTAATGACGTGTTTTCTCCAAAAAAAAAAACACAGGGGATAGGGTTAGGCCTAATTATCTTTAATTACAATTTATAATCTCAGCCCACTTAAATATTTAAGAATAATAAAATATGTAAGATGAAGCTTATTTCAAATAAAATCTAAAAGCATTTCTAATCCAATCGTGGATTGCCATATTTTTTTATGCTATATAAATAAAATAGATAATGTATAAGAAAAATTTTCTCCAATACAAGCTGTCAAAGACTATGTCAAATTGACGTGGCAGAAAAAAAAAAAAAAAACAATGTCTAGAACTCTATCTAAATTCAGAAGTTTCGTTAGACATGTTCATTCAGTAAAATTTAGTTTTTATACGTAGATTTAATTTTCTATGCATACTTAAATGTTATTATGATTTTATTTTAATAAATAAAATATACATAAACAACAATCCATAAAATACATTGGACCAAATTTGAATTTGAATATTTATTCATTAGATATTAATGTCATGTAGATTGAAAGTCTTTCAATATTTGTGCTACCAGTATAATGCATTGAGGATGCTCTAAATAGCAATCTGTACAATGCATTGTAGATGCTCTAATGAAGTCCCGTTTATTAATGTCAAAGAGATAAAAAATTCAAGTATTTTTAAATTAATTTGAGATCAGTACGCATATTTAATGTTCAATTAAATTTTATCATCTAAGAATAATAAAAACGGTAATGTCAAGTTTGTTAAAGTTCGTCGTGCATTAGATAATACGACTAAAAATTTGTGCATGATACTCTTCAGTATAGTCTAATATTACGTACTAATATTTAACGATAGGCTTTGATAAATTGCATGATGAATTAATTAAAACTTATTCTTGCAATCATTTAACTTGAACATTTGTTTCTCATTCATAAATATATAACTAAAGGATAAAAGAAAACACACCGCACACATTATTTAGATTATATATATAGAACAAGAAACAAAATCAAAAGTAAAAAAAAAAAAAAAAAAGAAAGGAGAAAAAAGGGGTGGGGTGGGGGGGACCCGGCCCATTCGGAGAATACAAAGAAAATTTACATTTTAACTTCAATTTCCTTGGACAAATTCTGATGATGACGAGCTTCTTCAATTCCATCATTAATTGGCTGTGAAACCACTGGAATTTTCTCTGCATTTAGCAGTGCACTTATTTTCACAATGTCAATAATTTGCTCACTTAATTCTGGAATTTTGTGTTCTTCCAAAATTATAATTTTCTTTGGTAATTCAGGAAGCTTTTGCTTATCATTCATGGCTGTTCTGTCTGCATTTTTGTATATTACATAAAGCACCATTTGCAGAATGCCGAAGCTGAAGCCTAGAACATTTGGAATCTGTATAGACAAAGTAAAATAAATATTATTTGATTAGTTGATAAATAGTTTAGAAAAAATTAATAAATATGTCGTGAAGGGGCAGAGTTATGATTTTTTTGAAGGGGATAATACTACTTTTCAAAAAAAAAATAAAAAATATTGTACTTCAGAACATGTCCTAAATTTTTTTGAAGCAGAAGCAGGACTGTATTACAGTTCAGTCTCGTCACTATCTCCGCCCCAGATATCGTATAACGGGTAGCCGCAATACCAAACCCCAGCTAAACACGGGTGGTTTTGACTAAAAAAGGAATGCGGGTAAGTTTGTAAGAACTTACAGCAATGTTATAATCCTTGAGTAGTAGACCATAGAAGAACCACATAACAGCACTAATTGTGAGAAAAAATGATAGAAGAAATGGCATATATTCGATGCTCTTGGTTCGTATAACTTGTTTCTGCAAATAAATTAAAGTGAATTTAATCGAATGTATAACCCAAAAATATGAAAAGAAATGAAAAAAAAAAAAATTAATACTGAAAATTAATTGATTTTCTACTATTTTTTTTTTTTGCTTACCACAATGCCTAAAGGGGCAATAAATACACACAATGAAAATACTAGACACATCCATCCGACAACATGAGCTCGTTCTGAAGCTTTCACCACAAGTTGTGTTGACAGAACGATCAGACCAAACCCACCAACGATCAGTAGAAGAATTATCTTTATAGTTTGTACCTGCATTTCAACAAAAAAAAAAAAAAAAAACCAAAAAATTAGTTGATCGATCAACAATTCTAGTATAATTTAAATAAATAAATTTGTCTTGTGTTGAAGTATTGCCGTCATTTACAAAAATTGTGCATGTGTAGATGCACTAAGGGCCATTTCGAGAAAATAATAATTCAAATATATAAACTTATTATATCTTTAACCGTTTAAACTTTTAAACGTCTCTTACCTTCTTAGGTGCATAGAAGAGGTAGAAGCAAATGTATATAGTTTCAATGAAACATCCGACAGAATTTATGGTAATAAGAAGAGTGGTATTATCGGACTTGAGAAATGCATAGTACATCCACAACATGGCACTGAATAGAGCAACCACATAAGGAATTGACTGGAATCCTTCACTTGATTTTTTCTTGTAAATTTGATAGAAAGTTGGCCTGCAGTAATTGAAAATTAAAATCCAATAATATATTTTAAATCAAATCACAAATAACTCAAGTAAAATAATAAAACTTACAATGGAGCAAGATAGACCATGAAGGATATGACATTGCCTACAAAAACACGGGAAAAATCATTATAATGCATAGAAGTAATACATTAGCAATCATATATATAATGTTGTGTTGTACGTAGGAACGGAGTGATGATTTTTTTTATGAGAACTATTACTTTAAAATAAAAAAATAAAAAAAATTATACTTCAAAACTCGGCTGCTACTGAATTTTTTTTTTTTTTTTTTTTTTTTGTATTTCAAAAATTAATTTTTTTCTGATCCCACCCCGGAAAAAATTGTATTTTACAGTGTAAAAGAAAATTTTAGTGTAATTTTTTTTTAGTAAATTCTGGTCTTAAAGTGCAAATTTTTTTTTCATAGCAACCCATTCTCAAAAAATTCGTAGTTCCGTACCTGCTAGTGACATATATAAATACAATCTAAAGAAAAATTTTAATATCGTGATAGTTAGGATTTCTAGTACATATTTGTTATATTAAAACTGACATGGAATCAAATAATTGAACTACGTTTCAAAGTAAGATTATGAGAAGTTGCATGTGTAGTTGATTTTGTTGTCATGCATGTTAATGATTGAATGTGATGATTGCCAATAAATTTATTAGTCCATTTCCTAGTACGTACACAAAGTAGTGACACTCGTGTCATTTTAAGGAGGATTTTGACCAACACTTTTTTCTGAAGAAAAATAAATTAAGGAATACAATTAACATTAATTTACACTACAAATTTTTTTACTTTTAACAACTACAATTTGGTCTTGTAAATTTTGTTGTCGTTCATTTTTTGACAAAACAATCTATAAATCACTTTGTATAACAAAAAATTACGTCAGTAAAAATAAATATTCTTGTAGTGTTAGTACACAATTAAAAAGTAATTAAGGTTAAAGAGTACTAGGTTTTACCAAGTAGACCAAATGCAAGAACTCCAGAGAAAACTGCCATCTCCCTCTAGCAAATTTTGACACTTAAAGAAAATATTATTAGCTATCTGAATTCTGATGGAGAATAATGAATGATTATGGTACCTATTTATATACAAACAATATGGGACACTTGTGCATTAATATAACTGTTAGACAATATTTTTTAAATGAAAATTAACAGATAATTTGTACTAGAGAGAGGGAGCCTTTATCAGGTATTATATTAATTGAGGGAAAAATTGCACCACTGGTCCGCAATCTAATGCTTTTGTAGTAATTTGATCCCGAATCTTTTTCTTTTTTCTTTTTAAATGTAACAAGTTGGTCCTTAATATTCATTGTAGTTTCATAATCGTTACATGGTACTCGTATGTCTACTTTTATGAAGTAGGATTTTCCTTTGCAGTCTGGGCTGGTGCTTAGAAACTTGAAATGAAGCATAATTTTATAAGGTTCACGTAATAATTTAATGAAATTTTAAACGGTTTTTATTGTTAGAAATTGATTGAGCAACTATATAATGAAAAGTCGTGGGCCATTGGTGCAATTTTCTAAGTATATGATTCTTGATTGGGAGCCACTTGTCTTTTGACGTGTCATACTCTAATCCACCTGGCTTTAAAGCTTATAAGTTCTGGAAAATGAATGATTCTTTAATTTTGTATGGGTATCTATCTCAAGCGGTTTTGTTCTAATGTCCACGGTAGGTATTGTTATAATGTCCACCGAGACACTTGTTCAACAAGTGTTGGATGAGTGTAAAGTGGGCCATTATACTCATCCAACACTTGTTGGACAAGTGTTCCGGTGGGTATTATAACATTGCCCACCGTAGACATTAGAACCGGAGTGCTATCCCAAGATGTTCTCCAATTCAGCAAAAAATCCAATCCTTAAAGGTGCAAATGCCCAATTATTTTATGCCACTTGGCGACAATTATAGAGTGGGTCCCATTCTTTTCCTCTAATTTGAAGATTAAGTGCAGCAATAGTGTAATGGGAAAATGAAGATATGCTTGGGTAGGCTTATCTTGTCTTTGTGGTTTACGTCATATTTGGATGAGTTTTATTTCCTGAGAGAAATGCTGGCGAAGTTTGTCAACCGTAGCATTTTTAAATTGTTATTGAGGTATTTATTTATTTAAAATTAGTCTTCAACATATTTTTTTTTGGATCAAAGTTAGATTTTTATTAAAAATATATCACGTGTACAATTTTCATAAGTTGATAACAGCGAGATTTGAACCTATTTTATTTGTTTTTTTATATAATTTTAACAATTTAATCTAAAATTTAAATTATTCACAAACATTTATAGTATTTATTTAATTTTCGTCTTCACCAACGCGAGCATCATTGCCAACTATCATATATTCTTGAAAATTTGGTTTGTATAAGTTGGTTTGATTAACTTTGGACTAATTATTTGAGTAGATCCTGTTAGTTGGATATAAGATTTTTTTAGCTGAGTGTGTTGTAATCTGTGAGTAGAGTAACTTAGTATTTTTATATTTTCAAAACCAAATTTAGGTAAATGAGAAATTAAAGTCAAAGTATGCCATTAAACTTGGATAAGCTGGAAATGAAAATGGTGAAAAAATAAAAATTGTTCATCCCACTGTAGAAAACTGGAAACATTTTGTTCACTTTAAAAAGCTCAAGTTTGACAGTTGAGTTTGGGCCTCAAGGAGTACCAATAGTTTTTGGAAGGGAGAAGACCTACATGTTAGTAGATTGGATCAAAGCCTGAAAGCCTACACGCGCGCTCTGCAGCTGACTGGGCACATGTCGAGGGTCGTGTTTGGGATTGGCCCAAATTGTAATATAATTAAATATTTATTTATTTAATTTTAATTACCTTCCAAAATTAATTTTAGAATCTCAGATTTTGACATGTGGACTAACAGGATTTCGCCACTTGTTCGACTTTTAAAAAAAAATAGGATAATTGCACCAAAGGTCCTCAACGTTTCAGAATCGTTAGGGATATGCCCCTAATCTAAAATAATAGCACTAAACGTCCCCAACGTATGAAGAAATAGGCAGCGTAGGTCCCTATTCACACTTTCTGTCAAATTTCACCGTTAAATCCAAAAACTGGACCTCACACGCTATTATTTCCCAAAAAATGCGTCTGAAAATTGCATGGGCAAAAAAGTAACTCTACTATAATAGACTTCCCTCCATTTTTCCTCTTATTTATTACTTTTGTTCTGACATGTACTTTTTCTTCACTGCAATTAGCTCTCTCTTATCCTCATCCCCTTCTCATATTCTACAACAAACATGGAAGTGAGGGTATGCCATTGTGGAAATCACATGGATCTAAAAACTTCATGGACTGATGCGAACCCAGCTAGGAGATTCTATTTTTGTGAGGTGAGTTCATTAATAAAGAAGATGATGTTGTTGACAACTATAATGAAATTTTTGACACTTTAATTTATGTGCCCTAGGAAAATCGATGTGGTTGTTTTGCGTGGTTTGACCCACCAATTTGTGACCGGGCAAAGCAAGTGATTCCAGTGTTGCTGAATTCAAAGCAAAGATATGAATGACAGATAAAAGAATTAGAAGTTCATGTGCAGACACTTGAAAAAGAGATTAACAAGCAACAATCAGAGATTCAAGATCTACAAGTAGAGAACAAAGTACTATTAGCAGGAATTGAGAATGTGGAAACCAGTAATGACAAATACAAGTGGAGTCGTGTTAGGATTTGGTCATTTGTATTTGGAGTGTTCCTCATATGGATATTCTTGTTTTAGTTTAGGATATATGTAATTTCAGTATTTGCATTTTCAATATAACTTACCCCTTTAATTTAGGTTGCTGATTTCCAAACATTACAATTTTCCTGTTGGAATTCCAATGTAGTAATAATGTTAGCATCCCGTCGAAAGGAAGAATAAAGGTTGGTGACCTATCGTGCCAACGATTGAGGACGCGTCATGCAAATGTCGTATAACGTTGGGGATGTGTCATGCAATTGACATAAAACGTTAGGGACGGTGGATGCTCTTGTGAACAAAGGTTGGGGATGTAACGTGCAACATACATAAAGCGTTGGGGACCAATGATGCCAAACCTTTTAGACATAGGAGGACAAAGATTCTCTTGTACTAATAGTTTAACCCTGCTCACAGCAGCTAAAAAATAACCTTATAGTATCCCAACAAGCAAAAGTACAAACAAGCAGAAGCAAATAAACACCATCATTTCAAAAGCTATATAACATCAACCATATAGCAGAAAACATCATCACAAAAAGTACAAAACATCACAGTGCATATTGTTCATCAACCCACTAGACCAAAATAGATTACAGATGTTTGCAATTCTTACAGAATACACAACAAAAAAAGAGATCTTCCATGAAATGGAAGATCTAACATCACTTATTCTACTTTGTTAGTTGAGATTCCTTGCGCTTTATATTTTCCTTGCGGCTTGTACTTGCACTGTCATTTGTGGTGTTAGATTTCATGATGCAACTACGCTTGTTATGTTCAACCTTCCCACATATGCTACATGTCATATACATCCCCTGTCTATCTCTTTTTGATCATTTATTTGGTATTTCATCAGATTCTCTTCTCCTTATCTTCTTTGGCCTACCAGGTCGTGATTGATGAGGTGGTGGAGCAACAGGATTTTTTCCCCTACCTGCCCAGACTGTGGTCCATCCATTAGGTAGATCACTGGATTGTAAGCTTGCAAGAAGCTGCCCAAGCTATAGCACTCATCCACATATTGTTCTACATCCAGATGTCTTTCCAATATGCAGCTCATTGCATGGTAGCACGGAATGCCACTCAACTGGTAGCTTCTGCAAGTGCACATTTTTGAACGGAAGTCAACTGCATACGTATTTCTTGAAAGGAAGCATACGTATTTCCTGAAAGGAAGGTTTCAACCTCGAACTCATTATCCCCAGCCCATGTTGACTTGCAATATCTCACTCACTCCTTGTTCGTTTCAATTATTTTCCAAATTTTTGGGGCAATTCCTTTGTGCCAGTTGTTCACAGAATCTTTCTTTTTTGCCATACGAGTCATGAGATAGTACCTCAATTTTTCGAGCATTGTAATGATTGGCTTGTCTCTAGCTTGTACTATTGCAGCGTTGAAAGACTCGCAAAGGTTGTTCATCAATATGTCACACTTTGTTGTCTCTCTGAAGTGTGACCTACTCCATTGCCCTGCTGGCTTGTCGGCCAACCATTTATGTGCCTCAACGTCATGAACTTTCATATTTTCCATCAATTCCTCCCATTCGGCTATAGTCGTAGCCCTCACTGCTCCCCATAAAATGTTCTTCAACTGTAGACCTCGATGTTGACATTTGAAGTTATTGTGCAAATGCCTAACACAAAAACGATTCTCCGCATCTACACACAATGTATCCAATGCGTCCACCAACCCTTTCTTCTTATCACTGATAAAGGTCCAAAGGCTTGCATCATCGATGCCCAAATCATTGACCAATAATCGCATGAACCAAGTCCAACTACTCTTGTTTTCTGACTCTACCACAACATATGCAACAGGATACATAGCATTATCTCCATCAATACCGACGACCGACAAAATGTGGCAACCAAAATCACCCTTTAAGAAACATCCATCTAACCTATTACTCTCCTAAATCCTACAATGAAACCTTATTTACATGCAGCCAAGCAAACATACACCCTCCTAAACTCCCTTATATCCCTAGCCAACATTGTCTTTAAAATAGTACTTCTAGGATTACTGATCCGCAGATGCTCACAATAATCATACAATATGGAAAATTGTTGTTGACTTGTACCTCTAATTGCATCCAGACATTTTTTTCTTGTTCTATAAAATTTCCACTTTGACGCGGTTGAAGCACAATCCATTTTCACTGCATCCATGAAACCATTCAATCGCCAATCTGGATTATGTTTGAATGTCGTCATGTACTTCTCGGCCAAGAAGTTTGAATCCACGTGCCTGTTTTTAAATGTCATCGCACAATTGTGGTCCAATGCCATAGTTTGAATAATAAATGTATTTTTCGTCTTGTGAAACCTTGCATATAACACCCATGGACAGTCATCATGTACGCAAACAGCTCGTACATGAAGCTTGTCATCCTTCTTGTACTTGACTTCTCTACCTCGCTTTACATTGTGTTTTAAGATTGCCTTCTTTAAAGCCTTTTGTCTGTAAACTTAATACCTACCAAAAAGAATGAACAATAGCTATGAGTACAATGGTGACAATCTGTGACAAAAATGATTGCAAAAGGTTGGGGACCTGGCAGGCAATACATACCAATTTCTAGGTTGAGATCATCCACATCATCATTTTCCATGTACACATTGTTAGGCATCTTGTATTTGGATTTCTCGCCTTCGTCGTCACTGGCCAAACTACATAAGTCATCAGACATTTCATTCTCCTTGCTTCGACACTCCATGCTTGGATCAGTTGTGACACGACTCCAGTTGTAGTTTACAGCCAAGTTGTCATCATCGTTAAGGTTGAGAACCTCTTCATCGTAATCTGAATCAACCAATTGTTCATCTCCTTCTAATCTGCCTCCTTCAGGATCATCATCACCTAATTGACCACCCATAACCCCACTTGCTTTACCTCTACAATGCTCGCCACGTAACACCCCATCCTCAACACCTGCACTATTATTCTGCACATTGTCTTCTACATTGCTCACACTGCATGCATCAGTAGCCAATCCCCCCTCAGTATGGTTCATAAAGAAATCCTCAAATTGTTCGCCAAATAAGTAGTCACCATCATTTCGTAGTATGTTCTCCCATTCCTTCACTACTTCCTCATATTGAGTACTCTTAAAAAGATCGTCTTGGGATTCTACTGGTGGTTGTGAACCAGTCAAAGGTTGGCTTACTAGCTCAGCATTATGTACAATAAGACTTCCTGTTGTATCATGATTCTCTACCACATTTTCATCCTTGTCTTATATTATTTCATCAACAATGCCTACACTATCTGATACCACAAGGTTTGATTCTTTACCAATTACAAACCCTTCTTCTAACTCCGTAATCACAACAGAAGATGAACCTGATTTCCACGGTAGGGTAAAAACCTTTGGTCGTGTCACCACATAAATTTCTATAACCCTAGATTTGCTAATATCCCCAATCAAACCCAATATATCTCCGTCATACATCAACCTCATCAACCCAGTACTCATATTCATCCTAGGTTTTCTATACGCGAAGGCCAATGAAGGAGGATAACCCAAAAGCTCACCAATGTCAGCCAACTCAAAGTAAGATAAATAATCAAAGTCGACCCAATCAATATAGTGAACCTGCCCATGCAAGTACATCACGTTGTCCATTCTATTGAAAAATTCTCCACCATGAATGCACTTGATGGTGAAAAATGTAGAATTTTCGTCTGCAATAAAAAGCCCCAAAAAAATAGAACATCATTTTGTCAGTGACTTTACGGTAAATAATAATACAAATGTTTGAAATTTTTTGGACAATATCAAACAAAATACATTATTTTCCACCACTTTACTGTAGGTTGGAGCTTTTCCTTCCCTTTCTTAGTGGTAGTCCTAGTGGTACTTCATTGTGCTATTTTGTACAACTTCAATGCTTCACATAATAACTACGACGATCAGACGGTAGATGTAGTGGTGTTACCAAGCGACTTCCTCAACAGTGAAGAACGATTCACTTTAAACTGGAGAAGAAATGGTGGTGGTGGTGGTTTCAGAAGATAATAGACAAATGAACTTTTCATATTCATATTTCTTAAAGGCTAATAGAAGATTCCAGGTATACAGTAGAGTTACTTTTTTGCCCATGCAATTCTCAAACGCATTTTTTGAGAAATAATAGCGTGTGAGGTCCAGTTTTTGGATTTAACGGTAAAATCTGACGGAAAGTATGAAGAGGGACCTACAATACTTATTTCTTTACACGTTTGGGACGTTTAGTGCTATTAATTTAGGTTAGGGGCATATCCATAACGATTCTGAAACATTGGAGACATTTGATGCAATTATCCCTAAAAAAATTTAATAGTTAATTCAGACATACATGTCTGCCTCACTAGTGTTGTCCAAACGAGTTATGTTTGTTCAAACACAACTTTTCAAGCAGTTGTATATTTTGGGACACAACTTTCCAACTCCTATATAAAAAACTCTAGTTCATGAATTTCGTTCATTCCAAATCTTTCTCGTGTAATATAACATTATCCTCTTCCATGCGATATTCCATGTTCTCCAATTGAGTCCCAAATACTGTATTATGAATACTTGAAGTCTTTTTTTCTAGTTCGATTCAGAGATATCAAAATATTAGTAGATTTGTTGGTCTTGTAATTTGGAGTACTACTATTACAAGAGGTGGTCATTGTATTTTAGAAAACCAGTGCCGGAGAACCGTCAGCACGAGTGCGAGGCATTATCATTTTATAGAAAAAGAGTCAAACTCTTGTGCCTTGTCCAATTTAATTTTGTTTTTATATTTTTTTCTAGTAAGTCAAAACTCTGTCCAAATTTTTGTACATAATTAATTGAATATAAATTAATTTTTACTTATTTATTAATAAAGTTTCCAACAATCTTAAAACGATAATTTCGTGTTAATTTATATTCCTTTTTAACACTTTTTACGTGTAAAATATTTAGATATATTCAACTTCTATTTGTTTAATAGATGGCATCATATTTTTCTGCTATTGTACCTCTTGCTCATGAAGAGAAATTGGTGAAATTCACGGGAGTGGATTTCAAGAGACGACAACAAAAGATATTGTTTTATCTCACTGCTCCAAATCTGGCAAGATTTTTGAGTGAGGATGCTTAGACCGTTGATGAAAAAGAAACATATCTTCAAAAGAAGACATCTTTTGACGCACAGAACATGGGTGATTTTATGTGTAGAAACTAGATTCTCAGTGCAGTTTAGCTAAGATAGCCAAATCATTTTTGAAATATTTAGAAAAGAAGTACAAAACTAAAGATGTCGGTTTAAAGAAATTTGTAGTTAGCAAATTTCTGGACTTCAAAATGATGGATTCCAAAACAATAATGATTCAAGCCTAAGAACTTCAAATCATGTTGCAGGAAGTACATGCATAATGAATAAGGCGTGTGAATCATTTTAGGTTGTTGGTATTATATAAAAGTTACCACATTTGTTGAAAGATTTCAACAACTACATGAAACACAAATGCAAGGAAATGGACTTGAAGATCTTATTGTTAAACACAAACGCAAAGAGATGAGACTTGAAGATCTTATTGCAATTGAGAATTCAGAAAGATAATTGGAATTTTGAAAAGAAATTAGGAAAGCTACGAATAGAGGCTAAAGCCAATTTGGTGGAGTCAAATGCTAGAAAACAGAAAAAGAACTCTGGTAATGGTGAGCAAAAAGGCAAGGCCACGAAGTTCAAAGGATAATGATTTAATTTCGGTAAGATAGGTCACATAGCAAAACACTAGTAACATAAAAAGCAAAACAAAAAGAACAATGTGCACATGACTGAGAAAGACAATCCGTCTACTTGGATGTCTGATCTAATGCTATCAGCCACTAGTCTTTGAAGCAAATATAGTAGACAATCCAAGATAGTGATTTATAGACACTAGCACTACTCATCACATTTGTGCTGATAAGAAAATGTTTTTATCCTATACTTTGATCAACGAACGACAGCTCTTCATGGCCAACTTGACAACATCAAAGGTTGTTCGACTAGGCAAAATAGTACATAAAATTACCTCGGGCATAGAAGTAACCCTTATTGATGTGTTGCACGTTCTAGATATTCGCAAGAATTTGGTATCTGTTTCCTTGCATAGCAAGAATGAGTTTAGGCTAGTGTTAGAGTATGACAAATTTGTATTCACAAAAAAAGGCATATATGTTGGCAAGGAGTACTTAGCTAATGGGTTGTTCAAAATGAATGTAATGCCTATAATTCTTGGTTTTGATAATAATAAAAATAAATTATCTGCTTACTTGGTAGAGTGTTCTAATTTACGGCATGATACATTAAGACATATTAATTTTAATACTTTACGAAAATTAGTAAGTTTAGATTTATTGTCTTCTTGTTCATTTGATCAAAATCATAAATATGAATTTTACGTAGAGGCAAAGTTAGCCAAAACAATGTTTCATTCGGTTGAAAGGAACATAAGTCCTCTAGAGTTAATTCACAGCGATCTTTGTGATTTAAAGTTTGTTCAAACTAGATGTTTAATAAAGTATTTTATTACTTTTATAGATGATTGCACAAAATACTATTATGTCTATTTACTAAGAAGCAAAGACGAAGCCTTAGAAGTATTTAAACTGTACAAGAATGGGGATGAGAATTAGCTTAGCAAACGAATAAAAGTTATTCGTAGTGATAGATGAGGAGAATATAGAGCACCATTTGAAGAATTTTGTTCTGACTCTAGAATTATTGATCAAACTACTGCTCCTTATTTACATCATTTAAATGGTATTGCTGAACGCCAAAGTTGTACTCTTAAAGAGATGATGAATACTATGTTGATAAGTTCTGGTTTATCCTAGAAATTGTGGGGGAAGAAATCCTCTCAGCAAACCACTTGTTTGAATTCATTGAACTTTTCAAATGCTTCATGCTTGAATTCATCAAGTAGATAAAACCATATCTAGAATGGTCATTTGCAAATGTGATGAAGCAAGAAAACATGCCTCTAGCATCTCTAGACATTGGTCCATGTACATTAGTATGTACAAGTCTCAAAATATTTGCAGCTCTAACTCTCTTTCCAAAAAAAGGGCGTCTTGGTCATTTTTCCCATCAGGCATGACTCACATTTATCAAATAACTCGTAATCATTTCAATACAAGTATCCATCTTTATCTAACTTTGTGATGTATTTTTTATTTATATGACTGAGTCTGCAATGCCAAATATATGAGTTGTTAATTCCATCATTTTTATATATTTTGTTGTCTATACTCGTTATAGGACGTTTCAAGTCTAGAATATAGATATCAAATAAATTTCCACTTCCATAAAACACATCATCAAGATAAAAAGAACAATGTTTATCCTTAATCTTAATGAAAATCTCATTCATGTCCAGACATGAAAATATAAATTATGTTCTTAGTAATATCAAGAATGTAATAGCAGTCTTTTTATTCTAAAACAAGGCTTGAAGGCAACGGTAAAAAGTATGTCCCTACAGGTAAGGCATCAACTCTTGCTCAATTCCAACGATTAGGTCTACTTCTCCATTTTGCAGTAATCTATTGTTGTTTAGCCTATATATTTGTTCAAATATGAGATCTACATCCGGTATCTAATACCCATGAAACTGAAGGACACAAGTGTATTTCAATGAAATAGTTACCTGAAGTAGAAGCCTTATTAGACTTCTTTTCCTTCAAGGTAGTAGATATCCGCCATTTTTCGGGGTGGATCAAAGCCATGATCCGTATACTGATCCGTTTTTTTTTCTTTTTTGGAATAATTTATTTTAGCTAAGTCCAGCCACCTCTAAATTATAATTTAAGCTCCAAATCTTTCATATATTTATTATTTAATCCTATTTATTTTTCAAACAGAGCAGATCGAATCGGATCACACATGATCCGATTCGTCCCAATCCGTCCCGCTGATCCGCATATTGAATTTTTTTTGCTCCATTCGAATTGGGTATCCATCAGGTTCAGAGCGGATCAAATATTTTTACCATCCCTATGCATCAATTGCCAAAATTTGCCTATTCTTTTTGTTTTTATTGGACTCAATGGTTTTCAGCATATTCAATAGCTCAGGCAGAGTACATTGAATCTGTTACTACTTGATTTTGACAAGGCCTCCATGTCATCAAAGATCTAGCAAAATCTTCATAGACCCGGCATAGGCCTCGAGAGCCTAGAAAGGGCCTCGTAAATTCTCAGAAGGCCTCAGAGTCTCATCGAACATATTAGCATTCTTGAATCCATCACATCGAAACCCATGAAGGGTATCGACATTCTTGGCCAATCTGGAGCGCTTCGCTGGTCTTCGCATTCTCGTAATATGATATTTTGGGATAACTAGAGAAGTAATTAAAAAAATGTTGTGTTTGATTGCCCTATGAATTCTCACAAAGAAAACAAATATCAATTTCCCAATAATTAGGCAACATAATATTGGAAATCCAATCAGATAAGGATCGAAATATGAGAGATTGTGTCCATGTCCAGTTACCCTTCATCCTATAAGGAATGAGAATCTAATCAAAGTTCTAATTGATTGCTTACATAGAATAATTAGGACTTTGGAGCTATAAATATAAGGACTCAGGTTATTCCAAGGTACACACTTTTTACGTATTATTCTCACCCTAAAAATCTACTCAAATCTCTGTCTACTTGTCCTTCCCACACCCAATTTGTTATTCCTCTATATATTATTTCATATATCGGCAGTTGACTTGATCTTTGGAGTACCAACGATTGCCAGACCTTTTTTTATACCAGTAATCTTGGTGTCTAACGGTCATCTTAATGTGTAGGTAACATACAAGTTGGCAGATGAGTGACTATAGATTTGTTGACATGTGGATAGTACAGTTTCTGACGTCAACAGATTGGCGTCGTCTGTAGGAGATGAAAAACGTTACATGAACAAAAATTTGTGGTAAAAAATGTATTTTATACCCGAAAGAGCCTGGCAACAGAAAACTCCATTAAAGAGGAAGTAGAGTCCTATCATACTAACTTGTGGCAGGAAATCGTTTAAGACCTTCAGAACGTAACCCGTTGTAAGAGGAAAAGACAACAAAAGCGAACGGTCGAGCAGAAAAACCAAGACTTGAAGCTAGACAATGCTTGGATGAAGGCGGCGCTTAAACTGTTGGAGAATCAATCTCTTCAACATGAACCCAAGCGTAGCCATGTTCGAAGAATCCCTTCGAGGTCCAACTTTATCGAAAGCCGTCAGTCTCAAGATGATTCGCCAATCCTCAACAGGCAAAATTCCATTAACCAGGAGAGACCTCGTGCCTCGCGAGTAGAAAAGCCAGTCGCCTCTACCAGCGTATTCGACAGGTTGGGGCTGGGTCGTCTGTGGCTCGACCTCAATCATTGTGTAACTAGCGTAGCGATCCCAGTGAAGACCACCAAGAGAAGAGAATGGAATCCAGGGCTGCGGATGTGAAGCCCAAAGATGAAAGACCAGAACGGTCGTGTAACCTTGACGACGATGAGGACCTTCTAATTCTCCTAAAGAGTTGAAGTCTATAGAACTCTCTGCAGGGTTCAAAATGCCTTCTATGAAGAAATATAAAGAGAGAGATGATCCCACGGATTCCATTGGAGGTTTGTCTTCTAAAGGCCTTCGTCCTCATTTAATACTCATTCTTAAAGTCCTACGCTTGATATAAATAATAGGCTTGGACTTAAGAGACTATTGTTACCACCCAATTTTTGTAAGGTCTCCATGTCATCAAAAGGCCTAGCAAAAATCCCATAGACCCAGCGTAGGACTCGGAGGCCCAGCAAGGGCTTCGTAAATTCTTGGAAGGCCTTAGACGCTTATCGAACATCTTAGCATTCTTGAATCCATCACATCGAAGCCCATAAAGGGCCTCGACATTCCTGGCCAATCTGGAGCGCTTTGCTGGTTTTCGCATTCTTGTAATTTGATATTTTGGGATAACTAGAGAAGTAATTAAAGAAAAATTGTGTTTGATTGTCCTAAGGATTCTCACAAAGAAAACGAATACCAATCTCCCAATAATTAGGACAATATTGGAAATCCAATCAGATAAGGATCGAAATCTGAAAGATTGTGTCCATGTCCAGTTACCCTTCATCCTATAAGGAAGAAAAATCCAATTAGAGTTCTAATTGATTGCTTACACAGAATAATTAGGACTCTATAGCTATAAATACAAGGACTCGGGTTATTCCAAGTTACGCACTTTTTATGCATTATTTTCACCCTAAAACTCTGCTCAAATTTCTGCTTGCTTGTCCCTCCCACACCAAATTATTTTTGTTTCATGTATATTATTCCATATATCGGCAGTTGACTTGATCGTCGGAGTACCAACGATTGTCGGACTCTTTTTCTCCAGTGATCTTGGTGCGTAACAGTCGTCCTAGTGTGCAGGTAACATACATGTTGGCAGAAGATTGACTGGAGATCTGTTGACACATGGATAGTGCAGATTCCGATGTCAACATAATCTTATTCAGGTTGAATTTCATAATGAACTGAGAAAATCTATTAGGAAATATAGAACCAAGTCAACACTCAGCTCGTGATCCATAGTAAAACCAAACTGGTTTAATTTTTCAATAAAATCAATCATCTTCAGCACATGAACACTAATTGAAGATCATTATACCATCATACCTCTGAATACTTTTTGGATGCCTTATACTGTTCAGTGCGTGACTGTTTATCATACAACTCCTTGATATAATATATAATGCTATAAGCATCCATACCATCGTCCTTCTTTTGTAACTCAGGTGACATTGCTGCAAGCATCACGCATGTTGCATATTATCATCATCATTGTGCAGTATTATCGCCATCACTGTGTTTATAGTAAGCCTGCACTTCTTCTGGCATAGCTTCTTTAGTAGGAGCTTCCGGCATTGTCTGCTTAATGACATATCCAATTTTCTCATGCTTGAGAACAATTCTTAGATTGTGGTGCCAGTCTAGAAAATTTGATTCGATAAATTTGTTGACATCTAGTATGCCTCTCAAACTTATATGGCTACTCATGATTCAGTAACTGATATAACAAGATAAAAATTTAATTAAATGCAAAAAAAATTAATTTAACATGAACTTATATTAAATTAATTATATGTTTAAATTGAATTGATGTCCCACAAACATTATTTAATAGAACCGGTTTGATTCCTAGTGGGCTAGGATCCTTTTTGTTTTATTAGAACCATGAGCAATTCAACGTGTCTTAATAAAATATATAGGTAGTTACTCATATCAATCCTATCTATATGTGACTCTTTTAGATCATCAAATACACAACTTATTGACACACACATCTTATGTGTTTACTTGATTGTGCTTCTAAAATTTTATTTCCTTGAGCGATTCAACAAAAAATAATATTCTAGTTAAATTCGATCAATTGTTCAAAAACATTGAATGTTCCATAGTGACAAACACATCCATGAGCGAGCATCCTTGAGCGACTCAACAAATTGACATCGATAATAGACTATGATTTTTCTCTATAACAATAGAAGGCACGTTATATTAAGCGTTTAATAAGAATTTAATATTTTTGATTTAGAGGAGTTTGTCTCATCACATTTATGTATATTAGTTAACATCCAACATGTAATCAATTTATATAATAATAACTGTGTATGATCATGGACTTTTATCTATCTAGTTTCCCGAGCCAAAAGGAAGACTAATCGGTCAATTCCTTGTAGACGTTGCATTCAATTATCGGATGCTAAATGAAATCATTTTCATCTCTTTGTTGCAACATTGCTTCTTTGTGGCCCAACTACAACAACTATTCTATACTAGTTGACACGCAGACCCATATTAAATAAAGAACTTAAAAACTCAATTAATTATATGACAGACTCGCATGCCCAACCAACAATCAACAAGAATAACTAACCATATAATCAATCATATGAGTCGAGTTCATAATCATCTACTAAACATCTATTTTAGCACATGTTTCGCAATTTTTTTTTTTTTTTTTTACTGTCAAATCACAAATCAAATAAATATACCAATAAAATTTATTGTTCAATTCACAAAAGCAATCTAACGAACTCAAATAAATAATAAGGTAGATTCTAATACCAATATAAGAAATTGACATATATATGCACAATGAAAATTAAATATGTAATTCCTATAAGTCGGATTAACCTTGTACTTTGATAGAATTCGTGTTAGCAAATATCTTGATAAACACTGTAGAATCTAATTATCTGATTAGTTGGAGGTACAATTATCAATACCACAGTTGTAGTCTAACCTCCAATAGTAATCCACACAGTAAGAATAGATCTTAACTTCTACGATAAAAAACAGATAAAAACAGAATTTTGAGAGTAATTGTATTGAGTTATGTCTCTTGCTTGTGCTAAGCAAGTAATAAAGACATATTGTGATTTCACAAACTGTGACCTAGTATATATATGCTACGTTAACTCTAGTTAGCTCACAACTAACGAACTTAATTAATTAATTGGGATAATTACATCAAAGATTCCCAACGTTTCAAAAACATTAGGGATATGCCCCTAACCTAAAAAAATAGCACCAGACATCCCCAACGTTTGAAGAAATAGGCACCGTAAGTCTCTCTTAACATTTTCCATCCATTTTCTCCGTTAAATCATTATGTTTCCACCATAGGTCCCTCTTAACATTATTAAACATTATGTTCGATTATTTACATTTCAATCAACTGGATCTTGTTCTGGCTTGATGTATATTTCAGATTCTTGGTCGGCGTAGTTCCTGTCTGCACATTTTTGTTTTCATTTCTTAATTTTAATTTTTGCATTGAATTTGAAGCGGTCTTGTTCTTATCAAAATTTGTAGTTGTTAGTTGTTGAAATAAATTGAGTCTGGCTGATTGTGGGAAATTATCATGTTTGCTTCCAAGAAACGAAACAGATCTCGAGGATCTCGAGGCCACTACAACATATGTGGAGATTGCAAATTTTTGTTTCTTGAGGATCTCGAGGCCACCACACCAGACTCGTACCGAAGGAGAACACTTGGACTGAGGAGGAGAAGGTACAACAGCTCTGAGTCAATTAAAAGTCTGTTCTCCTACCAATTTTTGCAAATGATAACTCTGGCAAGGTAAACCCAGTCCATGGTTTTAGAGCATGATAATCAATCCATAGATGGTGATGGTGCTGCAAGGTTATTGCAGCTTATGAGTACTCGTACTACTCCAAGTGGATCCAGAAGATGGAAGAGGGTGTTTTCTGATGCTGAAAGTGGTGGCTTTGATTTTTTCTATGGAGAGAATGAATCAAATGTCAGCTTCAGGAGGTACAAGCATTTCCCTGGTGAGGACGATATTATTTCTTATACCACTTATGGAGGAGACTCTGATGCCTCCATTGATGGTAAACTGGAAAATGAAAATTTACAATTTCACTCGCATTTTTTGTAGAAATGAAACGCGTGCAGTGCAATTTTGAGATTTTACGGAGAAAATGGATGAAAAATGTTAAGAGGGACCTACGGTGCCTATTTCTTCAAACGTTGGATATGTTTGGTGTTATTTTTTTTAGGTTAGGGGCATATCTCTAACGTTTTTGAAACGTTGGGGACTTTTGATGCAATTATCCCTAATTAATTTGATCTAAGTAATTAAAATCGACTCGATAATTTAGATATTGAACATTAATCTTAGAGGACATAGTTTTCATCCATTCATTTAAGCTAAATTAAGAGTTCTAAGTCATCTAGGATAGTCTGACATAACTAAATTACAGAATTTTTCGCTACCCTAATCATGCATGTATAAATATTAGGCCTTTAATGGTGTTAATGTATTGATGGTTGTACGAAAAGGTTTGAAGAGTTCTTTGGAACTGTTTGGTACAACTACTGTAAAAAAGCTTTAGCAGTAGAATTTTTATAAGAAGAGCCATTACTAAAATATTTTTGACTGTTAACTGTGAATCTAAAAAATACTATAAATATAAAATTGATTATTTAACTACCTAAGTATAAAAGTATTTTTGTTTAAACTACATTTTTTTTAATAAACATTAATTATTTCTTATAAATATCTAATCTTCATAAATAGTATTTATTTCATATCCTATAAAATATCTTGGAATTAATTATTTTAGTATATGTCATATTGTTTAACTTTTATTTATTTAAATCTTTTAATTTATATTTTATCAGCTAATATACCAACACATACTATATTGCAAAAGTATTTTTATTTTGTCTATTTCAACAATAATAGAGAAGAAGTACATTTATTCTATCTGGTTTCTCGTAAAAATGGTTTCAAAAAAAGATAGGCAATTAGTTTGTTATCTTAATTCAAACCCTACAACTTATTTACTTCTCAAATATCAATTAGGGCTGCAAAGAGCAAAGACATCATACTCACTTCAATACTCTCTACGCATAAAACCTGCTGTTACTGCTTCATCGACTACTCTCAAAACGATAGATCGTAATCCTCGCAACTCGCAACCCAAACGAGATTTCTCGAGTTCTTGTAGAGACTTGTAAGGAAGAGAAAGGAGAAAATGAAAGACAAGTCGCAAGAAAGAAAAAGCAAAAAAAAAAGGAGAAAGATAAAGCAACCACCAAAACAATGCAGGTGGGCCAAAAAATAAAAATAACAAAAAACGACGTCACATGTCTGACTATATATGTGGGTGAACCATGACAGATCGCATACATTCTTTTATTATACTAGTGCGTTACGTTGCACGTACTTTTACAATTATATTATCAATTTTTAATATTATCAAATTTTTTATTTTTTAATTGTTAATAATTAAAATATTAAAATTTTAATTGCAATAAAGATAAAAAATACAATTTTTGATAATATATTGTATTGTATTGTTCGATGTTGATATTTTATTTACAAATCAGAGATGAGTTTTATATAGTGTTAATACGAATAATAACTTGAACTCAGTAAAAAAACTTTTGGTGATTTGAACTTTAATTATTGATGAACCATTGATATCAAATCTTATAGAATTAATAATGTATTAATAAGGATCTTCATAGCTGCATTTTACGAAAAATAAAATTAATAATTACTAATTTTATTGTGAAAGAATGTAATGATTAACTATATAATATTGTACATTTGTTAGAGTCCTTATAAATAATATTCTTTGTGTATGTTTTCTTTTTGTTTGACTTGTCTGATTTGATGATATAAATAAAAACAACATAAGTAAGAAACAAAAACTAAAGAAGTGTCAACCTTTTCTCTCTATCTCAAATGTTAGTTGTGAAGTATAATCACTAATGCAATGTATTAAAAACATTTTTTTCATTTCCATTTCAATTTTGACAACCATGATTTGAATTTTAATGAGGTAATGAAAAAAGTTGCAATTTTCCCATTCATTTTTTAAAAATCCATTTCTCTTTTCTTTTCTCTACGTAATGTAAAAAAATAAAATAAAATTGAGACCATCTTATCACCTTCATATTTAATTTAATATATTAAATATTCAAAAAATAACTGTACATTTAATAAATTATTAAAAATTTAATGTATGATAATAATGAACAATAAAAGAGTAATAAATGAAATATTAAAATATAATTGCATTCATAGAATTACAATTACAATCAAATATGAATTTTATATGGTGATAATACCAACAATAATTTGAGCTCAGCGAAGGCATTTTGGTTATTTAAACTTTAATGATTGACAAACCCTTAATATCAAATTTTATGGAATTAATGATATACATGACTACATTTTACGAATAATAAAATTAGTATTTACTAATTTTATTGTGAGGGAATGTAATAATTGATCTACATAATATTGTAACTTTGTTAGAATAGTAGTTCATTGTAAATAAATATTATTTGTGTATGTTCTCTTTTTTATTAGACGTGTCTGATCTGACGATGTAAATAAAAACGTCCTAAATGTAAGTAAAAAATTAAAAATTAAAAAGTGTCAATGCTTTACGTCGTAAATGTAAGTAAAAAATAAAAATTAAAGAAGTATAAATATCTGCCTATGTTGTAAGCATATTGTTGATGGACGGAAATAAGATGAAACGTTCTATATATATCATTAAAATAAAATAAAATTTAAAATTTAAAAAATTTCAAATATTAGTTGATAAAAGTTGTGGGTCCCACAAAATATGTGGTTGAAAATGAGTTGAAAAAAAAAAAGTTTAAAAAAAAACTGAACCAAACATACTCATAATCACTATATTCTAATGTATTAAAGATAATATTTTCATCTCCATTTCAGTTTTAACAATCATGATTTGAATTTCAACTTGGTAATCAATAAAGTTATAACTTTTTCTATTAATTTTTTTTGGGATAATTGCATGAAAGGTCTTCAACCTTTCAAAATCGTTAGGGATATGCCCATAATCTTAAAAAATAGTACCAACCATCCCCAACATATGAAAAACTTAGCATGGTAGGTCATTTATAACAAAATTACCCTTTCCTTTAAATAAACAAAAAACAAGAAACAAGAAAAAAGAAAAACATGATTGAAACTAACCAAATGTATTCCAAAAACTAAAAAAGTAAGAAATGTACCAAAAATAAATAAATAAATAAAAAATAACAAAGAAGTCATCTTCTTTATCAAACCTCAAAATTGAAATTTCACCACCATCCCCAAACCTCAAAATCCAATGGCATTGGCAGCACTGGCAATTTTAGGCCAAAGATCAACACACTCTTTTCTGATTGGGTCAGTGATAGCCAAAGGACGGTTGAAACGGATGCTGGACTCTGTGTTGCTGGGACTGCAGCTATGGAGCCATTAAGCCATTTTGATGGGGTAACTACTGTTGTTGCAAAATATTGTTTGCGAGGACATGACGATCTACAGGATATAAACTAGGTTGGTTTTCCCATTGATTCTGCAGTTGACTATCAACTAGCAAACCATGAGTTACCTGAGGTAAAATTATCCCAGACAGTGACGTATGAGGTAAGGCATTCATATGAAGCTGAAGATTAGAGAAAGAAGAAATATTGGGAGAAGCAACTGCCGTTTGGTGCCCACCAGGGCAATATGCAAGATTAAGGTGGCTATTTGCTGAAGTTGGCTGAGATGTGCCATCAGTGGGAGGATATGAAGTGAATGGCGTCTTTGGAATTAAATATTTGATTAAAAAACGCCACATCACTTCATAAATTTGATAAAAAAGATGGCCACTTTGTTACTTTTTATTTGTTGGAGTACATTTTGTTAGTTTTCAATCATTTTTTTTTTCTTTTTTCTTGTTTTTTTTTATTTAAAAGAAATGGCAATTTCGTTATAAATGACCTACTATGCCAAGTTTTTCAAACTTTGGAGATGTCTTGTGCTATTTTTTATGGTTAAGGACATATTCCTAACGATTTTGAAAGGTTGGGACCTTTTATGCAATTATCCATTTTTTTGAAACCTATTTATCACTCCTTTCATCTACGTAATGTTAAAAAAAAAAAAAAAAAATTGAGATCATTTTTTCACCCTTATATTTGATTTAATAGATTAAAAGTTTAAAAAATTTAATTGTACATTTAAAAAATTTTGAAAAATTTAATATACAATAATGATGAACAATAAAAGATTAATAATTAAAATATTAAAAAATAATTATACATTAATCAATAATAAGGGTGAATATGAAATTTTAAAAAATTTGTAAAGCTAGAATAGCCCAAAAATATTTTTCTCTTTTAAGGTATTTTTCATATTTAATTTAATATATTAAATGTTTAAAATTTTAATGGTACATTTAATAAATTGTTAAAAATTTAATGTACAATAATAATGAACACTAAATAGTAATAAATAAAACAATAAAAATAATTATACATTAATGAATACTAAGGGTGAATGTTGTAATTTCAAAAAATTTATAAGGGTAGAATAGTCCAAAAATGTTTTGCCCTTTTAGAGTTTTTTAGATGTAGTATAGATGTAGGATTTTTCAACTTGTTTACTAAAGAGGAAATTGCAGTAGGAATTGTGTTTGATATCTACTACTCCCTCCTTCTTATATTATATGATAGTTCATATTTGTTAATAACAATACACATTAAATAAGAGTATATTAAGTAACTAAGAAATCAACTGAACTCGCAATAAGAAAAATGAACTATAATTTGTGATAGATAAACAAGGAAAGTAGGTCTATCATTGTGAGACGGATGGAGTATTTATAATCTTACGAAAGATGTCTAATTTTTTTTTTTTTTTTTTTTTTTTTAACAATAGCCAAAATACCCCTGACGTGACTAAGTTGTACTTTTCCCGCTAAGCAGGACTCAAAAGACAATAACCCTATTTCTCACTCTCCATTCGACATGGTCCATAGATTGTACGGAGGAATTTTATTGTCGGAAGTCCATTGAATGGTCTAATTTCATTGTAGTTAAAAAATGATGTACACATTCGATGGCACTGTGTTGAAAAATATATAATATTGGCACGAACTTTTGTAGAAGAATCTACATATCATTCATTACATGTTTATTCTTGGTTGTATTGGTCATTTTGTGGTAGTCAGATTTTTGCATTTGAGAGGGTGAACAAGGGCATTGCGTTGGCTTATAAAACGTATTTCATAAATTGGAGAGGAGAATGAGATGAAATGTTTTTCCTTTTCTAGTAACTTCACATTTCAATAAAACTTTAAGGTGAAAATTATTGTAAGATTAAACATAGTTTTCAAGAGTATTAAAATGGAAGTTGAAGAATTTTATAATTTTCAAAAAATAAAATAAAAATTCATTTTTGAAACTAAATGCATGGTAATTCAAACTTAGGTTGTTTATGTGATAAGCCATGCAAATGACCATTATGCTAAACAACACAATTGCTTGTTGAAAAATGGAAATAAAACCATTTTAAACTTCAAATAACTTCACCTCTTAAACTAAAATTGAATTTATGCTTTGGGCTATCATTTCTTACGTGGGTCAAGCCTCGAAGACTCGTCTCTTGACTAGGCTTAAACATACAATGCTAAGAGACAAAATTTTAGGATATTATAATATCACATCGTTAATATACGTTGATGGGTTGTATTGCATAATGTAATGTGAAAGGGATCATTTCAATATTCTCTTGTGTCTTTACTAGATTTTCTTTAAATACCTGTGTGCTATTTACTAATTACTAATAAGTAATAACGAAACTTAAGTAAAGTTACTCACATAAATACACTCAATCTGTTAGATGGTAGCTGGGATAACATAAATGCCAATAGTTGGGATTCTAGACTTAGGGGGGTGTCCCCAACTCAGATTTGAATGAATTTGAAAAATTCACATAAATTTAGGTGTCATCAACTCAAATTTTAATAGAATTTATTGAAATTTAAGTGTCCCCAACTCGAATTTAAATAGATTCTTTAGAAATTTAGGTGTCAACATTAATTTGAGAGCAAGTTTCTCGTCAAGACATAATTTGGTTTTAAAAAAAAAAAAAATAGACTTGAAATGTTATGATGAAATTTTAAATTTTTTTCAAAATTTAAAGTTGACACAATTGAGGAGATGAAAATATAATTTTTAATAAAAAGACCACAAATTCAATGAAATCCATAAGAATCTATTAAAATCTATGATATAGAAATCTATTAAAATCTTATCAAATATGTCAAATTCTATTAAATTCCATGAAATTTATAAAAATTTATAAATTTTAAGAAATCTATTAAAATCTGAGTTGAGGATACCCCTCTTAGTTGGCACAATTAATGTACTTAATTTTTTTGATAGGATATTGTATGTGCTCTGAGCATCACAATGATGGACAAACTAACATCAACATGTAGCGCGATGAAAACCCTGGCAACGCACACTGTCTTAAAACCGATCTCAACCACGCTAAAGATTTTTCAATGAAAGGCAATTAAAAATACGGGTTAGTGGTCTATACAAAAAAAAAAATTGAGAGATGCGTGAAAAAGAAGACGCGTGTTGGATTAAAAGATCTATTGACTGAATCCCGTGTGTGCCTCTCCGTCATACCCTGATTTCACACCAGACACCAGCTCTCCATCTAGTCTCTTACCCTGCCCCGTTTTCGCTAGGTCAGCTCATAATTTATTTCTAGGAGGTACTCTTATCGTCACACCTTCTTACCCCTCCTAGAATATATGAGTTATAATGTATTTATAAAATATGTACTTCTCCATTAGCTCTAATTTTGTGGAATTGCACCATTTCCGAGCATATGTAATGTTCGCCCGTTATCGTCTTTGCATGCATGTAAAAAGTGTCCTCACCGTTGACCAAGAACGGATCCAGGTATTTAGTCCGTGGGGACTGAAATATATTAAAGTCAATGCAATAAAATTTATATATAACATAAAAAGTCATTAAAATGATATTATTTAGTGAAGTTGTTCCCAACGAGGTTTTGATATATAAAATTCATCTATAATAGAATCTACATCAATTTTTTCAGCAAGTTCTCGTTCAATAAATAGTGCCATACAATCAGCTAGAAAGTCATCCTCCATTTTGTTCCGAAGATCAGTCTTCACATGTTTCATTGCAGAAAATGACCGCTCAGTTGTCGCAGTAGAAACATGTAATGTCAAAACAAGACGAATCAATCTAGTCACCATAATGTAACTAGCTGATCTTCCACTCTCAGTTAACTGTTGGCATAACTCAACAAGTGTAGATACTTGAAACTGAGGATCGCGCTTCATTTCTAGCTCATATTGTCGCAACTCATATTCCAAACTACGAATATCTTGCATTGAAAAATCTGTAGGATAAAACTTCTCTGCTAGTGAGCAAATATCAAGACTGTTAAATGATTTATATGAACCTATAGGATCCAAAGCGACACTGAGAGAAAGGAGTTCAACTGCTGTCTCATTAAATCTTGTATCTAACTCCATCAGTACAAAATTTATCACTTCATTGAAAACATCGAAGTGATAATGATGCTCAACTGTAGTTTGATCTCGAGAACGACCAATTCTATACAAACCATCTAGATCAGGTATGACAATATCGTTTCTTGAGCAAAAACTATTCACTCTTTGGAGAAATTCTTCCCAGTCAGCATCTCTCAATTTCTGAAGAAGTTCTTTTGTAGTTGATACAAATCTTATAGCAGATAAGATGTCTAGAGATTTTCTTTGAAGTGTTTGACAAAGAACATCAGATATGTTCATAATGTCATGCATTAAATGCAAGATAAATACAAATTCATACCTTGTCAAGTTTTTGTAAGTGCCACAGGCTTCAGCTCGAGATCTTGCGTTTGAAGAATGTTGAGTAAGATATTCAAGTACATTGCAAGTTGTAGCGTACATATCTATCAAACTCTTTATGGAGTCATAATGAGAACTCCAACGAGTAGCTCCTGATCGTTGCAAATTACCCATTTGATTAGCACCACTCCCAGACTTACGCTCTCCAGTAGCCAACATTCGCTCAATTTCTATTGTTTGAGCAGTTTGCAACTCATTAATACGCTTAGGAGATGAAGTAATAATATTGATAACATTATCCAAATGAGAAAAGAATTCCCAAATAGCACCAACTTCTTTAGCTGCAGAAACCAATGTTAACTGCAATCGGTGGGCAAAACAATGAACATAGTATGCATATGGACAATCTCGAAGAAATAATGCATGAAGTCCATTCCAAGCACCGCGCATGTTACTTGCACCATCATACCCTTGGCTTCTCATTTTTTCTATCTGAAGGTCGTGTTGAGCAAGAACATCAGAAATTTCATTTTTTAGATTCAATGATGTGGTGTCACTTACACTTTTGATCGCAAAGAACCGTTCTCTCAAAATACCATGCTTGTCCACAAACCTTAGGATAATGGCCATTTGCTCTCGTTTAGATGCATCTTGTGCTTCATCGACAAGAATATAAAAACATTTATTCCCAATTTCTTCACGAATCATTTGTCGTACCCTATTGGCCATAATGTGCAAAATTTATTTTTGAATACTTGGAGCAATGTATTGAGCATTTTTTGGAGCATTATCCAGTACAACTTTATCAATTTCAATATTCATTTCTGCCAACAACTTTACCATTTGAAGAAAATTCTCCCGATTCAAGGAAGATGAAGATTCGTTGTGACCTCTGAAGGCACAACCTTGAAGTGCTAACCATCAAACACTTATGATTGAAGTTTTTAGACGCAAACGACGTCTTTGCACTTCCTCCCTCGATACTACATGCATTGCCTTGTCAATATGTTGAGACGGTCGCATTAAATCTTGCGCTCTTGTCTCACACATGTTATGATGTGATGCACCAACATGAGTAAGAAATGTACATTTTGCTCCTTCATTAACTCTCTTCTACTTATTATATCAATGGCTGACCAATGCTGAACAATTTGGTGAATTACCACCATTCTGAAAAAGAAAGCAGTAAAAACAGTATGCCCTATCCGTTGTAGGCGAATACTCCAACCAAGGAAACTGGCTAAACCATTTCTTTTGAAATCGGCGAGACTGAGTTTTTTCTGTTGTCTTTGGATATTCTGAAAGTATTGGTTGATAAGGCCCAACCTTTAGATATGCCACTCTAATCTCATCTCGCAGATTAACATGCTGTTCAAATATTTGATTTCTTTTTCCTGGATCTCGTTCAATAATAATAGACGGTTGCAATTCATGATTTGAAGTTGAAGGATGTACGATTTCTAGAGATTAAATTGGATGAAGTTGCAAGGTAGGAATTGAGGGTTGATCTTCGGTCAATATATCAGAAGGTGTACTTTCACTAGATTGGCATGCCTTTTTAAAAAATAAAAATAATGTCTTTTTTCTCTTGGCAGAAGCTTGACCTTCCATTTGTAAATTCTAGAACAAAAATTAACAATCTATCAATAATCCACAAATAGGCCGGCAAGGCACAACAATTTAATTTAATCCAAAAATACACAACAATTCAATAATATACCTACAAAGCAACGAAATAGGCCGGCAAGGCACAACAGTTCAATAATAAAAAGACAAATCATTAAAAATAAGCCGGCAAGGCAACAAAAAATTAATGACACGATTGCAAGAGAATTAGCAAAATACCTGTAAGGTTGTAGGGGTATTTTTCTGTACTTTTCCTCACGTTGGCCGTTGGCCGTTGGCCGTTGCCCGTTGATTTGTTCCTATACAATAAAATATATTATTCAATCGCTATACATAATACATTAAAAAAAAATTATATTATTCAAGTATTCAACAGATTTGTTGACCACATGATGAATCCATCAGTTATTCAAGTATTCAACATATTTATTACTCAAGTATTCAACAGATTGATCATGTGGTTATGAATCTGGGCTATATCCTAAAAAAAAAATTTTTTACTTGTAATTATGAATCTGGGCTGGGCCTGATAAGGGCTGTAGTCAAGCCCAGCCCTCCTTACATCCGCCAATGCAGTTGACCGATAATTATTTATATGGGTATTTTTGAACAAATGATGCCCAATTCGAAATTTGTGGTTATGTGGATCTAGAGAGAGTTACGAAGTTCAAATACTATCGTCGTTATATCAACGGTACAAAATTTTCATACATGCAATAATATTTTTGAATCAGGGATGAGCTTTTTGTTAAGATCGAAGACTTGTACAAATCAGCCACTGTTCTAATGAAGCTGAGGACTGATCTCGAACATTCATTAAGTCTAGGGTTGAGCTAACAAACTTCATTTGTCCATATCAAATTTTGTTATATGTGGAAATGTCTCAAATTTCATTTCCTAGAATTTAGGAATTGTACAAGTTAGTTAGACATGTAAACAAATGAATGGTTGATATTTACTTTGCCATGAATCTAACTCAAACCCCATCTGTGAAGTTAGATAAGAACAACTTTCTATTATGGAAAAATATGATTATGCCTATCATCAAATGTCATAATCTTGAGGGATTTATGCTTGGGGACAAAAAAGTGTCCACCATAATTTCTTTGTACTCAAATTGTTACCAATGAAGGAGAAAGTGTTGAGATGTCACCAAATATGGAATACAGCAAGTGGACATCAACATATCAATTACTGATGGGCTAGTTATACTAATCTATGACTCCAGAAATTAATTGCTGTGAGTGTAATGGGATGCTCCAACTCAAACAAGCTGTGGAGTGCAGTGAATGAGAGCTATGGTATATTGAATAGATATAGGGTTACATTTCTTAGTGGTGAACTCCAAAGAACCAGGAAGGGGTCAATGTCAATTGATCAATATCTTACCCCAGTGAAGCAATTAGCTGATAACCTGGAAATTGCTGGCAAAACTATTGCTCATGAAGACTTGATGACTCAAGTTCTAGCTGGCTTGGATGAAGAATACATACCCATAGTGGTGTTGTTGATCAGAAATAGTTTTTTGGTATGAACTTACATTAATGCTCATGACTTTTGAAAACAGACTTGAGCATCTAAATGTTGTTATAAATGGTATGAGCACAATAAACATCAGTCAAGCCTTTAGAAATTTGGCTTAAAGAACTGGTTTTAACAACAATAGACCACCAGGCCAAGCAAATATGGCAGATCCTCTAACTTTAGAGAAAGAAGAAAGAACAGAGGTTGATGATGTAGATCTAATGAGCAGCAAAGTCTATGTCAAATCTGTGGAATAGGCAATCACTCTGCTTCTTAGTGTTTCAATATATATGATGAAAGGTACTTGGGTAGCAGACCAAGCAATCTAAACAACAACAATAACTCATCACCATCAGCCTTTGTTGCATCTCCAAGCTTAGTTGTAGATCCTTCTTGGTTTGCAGACACTGGGGCAACTCATCATGTTATAGCAGAGAAGGATAATCTCACCATAGCCAAAGAGTATAATGGTAAGGAAAAATTAATAGTTGGTAATGGAAATTCAATGCACATTGCACATATTGGAACTAGATGTCTACCTGCTTTGAATGATAAATCCATACTACTGAAAAATCTAGTACATGTGCCTGCTGTTAAGAAAAACTTAATGAATTTATCACAATTGATTACTGATAATAATGCCTTTATGGAATTTTATCCTACATCCTGTGTTGTTAAGGATCAGCTAACGAAGAAGGTCATGCTGCAAGTGATGCTTAAGGAAGGGTTGTATCAGCTGGAGTTCCCAAGTCAATCCATCAACACCCTATCAAACCAATCAGGTCATCAATACAACCTCAAAAACACTACATTCACCATCAGTTCTAGTTCTGGAAACACTCCAGTTCATGTTGAGTCATTAAAATCTAAGTTAGATGTTTGGCACGAATTGGACATCCTTCAAAAAATGTATTGTCTCAAGTTCTTAACCAATGTAATGAAAAGTTCAAAAATAATAAAATTATTTCCTTTTATGATGCTTGTCAATATGGAAAATCCCACACTCTTCCTTTCCATTCATCAACATCACATGTTATTGCTCCACTTGACCTAATCCACACTGATGTATGGAAACCAGCACCCATTAATTCTACTTCTAATTTTAGATACTACATTATGTTTGTGGATGATTATAGTAGATACACTTGGATATACCCAATGGGATACAAGTCTGAAGCTGCAAGCATGTTTGTTCAATTTAAAAGAATTATAGAAAATAAGTGATGCAAGCCAGAGCTACGGACCGGCTAGCAAGGACTCGATACATATTCCTGTGGGAACATTAATGAGATCAAGAGCCAAGAAGATCAAGAAAGACATACAATGTCTTGTTCAAGCTACGTGGGCCGAAACCGATATGAAAAACACGACACCAACCTTCAAAACGAGTATGACAAATGAAGTGACAACTTTGGTACATATGATTCGAGCTAAGGACGATCTTGAAGGCATATCAGAGACTAATGGAAGGTTGGATGACCAAAATACGCGTGAAACAAAGTTTGGAGGTCAAAGTACGGATTGAGCAAATATTTGCCTGAGTGATCGCCCAGGCAAAAGAGGTGAGCGATTGCCTCACCACCTAATTCCAAAACAGTAATGTTTTGGTTCTATTGGGCGATCACCCAGGCTTATTGTGAGAGAAAATTCAAATTTGGTATTTTAGTTCCCATTTTTTTTTATTAGAACTCTATTTTTTTAGTTTTTAATTATTTCCAAATTAGATTAAGATTTCTTTGATGTTTACTATATAAACACATTTCATTGTAAACAAGAACGTGACTTTTATTTTGAGAGATTAATTAAAAAGTGAGGATTCACTTTTCTTCCGAGTTCTTAATTGAACAACCTAAAACTCATCAAAGATTTCACAAACCTTTGTGGTGTTCATAACTTTGATTCTTTGATTCAAGAAATCATCGAGTCAAGTTTTTACGACCAGATTTTAGCTTTCTTGGGGTTCATATCAATTCTTTTGTGGGTTCCAATATTCAATTCTTCGTAGGTTCGCATCAGTAAGCTTGAGAGAAAAATTAAAGTTATACAATTAGATTGGGGAGGAGAGTTTAGAACCTTTGCACACATAGCATCAGTGTCAGGAATTAAGCTGAAGCGTTCATGTCCATACACCTCAACACAAAAATGGAAGGGATGAAAAAAAAATCTAGGCATGTAACAGAAACAAGGCTTAAACTTCTAACTCAAGCAAAAATGTCCTTACACTATTAGTAGGAGTCATTTCAAACTACCACTCACCTCATAAATAGAATGCCTACAAACACACTAAAGCTGAAATCACCTTTTCAAGCCCTATACAAAAAAAATGTTGATTACAAGTCATTAAAAATCTTTGGGTGTGCTTGTTTTCCTTGCTTAAGACTTTATCAAAAACATAAGTTTAGCTTCCATTCTTTGAAATGTGTATTTCTAAGGGTGAGTGAATCACATAAAGAGTACAAATGCCTCAGTCTACTAGGAAGAATCTATAGATCCAGGCATGTAGTGTTTAATGAACTAGAGTTCCCTTTCAAAGATGGATTTCTAAACAAAAAGGTCAGTCCCAAAAATGAAGAAACAATCATTTCCTAGCTACCTTTTTTACACTGAATTTGGTTATGATAAAACCAATCACTCTCCAAATGATACAACTCATCCTGTTGCATCTTTACCTGCAGACCCTTCTTCAAACAAGTCAGGTAATTTACTCGTGATAATACTGATCAACATAATCTTGAAGTATTAGATAGAAATGAGGAATCAGAAAAACTTGATAGAAATAATGAAGTTCACCATGAGAAGATGTTGAAGACAATACGGAAATGAATCAAAAGAGAATAGAAACACCTATTGAGCATCCTATGATTACCAGAAGTAAAGTAGGTGTGAAACCAAAAGTGTATACAGAATAGGCCATTGAGTATATGGAGAAGCAAAGAAAACCTGAACCATTGAGTGTATCAGAGACTATGTTAGACATAATGTGGAGGAATGTGATGTCAAATTTTAATTAACTCGCAAGTGTACGAATCTATTGGAATATAGATAAGTAAAAACGAGGTCGATCCCACAGAGACTGCTACGAGGAAGGTGTAACTTAATCCCAATTAACTGTTATTCTAGTCTAGTTGAGTCGAAAAGATTTGTTGTTGAAATTATTTAACTAAAAGACTAAAGAAGTATGCTAAAAAGATGAATTGAGAATTCAAATTGTGTAAAAGGCCAAGGTTTCGGAATCCACCATTGTCTAACTTAGCAATCATCCAATCATTCATTAATTCCCAAAAAACACACACGACAATACGAAATCAATCTATTGTCGTCCCTAAAGATTTATCAATTAAGTCCAGAAAAAGAAGATCTAATATAGGCTCCCCTTATGCTTCAAACATAAATCACTTAAGCATTTTTCATATCAAATTTCAATTGAAAGAAGACAAAGAATCAAAGATCACCTAAGCATTCCATGTATCCCAATATGAATAAAAGAAGATGAAAAATCAAAAGAAATTAATAGAACCATTTAAGCATCAAGCACGGATTAATTAAACCAAGATCTAACTATCAAAAATACATGATATTTAAGATGAAAGAAATCATGTTTAATTAATTTAATTAAGAACAAGCCATAAACGTTAAAGCTCTTAAGAAGGAATTAGATGAATAACGGAATAATCACTTAATCAAAACAAGGTTTCATCGTCTACCTTGGATAAAGAAAACTAGAAGAACATGATTACACTAAGAAAACAATAAATGATAAAACCCGGCATGGATTCAAGGAGAAGAAATCTTTGAAGAAGTCTTGATAGTCGAGAGGTCTTGTTGTCTTGATCTCTTCCGTCTTCTCTTCCGTCTTCTCTTGATTTGCTCTCCAAAAATCCAACACGTGTTATGAGAATGTATCTCATATTTATACTACTCATATTGTCCTACAAAATATCCCAAGAAGACCTAAAAACTCGTTCAAAACGTTTCCAAGTTGAATTGGGACTCAAAAAAGGAAAGAAAATAAAACGAAAAATCCGCAGCCGGATTTGGCCTGGGCGAACGCCCAGGCTATTCCCGGGCGTTCGCCCAGGAGGTTTTTTTGGTCTCTGCTTGTTGATTCAAGTGTTGGGCACTCGCCCAGATATAATCCTGGGCGATCGCCCAGCTTATTTTTCCCGGCGGCTGATTTTCAAATGGCCATAACTTCTTGTAGGAAACTCCAAATTGAGATCCGTAAAAAGTGTTGGACTCATAATTCAATTATCTTTCCAATGGTATATCATTTGCCTTGTGGAGATTTTAATATCAAAAGTTGTACTCTAATTTCTCCACATGCTTCGGTAGGTAGTTTCCCAATTTGGTTCTTTGGCTTTCCGGTGTTTGATCCATTGATTAAACTCTTTGTTGTCACTCCAAAACACCTTAAACTTATTGATTTTCCCTTCTTCCTCATCCTCAAATGTTTGGCTCTTGATACTCACTTCAAAAACTCAACTTACTCGTCGATTTCGCCAAATTATTGCTCTTTTCGTCAATTCTTCTCCAATTGTTTACAAACGCGTCCAAAACTGAAATAGAACAATAATATACTAGATAAGTAGAAAATCAACTATATGACGACATAAAAGATTAATTCAAATGCCAAAATAAGTGCATAAAACGCACTTATCAAACACCCCCAAACTAAACCTTTGTTCGTCCTCGAACAAAAACAAAACTAAAATATACTTTAACTAAGCTAATTGAATCCACGAAAATTTGTCAATGTTAACTTCCTTACCCTATGCCTCAGGTTCAAAAATAAAGCAACATTATTAGAAGGATATCAAACAACAGCAAAAAAATTTTCACTTATCCGATGTTCGACCTTGTGTGAGTGTGTGAATAACCAAACATTGAACTTATGCATGTATTAGACCATGACCAATATTGTGTTGTTGATATTTTAGCAATCCCGAACCCTTTGTAGTCATTTATTCCTTACACCTCTCGTAAGTTATCACACTTCTAAAGCTTTTCTCTCAAGTCCCGAGGTGTTCTAGCGAAATTGGTTTCTATTGATCATTACAATGCTCTTTCTTTTCAACAAAAGTGGTAAAACTTAGCACTTGTATTCTGAGAATTAGGATGGTGAGAGATTTCTAAATTCTCTTCTTCAGTCTCCAAGGTTCTAATCTAGCAATCCTTTCTGAGCACTTCTACTCTTTTTATTTATTCAACTCCTGTTAACAGTCTTACATCCTGTGCAATACTTCTCTTTCACTAGCTTTCTGTGTGACCCTTGTAGCGAGCTTTGGGTCGATGACTCCCAAGTCAGATGACCATAGGGCACCAGGTTTGAAATACCCTAGCAGACTTAATTGCTCGAGTCTCACAGGCTAATAGAGAAGTGAAGATGTAGATTTATAAATGTCGCTCTCTTTTTTTTTTTTTTCTTTTTTCTTGTTTTATAAACAGGACTCATGTAGCGAGCTTTGGGCCGATGATTCCCAAGTCAGATGACCATAGGGCACCAGGTTTTAAGATACCCTTACAGGCTTAATTGCTCGAGTCAGATATTTTATTTAAATTTATCAGCTGCGAGTAGTGCTCAGTTTAGATTCCTTGACTATAACCCATTCAACCAAAGATGAGACCCACAAAACCCAAACCATCAAAAGTCCTAGAACAAAAGTAGTAACTTTAACACCCCCAAACTGTTCTCAAAACAGTTTAGTCACTAGCTCTAAGAATGTAGGAACGGAATGTTTCATCATGGTACTCAGTCAATAATATCAACACAAACACTCAAGTCATGTCTCCAATAAACGATAAGTCAATAGTGGCTATGTGCTTCCTTAATCAGGTCTAACATAGATAAGTAATCAGATAAAAGAATGAGTTCACGTGTTGTCTAATAGTCGACTAAAAATGTGCTCAATGTTGAACAGACATCATCATTGGCGGTAGGATATTCAACAGCAACCAGACAAATATTTTTTTTTATCAAAGCCATTTTAGTTACACAGACCAGAATGATAAGCAAATCAGAGGTTCTTAAGTAGCATGATTATCAAAGCCATTTTAGTTACACAGACCAGAATGATAAGCAAATCAGAGGTTCTTAAGTAGCATGATATTTTTTAACCCACCCCCAAACAAAAACCTTACATTGTCCCCAATGTAAGTATAACATAAAGCACAGAGTAGGAGGGAAAAGAGCAGTTACTCCCCAGGGATAGATGTGGAGAAGAAGCATCTGGCAGGTTGAAAGATGTGGAACACCGTGGACACCGCAGGATCAGTTGCACAAAAGCAGCCCTAAAAGAAAAACAGAGAAGCAACAAACAAAAACAACAAAAACAATATTTTTTTTTTTTTTTTTTTTTGTGTTTTTTTTTTGTTTTTTTTTTGTGTCTTTTTTTTGTTTTTTTTTTTTTTTTTTTTTTTTTTTATCAAAAACCCGATTTTCAAGGAGGAAGGGTAGGATCACCCAAATCAATTTTCTCCTCCCCCTCGCGAGAGTGAAACTCCAAGTATGGTTTTAAACGTTGGCCATTAACTTTAAACAAATCACCATTTTTTGGGTTTTCAACCTCAACAGCACCATGGGGATAAACAGTGACAACAATAAAAGGACCTGACCATCGGGAATGTAGCTTACCTGGAAACAAATGCAGGCGAGAATTATATAAAAGTACTTTCTGACCTGTACTAAATGATTTTCTGACTATGTGCTTGTCATGAAAGACCTTCATTTTGTTCTTGTAAATCTTAGCATTCTCATAAGCATCGTTTCGAATTTCTTCAAGTTCAGCCACCTGCAATTTTCTTTTTGACCCTGCTTCCTGCATATCAAAATTGAATTTCTTAATGGCCCAATAAGCACGATGCTCCAACTCAACCGGAAGGTGACAGGCTTTCCCATACACCAATCTATAAGGGGACATGCTAATGGGTGTTTTAAAAGCTGTCCTATATGCCCATAAAGCATCAGTGAGTCGTAGAGACCAATCTTTCCTATCAGGTCGAACTGTTTTCTCCAAAATATTTTTGATTTCTCAATTTGAGACCTCTACCTGACCACTAGTTTGTGGGTGATATGGGGTGGCAACCTTATGTGTGATGGAGTATTTTGCTAGAAGGGTTTGAAAATGTTTATTGCAAAAATGAGATCCCCCATCACTGATAATGGCTCGTGGAGTGCCAAAGCGAGAGAAAATATTGCTTTTCAAGAATGCCACGACGCTTTTGCGATCATTGGTCTTACAAGGAATTGCCTCAACCCACTTGGAAACATAATCGACACCCACTAATATGTAAAGATACCCAAAAGATGGAGGAAAAGGTCCCATGAAATCAATCCCCCAGACATCAAAGATTTCAATTACGAGAATAGGATTAAGTGGCATCATATTTCTTTTTGAAATGCTTCCCATGCGTTGACACCTGTCACATGCAGAACAGAAAACATGAGTGTCACGAAAGAGAGTAGGCCAATAAAAACCACATTGTAAGATTTTAGCAGTAGTCTTTTTCGCACTGAAGTGGCCCCCACAAGCTTGGTCATGACAAAAGGAGAGAACACTGTTGAATTCACTTTCTGGGACACATCTCCTTATAATTTGATCAGCACAATACTTAAACAAATAAGGATCGTCCCAAAAGAAATTCCTCACTTCAGCTAGGAACTTAGTTCTATCCTGTCGAGTCCAATGTTCTGGAATTTTGCCTGCAACAAGATAATTAACAATATCAGCAAACCAAGGCACAACATCAATATTCATGAGTTGCTAATCTGGAAACAACTCATTTAATGGTAGTTCATCCTGCACAGAGTCAAGCACAATTCGAGATAAGTGGTCAGCCACAACATTTTCAGAACCCTTTTTGTCCCTAAATTCAATATCAAATTCTTGCAAAAGCAAGACCCACCTAATCAATCTAGGTTTAGCATCTTTCTTAGTGAGGAGATATTTGAGGGCAGCATGGTCAGAAAAGATAATCACTTTACACCCTACAAGATAAGATCGAAATTTATCTAAAGCAAATACAACCGCTAGCATTTCTTTCTCTGTAGTAGAATAATTTAATTGTGCATCATTAAGAGTTCTACTAGCATAGTAAATAACAGAAGGCAACCGATCTAATCTCTGTCCTAAAACTGCTCCTATAGCATAATCAGATGCATCACACATAAGTTCAAAAGGCAAAGTCCAATCAGGTGGTCGAATAACAGGTGCAGTTGTCAACACTTTCTTAAGATGTTCAAAAGCCTCTAAGCATGAATCATTAAAGATAAAAGATACATCCTTAACAAGTAAATTGCATAAAGGTCTAGAGATTTTACTAAAATCTTGAATGAACCGTCTATAAAAACCAGCATGCCCAAGGAATGATCTTACTTCTTTCACAGATTTTGGAGGTGGAAGATTGGAGATAAGATCAACCTTGGCTTTGTCAACCTCAATACCATTGCTAGAAATAATGTGGCCAAGAACAATACCTTGTTTCACCATGAAGTGACATTTCTCTCAATTTAGTACTAAATTCTTTTCCTCACATCTCTGCAAAACTAAGGTTAGATGGCGCAAACAATCATCAAATGAGTCACCATACACAGAGAAATCATCCATAAACACCTCAAGAAACCTCTCAACCATGTCAGAAAATATACTAAGCATGCATCTTTGAAAGGTAGCAGGTGCATTACACAAACCAAACGGCATTCGTCTATATGCAAAGGTTCCAAAAGGACAAGTGAAAGTAGTTTTCTCTTGATCTTCTGGAGCTATGGAAATTTGATTGTAACCCGAATAACCATCTAAGAAACAATAATAATCATGCCCTGCTAGTCTATCAAGCATTTGATCAATGAATGGAAGAGGGAAGTGATCTTTTCTAGTGACTAAGTTCAATTTCCTATAGTCAATGCACACACGCCATCCTGTAGTTACTCTAGTTGGAACCAATTCATTGTTTGCATTAGTAACTACAGTGATACCTGATTTTTTTGGGACAACATGCACAGGACTTACCCATTTGCTATCAGAAATAGGATAGATAATTCCAGCGTCTAACAACTTAAGGACTTCAGTTCTCACAACATCTTTCATGTTAGGATTTAACCTACGTTGCATCTCCCTAGTTGACCTAGAATTTTCCTCAAGATGAATATAATGCATGCAATCCGCAGGATTAATACCTATTATGTCAGCAATGGTCCATCCTAACGCCTCTTTATGTTCAGTTAAAACACCTAACAACTTACCTTTTTGTGCGTCATCAAGGGCAGAAGAGATAATTACAGGTAAAGTTTCTGCCTCTCCTAAGAAGGCATACTGCAAAGTGTCAGGCAATGCTTTGAGCTCTAACTTGGGCGGTTGTTGAACTGATGGGATGTTCTTCTTCTCACTTAGTGGAAGTGGCTCAATTTTTTGTCTCCACTTACTTGTGTCCATGACAGGTGTTGACTCAAGCAACACATTTACCTCATCTATAGCGTTATCAACATCAAAATCTGTACCAAAATGAGTTAGACACATCATTAAAGCATCATCAAAATTAGTTGAAATACAAGAGTCATCAACCAATGCTTCTATCATATCAACATCAGCAACATCCTCGTTGTCATGTGGTTGCTTGTTGACATTGAAGACATTCAATTCAATTGTCATGTTGCCAAAGGACAGCTGCATGACTCCATTCCTGCAATTAATAACAGCATTAGATGTTGCTAGAAAAGGACGACCAAAAATCACAGGAATATGCTTAGTGGAGTCTCGAACAGGTTGAGTATCAAGTACAATAAAATCAACTGGAAAATAAAATTTATCAACCTGTATCAAAACATCCTCAACAATGCCACGAGGTACTTTCACAGATCTATCAGCAAGTTGTAAAATAACAGATGTTGGTTTTAACTCGCCTAGTCCAAGTTGCATGTACACAGAGTAAGGAAGAAGATTGACACTAGCTCCTAAATCTAACAATGCCTTCTCAATTTTATGGTTTCCTATGATGCAAGAGATAGTAGGACAACCTGGATCTTTAAATTTAGGAGGGGTATTGCTTTGAATTATTGAGCTAACCTGTTCAGTTAAAAATGCCTTTTTACGTACATGTAATTGTCTCTTTTTAGTACATAGGTCCTTCAAAAATTTAGCATAGGCAGGAACTTGCTTAATAGCATCAAGTAAAGGGATATTTATGCTTACCTGCTTGAAGATGTCCATCATGTCACTGATAGAATTACCTTGCTTTACCTTTGTCAGCCTCTGAGGAAATGGGGCTTTTGGGATATAGGATGGCTCATTGTCTTCTTTGTGAGCTTCTTGGACTGAATCATCAGTTGAGGTATTACCTGGAGAAATTAATTGAGGTGTGTGTTGCTTTGAAAAATCCACTTTGTTGTCAACCAGTTTGCCCCGTCTCAAAGTCATGATGGCCTTAGCCTCTTCATGTTGGTTGCTTGAATCTGTTCCAATATTGTGCACCCCTTTAGGATTAGGAAATGGCTGACTAGGGAATTTACCTTTTTCAATGGTTGTTGCCAGCTGTTGTACTGATGAAGCCAGTTGCCCCATCATGTTCTCCATATTGGAAATGGATTGTGCCTGTGAGTTCTGGCTAGTGCGCACTTCCTTCTTGAATTCAGTGATGGTGTGATTCTGATGCTCCAAAGCAGCTTGTGTAGCTTTTGTCAAGTTTTGAATTGCCTCCTCCCATGGTTTAGGCTGTGAGAAGTTTTGGTTGAACTGTCTAGGCTGCTGAGGGGCTTGACCTGCTGTGTTATCCTGTTGACTACCCTGTGACCAAGAAAAATTGGGGTGGTCCCTCCAACCTGGGTTATAGGTGTTGGAGTAAGGATTGTAAGGAGGCTTCCTCATCATGTTGAGGGCATTAGCTTGCTCAGCACCTGCTTCTGGTTCTGTAGGAGTCTTGGCTGTCAATGAGGTTAATTTGCGCGAGATGTCCTCTATCATGCATTTGACTTCCTTGATTTCTGAGCTAGGTTCACTGCTACGAATTTCATAGATACCCCTTTTCTTTGGTTCAGTTCTAGAGGATCTGCTCCGCTGTTGTGAATTGTCAGCTTGCTTTTGAAAGAAGGTCTAGATCTCTGTAGCATTCTTAGACATAAGCTCTCCACCGCTTGTGGCCATCAACCATTCTTGAATATGTGGTAGCAAGCCCTCCAAAAAGTATTGGCATAAATGCCATTTTTCATAGCCATGATGTGGACATTTCATGAGGAGCCCGTTGAATCTCTCCCAAGTTTCATAGAATGGTTCATCGTCTCTTTGCACAAACTCTGAAACTTCCCTGCGAATAGCATTAGTTTTGTGAACTGGAAAATATTTGTTCAAAAATTTAGCAACCATTTGTTCCCAAGATGTGATACTATTTGCAGGCAATGTATTAAACCAAGATCTAGATCTATCTTTCAGAGAAAAAGGAAATAGACGAAGTTTAACATTATCAGGGGAAACATTCTCATATTTAAATGTCTCACATACAGCATAAAAGTCAGTCAAATGATTATAAGGTTCTTCACTATCTAAACCATAGAAAGATGGAAGACAGTTAAGCACACTCGGTTTAAGCTCAAAATTCCTAGCTGTGACTTGAGGGTATTGTATGCATGAGGTGCTCAAGTTAGCTAATGGACTAAAATAGTCACTGAAAGGTCTCTCCTCAATTTCATCCCCCATAACTACTACTGCTTCGGTTCCTCCAATCTTATCTAAGTTGGTAGGTCGAGATCTCTGGGGAAAAGTTCTTTCTATCTCACTATCTAGAGGCTCTAGCTTAATATCCAAAGATCTACGACCAAGCATGCACAATGAAAATCCCCTTTTTTTTTGTATTTAATAAAATAACAAGAAACAAATAAAAGCCTAAATTATAACTAGTCAAAAATAAAATTAACTAAAATTAAATTAACCTTCAGACGCAGTCCCCGGCAACGGTGCCAAAAACTTGATGTCAAATTTTAATTAACTCGCAAGTGTACGAATCTATTGGAATATAGATAAGTAAAAACGAGGTCGATCCCACAGAGACTGCTATGAGGAAGGTGTAACTTAATCCCAATTAACTGTTATTCTAGTCTAGTTGAGTCGAAAAGATTTGTTGTTGAAATTGTTTAACTAAAAGACTAAAGAAGTATGCTAAAAAGATGAATTGAGAATTCAAATTGTGTAAAAGGCCAAGGTTTCGGAATCCACCATTGTCTAACTTAGCAATCATCCAATCATTCATTAATTCCCAAAAAACACACACGACAATACGAAATCAATCTATTGTCGTCCCTAAAGATTTATCAATTAAGTCCAGAAAAAGAAGATCTAATATAGGCTCCCCTTATGCTTCAAACATAAATTACTTAAGCATTTTTCATATCAAATTTCAATTGAAAGAAGACAAAGAATCAAAGATCACCTAAGCATTCCATGTATCCCAATATGAATAAAAGAAGATGAAAAATCAAAAGAAATTAATAGAACCATTTAAGCATCAAGCACGGATTAATTAAACCAAGATCTAACTATCAAAAATACATGATATTTAAGATGAAATAAATCATGTTTAATTAATTTAATTAAGAACAAGCCATAAACGTTAAAGCTCTTAAGAAGGAATTAGATGAATAACGGAATAATCACTTAATCAAAACAAGGTTTCATCGTCTACCTTGGATAAAGAAAACTAGAAAAACATGATTACACTAAGAAAAAAATAAATGATAAAACCCAGCATGGATTCAAGGAGAAGAAATCTTTGAAGAAGTCTTGATAGTCGAGGAGTCTTGTTGTCTTGATCTCTTCCGTCTTCTCTTCCGTCTTCTCTTGATTTGCTCTCCAAAAATCCAACACGTGTTATGAGAATGTATCTCATATTTATACTACTCATATTGTCCTACAAAATATCCCAAGAAGACCTAAAAACTCGTTCAAAACGTTTCCAAGTTGAATTGGGACTCAAAAAAGGAAAGAAAATAAAACGAAAAATCCGCAGCTGGATTTGGCCTGGGCGAACGCCCAGGCTATTCCCGGGCATTCGCCCAGGAGGTTTTTTTGGTCTCTGCTTGTTGATTCAAGTGTTGGGCGCTCGCCTAGATATAAGCCTGGGCGATCGCCCAGCTTATTTTTCCCGGCGGCTGATTTTCAAATGGCCATAACTTCTTGTAGGAAACTCCAAATTGAGATCCGTAAAAAGTGTTGGACTCATAATTCAATTATCTTTCCAATGGTATATCATTTGCCTTGTGGAGATTTTAATATCAAAAGTTGTACTCTAATTTCTCCACATGCTTCGGTAGGTAGTTTCCCAATTTGGTTCTTTGGCTTTCCGGTGTTTGATCCATTGATTAAACTCTTTGTTATCACTCCAAAACACCTTAAACTTATTGATTTTCCCTTCTTCTTCATCCTCAAATGTTTGGCTCTTGATACTCACTTCAAAAACTCAACTTACTCGTCGATTTCACCAAATTATTGCTCTTTTCGTCAATTCTTCTCAAATTGTTTACAAACGCGTCCAAAACTGAAATAGAACAATAATATACTAGATAAGTAGAAAATCAACTATATGACAATATAAAAGATTAATTCAAATGCCAAAATAAGTGCATAAAACGCACTTATCAAACACCCCCAAACTAATCCTTTGTTCGTCCTCGAACAAAAACAAAACTAAAATATACTTTAACTAAGCTAATTGAATCCACGAAAATTTGTCAATGTTAACTTCCGTACCCGATGCCTCAGGTTCAAAAATAAAGCAACATTATTAGAAGGATATCAAACAACAGCAAAAAAATTTTCACTTATCCGATGTTCGACCTTGTGTGAGTGTGTGAATAGCCAAACATTGAACTTATGCATGTATTAGACCATGACCAATATTGTGTTGTTGATATTTTAGCAATCCCGAACCCTTTGTAGTCATTTATTCCTTACACCTCTCGTAAGTTATCACACTTCTAAAGCTTTTCTCTCAAGTCCCGAGGTGTTCTAGCGAAATTGGTTTCTATTGATCATTACAATGCTCTTTCTTTTCAACAAAAGTGGTAAAACTTAGCAATTGTATTCTGAGAATTAGGATGGTGAGAGATTTCTAAATTCTCTTCTTCAGTCTCCAAGGTTCTAATCTAGCAATCCTTTCTGAGCACTTCTACTCTTTTTATTTATTCAACTCCTGTTAACAGTCTTACATCCTGTGCAATACTTCTCTTTCACTAGCTTTCTGTGTGACCCTTGTAGCGAGCTTTGGGTCGATGACTCCCAAGTCAGATGACCATAGGGCACCAGGTTTGAAAATACCCTAGCAGACTTAATTGCTCGAGTCTCACAGGCTAATAGAGAAGTGAAGATGTAGATTTATAAATGTCGCTCTCTTTTTTTTTTCCTTTTTTCTTGTTTTATAAACAGGACTCATGTAGCGAGCTTTGGGCCGATGACTCCCAAGTCAGATGACCATAGGGCACCAGGTTTTAAGATACCCTTACAGGCTTAATTGCTCGAGTCAGATATTTTATTTAAATTTATCAGCTGCGAGTAGTGCTCAGTTTAGATTCCTTGACTATAACCCATTCAACCAAAGATGAGACCCACAAAACCCAAACCATCAAAAGTCCTAGAACAAAAGTAGTAACTTTAACACCCCCAAACTGTTCTCAAAACAGTTTAGTCACTAGCTCTAAGAATGTAGGAACGGAATGTTTCATCATGGTACTCAGTCAATAATATCAACACAAACACTCAAGTCATGTCTCCAATAAACGATAAGTCAATAGTGGCTATGTGCTTCCTTAATCAGGTCTAACATAGATAAGTAATCAGATAAAAGAATGAGTTCACGTGTTGTCTAATAGTCGACTAAAAATGTGCTCAATGTTGAACAGACATCATCATTGGCGGTAGGATATTCAACAGCAACCAGACAAATATTTTTTTTTATAAAAGCCATTTTAGTTACACAGACCAGAATGATAAGCAAATCAGAGGTTCTTAAGTAGCATGATTATCAAAGCCATTTTAGTTACACAGACCAAAATGATAAGCAAATCAGAGGTTCTTAAGTAGCATGATATTTTTTAACCCACCCCCAAACAAAAACCTTACATTGTCCCCAATGTAAGTATAACATAAAGCACAGAGTAGGAGGGAAAAGAGCAGTTACTCTCCAGGGATAGATGTGGAGAAGAAGCATCTGGCAGGTTGAAATATGTGGAACACCGTGGACACCGCAGGATCAGTTGCACAAAAGCAGCCCTAAAAGAAAAACAGAGAAACAACAAACAAAAACAACGAAAACAAAATTTTTTTTTTTTTTTTTGTGTTTTTTTTTTTCGTTTTTTTTTTTTTGTGTTTTTTTTTTTTGTTTTTTGTTTTTTTTATCAAAAACCCGATTTTCAAGGAGGAAGGGTAGGATCACCCAAATCAATTTCCTCCTCCCCCTCGCGAGAGTGAAACTCCAAGTATGGTTTTAAACGTTGGCCATTAACTTTAAACAAATCACCATTTTTTGGGTTTTCAACCTCAACAGCACCATGGGGATAAACAGTGACAACAATAAAAGGGCCTGACCATCGGGAATGTAGCTTACCTGGAAACAAATGCAGGCAAGAATTATATAAAAGTACTTTCTGACCTGTACTAAATGATTTTCTGACTATGTGCTTGTCATGAAAGACCTTCATTTTGTGCTTGTAAATCTTAGCATTCTCATAAGCATCGTTTCGAATTTCTTCAAGTTCAGCCACCTGCAATTTTCTTTTTGACCCTGCTTCCTGCATATCAAAATTGAATTTCTTAATGGCCCAATAAGCACGATGCTCCAACTCAACCGGAAGGTGACAGGCTTTCCCATACACCAATCTATAAGGGGACATGCCAATGGGTGTTTTAAAAGCTGTCATATATGCCCATAAAGCATCAGTGAGTCGTAGAGACCAATCTTTCCTATCAGGTCGAACTGTTTTCTCCAAAATATTTTTGATTTCTCGATTTGAGACCTCTACCTGACCACTAGTTTGTGGGTGATATGGGGTGGCAACCTTATGTGTGATGGAGTATTTTACTAGAAGGGTTTGAAAATGTTTATTGCAAAAATGAGATCCCCCATCACTGATAATGGCTCGTGGAGTGCCAAAGCGAGAGAAAATATTGCTTTTCAAGAATGCCACGATGCTTTTGTGATCATTGGTCTTACAAGGAATTGCCTCAACCCACTTGGAAACATAATCGACACCCACTAATATGTAAAGATACCCAAAAGATGGAGGAAAAGGTCCCATGAAATCAATCCCCCAGACATCAAAGATTTCAATTACGAGAATAGGATTAAGTGGTATCATATTTCTTTTTGAAATGCTTCCCATGCGTTGACACCTGTCACATGCAGAATAGAAAACATGAGTGTCACGAAAGAGAGTAGGCCAATAAAAACCACATTGTAAGATTTTAGCAGTAGTCTTTTTAGCACTGAAGTGGCCCCCACAAGCTTGGTCATGACAAAAGGAGAGAACACTGTTGAATTCACTTTCTGGGACACATCTCCTTATAATTTGATCAGCACAATACTTAAACAAATAAGGATCGTCCCAAAAGAAATTCCTCACTTCAGCTAGGAACTTAGTTCTATCCTGTCGAGTCCAATGTTCTGGAATTTTGCCTGTAACAAGATAATTAACAATATCAGCAAACCAAGGCACAACATCAATATTCATGAGTTGCTCATCTGGAAACAACTCATTTAATGGTAGTTCATCCTGCACAGAGTCAAGCACAATTCGAGATAAGTGGTCAGCCACAACATTTTCAGAACCCTTTTTGTCCCTAAATTCAATATCAAATTCTTGCAAAAGCAAGACCCACCTAATCAATCTAGGTTTAGCATCTTTCTTAGTGAGGAGATATTTGAGGGCAGCATGGTCAGAAAAGATAATCACTTTACACCCTACAAGATAAGATCGAAATTTATCTAAAGCAAATACAACCGCTAGCATTTCTTTCTCTGTAGTAGAATAATTTAATTGTGCATCATTAAGAGTTCTACTAGCATAGTAAATAACAGAAGGCAACCGATCTAATCTCTGTCCTAAAACTGCTCCTATAGCATAATCAGATGCATCACACATAAGTTCAAAAGGCAAAGTCCAATCAGGTGGTCGAATAACAGGTGCAGTTGTCAACACTTTCTTAAGATGTTCAAAAGCCTCTAAGCATGAATCATTAAAGATAAAAGATACATCCTTAACAAGTAAATTGCATAAAGGTCTAGAGATTTTACTAAAATCTTGAATGAACCGTCTATAAAAACCAGCATGCCCAAGGAATGATCTTACTTCTTTCACAGATTTTGGAGGTGGAAGATTGGAGATAAGATCAACCTTGGCTTTGTCAACCTCAATACCATTGCTAGAAATAATGTGGCCAAGAACAATACCTTGTTTCACCATGAAGTGACATTTCTCCCAATTTAGTACTAAATTCTTTTCCTCACATCTCTGCAAAACTAAGGTTAGATGGCGCAAACAATCATCAAATGAGTCACCATACACAGAGAAATCATCCATAAACACCTCAAGAAACCTCTCAACCATGTCAGAAAATATACTAAGCATGCATCTTTGAAAGGTAGCAGGTGCATTACACAAACCAAACGGCATTCGTCTATATGCAAAGGTTCCAAAAGGACAAGTGAAAGTAGTTTTCTCTTGATCTTCTGGAGCTATGGGAATTTGATTGTAACCCGAATAACCATCTAAGAAACAATAATAATCATGCCCTGCTAGTCTATCAAGCATTTGATCAATGAATGGAAGAGGGAAGTGATCTTTTCTAGTGACTAAGTTCAATTTCCTATAGTCAATGCACACACGCCATCCTGTAGTTACTCTAGTTGGAACCAATTCATTGTTTGCATTAGTAACTACAGTGATACCTGATTTTTTTGGGACAACATGCACAGGACTTACCCATTTGCTATCAGAAATAGGATAGATAATTCCAGCGTCTAACAACTTAAGGACTTCAGTTCTCACAACATCTTTCATGTTAGGATTTAACCTACGTTGCATCTCCCTAGTTGACCTAGAATTTTCCTCAAGATGAATATAATGCATGCAATCCGCAGGATTAATACCTATTATGTCAGCAATGGTCCATCCTAACGCCTCTTTATGTTCAGTTAAAACACCTAACAACTTACCTTTTTGTGCGTCATCAAGGGCAGAAGAGATAATTACAGGTAAAGTTTCTGCCTCTCCTAAGAAGGCATACTGCAAAGTGTCAGGCAATGCTTTGAGCTCTAACTTGGGCGGTTGTTGAACTGATGGGATGTTCTTCTTCTCACTTAGTGGAAGTGGCTCAATTTTTTGTCTCCACTTACTTGTGTCCATGACAGGTGTTGACTCAAGCAACACATTTACCTCATCTATAGCGTTATCAACATCAAAATCTGTACCAAAATGAGTTAGACACATCATTAAAGCATCATCAAAATTAGTTGAAATACAAGAGTCATCAACCAATGCTTCTATCATATCAACATCAGCAACATCCTCGTTGTCATGTGGTTGCTTGTTGACATTGAAGACATTCAATTCAATTGTCATGTTGCCAAAGGACAGCTGCATGACTCCATTCCTGCAATTAATAACAGCATTAGATGTTGCTAGAAAAGGACGACCAAAAATCACAGGAATATGCTTAGTGGAGTCTCGAACAGGTTGAGTATCAAGTACAATAAAATCAACTGGAAAATAAAATTTATCAACCTGTATCAAAACATCCTCAACAATGCCACGAGGTACTTTCACAGATCTATCAGCAAGTTGTAAAATAACAGATGTTGGTTTTAACTCGCCTAGTCCAAGTTGCATGTACACAGAGTAAGGAAAAAGATTGACACTAGCTCCTAAATCTAACAATGCCTTCTCAATTTTATGGTTTCCTATGATGCAAGAGATAGTAGGACAACCTGGATCTTTAAATTTAGGAGGGGTATTGCTTTGAATTATTGAGCTAACCTGTTCAGTTAAAAATGCCTTTTTACGTACATGTAATTGTCTCTTTTTAGTACATAGGTCCTTCAAAAATTTAGCATAGGCAGGAACTTGCTTAATAGCATCAAGTAAAGGGATATTTATGCTTACCTGCTTGAAGATGTCCATCATGTCACTGATAGAATTACCTTGCTTTACCTTTGTCAGCCTCTGAGGAAATGGGGCTTTTGGGATATAGGATGGCTCATTGTCTTCTTTGTGAGCTTCTTGGACTGAATCATCAGTTGAGGTATTACCTGGAGAAATTAATTGAGGTGTGTGTTGCTTTGAAAAATCCACTTTGTTGTCAACCAGTTTGCCCCGTCTCAAAGTCATGATGGCCTTAGCCTCTTCATGTTGGTTGCTTGAATCTGTTCCAATATTGTGCACCCCTTTAGGATTAGGAAATGGCTGACTAGGGAATTTACCTTTTTCAATGGTTGTTGCCAGCTGTTGTACTGATGAAGCCAGTTGCCCCATCATGTTCTCCATATTGGAAATGGATTGTGCCTGTGAGTTCTGGCTAGTGCGCACTTCCTTCTTGAATTCAGTGATGGTGTGATTCTGATGCTCCAAAGCAGCTTGTGTAGCTTTTGTCAAGTTTTGAATTGCCTCCTCCCATGGTTTAGGCTGTGAGAAGTTTTAGTTGAACTGTCTAGGCTGCTGAGGGGCTTGACCTGCTGTGTTATCCTGTTGACTACCCTGTGACCAAGAAAAATTGGGGTGGTCCCTCCAACCTGGGTTATAGGTGTTGGAGTAAGGATTGTAAGGAGGCTTCCTCATCATGTTGAGGGCATTAGCTTGCTCAGCACCTGCTTCTGGTTCTGTAGGAGTCTTGGCTGTCAATGAGGTCAATTTGCGCGAGATGTCCTCTATCATGCATTTGACTTCCTTGATTTCTGAGCTAGGTTCACTGCTACGAATTTCATAGATACCCCTTTTCTTTGGTTCAGTTCTAGAGGATCTGCTCCGCTGTTGTGAATTGTCAGCTTGCTTTTGAAAGAAGGTCCAGATCTCTGTAGCATTCTTAGACATAAGCTCTCCACCGCTTGTGGCCATCAACCATTCTTGAATATGTGGTAGCAAGCCCTCCAAAAAGTATTGGCATAAATGCCATTTTTCATAGCCGTGATGTGGACATTTCATGAGGAGCCCGTTGAATCTCTCCCAAGTTTCATAGAATGGTTCATCGTCTCTTTGCACAAACTCTGAAACTTCCCTGCGAATAGCATTAGTTTTGTGAACTGGAAAATATTTGTTCAAAAATTTAGCAACCATTTGTTCCCAAGATGTGATACTATTTGCAGGCAATGTATTAAACCAAGATCTAGATCTATCTTTCAGAGAAAAAGGAAATAGACGAAGTTTAACATTATCAGGGGAAACATTCTCATATTTAAATGTCTCACATACAGCATAAAAGTCAGTCAAATGATTATAAGGTTCTTCACTATCTAAACCATAGAAAGATGGAAGACAGTTAAGCACACTCGGTTTAAGCTCAAAATTCCTAGCTGTGACTTGAGGGTATTGTATGCATGAGGTGCTCAAGTTAGCTAATGGACTAAAATAGTCACTGAAAGGTCTCTCCTCAATTTCATCCCCCATAACTACTACTGCTTCGGTTCCTCCAATCTTATCTAAGTTGGTAGGTCGAGATCTCTGGTGAAAAGTTCTTTCTATCTCACTATCTAGAGGCTCTAGCTTAATATCCAAAGATCTACGACCAAGCATGCACAATGAAAATCCCCTTTTTTTTTGTTTTTAATAAAATAACAAGAAACAAATAAAAGCCTAAATTATAACTAGTCAAAAATAAAATTAACTAAAATTAAATTAACCTTCAGACGCAGTCCCCGGCAACGGTGCCAAAAACTTGATGTCAAATTTTAATTAACTCGCAAGTGTACGAATCTATTGGAATATAGATAAGTAAAAACGAGGTCGATCCCACAGAGACTGCTATGAGGAAGGTGTAACTTAATCCCAATTAACTGTTATTCTAGTCTAGTTGAGTCGAAAAGATTTGTTGTTGAAATTGTTTAACTAAAAGACTAAAGAAGTATGCTAAAAAGATGAATTGAGAATTCAAATTGTGTAAAAGGCCAAGGTTTCGGAATCCACCATTGTCTAACTTAGCAATCATCCAATCATTTATTAATTCCCAAAAAACACACACGACAATACGAAATCAATCTATTGTCGTCCCTAAAGATTTATCAATTAAGTCCAGAAAAAGAAGATCTAATATAGGCTCCCCTTATGCTTCAAACATAAATTACTTAAGCATTTTTCATATCAAATTTCAATTGAAAGAAGACAAAGAATCAAAGATCACCTAAGCATTCCATGTATCCCAATATGAATAAAAGAAGATGAAAAATCAAAAGAAATTAATAGAACCATTTAAGCATCAAGCACGGATTAATTAAACCAAGATCTAACTATCAAAAATACATGATATTTAAGATGAAATAAATCATGTTTAATTAATTTAATTAAGAACAAGCCATAAACGTTAAAGCTCTTAAGAAGGAATTAGATAAATAACGGAATAATCACTTAATCAAAACAAGGTTTCATCGTCTACCTTGGATAAAGAAAACTAGAAGAACATGATTACACTAAGAAAACAATAAATGATAAAACCGGGTATGGATTCAAGGAGAAGAAATCTTTGAAGAAGTCTTGATAGTCGAGGAGTCTTGTTGTCTTGATCTCTTCCGTCTTCTCTTGATTTGCTCTCCAAAAATCCAACACGTGTTATGAGAATGTATCTCATATTTATACTACTCATATTGTCCTACAAAATATCCCAAGAAGACCTAAAAACTCGTTCAAAACGTTTCCAAGTTGAATTGGGACTCAAAAAAGGAAAGAAAATAAAATGAAAAATCCGCAGCCGGATTTGGCCTGGGCGAACGCCCAGGCTATTCCCGGGCGTTCGCCTAGGAGGTTTTTTTGGTCTCTGCTTGTTGATTCAAGTGTTGGGCGCTCGCCCAGATATAAGCCTGGGCGATCGCCCAGCTTATTTTTTCCGGCGGCTGATTTTCAAATGGCCATAACTTCTTGTAAGAAACTCCAAATTGAGATCCATAAAAAGTGTTGGACTCGTAATTCAATTATCTTTCCAATGGTATATCATTTTCCTTGTGGAGATTTTAATATCAAAAGTTGTACTCTAATTTCTCCACATGTTTCGGTAGGTAGTTTCCCAATTTGGTTCTTTGGCTTTCTGGTGTTTGATCTATTGATTAAACTCTTTGTTGTCACTCCAAAACACCTTAAACTTATTGATTTTCCCTTCTTCCTCATCCTCAAATGTTTGGCTCTTGATACTCACTTCAAAAACTCAACTTACTCGTCGATTTCGCCAAATTATTGCTCTTTTCGTCAATTCTTCTCCAATTGTTTACAAACGCGTCCAAAACTGAAATAGAACAATAATATACTAGATAAGTAGAAAATCAACTATATGACGACATAAAAGATTAATTCAAATGCCAAAATAAGTGCATAAAACGTACTTATCAGAATGCAATGAAAGAAAATTTTGATGCTTTAGTAAAAAATAAGACTTGGAAAGCCTCGTCAACATTTAAATTAATAGTCAACAAGTGAGTGTACATAGTTAAATATATTATTGGAGAAAAGATAGAAAGATTTAAGGCTAGGCTGGTTGCAAAGGAGTTCATCCAAACCCCTGGAATATACTTTAATGAGACCTTTAGTCCTATGATTAAGTCATCAACACTGAGAATTATCTTAACAGTTGTGTCAAAAGATTTGGATATAAGGAAGATTTACATTAACAATGCTATCATCAATGGTAAACTTGAAGAAACAGTGTACATGAAACAACCAGAAGGCTTTATTGATAGAACAAAACCAACCTATGTTTACAGTTTAGAAAAGGCTTTGTATGGACTTAGGCAAGCTCCAAGAGCATGGTATGAGAAGTTAAGCCCCACACTGATAAACTGAAAGTTCAAACAGTCCAAAGTTGACAATTCATTGTTCTATTTTGTAAGAGATAAACAAATTGTATTTGCACTTATATATGTAGATGATATAGTTTAGGAAATGACAGTGCTCTACTTCAAAAATTCATTGATCAATTAAATGTTAGCTTTGCTTTGAAAGACACGAGCTCACTTCAACAGTTTTTAGGGATTGAAGTACATAGATGCACTTTAAGTCTACATCTTACTCAAACAAAATATATAACAAGCTTGCTGAGGAAATTTGATTACCAACATTTGAAACCTTGCAAAACTTATATAGCACTTGGTAAAATGCTGTCAAAAAATGAATGGAAGCTAATGGAAAATCCTTTAGTATACAGAAGTGCAATAGGAGGTTTACAATATATGTCACACTCTAGACTTGACATCACCTTTGCTGTAAACAAAGCAAGTCAGTTCTTACAGATTCGTACTGATGCTCACTAAAAGGCACTAAAAAGAATTTTCAGATATCTAAAAGGAACAATTGGTTAAGGCTTGATTATTAAAAGATTTGACAATTTAGATATAATGGACTATGCTGATGCTGATTGGGCTTCTTGTCCAGAAAATAGAAGATCAACAGCAGGTTACTGTGTGTAGCTAGGAGACAGTTTAATAACATGGTCTTCAAATAAACAACATGTAGTGGTTATATCAAGTACAAAAGTGGAATACAGAGCTTTGGCTCATGCAACATTTGAGATAACTTGGGTGCAATCACTGTTCAAGGAACTAAATCTTCCTCAAAAAATCAATTTCTATTCCATGGTGTGATAATCTTCCTCAATGATGCCCAGTTCAAAATTTATGGTTATGTGGATCTAGAGAGGTTTACGAAGTTCGAAGACTATCGTCTTTAAATCAACGGTACAGAATTTTCGTACATGCACTAATATTTTCGAATCAGGGATGAGCTTTTTGTTAAGATTGAAGACTAGGACTAATCAACTATTGTTCTACTAAAGTTGAGGACTGATCTGGAACATTCATTAAGTATAGGGTTGAGCTAACAAACTTCATTTGTCTATATCAGATTCTTTTATATGTGGAAATAACTTAGAATTTTGTTTCCTAGAATTTAGGAATTGTACAAGTTAGACACATGTAAATAAGTGAATGGTTGATATAGAATGTATTCATAGTGTATGTATTACATTGAGATAGTTTCTTTGTTTATATAAAACCAGCAACAACAATGAAATGAATTAAAGCTTTTAGTTATCAGCATATTTTTCGTTCAAAATTTAACTCTTTTCTTCTTTTGGCTTTCTCGACGGTCCAAATAAAGCTGATCATGTGTAATGTGCACTAACGACCCTCACCACTGGACGACTATTTGTATTGGACAATAGCAACAAACTCCGAAAAGTTTGCCTATTGTGAAATGTGTCTCCACACTTCGAACATCTTCAATTAGAGTTGCACTCTCTATTAAACCGTATCTTTCATGTTGGTGGTTGCCCAAATTGTCTTCTAACCTTCAGAGGCAGAATCTTCCATAACAGCAGTTCAAGTGGAACCATTACTGCACCTCATTGTCGACTAGATGTATCATTTCGATGTAAGCCACTCTCCAGTACTTTTTCTTGTAAAATCTAGAACAAAGGGCAGAAAGTTCAACACTAAAAGTAATGGAAACCCTCGTTGCATGCAACCAAAGGATATGTTTTACGTCAAATTGACGACAAGTGCAGGTCATGTGATCGAGGTCCATATTGCAAGTCTCGGGTCCAATGCCCACTACAAATTTTTTCTCATCTACTCAGAAGACTGACATATCCCTACCGACATCAAATGTCGTGTGCATTTCATCATCGATCTTCAGTGCCACGCGAGCTACCACTTCATTGCCACATTTCATCGCTCGAAGAACCATGTTTTAAGAAAGGATTGAATACTTTCAACCAAAGAAGTAATGGAAAGTTTGTGTTTATCTTTCAGCAACGAATTCAATGACTCTGCATTATTTGACGTCATTATGTTGCACCAATGTCCTGCTAAGTGTGCTCTCATTCATATGTGGTACCCCAGTTTGTTTCAATATCCCAAAACTCCATTGTACATGCAACCAATTTGAGCCATCCAGAATTCAAAATCTTGAAATTGGTAGGCATTGGCAATTACTTAGAATGGCCTCGAGTACCTAGAATTGTCAAAACATGTCTTCATGTTATCATCTAGATGCCACCTGTGGTGACCTTGTTGCGCAAGGAGATACACCTCATCCACTGTCCTGACTATGCTGGGGTATTGATTAGAAATGAATGTAAGACCTTTCGAGTCAAGAATCTGCCCATTCAATTGTGTCAAGAAGCAGTGCCACGAAGTAGAGTTCTTTGAATCTCCTACGCCCTATGCAAGGTGCTATGTTTAGATGTTGACGTCCTGACATGTGTCTAGTAATAGAGTGCCCCAATATTTTTCCTTCAAATGTGTCTCATCCATATATATATACAATTCCAATGGACGAGAAGAGGTACAAGAACTTGTTGCTCATATTAGTGTGAATCTATGCAATTGCATCTGTGTTGTTCTTCTCTAAGACGTAGCAGTACAACAACATCTTCTGGAAATCATCCTCTGGCGTACTCTTCATAATATTGTAGGCCACCTCATGTGTCATCCATGCCTTATTGTATTTAACTACCAATATCAGCATTGTGTCCTGCCTTTTAAAATCACGTATGTATTCTAACAAACACATGGGGTTCGTACTTGAGAACCTTAAACGTGTCTGATTGTCCAATTCTAAATATGTGTACCTCTCATTTAAGTTTACTTATACCCAAACCAATGTAAGGTTGATTGGACTCAAATTCTTCACATTGAACTAGAAGTTCTTGGTTTTGATGTGTAGAGTTTCGACTTCAGCTCCAGCTTATTGTAATATATTTAATTAAAGCTGATGTCCACTTTACAGAATAGGTATAAGCATCTGTTGTAGGCCCATCAGATATACACGAGCTACTCGTCAGTAAGCTCATCAGATACACATAGCCTCTTTCCATAGGCAGACGAAACCTCGACCATAGGAGCAGTGTCATTCGACATATCGTTACCTCGGGGTCTATTAGAGGAATGTGTAGGGTCTCTGTTGGCAGGTGAATTTGTACTCCTGATGAAACACCCCAAATTTTCTTAACCCTAAAGGTCACTAAAAATCTTAAACTATAAATTGACACTCAAAATAAAATTTTTTGAATCCTTGAATGGTTTTAAAATTCATGTGCAGCGAAAAAATAACAAGCGCGCAAGGAAAACTAAAAAGGACTTCCAAATCTTCAAAGATTTGCTGACAACACTAGATATCTCCAAAACAAATCTGACCCACTTAATGTGCTCAAAAAAATTTTTTTTTTTAATTGTAAATACTTGACACCTTGCGGAACAACATACCAACAATCTAGAGCTTAACCAACTCGTTTATTATATGAAATACATGGCCAAAGTAGCCTAAAAATCTAAGTCTTGTACAATTGACGCTTTCTGGGAAACGGTTATAATAAACTCATACGACGTGAATTTTAAGAGATTCCAAATCTACTAATAAACAACTTATAAATCTATCAAATGCCACTAATTTGACTTAAAATTTCACATTTTATAGGAAGTTATGATATTTTGAAATCAAGGGCAGAATACTGGAAATTTCAATACATAAGCTTAAATTTCAACTCTGATTTCCAAATTGGCGGGATAAACATAAAATCAGTTTTGCTCCAATTTACATCATTAAAACCTAGTCAAACATTGTACTTCAACTTACATATAAAAAGACTCGATTATATCTACCCCCAAAACATAATAAACATAAATATTTTTTTTTACTGTCGCTACTTTACATCGTCGCACCGCTGTCAAGCATATCATTTGAAGAGTAATTAATTTTAGAGTGTGAGATTTTCAAAAGAAACAATCAGTAGTAATTATACATGCATATGAGAAAATTATATGTAATCATAAATGCAACATACCATACTTTGAAACATACTTAAGGAACACGTGAAATTCGTAGCCGACACCACATAATTTCTTAAGTGATTACATTCCATCACTAACATTCTTAAATGATTATTTTCAATCACTAACATTCTAGCTGATTACTTTCAATCATCGACATAATGCTCCATCGTAAAACATTTAACATGGCATATGTCGTAATATTTTCTCAAGTTTAAAAATCATGAAATTTTATATAAATTATGTAGTATAAGAACTATCATGAAATTTTAGTTTTTCTGTTAGAAGTTGAATTGGTAGATAAAATGTGGATGCAGCTTCCTTGAAATAAATATGCACTTTTCCAAAAATCAAACCCACATGCTTGCCTTTTTTATTACAAAATTCTAGTAACGTAGGAAAGTTTAAAGATAGAAAATGGAGAGAAATATGTACTATTTTGGGGAAGTTAAATATGAGGTATATGGACTAAATTTTCTTAGAGAAACAAAGGCTATTGAAAGCTAAAAATGAAGGATTAATAAGTGGATTTTTTCTGGGAAATGTTATGAAGAAGAAACAAGGCTAAGGTTCCTGCTGCTCGCCAAAAATCTGGAGAGAAAATAGATTGAAAGCTGAAATTTTTGGGTTTGAAAAATGAAGGGAAATTTTGGACTTAAAGTGGCCGAATTCTGGAAAGCAAAATGAAGAAAAGATGATGTCATTTTGAGGTTGAATTAGTGAGGGGAAAAAAAGATCTTGGAGGGGTCGAATTTTGGAGAAGATCTGAGGGGAAAACAGTTAATTTGTGGGCTGAAAAGTGAGGGAAAAATGGGGTTGAAGGGGGACCAAAATCTGGGACATTTTGTTTTTTTTGGAGAAAATAGAAGTTAGTTTGGTGGTTGAAAAGTGAGGAAAAATGGGGAGATTTTGGGGCACTTAGCTGATCATTGAGGGGACAGTTTTCAAGTGGAAGTGGGGGGAGGGGAAATTATTGACTGAAAATGGATCAAGGGAGTGGTTTTTCTTGTAGGTTGGGGTCGGTTTTGGAAGTAGCCAGATGGGCAGATTATTTTCTAAACTTTGGGCTGAAATCAACTGGGTTTTGGGCTAATCACGGGTAACCGATTTTGGCTTCAAGCGGGGCAATTTTCTTGACTAAAAAACTGGACTAGCATTGGCCAAAATTAATGTTTAACATTTGCTTGGTTTTTAATTTAAATGGTTGGCCAAAATTAACTCATAAAATTTTATTGGATATAAGAAAATTAATGATACTTGGTGATAAAATCATATTCTATAATCGTTAAATAAAATTTAAAGCAAACGCATGCAGAATTTAGCGTGACTAAATCTTTTAAATCATAATAAGAAGTTCATAGTTACGGTAAGAAATAAAAATTTTATTATCATGAAATTAAAAGATGAAAAAAAATTTGGTCGCTACAATTCTCCTCATTTAAAATAATTTCGTACTTAGAATTTAACTAACTTGGTTTACGACGTTTGGATACTTAGCTAAGACATCTTCTTCTTTTTGTCATGTGACCCCATCCTCTTCTTATCTACCCCACTTTTCTTTGTTTTAGTTAACATGGTATGCAGTATAATTATTTTAAGAATTACTAATTAAATATTCTCTTTTGTATAATCTCAGGAAAACCGTGATATAAATGATGGATAAGAGTTGGATGCGACTTGGTAATAGATTAAGTAATGAATATTTAGACGGAGTTAATTCATTTATAAATGTAGCAAAACTATATGTGAACGAGAACAATGAGGTCCATGTCGAAATTGTCAAAATGCATTCTTTCAATTATTAGATGTGGTTGAGTCTCATTTATATATCTCTGGAATCTCAACAAGTTATGAGAGATGGATTTTTCATGGAGAAGAACTTGAGATTGATAAAGAGGGTGATGAAATAAATACATATGAATTGGAAGAAAACGAAGATGATGATGAGATGAATACTATGTTAGAAGATCATTGTGCTCCCATGTCATTTGAAGCTGACCAACCCCAGACTAAGGAAGAAGATGGAAGGAATCATAATTCCTCACCTCAAATGCATAATAAAGAGAGTAACAAGTTTGTAGGGATGTTGAATGAAGCACAACGCCCATTGTTTCCTAGTTGTAAATTATCATTATTGAACTTTGTGGTGAAGTTGATGCACATAAAAATTCTTAATCAATGGAGTAACAAATCTTTTAATATGTTGTTGGAATTACTGAAGACGTTTTTCTAGAAGATACTGCGTTACCAAAATCAACTTACGAAGCCAAAAAAATGCTAAGTGAGTTGGGATTGGGTTATAAGGCTATTCATGCATGCAAGTATGATTGTGCATTATTTTGGAAAGAGCATAAATTTTCTATGAGGTGCCCAAAATGTGACGAACCACGTTATAAACCCAATTTGGGCAAGGGGAAGAATGTGCCTCAAAAAGTGTTGCAATATTTTCTGTTGAAAACAAGATTACAGAGACTATTCATATCAAGACACACAGCAATAGATATGAGATGGCACACAGAAAGACGAGTTGAAGTAGAAGGTGTTCTAAGACATCCAGCTGACGATGAAGCATGGAAAGAATTTGATAAGTTACATCCAGAATTTATGCGAGATCTCCACAATGTTAGGTTGGGTCTCGCAACAGATGGCTTCAATCCATTTGGCAACATGCATCATTCCTATAGCATGTGGCCTGTCATTCTTGTGCAATACAATATGCCGCAATGGAAGTGCATGAAAGAACTGTTTATGATGACGTCACTCTTAATTCCAGGGCCACATGCACTTGGAAGAGATATCAATGTTTATTTGAGACCTTTAGTAGATGAATTAAAAGAATTATGGAGAGTTGGTTTTGACACATTTGATGCTTATAGTGGTCAAATATTTTCTATGCGTGCAGCTATAATGTGGACTATTAATGATTTTCCTGCATATGGAAATCTATCTGGATGGAGCACTAAGGGGTACAAAGGTTATCCAACATGCAATGAGAATACTTCTTCACAAAGGTTACGTAATAAAATATGTTTTATGGGTCATCGACGTTATTTGCCACCCAACCATCTTTGGAGAAAAAGTAAATTACATGATGGTAAATGAGAATTACGACCACCACCAAACAAATTATCAGGAGATGATATTTTCAAGTAATTAGAGGTTTTAAAGTACGGAAAGCCTAGAAAGCACCCAAATAATAAAGATAGAAAAAGGAAAACGAACTCCGAATGAGTTAAATTAGACAAAAAAAAAAAAGCATTTTTTTTAGTTGGAGTATTGGTCTAAATTGAAAATAAGACACAATTTAAATATGATGCATATTAAGAAGAACGTGTGTGATAATATTGTTGGGACATTGTTGAATATTGAAGGAAAGACAAAAGATATGGATAAAGCTAGATTGGATTTGTAGGATATGAAGATTAGAAAGGAATTGCATTTACAACCAACACATGGTAGTGGGTTTTTGAAACCTCATGCTTCTTATACATTAAAATTGGAAGAAAATTTTTTTTTGTAAGTTCTGAAGTCTGTGAAGTTTTCGGATGGATATGCATCAAATATTTCTAATTGTGTTCGAGAAACTGAAGGCAAAATATCAGGTTTGAAATCTCATGATTGTCATGTGTTGTTACAACAACTTTTTCTAGTTGGAATTCGAAAGTTTTTGCGAAAAGAGGTGTGTAATGCAATTGTAGAGCTTTCTTGATTTTTTCAAAAAATATTTTCAAGAACTTTGAATATAAATGATTTAGAGAAAATGGAAGATGGAATTGTTATAATTTTATGTAAACTTGAAAGAATATTTCCACCAGCATTATTTGATGTCATGGTTCTTTTAGTTGTTCACCTACCTGAGGAAGCAAAACTTGGAGGTCCTGTAGCGTTTAGATGGATGTATCCAATTGAAAGGTAATTACTATTATTGTACACATTTACTTTAAAACTAATCATGTTAAACTTACTATTTACTTATATTTTTTTCATGTAACGTTTGAGGACAAAATATTAGGTCGATATAAGAGTTATGTTAAGATTAAAGTCAAATCCAAATGGTCAATCGCGAAAGCATATATTGTTAATGAGTCTTTGAATTTTTGCTCAATGTATCTCTATGATATTGAAAAAAAAAATTAATCGACCTGAGCACAATGACCATGGTGGGACTCCAACTGCAAGCCTATCAACCTGCTCTCAAAATACAAGACAATTAGGTCGTGTAGAACTAAAGTTACTTTCAAAACAGGAGATTGATAGAGTTCATTGGTATGTTCTAAATAATTGTGATGAAGTTCGACAATATTTAGAGTAAATACTTATTAAACTTTTAACTTATTTGTCTATTAATTAGTAATGGGTTATAATATTTTTCTACATGTTCTATTGTAGTGAGCACATGGAATTGTTGCAACGACAAAATCACAACGATCCAGAACAAAAACAAGAAGAATTGTTCCCTCAATGGCATGTAAGTTATAATGCACCTCTGATTTATTTATTATTTAAACATAACACTAATAACAAAAGTTATATTAATTAGATTTTTATTGGTACAGATAATGAGATTATATAATCAAAAAGATTTAGATGTGAGCAAAGATCTGTACTTATTAGCATGTAAACCGGATTTTAGGGTATTTTCTTTTTCGGATTGTATAGTTCATGGGGTACGATTTCTTGTTATAGATCGAGATAATTGTCGTACAACCCAAAACAGTGGAGTGATGGTGCCAGGAGATTAGAACACTAACTTTTTTGGTGTGTTGTGTGATGTTGTTGAGTTGATATATGTTTTTGACTACCGTATCACATTGTTCCAATGTAATTGTTACGATAATAATCCAAATCAGAAAAGAACCGTGGAAGATTACTATCTTACTTCTATTAATGTAAATAGCAAATGGTATGTGGATGATTCATATATACTTGTCATTCAAGCACAACAAGTATTTTATATGGATGATCTAGTATTGGTCCACAATGGAAGGTAGTGCAAAAAGTGCAACATAGAGGCATATGGAACATTCCAAAAAAAGATGATAATGGTGGTATAGAGCAAGAAATATTCGAGGAAAATGAATCATCAGATATTGTCTGGACAATACAACAAGAAGATCTTGATACTCATGTATGCCATAGAGGAGATGTTGCTCCAGATATTATAGAAAATGTAACACTACAACTTGACATGGAATCAATAAATAAAAATACGAATGAATATTACATGAGAAGATGAGAAATCTCTAAATGGTCAAGATGATAGATGTAATAAATATTAGGGTAATTAGCACAAAACGTCCCTACCTTCCAATTTTTGACATTTTCACCATCACCTACTGGATTTCTTGCGCAAAAGGTCCTTCTGTCCAAAAAACAGTACGAGTCGTACTGCATAGTAAGGACAAATTAGTCCAACCATATTTTTTCACTTATATATATATATATATATATATAGAGAGAGAGAGAGAGAGAGAGAGAGAGAGAAAGAGAGAGAGAGAGAGAGAGAGAGAGAGAGAGAGAGAGAGGGGAAGAAGATGAAGATGAAGATGAAGATGAAGATGAATAAGATGATGAAAATGAAATCATTTGGATTCAAATTCTTTTTTGTTTGATGCTCTTTAATGTGAAGAAGAAGAAAAATGGGGAGAAGTTAAAAAGAAGAAGAAAAAAGTGAAATCATTTTGAACAAAAATAATAATTTTAATGTCATTTAAAATGGAGTTTAGGTTTCTTTTTATTTTCTCTTTTGTAGAAGAAGATGGATATAGAGCAAAATCTGGATTCCGGTGAAATTATTGTGAAGAAGAAGAAGAAGACAAATGGGGAGAAGTTGAAGAAGTATAAGAAGAAGAATGTGAAATTATTTTGAACAAAAATAATCATTTTAATGCCAAATCTTTTTCTGTTTTTCTGGTGCTGTTAATGGAACAAGATTTGTTATGGAACGATGAAGAACTTCAATCTCTTTGCGGCAGAAGATATTTTTTCAATGGTTTTGACAAAAATGAAGAAATAGTGCAATTTTTTGATTTTCTGGTATGTTGTAGTGAGCAAGGACGTTGACAATCGATAATGCAATTAGGTGAAGATGTTAACCACAAATCTTAGAATAGGTAGGGCCGTTATGCACATTAAGAAATGAAAAATAGGGACGATTTATACAAGTTAATCCAAAAGGTAAGGACGTTATACACATTTATATACAAAGGTAGGGATGTTTTCCGCAACGTCAATTACACATCAAAATGCACGATGCACTACGTCCCTACATTTTCTGAAAACATCCCTACCTTTGTTTATAAATGTGCATAACGTCCTTACCTTTTGGATTAACTTGTATAAATCGTCCCTATTTTTCATTTCTTAATGTGCATAACGGCCCTACCTATTCTAAGATTTGTGGTGAACATCCTCACCTAATTGTATTATCAATTGTCAACGTCCTTACTCACTACAACATACCAGAAAATAAAAAAATTGCACTATTCCTTCATTTTTGTCAAAAACCATTGAAAAAATATCTTCTGCCGCAAAGAGATTGAAGTTCTTCATCATTCCATAACAAATCTTGTTCCATTAACAGCACCAGAAAAACAGAAAAAGATTTGGCATTAAAATGATTATTTTTGTTCAAAATAATTTCACTTTCTTCTTCTTATGCTTCTTCAACTTCTCCCCATTTGTATTCTTCTTCTTCTTCACAATAATTTCACCGAAATCCAGATTTTTCTCTATATCCATCTTCTTCTATAAAAGAGAAAATAAAAAGAAACCCAAACTCCATTTTAAATGACATTAAAATTATTATTTTTGTTCAAAATGATTTCACTTTTTTCTTCTTCTTTTTTAACTTCTCCCTATTTTTCTTCTTCTTCACATTAAAGAGTATCAAACAAAGAAGAATTTGAATCCAAATGATTTCATTTTCATCATCATCTTCATCTTCATCTTCTTCCTCCCTCTCTCTCTCTCTCTCTCTATATATATATATATATATATATATATATATATATATATATATATATATATATATATATAAGTGAAAAAATATGGCTGGAATAATTTGCCCTTACTATGAAGTACGAATCATGTTGTTTTTTGGACAGAATGACCTTTTGTGCAAGAAATCCAGTAGGTGAGGGTGAAATTGTCAAAAATTGGAAGGTATGGACGTTTTGCACAATCACTGCAATAGGTAGGGACGTTTTGTACTAATTACCCTAAATATTATAGTGAAGATGATACATGTAATGAATATTACAGTGAAGATGAGAAATCTCTAAATGGTCAATATGATAGTGATGATAGTGACATTGGTAAGTAAAAAATGTTTTATATGTGTTCTATTTGTTTATATAATGTATTTCTATTCTTTGATTAATGACTATTTAAATTTTTCTTTTTTCTATGTAGATTCCAGTACGAATGATGCATTTATTGAGAGTTTATAAGATACTGACAATCGAATGCTCTACATATTGCCAACAACTGGTTGAAAATGTACATGTAGTTATCGTCTTTAGGTTGATTGTTATAATATGTTTCATGAGTTTTATACAATATTGATGAATGGAACATGGTAGTTAACTAATGGCAATGATTGAAAGAATGTGATGCTGTGATGAACTTGTATTTGCACATTTGACGTGAGATTAATAGATTTCAACACCTACCATTTCTTTTCCCCTGTTAGAGGGATTAATATTAACATTTAGTTTGAGTTCTTAGTTTGATAATTAATTAGTTTGTAATCTGGTTGCAATGTAGTTAATAATGTAGTTTGAAGCTATGCTCCACGCACCAGTAAACCAATGCTCGTGTACTAATTTAGTCGTGTTCAATGTTGGTTTGGTTAAAAACTAACCATCCTCATTAATGAAAGAGAGTTTAGTATTTTGTCCTTTACATATATGAAGTTGGACCGAAATTATTTTTCAAGTCTTATATTGGTCAACAGATAAGTATATTACCTATTCTGAAGATATTTGATTGTAAAACAAGAAATTCGCAGCAATGAATTTGGTAGCTAAGACACTGGGCTAAAACTGAAATTTGGCTAATTGTAGTTTAATCTTAACATGACCGAACTGTTTATATATAGTGAATAAATGCTCCTTCATGAACATAAAATGATATAATAAATATCACCAACTTGAAAGTTAAGATTTTATTTGGGCTTGCCTTCCAACTTGAAATTCCATTTAAACAAGCTTATCCCATCCAAAAATTGAGCTTCTGGGGAGAATTTTTTTAGACATTATGCGTTTGAGGATCCAAGCATTTTAGCATTTTTTTTCCCTTCAAGGTTACTTATCTTATTGTTTATGAGCCAAGGAGTTCAATGAAATTGTACAGAGAACACAATTTTGAATTGATTCATGTTAATTTTCAAGATTACAGTTGTGTTGCCTAAGCTTGAATGTCTGATAAACCGAAATCTTCTGTTGTATGTCCCAAATTGCTTTCTTCTGCTTTTCTGCTTTACTCACACACTCACACAAATTAGTGCTGTCGTGAGACTTTCTTGAGTTTTGTGAAACTGTAAATCTATTGATAATTCGAACAGTGGAGAAGATGAAAATGGTGGAGAGCAGTGAAGAAGAATATGATGTCCCATCCATGGAAAGTGTCACCCTGCAGTCCAAGATCGACACCATTTACCAATCCAAGACTAAAAAGAGAATTAGGAAGATTTGTTTTGAGCTTTTGGACTTAAAAGATACAGTCGAGAACTTGTGCAGTAATACACTCACAAAATATTTGGCTTTTTTCAGGATAGCCTTCAAGTTTGTGAAATTAATGATATGGTCTCAACTGAAGTAGAAGATCAAAGGATGCAATTTTTGGATCATATTGATGTTCTTTTGGTGGAACACAAAATAGAAGAGGCAATAGAAGCGATTGAGGCTGAAGAGTGAAGTCATCTAGAGCTAAAAGGATCAGGGTAAGGTTCTGCTGCTGAATCCTCATTTAAGTCTGCTCTATTGAAAAGCAAAACAATGCTTGAGAACCAGCTTATTGAGATCAGCCAACAGTCCTCAGTTGGTATACTAGAACTGAAGAAGGTTTTATCTGGCTTATTAAAGCTTGGGAAAAATCCTTTAGCACATCAATTTTTTTTTGAAATCTTATGGATCCCGCCACCAGAGAAGCATTGAGGATTTTCTTGCATTGTGTCCTGGTTACCTATAAACATATTCCGCCACATTGTCTAACCTTGTGTTCTCAATGATTTCATTGACAACTAAGGAATCTAGTTTGGTGTTTGGTGACAATCATGTCTATAGTAATAGAATTGTTCAATGGGCAGAATGAAAAATTGAATGTCTGGCAAGGTTGGTCAAGGAAAATGCACCATCTTCTAAGACGGTTTCCGCTTTACCTGCAGCTAGTGTATGTGTTCAGGTTTGCATCTCCGCTTTCTACTTTTGCAACTTCATCTGATACTATGTTTGTTGATTGTGGTATGAGGTTCATCTTTGTTGTCAAGGAGATAGTTGAGCAGCTAACTCACTTGTTCATCTTGTATTTTGGTGGAAACATATTGATGATGATTGCTCAACTTTTTGACAAGTATGTTGATTTTTTTATTAAAGCCTTAACTGGCCCCTCTGAAGACGACAATCTTACGGAGCTAAAAGAGCCAGTACCATATAAAGCTGAAACAGATTCTCAACAATTTGCATTATTGGGAACTGCATTTACTATTACTGAAGAACTATTGCCTATGATCCTAAAGATTAGAGTCGTCAACTTCAGAATTCACTGGACAAACTCAGAGATCATTTCTATTGACAATATGTTTTAAGTTTCATTTACTCGAGAGATGGTAAGACCCGATTAGGCGGACAAATATATTTAGATGGAAAAGGAGAAGATCTGATCTGGGACACTGATCTTCTTCCTTCACTGCCATTCCATGCATTATTCGGGAAGCTGCAGCAACTAGCAGCTGTGGCTGGAGATGTTTTACTAGGAAGAGAGAAAATACAAAAAGTTTTGCTAGCCAGGCTAACCGAAACAGTGGTGATGTGGTTATCTCATGAGCAGGAATTTTGGTGTGTTTTAGAGCATGATTCTGCTCCATTCGGTCAGCAGGGTTGTAGCAGTTAATACTTGATATGCATTTCACTGTTGAAATTGCACGTTTTGTGGGTTATTGACTATAACCTTCTCATCAATGTGATATTTTACAGTCCTGTTGAAGAAGCTAAAAGAGGTCGCTCTCCATTATCAATATCTAAGAAAGCTTCCCCAACGCCAAGGTGGCATTATGTTCAAAATGTTCAATTTTTGAGCCACCTAGAGTTATTATGGAAATGATACTTATATTATTATTATTATTTTTTTTATATACAAAATGCTTTTGGATGATTATACTTGTTTGTACCACAATTTCAAAATCCATCTTAGCTCAATTTTTGTGGTGTTACACTACATTAGCGTAATTATGCTCATTTGCAAGCTGAAGTTGAACACATCAATTAATTGGTGCATTCTCTTTTCTATTTAGATTCCAGCACAGAGGATGCATCTACTAAGAGTCGATAAGAAATTGAGGGTACTATGGCACTATCTTTACAAGCTTTAGTATTACAATTTTAAGACAATAATATTATTTATATTTGATTAATTGTACAAACTTTAATGCTATGAGTTACATTTTTCAAATAAATGTGTATCTTTGTAACAATTTTACTGTGATGCAATAAATTTAAAATTTATTGTTGTTGAAAGTATTATGCAATGAAAATATTGTCACAAAATATTATTTACATGTTGTGAAATGGAATACGTGATATATATAAATAATTACAAAATAAATAGTGCAACAATTACATAGCGTTGCAGAAATGTTCCTGCGACAAATTTTCTGTGTTGTAAAATAAATTCAACTACAAATATATATTGTCACATAAACTAATATTCATTGTTACAAAATAATATTTGCAACAATTTTATTTGTTGTAAATTAGAATACACGACATATATAAATAAAGATAAAATAAATTGCACAACTATAAATCGATACGCGACAAACTCTTTGTGTCGCAGAATATATTCAACTCCAAACATAACCTATCATATAAACGAATATCTATTGTCACAAAATAATATTTGCAACAATTTTAAATAGTGTAAAATATAATACGCAACATATATAAATAGTCACAAAATAATTTATGCGACAACTATATTTCGTTGCACAAATGATGATGCGACAAACTCTCTATGTTGCTGAATGAATTTAGCTACACACACAACTTGTTACATAATAAATTATACTACAAACATTGAATATCTTATAATATATCATGCAACGAATCAATTTCATTGTAAAATAAATTACGCGACAAACATGACCTATTATAAAATATATATTACTACAAGCATGTTTTGTTGTAAAATATAATAGATAACAAACGTTATACTTTTAAAATAGTTTTCGCAACAAATATTTTTCCTCGCAAATTTTTTTTTGGAATAAACGTTGCGACAAATTGACTTGTTGCCCTTTTAGTTTTTCGCGACATCTATATATTACAACGACATTATGGCGACAAATATGTTGTTGCTATTTCATTCATTTTACGACAAACAAAAAATGTTGCAAGTTTGCTTATGCGACAACTAGCTAATAGTTGTCGCAAAATACATTCTATAGTGCTCATAGCGCGACAATGCCTGCAAGAAACAGCTTGTTGTCACTAAATTATTTTTGCAACAAAATCTCTATATGAGCGACAACATTTTTTGTCGCAAAATGGGTATTTTTTTGTAGTGCTAGTGGACAATATGTAATTTAACGGCACACGGAATAGTCCCTGGGCGAAAGGCCTATAGAAGAAAGTCCGTGGTCGTTACAATAACTTATATGGCATCATAATCTCTTGCCAATCTAGAAAAATCCACAACAAAATCCATGAAGATCTTCTCCCATTTACACTCAGGTATATCCATTGGATTCAATGGCTCTAACGGTCTACGGTGTTCTACATTTACTTGTTGGCAAACTAAGCACTTAGACATAAATAATGCAATATCTCATTTCATGTTTTTCTATCAACATGTGTTACGTAAAAATTTATACATTTTGATTCTGCTTGGGTGCGAGGCATAAAGAGCAGAATAAGCTTCAAATAAAATCTATTTCTTCAGCCTTTCATCCATAGGTACGCACAGCCAACCTTTAAACAACAAAGCTTGGTCCTCGGCTAATTCAAATCATTTCAGTTTCGACATCAATCCTAATATTTTCCAAAAATGGATCGTCTTTCTAAGCTGCCATAATTTTATTACTAAGTGTCGGCTTTAAAGTCAAACTTACTATAATTGTTGAGCCCGCACTGGCATTGCTAGCACTTCAATCCTTAATTTCTAAAAATCCTTGATCAAGTTATCTTTTTTGTTTACAGTGCAGACAACTGATCCATGTTCTTTCGACTTAAAGCATCCGTGACCACAATAGCCTTACTCAGATGATAGATGATAGTGTAGGCATAGTCCTTCACTAATTTCGACACCATCATTATCTCATGTTCAACTCTTACTGGATGAAGAAATACTTGAAACTCTTTTTGTCGATATAAATCTCACACTTTCTTTCATATAGGTAATGGCGCCAAATCTTCAAGGCGTGAACTACCGCAGCAAGCTAGAGATCATGCGTTGGATAATTCTGCTCATACTATTTCAACTGCCTCGAAATATAGGCTATCATTTTTCTGTGCTGCATCAAAACACAACCCAAACTAAACTTGAACATAACACTGTAAATCACATAACCCTCTGGACCATTGGGTATAGCCAAGAGTGGTGCAAATACTAGCATGTCCTTTATCTCCTGAAAACCAGTTCACATTTCTAGAACCAAACAAACCTAACACCTTTCCGAGTTAACTGGGTCATATGACCTGCTATCTTGGAGAATCATTCCATTAATCGCTGATCATAGTTGGCTAAACCTAGAAAGCTTATCACTTCTTCAACATTCAATAATGTCAACCAATTTGTTACAAATTCATCTTTTAACAGATCAACTTCAATTCAACATGACGTAGAAATCATATTCTGTCCAACCAAAATTCAAATTTCTTGAATTTGGCATACAACTTTTTCATCTACAAAGTCTCCAAAATTGTCTTCAAATGTTCTTGGTGTTGTTGAGGGTTTCTTGAATATATCAGTATGTCATCAATAAACACGATGACAAACCTGTCTAAGTACTGATGTAATTAGTTGAACATTGGGAAACACGTTGGCACAATCATGTACCACTGGCACGTTATCCAATATCGTCTCTTTAGAAGATGTGCCGGTGAAACTCACAAGATATCCTTGACAAGATCTGTTCCTCTCGACTATAAAACCTAAACTATTCACCTCCGGATGACCGAAACACAATTTCTTTCTTCAAACACACAATGTCGCAAGATAATTGCTCAGCCAATCCAAACCCAAGATTATATTAAAATGTTTCATTTCTATCACATTTAGTTCTACTTCTAAGATCAAATCATCAAAATTTATCAGTATTGCCTTCGCTATCTTATATGTGTCTATATTTCCTACTAATGGCATACTACCCTTTGGTACATTAACAATTCATAATCTGTCAATTACACAACAACCAAACTTGGTAAATAATGAAAGAGAACTCACCACGAAAGAGAGAAAATAATATCTTTTACTATTTACTCAATCCTTCAAGAGGAATACAAATATAAAAAAATAAGAGAATTTGGCGCTCGCCACTAAAAAAAGGAAAATCCTACTCAACTAACACTATATGAAGTATAATTGAAATGAAAATCATACTATTGTCAACACTAAAATATTCATTGTTATCTTTACTACCAATTTACCCACTTTCCTCTCGAAAACTAGGTTTCTTGGAAAGTAGGGTCTCGTCATCATCTAAGGAAGGAAGTGGTACATCTTCACAGATGTTCATCTCTGTTGGCACACCATCGACCTCAGAAAACTTGAATGCATCATTACGTTCCTCTTTCCACAATGCAGTCAACTCTATGCAGAAGGCTTCATAATCAATCTTTCGTGGCAGGGTAGGTACAGACGACCTCCATAACTAATCAATCATAAATCATCTCGGCCATATCTTGCCACTTTTCTGGTAATATGTCAATGTAGTGGCGTGAAGCCCATAGACCACTAATGTTAAAACCATGTCACTTTACTTCCATTCATAATACCACCGTCTCCTAGATGTGCTGGCCCATGTCGTGTCTCAGATTCCACTCATATTGCTCATATCGTCTAAAATATTCATCGCTACCTATTGACCTCAACGTACGTGTCTTCATGCAGGATCTCTTAGTTACCATGTCTGTCATATCAATTATGCAACGTTCAATTAGGTGGATGAATTTTAAGGATTAAGTGTCGTTACTCGCCATCGCTGCGCTACGCCAACTCTGAGAAAAAAAAAATTTTGAACTAAATACGGTACACAATACTTAAAATGTGAACTTTAACTCAACAAAATAAAATAAAATAAAATAAAGACAAACGAAGTATAATAAAAAATTTCATTAAGAATTTTCACAAGTCTACGGAAAAGTAAAAGAATGGCTCTAATACCAATATGAAATTGGTAGTCGGCACCATGTAATTTCTTAAGTGATTACCTTCAATCACTACCATTATAGGTGATTACCTTCAATCACCGACATAATGTTCCATCATTAAACATTTAACATGGCATATAAGTTGTGTAATATTTTCTCAAGTTTAAACATTATAAAATCATACTTTGAAACATACTTAAAGAACAACATGAAATTGGTAGTCAGCACCACATAATTTCTTAAGTGATTACCTTCAATCACTAACATTGTAGGTGATTACCTTCAATCATCGACATAATGTTCCATCATTAAACATTTAACATGGCGTATAAGTTGCGTAATATTTTCTCAAGTTTAAACATTATGAAATCATATAAATTATATAGTTTAAGAACTACCTTGAAAGTTTAGATTTTTTGTTGAAGTTGAATTGATAGATAAAATATGGATGCACCTTCCTTGAAATAAATTTGCACGCTTGTCTTTTTTATTACAAAATTCTAGTGTTGTAGGAAAGTTTAAAGAGATTAAAAAGAGAGAATGGAGAGGAAATATGGACTATTTTGGGGGCGGTTAAATATGAGTAATATGCACTAAATTTTCTTAGAAAAACAAAGGCTATTGATGGCCAAAAATAGAGGGTTAATAAATAGATTGTTGCTGTGAAATGTTATGAAGAAGGAACAAAATTGAAGCTCCTGCTATTGGCTGAAAATTTGGAGCAAAAATGGATCAAAAGCTAAAATTTTTGAGACTGGAAAATGAAAGGAAAATTGGACTTAAAGAGACCAAATTCTAGACAGAAAATTGAGGAGGAGATGTTGTGATTTTATGGTTGAATTAGTGATGGAAAATTAGGTCTTGGAGGGGTCAAATTCTGTAGAAAATCTAAGGGGAAAATAGTTAATTTGTAAGCTGAAAGTAAGAAAAATGGCAATGGGGGCCGAAATTTGGGACATTTTTGTGGGAAAAAAGTAGTTGGTTTGGTGGTTGAAAAGTGAGGAGAAATAGAGAAGTTGTGGGACAGTTAGCTGATCATGGAGTGGGAGGTTTTCAAGTGGAAGTGGGGGAGAAATTATTGACTCAAAAATGGATTCAATGGGGGTAGTTTTTTTTTTTTTTTTTTTTTTTTGGCAGGTTGGGTCGATTTTGGAGGCAGCCAAGTAGGCAGATTATTGTCTAAATTTTGGAGTTGAATTCAACTGGATTTTGGGCTAATTACGAGTAAAAAATTTTGGAATAAAAGGTGGCTGATTTTGATTTCAAAAGGAGTAATTTTTCTTGGCTGAAAACTGGACTAGCATGGGTCGAAAATAATGTTTAACGTTTGTTTGATTTTTAATTTAAACGGTTAAATTAATCAAGAAATTAACTAAAGAAAATTTATTCAATTTAAGAAAATTAATGAGGTCCAATGATAAAATCACATTCCATTTCGTCAAATAAAATTTAAAGAAAACATACGCAACATTTAATGTGAATAAATATTTTAAATTGTAATAAGAAGTTCGTAGTGACGCCAATAATTAAAATTTTTAATTTTATGAAATTAAAAGACGAAAAATTTTCTAGCTGCTACACCTGACATCGACTTTTGCAGTTGTATGTACCAATCAAGAGAGTTATTCCATGAACGACTAAACATCGACTTTGAGGGATGGACCGAACTGGATTCTCAACGGAGTATAAATATTCACAGTCTGAACCTCGGTCTCGCCATGGTATATTCAGGTTACATAACTTTTCGTAAAACCATGACGAAATATGTGAGATTCGACAATTTCCAATGGATGTGTGAAATTGTTTAAACATCTTGTGCACGGACATTTAATCATTCCCCTGTCATTTACGTATGGCATAGCCATGTTTATATATAAATGTTTTCAAATCATTCTAAAAATCTGACGATTTTGTGCAATTTCTAATTTTTATCCAACTTTTATCAATATCCATACTTGAAAACTACAATATTTTTTACAAATACAGTAAGGATAGTAGATGGAGATAAAGAAATGAAATAGAAAGAAGATGATTATGGTGAAAAAAGATGGAATTGGAGAAGAATTATGGAGACTGAAATGAAAAAAATTGCAGAAACACATTATAGCAATGTGATGATGGTGAGCTAAAAAAGGAGAATCTATAGCAGTAACATGTGTCGTTTCTATAGATTAAAATGTCTTCACTACATACTACATTACATATTACGAGGAAAGTCATGATTCACGTAACTAATAACATTATCAATATATTTATTGCGACGACAAATGTAGTCGCTATAGATAAAATTGGACGCCAAATTTTCTGTCAATTTTGAGACTTAGTCGCCCCATTGACATGTGCATCTATTGAAAAAGGAGTGTTCAACCTAACAGCTTCCACCATTAATGTTGCTGAAAAATACAATTTTACCCCCCTTATAAAAACATAAAGTGTTGTGCTATATTTTTTTTTTGCTCCCAGACTAAAACGATTGGTAACCATAACATAAAAACTAGATAAATGAAAATTGTTTATTTTCCGGTTCACACTAAGAACCAATTAGCTCAATTGGTAAACGGTTGGTTCATCTCAAACTATTTTTTTGTTTTATTTTTTTAATAATGTGCACTACCTGTAAACGATTCGACTCCATTATCTTTTTTAGGTCAATGCACGGGCCGATTTTTAAAATATTGATAATGATAAACAATGTTAAACTGCATCAATTAAAGGAATTATTTAAAATGAGCTCATTCTTGCAATCATTTAACTTGAACATCTTTTTCTCATTTATAAATATATAATTAAAGGACAAAAGAAAACAAACAGCACACATGATTATATATACAGAACAAGAAACAAAATCAAAATCAAAAATAAAAAGGACCCCGGCCCATTAGAGAATACACAGAAAATTTACATTTTAACTTCGATTTCCATGGGAAAATTCGGATGCTCATGAGCTTCTTCAATTCCATCATTAATTGGCTGTGAAACCACTGGAATTTTCTCTGAATTTAACAGTGCACTGATTTTCACAATGTCAATAATTTGCTCAGTTAATTCTGGAATTTTGTGTTCTTCCGAAATTATAATTTTATTTGGTATTTCAGGAAGCTTTTGCTTATCATTCATGGCTGTTCTGTCTGCATTTTTGTATATTACATAAAGCACCATTTGAAGAACGCCCAAGCTGAAGCCTAGAACATTTGGTATCTGCATAGACAAATTAAAATTAATATTATTTGAATAGTTGATAAATAGTTTAGCAAAAATTATTGAACATGTCGTGTAACGTTTAGCGACAATACCAAACCCAGCCTAGACACGGGTACATCTATAAGAACTTACAGCAATGTTATAATCCTTGAGTAGTAGACCATAGAAGAACCACATAACAGCACTAATTGTGAGAAAAAATGATAGAAGAAATGGCATATATTCGACGCTCTTGGTTCGTATAACTTGTCTCTGCAAATAAATAAAAGTGAATTTAATCGAATGTATAACCCCGAAAATATGAAAAATGAAAAATAAATACTGAAAATTAATTGGTTTTCTACTTTGTTTTGTTGTGCTTACCACAATGCCTAAAGGGGCAATAAATACACACAATGAAAACACTAAACACATCCATCCAACAATATGGGCACGTTCAGAAGCTTTCACCACAAGTTGAATTGACAGAAAGATCAGACCAAACCCACCAACTATCAGCAGAACAATTAACTTTATAGTTTGTACCTGCATTTCAAAACAAGTCCGATAAATCGACCCACCGATCAACAATCATTGTTTAAATTTAATTTTCAACGTAATATATGGGTTTATATTTTAACACAGTCAAGAAAATAATTTTTAATTTAAATAGATAAACGTGTCTCCTGTCTTGCTGTCAAAATTGTACATGTGTCAGATGCAAGAGGGGGCATGTCGAGAAAATAATCCAAATATATAAACTTATGATCTATTTAACAGTTTAAACTTTTAGACGAGATAATTCAATAGTACGTCACTTACCTTCTTCGGTGCATAAAAGAGGTAGAAGCAAATGTATATAGTTTCAATGAAACATCCAACAGAATTTATGGTAATAAGAAGAGTGGTATTATCAGACTTGAGAAATGCATAGTACATCCACAGCATGGAACTGAATAGAGCACCCACATAAGGAATAGACTGGAATCCTTCACTTGTTTTTTTCTTGTAAATTTGATAGAAAGTTGGCCTGCAGTAATTGAAAATTAAAATTCAATAATATATTTTAAATTGAATCTCGATTTTTAACTCAAGTAAAATAATGAATAATCAAACTTACAATGGAGCGAGATAGACCATGAAGGATATGATATTACCTACAAAACACGGGTGAAAAATCGTTATAATGTATGAGAGTGATATATATATTTTAATTTTTAAGTAACAATTTGACATAAATTTAAATAGTGTAACATAATTTAACACAATGTAAAGAAAATTTTCAACATCGTCATTAGTATTTATGGTGCATGTTTGTTAGATATAATACAAAACAATACATTAAATAAAACCCGCATGGTATCAATTATTGAGCTAAGTTTCAAAGCAAACATTTGCATGCATGTAGTTGCTTTTGTTGTCATGCATGTTAATGATTTAGTCCATTTCCTAGTACACAAATTAGTGACACTTGTGTCATTTCGAGGAGGATTTTGAGTAGAAAATGTAAAAAGTAATTAAGGTTAAAGAATACTAGGATTTACCTAGTATACCAAATGCAAGAACCCAATCTCCAGAAAAAACTGCCATCTCCAATAGGCAAATTTTGACACTTTAAGAAATATTATTAGCTATCTGAACTCTGATGGAGAATAAGGAATGATTGTGGTACCTATTTATATACAAAGAATATGGGACACTTTTGCATTAATATAAAGGTTAATCAAGATTTTTTAAATGAAAAATAAAAGACATTATCTACTAAAGAGAGGGAGGCTTTTATCGGGTATTATTAAGGGAAAAATTGCACCATTGGTCCCTCAATCTATTAAGAGTAGAATCTCATATCGAATAAAGATGAAAATATTTATCAATATATAAAGAGTACTTGACTACTTCTCTTAACCTGTTAACATGCAACTTCAAGTTTTAATATCGTATCAGAACAAGCAAAGCACTGGCTTCAACTCTCTCTCTCTCTCTCTCTCTCTCTCTCATTTAATGAAATTGTGCGTGTGCTAGGCTTTGATAAAAAAAAAAAAAGAACTCCAACCATACGTGAAAGAGCGTATTGAAAACAACATTTAAATAATATGTGTGTGACCATTTCTAACAACTTAAGTTTTTAGATAAATTGTTTCAACAAAATCTAATACTATGTAATAATTTGATCACAAATATTTTTCAAAATGTTACATGTTGGACCTTATCACGGCCGGCCTTGAGATTTGAAGGCCTTAGGTGAAAATTACTTTAATAAATTGAGATGTTTCAAAATGTAAATTGTTGACAAACTAGTAAACCAAAAAATGGTACATTTTTCTTCTATTTCACTAAATGAAAAATGGTTGGAATTTTTGTTAAGATGTGAAGTCTAATTTGTTGCGCTACGTGGTGTTGAGCGCGGATCATATTTGTATTTGCTTAAGTAAGGAAATTTGTCGAGATTTTGCTTTTGTAATTAGGTTGTCCTAGTACTTCATTATAACTAAGGAACTTTCATTTGGTTGCCTGATAGTTTCATTATAATTACAGAACTTTCATTGGGTTGTTATATGTAAGACTAATCTCTTGTAACCAAAGATCATCTTTCATTATAGTGAAAATACTGCAGCGGCTGAAGACAGAGTATAGTCTCACATTGAGGCGAACATGTGTAAATTCTTGTGTTCTTTATTCTTCATCCTTCCATTTATTGCTCCAATCCTAACAATTTAGAAAATTATTTTGATTCAAGATAAAGATTTTTAAAATGAGATTCGAATGAAAAATTGTACGGTCTACAATTTAAATATTAGATTAATGTAGATAATATATGTTAGATTTGGACTTGTTTTCTATTTAGGTTCATTTCACATGTAAGTATACTAATTTTTTATAATAAAAATAAATAAATAATTTAGGCAAAAAAAATTGGCCTAGTATGGTTGGGGGTTCTAGGCGGTTGCAGAGCTGCCTAGGGCCATCCCGCCCTGGTCCTTATCCTTCATTAGTCTCCAAAGAATAAACTTGTCCAAATATGTGTTAAATGTTACGTGTTCATCGTAATATATGAAGCTAGATTTTGCTTCAGAGTCTCGGACGGTGCTTAGAAATTTAAATTGAAGCATATAGTTTTATGAGCGTCACAATAATTTGAATAAATTTTGTAATTGAAGACTAATTGTGCAACTATTTAATGATAGATCAAGGACCTCTACTACAATTTTCTATGTATTTGATTCCATGCATGAAGTGTAGAATTTTCATTTCACATGCCATAATCCAATCCTCCTGGCTTTAAAGCTTACAACAGATTCATAAATTTCTGGAAGGTGTTTGATTCTTTAATTTTGTAGGAGAATATATCTCAAAATGTTCTCCAACACATCAATAAAGCAATCCATAAAGTTGCAAATGCCCAATTATTTTATGCCACTTGGCAACAATTATAGAGTGGGTCCCATTCTTTTACTCTTAATTTGAAGATTAAGTGCAGCAATAGTGTGATGAAAAATGAAGATATGCTTAAGTAGGCTTATCTTGTCTTTGTGGTTTATGTCATATTTGGATGAGTTTTATTTCTTGAGAGAAATGCTGGCGTGAGTTTGTTAACCATTGCATTTTTAAATTGTTACGGATGTGTTTATTTATTTAAAATTAGTCTTCAACACGTTTTTTGTTGGTCAAAGTTATGTTTTTATTAAAAGCCTATCATATGTACAATTTTTATAAATTGATAGTACAATTTTCACGTGTACAAATGTATCAAGTTCTTTTAATGCATATGAGTTTCTTTCACTGTATTTAAATATAATATTACAATATATGAAATTTTATAGTTGCTAGAAGAAGAAGACCCAAAATCTAACTTTAAACGTTTGTGCAAAACGTTTCTATCATTTACTATGTTTTGCGCAAATCATCTCTATCATTTAAATTTTTTTGCGCTAATTAATCTTTTGATAATTTTAACGACAAATGTTAGCAGATATAGATGGTAGGGACTTTTTTTGCAAAAAAACGTTTATTTAAGAACTCAAATATCAAAATTAAAATGATCGAGACGTTTTATACAATAAAAATAAATGATAAAGATGAGATGTTCTAATTATTCTATTCAATTTATATATAATATTGTCAATATATTTCCACTCATTGTGGCTCCAAAAAGATGCGTGAGCCCAGATGTTATTAGGTTTGTAGTGACCAGGTAGTTGGGACAGATTGGTTTTGATTTTTTTAATAAAGCAACTGAAAATAAAAGTTAAAATATATATATATATTCGGGGACTTTGCGTGTGTTCGCTACTTATATAGTTAGGCTCCTCTCCAATTTTGATTATCCACCCCAAATAGCGTTTTAATGACTAAACACCTAATTACCCAATAGGACTATTGGAGAGAAGGCGTTGGTTTTGGCAAAAACAAAATTGAGCAAGTTAAAGGGATGTCTCGAATATATAAATATAAATAAATAAAATTTTCTTTTAATGTTTTAAACGGCAAGTCCTCCGTTCCAAATTTTGTCGCCGCAGCCATCTAGTTCACAAGTACTATCAAAAAGTCTCATGCTTACGTTATTCTTACTGATGGTTTGATTATCTTGGACCACGAAGACCCCAATCGTGCTTGTAGTTGCGGGGTGTTGGAAATTGAGATCAATTTCTTTATTATTTACAAAATCCTTGTTCAAAGAAAAATAACAAAACATAAAATATATAAAAAATAAATAAAAATCTATGGACTATCAAAGTTTTCATTATATAATTGTTACAATCATATAGATTTCACCTACCCAAATTTTCTGAGTATCTTAAGAAAAATAATATCATAAGATTTACCGCGCCCACCAATTTCTACTCTTTATACAACCTACAAAAAGAACAAGAAAAACAACTATGATGCTAGGCTTACAAATTTTCTCTCATAAAACTCTTAAGTCACATATACAAAAGAGAATAAACTAAGTCAATTTATAGTTAACGTATGGCCTAGATGTCTTCCAAGTTTCGACTACCAAGGTGTCCAAAATTTAAAAACTTGTTCAATCTTAGTCGATCTAGATGTCCTCCATATTTCAACTACCAAGGTGTCTAAGATTTAGAAATTTGTTCAATTTTAGTCACCAAATATCATATCATATCATATATTTTCCTTTTCAATAATTGGTGAATCTTTTGATTTTGGTAAGTTTTGAGAAAATATCTCAACAATCTCCACATTGACGAAAAACAAGTCAAAAGTCAATCATATCTTCTGCAACTCTTCATCTCGATACTTAAAAAAAATAGTAAATTTTGACAATCTCAATTCTCAAAACAGAGAATTACATTACTCCATCATATAAGTATAATCACTTAGAAATTAGAATTAATGAATTCTAAGAATTTTATCGGCTTATGTCGAATAAATTTGCTAAAATATTATGGTACAACTCCCTTGCTTGACTTACTTAGAAGTTCATCAGACATTGACATCAATTCTACCACACATCTTACATGCAAACATGTAGACCCGCTAGTAGTAACACATCTTCTATCATGGCAACAACTAGCGCATGCCACGAGGATGTAAATATTTACTCAAGCCACAGCATCGTCTCCCATAAAGAGAGACATATTGTCCGTATATGATGTCAAGCAATTAGCCGAGCATGCTCCACCTTTTTAAAAAAATTTCCTCACCTGACCATATTTTTCAGTATCTTTGTCGAAAATAGGGGTTGGTTTTCCTTTCAAAGCCTTATGCTGTCCAGATTGAATTAAAACATTCTTGACTTGTACTTGCCATAAGTCAAAATTGATTCTTTCATCAAATTTCTCCACGTCATATTTGATAGACATATCTTCTCTGTACACCAACATTCTGAACAACATAATATTTTAATATCATTGTTGGAAATTGAGACTAATTTCTTTATTATCCACAAGATCCTTATTCAGAGAAAAATAACAAAACAGAAAAAATTTATGGATTGTCAAAACTTTCACTATATGAAAAATTGTTACAATCATATAGATTTTACCCACTCAAATTTTTCAAGTGTCTTAAGAAAAATAATATCCTAAGTTTTACCGCACTCACCAATTTCTACTATTTATACAACCCACAAAGAGAACAATAAAAATAATTAAGATGCTAGACTTATAATTTTTCTCTTATAAAACCCTTAAGTCACATATACAAAAGAGAATAAACTACCTTAATTTATAATTAACGTATGACCTAAATTTTTTCAAAGTTTCGACTACCAAAGCGTCCAAGATTTGAAAACTTGTTCAATTTTAGTTGACCTAAATGTCTTCCATGTTTCGACTACCAAGGTGTCCAAGATTTAGAAACTTGTTCAATTTTAGTCACCAAATATAATATAATATAAAATAATATCATATCATATCATATCATATCTTTTTATTTTCAACAATTGGTGCACTTTTGATTTTGACAAATTATTAAAAAAAAATCCCAACACATAGTTGTGAACAAATTGTAATTGGATCTTTAAATAACAGAAAATAATTTGGTTATAAACTGTATTTTTAATTAGTAGGTAGGAAAGTTTAATATTGATTACATGAGAAGATAATATTTATTTTGTTAGTGTATCTCTAATCATCAGAGTAATAAGCACTATTTAGCGTACTAAATCTTTGTTGTAATTAAGGTAAGATTTCAAGTTCATAACTATATAATTTTAACATCTTTAAATATGCACCTTCGATCATGACGTGATTTTTAAGATTATAAAAATTAATCATATACTTAAAGTTTAGATATTTTGAAGTGATGTGTAACATGCGTTTGTCATACAATTTTAGATTGAGTGCCCGTTTGGTAGAGATTATAAATTAGTTTATTTGACAAAAATAGTTTATTTGACCAAAAATAGTAAAAAATGACGGCTAACAAAACAAAATTTTTTGTCAAATAAAACTATTTTTAGTCAAATAAACCATTTTGATTAAATAAATTAATTTATAAACTCTACCAAATGGACTCTGAATTATACAACAACATACAAAGTTGGACTTTAGATTTTTCATAGCTGAGTCGAACTTTAAAAGTTAGACCCTCATATTAGTGTGTATTCAAATTTTTTTCTTCATAAGAATTTTTCAAAACTAAATCAAAAAAATCAAAACCTAACAATAAAACGATAAACAAAATTTAATATCCAAAATTTATATTATAATTAAATAACAAGACTGAAAATTTTCTAAAATACTTCTCACCTTATAGTTTTTGGAGGCAAAAGTATATGATTTATCTAATAAGTATAAAAATAAAAATAATTCAATAATCCATAAATTCATGTTTTCAAGTTAGGTCACCAACAATTGAAGAACAATTCAAGATCATATATTTATATTCAACACTAACAATCAACTCAAATCTATAATGATCTTCGTACAATCCAACAATTAACATCAATAATAATAGTCAAATCAATAATATTTCCAATTTTCGACAACGTATGAAAATAATTATAATTATTGCCTCAATCTTTTAGTCCACTAAAAATTTCAACCCAACCCACTAAAATAATATTTTTAAAAAATTAGAAATAATCTTGAAATTTTTTATTACATTAATTATATTTGTCGTTGTTTCAACCTTAAAAAGGATGGAGTTTAGAGTTTTGGGGTGGATTTTAATTGGGTGGGTTACGTGGGTAAAAGTCTCAATCACAATAGTTTAATGGCATTGATATTTTTTATTATATCATTTTTATGAATTGCCTTTACTTCAACCTTCATGATTGGGGTTTGGAGTTTTGCGTCAGGATTTTAATTGTGTGGATTTTTAATTGTATAATTGGGTAAGTTTTTAATTAGATAGTTTTAAAAAAAAAAAAAAAAAAAAAAAAAAAATTGGTTTGGCTTAACTGCTTGGCCTATTTTTTTTTCTTACAACAAAAAAAAAAAAGAAAAAAGAAAAAAGCACAACATACTATTTTTTTAGGTGTCTTTTCACAAATAATTACAAAAATAAAATATTTCTTAAATTACTCTCATACTTTTTTTATTATAAAAATATTATTTTCAATTTTTATAACATTTTTTTTTTTACTTTTGTTACATTTGTTATTTTGGTTACAATAAATATGTTACATTTGTTATTAACAAACATAACAAATGTAACAACAAATTTTACAAAATAAAAAAAATAGTATTTTTAGAATAAAAATATTAGATAGTATTTTTTAAACTATTTTATATTTTATGGTGTATGGTAAAATTATCACATTTTTTTAATTTGTGAGCCTCCAACTATTTTAAGTCTGAATAAGATACAAAATTATAAATTTTTTTTTTTTTTGTTCATAATACACTGCCATGAAATGAAATATACAAACTCTCACTTTAAACTTGATACAAATCGAACTCGGTCATTAACTCAAAAGGTTAAATTCTTTTTCTCACATGCCCAGTGACGGATTGAGGGGAGGGCTGGGCCTGACTACAACCCGAACCTGGGTTGTAGTTAGGCCCAGCCCAGAACAATTTTTTTTTTTTTTGGGTATATAGCCCATGTAAATTATACAAGTTCAGCCCAAAATAGCCCAGGTCTAATTTTTCAGCCCAAATGTTTTAAATTTAATATAAGCCCAATCTTAATAAAACTCATTCTATTTTGGGAAAATTACATACATACACTACTTTTATCCTCAAATTGCAGTTTTACTGGGCTTCTTCAAATAATAAGATATTTACTGTATTCATTCTGTTTATTTATAACATTACTGGGCCGTGATAATAGCATTTGTTAACAGAATCCTAGTCGGCCCAATATTATCTCATCTTCTAAAAACAGAAAACCACGGATAAAAACAGAAAATCACGGATAAGTCTCGTCCGTTACAAATCGGTGTGATTGTTCAGCTTGATAATGCCGATTTCAAAATTCAAAAGTGAAATCAGATATTGTTTTCCAATGTTAATACGACGATCTTGCAAGAAGAAAAATTTGGATTTCCATCGCCATATTTCAAGCCAGTATATGCCGGCGTCATGCGGAGAAGAATTTTTGGCAAATTTAATTGACGATATCTTGGTAGTTTCAATTACAGATATTCAAAAACAAGGTACCAGAAATTTTTTATGAAATATAGTAACATATTTGTTTGATTCGTGCGATAGTTAAAGATGTTAAAATCTCTTGAAATAAATTTTCCATTGTTTTGTTCGAATAATTGATTGTTGTGAATATGAAGTTAATTAACATAAAAATAGTGATCTGCATTATTTGTGATACCTTGAATTGTTAATCTTATTGTATCTACGTGCTACCCTTGTTTGTTAAGATAAATAGTTTGATAATCTGTTAACACTGTTAACTATAAATATAAATGAAGATTTTGCAGGATATAATTTCTTTAGAATGTTATGAATCTTGGAATTATGACATGAAGTGTTATGAGTTGAATGAGTATATTTCAGCATACAATGCAATGGTTCTCAGATTACAGTTTAGATCTTATGATTATAGTTTCAGCTAAAATGCATTTAATTTAACTGCAATTATTTGAATATACAGATGGGCAGTATCAGTGTTTTTGTTTATTACAATGGTGAATGAGATCAGTCGCATTCTTACAACAATTACTCAATCGTTGGTATAGTGGTCCCGTTGGATTGCAGTTATATGACTTTGGTGGGAATAATTATGAAGGAGTTGAAAATAGATGATTCAGATTCTCGTTTAACAATTCAGTATCAGGTTATAGATAGAGGACCCCTTATACAAATTGACACAGATAGTTCTTTGTATTTCTATATACGGGTCAAACAGGGTGGGACTGATTTGACTAAATTTCCGTTGTGTGTTGATATTGAAAGAGTTAATAGAAATGACAATAATTTGGGGTACTTATGCAACTCAATTACTGAAGGTGATTCTGAAGAATTTCATGATAGATCAATCACGAATCACACAAGATTTGGCTCAATGGAAATTTTTTTGATAACAAGCTTTCCCACGATTCAAGAAATGGGTAACGATATTTGTGAGAACGTGACAAATGGAAATATTAATATTGATGATAAGGGTACAGACGTCATCTCACGACCTAGTATCTAAAATGTGAAAAATAGTTCAATATATCGGAATAAGGACTTACTAACTACGAGTGTAGCATTATATGCAATTAACAACAGGTTTCAATACACAGTATACAAATCAGATAGGAATGAATATGTATTGAAGTGCTTGGATGTTAATTGTAATTGGGGACTTCGTGCTTCAGTGATTGGGAAGACAACAATGTTCAAGGTAAGAAATATAAAAAATAGTCACACATGCTCGTTGGATGTAGTCTTGGGAGATCATAGGCAAGCAACTTGTTCAGTTATTGCAAACTGCATCAAACACAAGTTCACCTCTGCAAAAACTGTATACACACCGGCTGACATTGTAAGGGATATGATGAAAACTTACGGGGTGACCATTAGCTACGAGAAGGCTTGGAGGTCTAGAGAACGTGCATTGGAGATGGTAAGGGGCGATCCAGAAAAATCTTATGGAGAGATGCCATCGTATCTACATATGCTTAAACAATTAAATCCAGGTTCATATACAAAAATTGAGACAGATGATAATGACAAGTTCATGTTTAGTTTTGTAGCATTGGGAGCTTCAATAGATGGGTGGAAATATTGTAAACCTATCATAGTCGTTGACGGTACATTCTTAACTGGCAGTTACGGTGGGACTCTATTCACTGCGTGTACCCAGGATGCAAATGACAATATTTTCATACTTGCATATGGTGTGGGTGATTCTGAAAATAATTGTTCGTGGGAATGGTTCATGTTAAGATTGAAAGAAGCATACGGTGACCGTGATGGACTGGTTATTGTTTCTGATAGACATAATGGAATTGAAAATGCAACCGCAATGGTCTACCCTAGTGCAATGCACGGGGTCTGTTCTTACCATCTATTCCAGAATTTGAAGAAACGATTTGGTAAAAAGGCAAAGTTCATAAAGCAACCATTCAACGCAGCAGCAAGAGCTTACACAGTGTCTGAATTTGATATTCAGATGAGGCATTTGGACACTATAGATGAGGATATAAGGGGGTACTTGGTAAGTAAATGTAAACACATCACACCACTTTAATTTAATTTATGTTTACAAAATAACCAATTATTCTACAATGTTGATGTTGAAACAGGAACGAGTCGGTTTTCACAAGTGGTCAAGAGCTCATATGACATCAAATAGGTTTTCAACAATGACGTCGAACATTGTAGAATCGGTAAATTCAGTGACAAGGTCAGCAAAGAATTTTCCAATTGAAGCTTTGTTTGAGTCATTACGTTGCACAGTGCAAAAATGGTTTTTCAAGAACTTAAACGATGCTAGATCCACTTTCACAAGACTAGGGACAAGATATGAGTGCATGATGAGAGAAAGATCAAGAGAATCAATTAGAATGGAGGTATGTTTAGTTTTATAAGCATTTGACATCACATATAGAAATTGATTTTATAACTATACATTTATTATTCAGCCAAAATTACTTAAATTTACCTTGTCTTAAATCAAGTAGGTGATACCTTCATCTGATAGCACTTATCAGGTGAACGAGGAAACGACATCATATTTGGTAAATCTTGATGAGAAGACATGTTCATGTAGACGCTTCCAGATAGATGAACTACTGTACCCCCATGCTATAGCAGTAATTAGTAGAAAAAACTTGTCAGTCTACGACTTTTGCTCCCATTATTTCAGTAAAGAATCTTACATATGTGCTTACACTAGTACAATAAATCCTATTGTTGACAAATCTGAGTGGAGTGTGCCGAAAGAAGTATCAAAATTTGTTGTTCTGCCTCCAGACACAAAAAGAAGGTCTGGAAGACCGATTGAGCATAGAATACAGTCGGTTTATGAGTTTAAGAAGCAATCTAAATGTTCACGTTGTTCTGAGTATGGACACAATCGATCAAAATGCAAAAATCCCGCTCCATTGAAGGCAACAAGGATAAAGAAACAGAATACAAATAATACAAACAACGGAGAGGTAACCATCTTAACAACTGTCCCATCCATTCATAGCATATTGTTGACTTCATCTACGTTGTTAATTTTGAAATATTATTGTTTGTGACAGGAAAATGGCATTAAACGGTACCGTGCATCAGTGCGGAATGAAGATATTTGATTGATGTATATAACAGGTATGTATTATTTATCTAGTTACAGAATTCCATAAATAATCTGAGATATGACATTTTTATTCCGTGAATATGGATATTTGTTACAAGATGCCCTTGTTTCCTATTAATTTGGGTCTTTTAATTGTCTACCATACACAATTTTGATTACCTTAATTATGCTTGATGGAATAGATTTGAACAAGTCATATATTTTGTAGTTGTTTTGGATTTATTATGATGTTGAATCTCACGTCTAATTTTGGAATCATTATACTTTGTGACATTAATCTTTAGTGTGTGATTAACATTACTTTAAAATCTTTGAAAGGTTGAATAATTCTCTCATGCTTGTCCGCAGGTTTTGACTGGATTGAAAACATGATTGATTGGATTGGAAGTGGCTAAAATTTTTTGGTTGATAACATATGCTGTCATGTTCACTTGATACGTTTGAAGACAAGAGAACGTGAAGAAATGCCACGAAGAGACGTATTATTTACATTAAACACTCAAATTTGTTTTATGAGTTCATATACTGTTCATTTTTTATTTATTTAGTTCAAGACCGAATCAAGTGTAAATGATTTGTTACTTTTGAATTATTAGGCAAACTTATATTAATGTTATGTGATGATTGTTCATGGATTAGTTTTCGAAACATGGTTTGAATTCATTAGCAATCCATATCAGTTAGCTCATGTTACATTCTGTTGCCCAACGTGACACAGCAATATTGGTAGTTGGAAGGAGATACAGTAATGCCAATGATTTGGCTACATTTTCAAATCCTGGAATAAAGATACATGCCACGAATATCACTTAATAACACTGGCCAAATGAGAATCCCACATCAATAATGCACATATCATCACATGTAATCTCCGATATTCAATAATGCACACTGAAGATCAGAAATGCACATTGGACGCTGAAAATATTTCGGGACCAGTTATGTGCGTGGATGGAAGTCACTCTTAACCTCAAAGATGCTGAAAATGGATGTTTGATAAGAAATGACTATGAAAATGTTATAAAATCTGTATACAAAGAAATTCAGATAGCATTCTATAACATCAAATTTCCCAATTCATCAATACTAAACTGTTAAACGATATATACACTTAAAGTGGCTCAAAAATGTGACTTGTATTATATCCCAAAACGCAAATACAAAGTCATCGAAGATTGACAGAAATCTGATAGTATATGCCCACCAAAGCAAATAGAACCAAACTATCGACAATATCATAACTTATCGAAGATATAAAAAAATGAGAGCACAGACTGGACAATGGCTAAGTACATAGCACTACACAGAAATGTTCCAGCAAGCTTCTTATGAATCCATCTATCTAACTGCTTCAGATCCTTGAATATCAGGCTTCTCGGTTGCATACTTGTACAATTGAACAGCCATGGTTGAAATCTTCTTTAGATGGATGTACTCGGCATATTTGGTGATGAAAATGCTGCAATCACCCCTGCATTAATAAGGTAAAATAGGGTAGCACCATTAAAGAATCAAAAGCCTATGAAAGAGTTGAATGAAATGTATTTTATACACTAACCCATTTGTTTGTTGTGGTGTCCCTTTACATAGCCTTGAGAAAGAGGTGAGTCGGGAGCTTCGAACTTGAGGACATTGGATTGGCGGAGGAGATGGGGGATAATGTTGAGTAGTGGCTGGATAGCCTCCATAACTACAACATCTCTGATGGTTTTATATGCCGAGTTGTATACATCCAAGTGCCAATTTGCTATGTCAAAGTGACCTAAGATCCAGTGGGCACGTGTCTTCATGAAAATGGGAATGAAAACGTTGTCAACCTTTCCCCAGTTTGTGTTGAACTGTGGTCTTTGACCATTTATATAGAAGATAAGAGGATTTTTTTTGGGAAATTGATTGTTGTGTTTGGTTAACAGATCAAACAAAAGACGAATTTTGTAGTCAAAGTAGCAGTCAGTAGTAGTCGATCGGGTTTCAATTGAACTACTGACCTTCATCCCCATTCGCAAGAAGTAGAACATTGCATCAATATGCTGCATTAATATCAAAAACAATAAACATATTTGGGAATGTGGAATCTAAACTAATATATGTCACTTTATCAGTCAACGCATTTACCTGATCAGTCAGTGGCGTTGCAACCTGCTTCACTTGATACCACCACATCTTGGAGTCTATGTTCACTGGTCCAAGATCCATGGAAGGTACGATGTGTAGGTCATCTTTATGGAACTTTTTAACCCTATTTTGAAGATAGGATAAGATAAGGTTTAACAGGAAACAATGTAGATATGTAGTCAGATGAAAGAAATAAAGTGGTTCTACTAACTTGTTACCAGGACGAAGGCCCCTATTATACCAACTATCGAATACTTCAATATCGGATTTTGCAGGACTGTCCATGCAGTACTTGTATTCAAATGACACATCTTCGACTTTATGTGAACCACTTGACCGCGAATTGAAGCTCTTAACAAATGGTAATTGAAGACAAGTTGCTGGTCTAGTTACCCGTTTATGTGGTTCAGGCGTTTTCACATCGCCAATGTCAAACGGGATAGGTATGATTGCCTAAAGGTATATAAGTTGAGTTTTTAGATATTACATAGACGTGAATGTAGATGCAAGCACTGTATAAATGACATGATGTCTCAAGAGATTGTATAAGTACATGCACATCTATTTCACCGCCATCCAATTGATGTTGCTCTGCAGATTTATCAATGGTGATTAGGTCCTCTTCACTAAAGACAAGATCATCTTCAAATGTGTTAAGACCAGCGAATGATTCGTTTGAACAAATCTTCATGCGTTTAGTTGTACTCTTATCCGCATCTTGATCAACTGGATCAACAATAGATAACGGCGTATTATTCCTGTCATCCAACTGGCAATTAAACAAGACTTGTTAGTAATGATAGATGATAATGTATGCATTCAATCCATGTGAAAGAATATCGACAAATCTAGGTCCAAAATTCAAGAATTTTAACAAATATAAACGTAAACGATGAGCAGAGACATCACTAATTATTTGAAACAAGCCGTAATTGGAATAGAAACAATCTTAATTAAGAACTGACCCTTGAGACCACAACAGCGTCAATCTGTTTGATGCCTTCTTCAGTCAATACCAAGCCATCATCTAGTAGAAGAGAATCGGCATTAGGTTGTGAGTCAATCCCTAGATCAAAACTAGGTATTTCAATCTCACCACTTGTGATGTTCTTCACAGGCCTCATTACTTCCCGAATTAAAGCTGATCTTCTTTTCTGACGGGCAATCTTCAAGCCCGCATCCTTCATTGAAATAGAAAAAAATTAGATAGTGTACAATTAGAAGAAGTGAGATAATACATCACCGTCATAAATGTTTACAATTTAAATCTGAATTCAGAGTGATTAAACCTTCGATGATGCAGGACCAGAGTTTGAAGCCCTAGGAGGATAATGACGAACGGCTTGAATAGCATCAGCTATTGATTTTTCCATATCAGACACTAAACTTTGAAATTACATTTTGAGGATGAAGTGGTCTGCTACTACCTTCTCGTGTTTGGTTGAAATGTCACTGAGACGGACCCTAATAGACTCTTTGTCATAACAACATGGCTGTTCACATCACAAGTTTCAACGTTCAATGTTCTGTATTATGAAACAATTAAAACTAAATAATACATATCAATAATTACAGATTTCTAACACCTTAATCACTGATGGTTCGGAATATTCATTTGATTGCTGTTCATGTGCTGCAGACTGTTGTTCCTTGCCTGGTTGACCAAAATTAGATGCACAGACTTGTCCAGCAGAATTATCATCATGTTGTACCGGAGATTGGAGAACCGCTGCGCTAGGGTGTGACTCTATCTTCGAATCGTCATTCAAGTGAATTACCATGGGTTCTTCTTGACAAAATATTCAAGATATTATTTCATGTTTTGTATTAAATTGGGCTTCAGTTGTACAAAACAAACTCCAGACAAACCTCTGTGACCATTCTTTTCAAACGAGAACTGCTGGTGTTGCATCCCACAGCAGTATGTTTTATCATAATTCGTGGAGATCTTCGAACCATGGGAGTTGCAAAATCGTCATCACTGTCTTCAACACGCAGTCCTTGCACCACGTGATAAAATCCTTCGGTATAAAATTGATGCCTTTCCTCAGTGGTTGGCTTAATCGAAACAACTTCAAGCTGAAACACGGAAAATCAAGACATAAATTATGGCTGATCAATAAAAATTAAATACAACTACATGATTATGTAAACAAACAATTTAATGGTATCACACTTAACATACGTTGGGACGACTGAATATGTCTTTTCCAAGATTGAGTCTTGATAGAAAGTTTCCTTGCACGTTGGATGTCCAATTCAAAATTCGTGGACATCGATTACTGATTTTTGTGCAAACCTTGCCATCAAGAACTGGAAGGGTTTCATAAATCCATGTTTGAAAAGCAATTAAAAAACCATTAAGCCTGTATGCGATGTAAGGCTTCTCGTCACCCTCAACAATCAATGACTTGTTCCTTAGCCCAGATCTGAGGGAAGATAGTGTAAACTTGAACAATTCCTTACCCCAAGCATACGAATTCATTACTTCGGAGTCCACCATAACCATCAGTGAATCTTCCACGGATCTCTTGTACGCTGTTGTGAAAAATAGATTTGTCAATAGGAGAAGAATGCCAAGCTTGAATACTTCCATGTCACTAAGCTGTGTTTTATGGAGGAAAACTTCATAAATATCCGAATGCAGCACATTAGGTAAATGACCTAGAATCTCATGTTTAATCCTGCAATATATGTCGTCATACTTTGATCGTGTCTCTTCACCAAAGCATCGCAACCCAGTTATCAAGCAAAATTCCTCCAAGCTGAATCGTACCAGGCTGCCGCTCAAATTAAACCATATCTCATCCAAGTTGGGCTGTTTTACTTCCCTAAGCAACACTTGATGAATGAGTTGATGATTTAAGACAATCTCATTCATTTCAAGAAAGTGTCCAAAGCATGATTCAGAATACATCTTCCTTTGAACATCTGACATCCTACCTCGCAAGGTGGATATAACCTCATTTCTAGATAAGGCACTGACTTTGCCGAGACACCATTGCACAGGTTTAATGAGGAATTCCCAATCCTAATAGAAGTCAACAAAATAATCGCACTTAAAAACAAGATAAACGATAGTCATTATGTGGATAATATAAACGATAGTCATTAATGGGTTTGAAGCAAACTAACATGGTCACTTATTTGAAGCATAAAGTTGGTATCAAATTTAAGTATCGGTGATGATTTACACAGGAATATATTACCAAAGATAATTAGCCTATTAATTCTTACATCCAACACAATATAAGTAACATGTAGAAGTAGCAAACATGGTCGTGTCATTATGGAAGCAATTTATATAGTACCTTTAGGAAACTGAATAAGAGAATATTATTTGTACAAGTTATCAAGATAGTACGAATAATTACCAGACTTTGATTACAATTTCAAACCCTAAATGTATTGACATTAATTGATTACAAATATAACAACAACATACTATAATGAACCAAAATTCGAATTTCTTAAAGCAAAGAGGTCATGAAGCAAACAAACATGGTCTCTTATTTAAAGAATGAAGTGGTAACAAATTTAAGTATCGGTGATCGTTTACACATGAAGAAATTACAAAACATGATTAGCCTATGAATTCTTACCTCCAACACCTTATAAGTAACATGAACAAGTAGCAAGCATGAAAGTATCGTATTACGATAGCAATTTATATAGCACCTTTAAGAAAAGAAATAAGTGAATAATCTTTGTAAAAGTTATCAAGACTTTCATGCGTATTAGGAGTACATATATGAGTATCATTGTTCGTTAACATTGAACTATAATCCAATAAATATAGTACACAAATAAATGTAATAATAAACTTAGTTACATTTGAAGGTATCAATTAAGTCCCTTTACAGCAAACCTTAACACAAATAAAGTTCACGATGTTGATTAACAATGTAACATAAAACAAAACAGTGATGAAGCACACAAACATGGTCTATTATTTGAAGCATAAATGGGTACCAAATTTTAAAATCAGATATCATTTACACAAAAATTTTTAAAACATGAGTATCCTATTTATTCTTACTTCTAACTAATTTAGGTAACATGTAGTCGTAGCAAACATGAAAGTGTCGTAGAACATTAACAATTAATAAAATACACATTCGAAAGTAACAATAAAATAATATTTGTACAAGGTATCAATACAAACGTTCGCATCAGAAAACCGAATCAAATGTAATTGTCAGTTTTATGATGTACTAGATAGAATATGATGACAACAATAGTGTTAGACTTTGCAGTATCGTTTAACAAAGATCACTCACATTTCGTAGAAACATTCTTATGATGTTAACTTCCATTTGTGAAGAATGTTAATCAAATTATATAATATAAAACACTGATTACTAACATCCAAAACTAAATTGAATTTTGTGCATACTAACATATTGATAAAAAAATATAAAAAATTGGATTTGCTTACAAAATTAGAATGAAATATGACAACAACAGCATTCATTCATGTAAATACACATTGGTGTTGACTGTGTCCAAACAAAAATATTATTTCATCTGTTAACACGAATTCTAGCAATTACACTAAATAGTGAAATCGTAATGCTCAAATAGCATGCAATGAAGTCTAAATTAATGATTAGAAATTATTGAAAAATTATATGACCGATTTAAATATTTCGCTTTCGGATTGCAGGGGAATTACACACTCGTATATGTGTATCAAACAATCTAATTCTTCATGTATTATGAACTAGCAACATCATCCAGGCCAAACAATAGAGTTTAATTCGAAAATTGCAACAGATAATAGTGATTTCGTCAATAACCAAACCCTAAAATTGAAAAATCTTATTGTACGCATATAACCACACAATAGAAAATGAATTACCTTTTCGCCTTGTTCAACCGGAATGTTGATCTTCTTCTTCATATTTTTTATTTTGATTTGCCTTGAAGATCTCTTTTTCTTTATCTTTGAATTGCTTCGTTTGTTCTTGTTTTTGTGCCCCGATTTGCTACTGCTGCGAGCCGGTGTCATTTTCAATTAACTCGTATGGAAATTTTCGTTGACGTACTTTGGGTAGAAGAAATGGACCTGTGTGCCGTGTTCACTACTTTGGGGCGAAGTTCCGGTGGATGAAGATAGAGTTTCAGTGATAAGGGGATTCTGAGGAATTAGAGTTATGAATAGATAATATATCAGAGAGAGAGAGTAGCGCCTAAAATTATGATCTTGATATATTTAAATCCCCTAAATAATTGGGTTATCAGTTATGAGATGGTTATAGATATATATTAATTATATAATTAAAATGGCATATCCAGTAAAATTGAATGTTATAAAATAATTTAACAATTAAATTAATTTTTACAGTATTATTCAAATATTTCAAAAAAAGTTGGTATAGGATCTAATATTCACTTCTATTTTCAACCCAAATAAACATGATGCATAATGAATGGACTAAGCCCACTTTCCATTCCAACTCGTTAAAATTAGGTCATGTATTTTTTGTCATTTCAAATTTTGAAATATGCTTATAAATATTAAATTTTTTGTATATTTACACTTAAATTTATATAAATACATTTTATTGCAATATTTTAAATAATAATTAATTTTCTTAAATCTATCTCTTATAATTGAAATTTTCTATTATAAAGGGATTTGTTTGCATCTGAAAATCTTCATAAAGAAAATCACGCACATTTCTCCCATTATCCATCATTTTAAACCATAGCATTCTCTAATCATTATTCTATTAAAAAAAAAAGTCAAGGTCGTTTTTATTTGCGTTCCTGGAGTTTGCAACTTTGAATGTAATCTAAAAAACATTCTCATGCAATATGAAGAAAACGGTCTGGTAAGAAAGCCACAACAAAGTTGATGAACAAGAAATACAGTGTTCCCATTCTTGAACAAACCAAGGTAAGTTCCTATTTGTCATTTACTTTTTTTATTCTTAGACATTATTTTGTTTTGTTAGATCATATTTCTAAAATTTCATTATTCACTATAGCAGATTTTGTTATTGTGAAAAATGTATTTCATTAATTGATGTTAGATTGAGAAATTGTCATATATTAACTGAAATTATTACATTAGTTTCGACGTATGCTAATAATAATCGTTACGTATACTACATTCAGTTACCTCACGCTGTTAACATATACATACTTATTACAACACAATGTTAATGTATATTTTTCAATGTATGATAACTTTTTAGTGTTTGTTAACAAGTTTTGGTTACCATGTTCTGATATAAAATCTGATATAATTGTGCCCATTTGAGATTATTTGATATTAACACATACATTTACGCAAATTTGTGTACTCAAATTTTTTTGTTGCGGTCTATTGAACTGCAATGTGAAATCTCTAATTCAAATGGTATCCGTTATTTTGCAACGGTGATTATGGCATCTTCATCATCACATATGCGAAGGAAAAGCCTTCAAACATGTCACTAATAAATAATACAGATGACTGTGACTTCTTGAGGAAACGATAGACTAAGAATTAGCATTGATGAACTCTATTTTTGAAATTTAAAAAGGATAAATTTATGGGATAAATTCTTTATCCGATAATAATATAATTCTGTCATTAATTAAGATAGTAATGCAGAATAACATGACTCTTTACATCCTATCAATATTCAATTGGTAATTATATTCACACTACATTTTTTATTATCTACACCACGTTTTAATTGCAATAAAAATCCCATAACTTTTAATATTTAAATACTTATGTTTCTAGAATAACGATCTAATGCCCCCAATGGGGTATTACATGTTGTCCACCTGCTGAGGTGTCAGCAGGTGGGCAATCCAAGATCAATAAATTATTGATTTTAGATTGCCCACCTGCTGACACCTCAGCAGGTGGGCAACATCTAATGCCCCCATGGGGGCATTAGATCGGTACTCTATGTTTCTAACTTTTTTTTATTGTATTTTTATCATTAACTTTCATTTAGTTTTCATATCTTGTATCGTATGAAGATTTTTGTCTAAATATTCTTCTAATGTGTATTGAAATGAGGGAAAAATATTTTGTCAAACTTTCTTATTTGTTATTTATTTTAATTATGTAAAAATATTAGAGGTAACAAAATTTTTTACGCCCTCCTAGTCAATTTTTTGGACAAAAATCATCATCAAAAATAAATATAAGACGTGCAAATTAATAATTTGATGATAAAAATTTACTAAAAAAAAGTTAAGACATAAATGTAAAAGTGACGTATAGTTAAAAAATTTCATTGCAATTAAAATGTGGTGTACTTAACAAATAATGTTGTGATAATATAATTACTCATATTTAATTTATGTTGTCATTTAATGGTATATGTGAAAAAATTAATACTAATCAGTAAATTTCAATTTTCTATTTCAAAGTAAGTTATATGTGTAATTTTCCCACTCTATTAATTCTTTTTCGGTCCACTCTACGTATCATAATACTATAATTGACGGTTGATCTTCCAGTTTCAACAAATGGAAACTGAAATTTAAATTTTCTAATTGGTTTGGGTTTTTTTGGATTAGCATCGCAACGTCCTTTAATGGGTATAAATAAATCATTTTGGTAGAAACAACTAAGAAAAGAGGTGGCTTACTTTTCCAAATTGAGAGTCTAATAAATATATTTTGTCCCCAGAGCTCACAATTGGTTCCATGGTGTAGTGGTTAGCACTCTGGACTTTGAATCCAGCGACCTGGGTTCGAATCCCGGTGGGACCTTTTCTATTGACTTATTTTTCTGTGTGGTTTTATTGATGGACCCTTTTCTATTGACTTATTTTTCTGTGGGGTTTTATTGATGGTCCAGTCGAATTGAACCCAATATGGCACCAAACAATAGCCCAAACAAAATGGAAAAGGGAAAGTACCACAATAGCATAGAAAGGCAAACTATTTCTTAAAATACTATCCACCTTTTATTTTTTACCGAAATACTTTTCTTTTTAATACTTTTTTATTATTTTTTTGCACTACACTTTGTTACACACATAACACACTGTGTTACACATTCTGCCGCATGTTTCTATCATCGCCGCCACCATCACCACTGTCGCTACAACCATTTGTAAAAAATTGTGTTATATTACGCCGTCGTCGCTACAACACATAAACATTCCGTGTTACATCACCATCATTTGGTATCGACGTTGTTCTGTACGTACCACCATTAAGCTCACCTCACCACAACAACCACCGACGCCAGCAACCACCCACCCCCCCCCCCCCCAAAACCCACACAACACCACAACCGATCAAATATGAGGTCATCTTCTCTGCCCCTGCCATCACTACAACAATCACGAGACCGAATCAAAAAATATTACTGAGATCAAAACTCAAACATCTTACACTCACCCAATGCACCACCACATTTTTCCTAGCCACAGCCACCATACTTTGTCGCTACTTCCGTCAACACCTCAACCATCACATCTTCTGATTTTTCAATAGATAGTTTAATAATTATTCGTATCATTATTGAGTCATAATGGTCTAATTGGTCAAGCCAAATAATCACATCTTCAAGAAATTGAATTTTTGGTTCATATAGTATTTGTTTTAATTGTACTTATACATGTAAATTATAAATTACGACGTACATGTTTGAAACATAGTAGGTTTTTTTTATTTTTTTTAGCAAATGACTATGACATTAAATTTTGTTTACTTAAGTAACAAACTATTGGCTCTTCAGAGTATTCAATCAGATCTAATGAACCTGATGTTTGTATTAATATTTATTTCAATAATTCTTTTTTTTTTTTTTTATACAGTTATAGAAGTCCAAACAATTTTGTATCAGTATAATGTAAATAGGCATATAATCAGAACAAATACGTTCATACATGACAAAAATAATAATAATTAACAAAATCAAAATCATGCCAAATATGATTTAACGTGGACACTAATCAAACAAAATATAACTTTAGGCATGTCAAAATATTATTTTAAGAATATTGATCAAATCAAAACGTACTTTCCCAGTCACCAATATGTATTAAAAAAATGCATTTTGTATTTTTATTAATTAAATAATATCTGACGAAAGTTTAATTTAAATATAATTTTTAATTTATTACCAATCAAATAACCAATTTATTAATTACATACAATGATCATTGGCCAAGATCAATAAGTAAAATTCTAAGTCCCTTTAGAATCGGCATTTATTATGACAGTTAGGTTTTCTATTAAAAAAAAAAAAAAAAAAATATTGCCCATATCTTGAAGCAGTCTAAGATTCCATTTAAAATACTCAAATTGAGCAATACTAAAATGTAGATTGCGTAGATTCTATCAAACCCTACCCCCACCCATCCCTATATATATCTTTACAATAATATAAGAGTATTAAATTTTTACTGTACTTTTTTGGTTCAATACGACACCGTTTTAATAATAAAAATAGCCGCAATTTTTTTGTTAGAAATTTAAAAAATTTGAATATGGGTTGTAAAATAAAGCTCAAATAATTGATTTTATGGTGTTTATGCGATTCTTGGAATGTATAAGTGTGGGTTAAGGATTTTGAGGTTTAATTTTGCCATTTTCACTCATTTGTTTCAATTTGTATTCAAAAATTGTTACAGTGGTGCTATTTTTGTAACTCTATCCAGAAAGTGTTATTTCTATCAAACATTTGGAGTCAGTTTCATTACTTTGGCACTGTGCTATCATTTAAAGAGGGTGGTGGAAACCTTTTTGATTATCTGTAATAAGTTTTTATTTATCTGAAGTTATCAAATGACTTCATTTTTAGTTATCATTCCATGGATGTCTTTGATTTCCTTCTTTAACATTTTGTTTTGTTTCCAAGTAAACTAAAATTGTTGTGAGTAAGTAGGCGAATTAATACAATTGAATATGTTAATATCTCAGAAGCTTAACAATTACTTACACATCCAAATGAAACTTTTTTTTTATTTTTTTTTTCAATGTTGTCGAGTAACAATGTTTTTTTTAAAAATGTTATCGAGTTACACATTTAAATTTTTTTTTTCCTTTGAATATTTTTTTTAAATGTTGTCGAGTTACACATTTGATTTTTTTTCCAACTCGACAATATTTGAATGTTTTTTTTTTTTCAATATTGTTGAGTTATTGTAACTCGACAATAGTGGAATGTTTTTTATTTTTACTCGACATCAATGATTTTTTTTTTATTTTGTGTAATGTTGGGCTTTGGCCTATTTTGAGTGTTTTTTTATCTTTTCTTTCAACAATGGCCCATTGTACTCGACAATAATGGGAATGTTGTTTTTTTTTTTTTTTTTTTTTTTTGGGTGATTTTGGGCTTTGGCCCATTTTGAGTTTTTTTTTTTTTTTTTTTCTTCTTTTTCCTTCAGCAATAGGAATGTTGTTTTTTTTTTTAAATGCTGGGCTTTGGCCCATTTTGGTGGGGTTTTTTTTTTTCTTTTCTTTCTTTTCCATTATTCGACAACAATGAGGATTTTTTTTTTTTTTTTTTTTTTTTTTTTGCTGGGCTTTGGCCCATTTTGGGGGGGGTTTTTTTTTTTTTTTTTATTATTATTCTTATTATGGTGTTTGTGTGGTTTTTACTTTTTTTTATTTTTTATTTATTACCTAATTTTCATACAATTTTTTACTATTTTTTTTTATTTTACCTTTTACGTTTACAAATTATTGGAGTACTTTAAAATTCCAGTGTAAAGTAAGTGGTCTATACTTATAGATTATTTATAGATTATTTTACATAAATCTAATTATCTGGACTTGGATTCCAGTCTAAGTTATATATGTAAGTTCATATTTTTAGAATTTATCTGTAAGTTCTTATTTTTAGAACTTATCAAATCTCTTAATTTTTATATATTAAATCTCTTTTTATCTACAAGTTCTTAACTGTGAAGTTATCAAATGGCTTCATTTTTAGTTATCGTCCATGGCTGTCTTTGATTCCCTTCTTTAACATTTTGTTTTGTTTCCATGTAAACTAAAATCGTTATAAGTAGGTGAAAAATTAGTGCAATTGAATATACCAATATTTCATCATCTGAAGCTTTACGAATCTCTCTTAAGAATTACTTGCACATTCAAATGAAACTTTTATTTTTATTTTTTTTCAATGTTGTCGAGTAACTCGACAATATTTGAATGTTTTTTTTTTAAAAATGTTGTCGAGTTGTACATTTGATTTTTTTCTCTCAATGTTGTCGAGTAACTCGACAACATTGAAATGTTTTTTTTTTAAATGTTGTCGAGTTACTCGACAATATTGGAATGTTTTTTTTTTCCCAATGTTGTCGAGTTACAGTAACTCGACAATATTGGAATGTCTCTTTTTTTTTTTTTTATTTCAATACTCGACAACAATAGAATGTTGTTGTTTTTTTTTTTTTTTTTTGGATACTGGGCTTTGGCCCATTTTGACTTTTTTATTCCTTTTTCCCATTGTTGTCGAGTAAGAATGTTTTTTTTTTTTTTTTGTGATGCTGGGCTTTGGCCCATTTTGAGTTATTATTATGGTTTTGTGTGCTTTTACTTTTTTTTTTATTCTTTATTTATTTATTGTAGTGTGTGCCAATTAGCTATTTTAATAAAAAAAATTCTTTAATTTTTTTTCTTATTTGTTTTTCTTTTACACCTAATTTTCATTCAAAATTTTACTATATTTTTTTTTTTTTTTAATTTTACCTTTTAAGTTTACAAATTATTGGAAGACTTTAGAATTCAGTTTAAAGTAAGTTATCTATAAGTTTATAGATTATTTTACATAAATCTGATTATTTGTAATAAGTTTTTATTTGTTTGGAGTTGGATTTCAGTTTAAGTTATATATGTAAGTTCACTGTAAAAGTTCATATTTTTAGAATTTATCTTTTTAGAACTTATCAAATCTCTTAATCTTTATAGATTAAAGCTCTTATTATCTTCAAGTTCTTATTTGTAAAGTTATCAAATGGCTTCATTTTTAGTTATCATCCATGGCTGATTCTCTTCTTTAACATTTTGTTTTGTTTCCATGTAAACTAAAATCGTTATGAGTAAGTAGGCGATTAATTAGTGCAATTGAATATACTAATATTTCATCATATGAAGCTTTACGGATCTCTGTTAAAAATTACTTGCACATCCAAATGAAACCTTTTTTATTTTTTTTTTAATGTTGTCGAGTAACTCGACAATATTTAAATGTTTTTTTTTAAATATTATCGAGTTACACATTTGATTTTTTTTTTTCCAATGTTGTCGAGTAATGAAATTTTTTTTTTAAATGTTGTTGAATTACACATTTGAAATTTTTACTCAACAACATTTGAATATTTTTTTTTAAATGTTGTCGAATTACACATTTGATTTTTTTTTTCAATGTTGTCGAGTTACTGTAACTTGACAACATGAACTCGACAACATTGGAATGTTTTTTTTTTCTTTTTTTTTTACTTGACAACAATGGAATGTTGTTGTTGGGTTTTTTTGTTTTTTTTTTTGGTTGATACATGGCATATGTTGGGCTTTGGCCATTTCATTTTGATTTTTTTTTTGTGATGCTGGGCTTTGGCCCATTTTCAAATTTTTATTTTTTATTATTATTATGGTGTTTGTGTGCTTTTTACTTTTTTTATTCTTTATTTATTTATTGTTTGCCAATTAGCTATTTTGATTTTTAAAAAAATTTAATTTGTTTTTCTTTTACACTTAATTTTCATTCAATTTTTACTAATTTTTTTTTTATTTTACCTTTTAAGTTACAAATTATTCTAAATAAATGCTATTATGTTTTTCCTTAATTTTTTTTCTTTTACTATTCACACATTCGTCCAAATTTTCATTTAATTTTTCAACAAAAGTTTTTTCATTTTTTTATTTGATGTTATAAGCATATTGTACACAATTCTTTAATATTTCTCTATATCATACTTCATTGCGTCTAACTTTTTGTTTTGTAAACCTGTTTAATTATTATAATTCGAGTCACTTAAAAAAATTTGAAAATATTTTTTTAGGTAATAATTTGGTCAATATATGAAGGAAAAAAAATTAAATATATTTTTCTAAGGTTATGTACAAAACTCGACAACAATGTTGATCTCTACATTTTTCACGTACGTGCAATGCACATAGTAAAAATTAGTGTATATATATATATATATATATATATATATATATATTTGAGATTTGATACAATTTCATTTCTATGGAATGAAGCAAACACAAGAAGGTAATCAATACACTAAAATGGGTGAGCCACATAAAAAAAATTATCTTGTGCATCATTTGCGCAATCACAATATATATTTTATGCTCTCATTATAATGATAAAATATGATTGATCTTCTACCCACTTATAATACTTACTTATAATACCTATGTTGAGATGATATTACATGATTAGTAAAAATAATGAGTGTGAGACCATGAACTACCAATTATATGATATCACTTCAATATTAGACATTATAATTTCTACCCACCATGAGTAAGAGATCAGCCCCCTATGATAACCACTTCGATTTAATGAATATTACACATATTTAGTAATAAGATTAGATCATATTATATTCATCTAGAGTTTTCATACTTAAAATACTAAAATATTAAAGTTGTGATTCATCAATCTTTTATTTTTCTAAAATACTAAAATATTAAATTTGTGATTCATCAATCTTTTATTTTTCTAGAAATTTGATGTACAAAGTCTATGTTTTCTTTGTAAGGAATAGACGTATAAATGCACAACGGAAATTGAATCTTCAATTCTTATAAGCCGAAACAATATTGTACTTAGATAGAATTCATTATAGAAGTTTACATTGATGAACACCGTGAAATCTGATTATCTAATTAGTTGGAGGTACAATCTTCAGTACCACAATTGTCCAATTGTCCAGCCTTCAATGGTCACAGTAACAACAGATCTGGACTTCCACGATCAAGAATAGATGAAAGCAGAACTTTGAGAGCAGTTGAATTGGGTTCTGTCTCTTGCTTGTGCTAGCAAGTAATGAAGACCAATTCACTTCATCTGTTGTGGCCTTAGTATTTATAGATGGAACTAACCCTAATTCTAGTCCGACTAGAATTGTGTGTTCTAGTCTTTCTAAAACTTTGTTAACCAACAACTAACGAACCCAATTAATTAAATTAATTTGGTCCAATAAATAATTAAGTCCGATTCAACTAATTAGACATTGGACATTAATTCTTACAATCTCCCAATTGGACAAGGTTCAACTCTAGATGTTCAATTCTCTCATTTTATGTGTGACACATTAGGTTCCCATTCATGATTTCAAACGCATTGATATTCTCATTGATTAACTTAGATCGATTAATTCATATCACTGTCCAAGATTGATATCTAACAATGTGTCAATGCAATCTATGTGAGAAATGTCATGTGATATGACATAACCAATATATGTGCGGTTACCGTAGAAATATAATCCCTTCATCAATATAACACAATTGGTTAAGAGATATGGATAAGCGTCAATATCATTTCAACTAATTATATTATTCACCTCAATTCTTCGTTAATCTAATCTAGTTATGATTGAAACTTTTCAACTCATAACTCTATATCGGCAGAGGAAATTTATGTCAACTTAAGTGGACAAAATTCAGATTATAATCTCCTACTTTCTAGGAGTGATGAATCCTCGATATTCACAACCTTCATATGATTCTCATTGTACATGTACGATGTCTTCTTGGTAACTCATAATCTTATAGCCCTATCAATTGCTAGCCAAATAACAGATTTGCCATTAAAATGTAGATAAGCATTTAATTAATCAATTTATTCATACACATCAATGTCTAACAAAGAATATATCACAAAATATCTCATACAAACTAGATTCAATCACTCAGGTATCTTAATACCATCAAATTTTACATGACCATCATGCTTGTGCTGGGACAACAACTTTGTCAAAGGATCTGCTACGTTATCGTCTGTCGGGACCCGTTCTACTTTATGTTATTTTTTAAGATCAACTCCTAGATGAGATGATATTGCCTCAATATATATCTGGATCATTGATGGGATATGGGTTCCTTCACTTGTACGATGGATTCATTGTTATCACAATACAAGATATTAGATCAAGAATGCAAATAACTACTCAAAATTAAAAATGAACTTCTTGATCCAGACTACTTCCTTTGCTACTTCTGAAGCAACTAGATATTCATCTTTTGTAGTTAAATCAACGGTCGTGTCTTGTTTGAAACTTTTCCAACTGACTGCACCACCATTTAGAGTAAATAGATATCCGAATTGGAATTTACTATTGTCTTTATTAGACATTAAGCTGGTATCGGCATAACCTTGAACTCTAAGTTTATTTCTTCCATACATCAAGACCATGTCTTTAGTCTTTCTTAAATACTTAAGGATGTTCTCTCCAGGGCTTGCTTGAAACCTGTTTGTGACACTCAAAGCATATGAAACATCTGGTCGTGTACATAATATGTCATACATAATAGATCATATTGCTAATGCATAAGAAATCATATCCATGCCATCTCTTACAATCTGTATTTTTGGACACTCTTTTGAGAGATAGATCCCATGCTCGATGGACAAAGTCCTCTCTTGGACTATTCCATGCTAAATCTTCTCAAGATTTTATTTATGTACGTTGATTGAGATAGGCCAAACATTCTATTAGATCTATCTCTATAGATCTTTATACTGAGAATGTACGGTGCCTCTCCCATATCCTTTATAGAGAAATATTTGGATAACCACAATTTTACTGATTTTAGCATCGGAACATTGTTTCCTAATAATAATATGTCATCTACATACAAAATTAGAAACATGACTTTACTCCTATTAGAAACACATGGTTCATCTTCATTCTTGATAAAATGAAACATTTTGATTGTCTCATCAAAACGAAGATTCCAGCTCCGAGATACTTGCTTTAATCCATATATGAATTTCTGTAGTTTGTATACCTTGTTTGGCTCTGTAGATTCAAAACATTCAGGTTGTGTCATGTACACATCTTCACTAAGATTCTCGTTAAGGAGTGTTGTTTTGACATTTATTTTCCAGATCACATAGTCAAGGTATGTTACTATCGCAAGCAGAATCCAAATTGATTTACACATGACAATTGGTGAGAAAGTTTCGTCAAAGTCAATTCCTTATCTTTGCTTGTAACCTTTTGCAACCAATCTTACCTTGTAAGTATAAACATTACTATCCATGTTGAACTTTTTCTTGTAAACCAATTTACAGCCTATAGGTTTTATCTCTTTAGGCGGGTCAACCAAAGCCCAAACCTTATTTCATACATGGAGTTCATCTTGGATTCCATGGCTTTCTGCCATCTCTTTGAGTCAATACTTGACTTCAATTCTATGTAAGTAGTAAGTTCATCTTCTTCGATTAGTAATACATTATTAGTACTCAAGAGATCGTATCTCCAAGGAAAACGAATGACCCTGCTCGACTTACGCGGAGCTAGCGTGTCTTTGGGAACCACCCAATCCGTGCCTCATAAAATGCAAGCTCAGCCATTAGCTTTCTGCCATCTCTTTGAGTCATACTTGACTTCAATTCTACGTAAGTATTAAGTTCATCTTCCTCGATTAGTAATACATTATTAGTAATTTAGAGATCGTATCTCCAAGGAGAACGAATGACCCTGATCGACTTACGTAGAGCTAGCGTGTCTTCGGGAATCGGCAGTTCTCCTTTCCCAATCCGTGCCTCATAAAATTCAAGCTCAGCCATTGGATCATCTAATTGGTCAATTTCATTTGTAGTTTCTTGAACCTTTTCAATATCTACTTTGCTCCTACTGTCTTATGTAAGAATACATCATGTTTCGATACGATGACCTTCATCTCGATGGGATTGTAGAAATAGTATCCTGTAATTTTATTTGGATACTCCACAAATAAATATTTATCAGATTTAGCTCATAGATTGTATGATTCAACACGTTTCACATAAGCGTCGCAACCATAAACCTTCATGTATGAAAGATCAGGTCTTTTTCCCTTTCCATAACTCGTATGGAGTTATATTGACCGATTTAGATAGGACACGGTTTAGTGTGTGGCATGTAGTGTTAAGTGCAAATCTCTAAAACTATTTTTGGAGAACTGTGCCGCTCACCATTAATCACACCATATCAAGTAAGGTACGATTTTTCCATTTAGATACAATATCGTTGTGGTGTATACAGTGGAGTCTACTGTAAGAGAATCTCATTCTCACTTAGATAGTCTAAAAACTCACCCCTTAAATATTCATCACCTCGTTCATATCTAAGTGTCGGAATATTTTTTTCAGTTTTCATTTCTACTTCTTGCTTGAATTCTTTGAACTTTTCAAGAGCTTCACTCTTGAATTCCATCGAGCATATAAAACCATGTTTAGAATGGTTATCTCTAAATACGATGAAGTAAGAAAAACTACCTCTAGCATATGTATACATTTGTACATATATTAGGATGTACAAGACCCAAAATGTCTGCAACTATGTCTCCCTTTCTAGAAAAGGGGTTCTAGGTCATTTTGTCCAACGGGAATGATTCAAAATCATTTGAATTCAAGTATATATCTTTATATAATTTGGTAGTGCATTTTTCATTTATCTGACCGAGTATACAATACCAAAGATATGAGTTGTTAGTTTTATCTCTTTTATACCTTACAGTTCCTTTCTTAGTGTCCTTAGAGGTGTTAATAGCCAAAGTTTACTCATTCTCTTAGGCTCAACAGTTTTCAGCATGTTTAGCAGCTTGAGTAAGATACATTGAATTTTATTCATGTTGAAATTCATAATAAACTATGAAAAGCTATTAGGTAGGAACTGCATAACTAAGTTAACACTCAACTCGTGGTCCATGGTAAAACTCAATTGGTATAATTTTTCAATATAACCAATTACCTTTAGTACATGAGCACCAACTGAAGATCTTTTTACCATCATACCTTTGTCTAACCCTTTTGGATGTCTTATACTGTTCAGTTCGTGATTGTTTATCATTTAATTACTTCAAATGATATATATTGGTATAAGCATCCATACCCTCATGCAACTTTTCTAACTAATGTGACATGTCATGTTGCAGTGTTATTATCATCACTATGTTTATTGTAAGCATGCACGTTCTCCTGTGTAGCCTCTTCAGTAGGAGCTTCCACCATTGATTGCTCAATAATATATCCAATTTTTCTTTTTCATTCTTGAGAACAATTCTCAAATTGTGGTGTCAGTCCAGAAAATTTAGTTCGGTATGTTTGTTGGCATCCAATATAACTCTCAAACTCATATGGTTATTTATGATTCATCTATTAAATAACAAGATACAACAATTAATTAAATACAGAAAATTAATTTAACATGGATTTATATTAAATTAATTATACTCACACTATTTAAATTAAATTAATGACCCTCAAACAGTAATCAATAGAACCGATTAGATTTCCAGTGAGCTAGGATCCATTTTATTTTATTAGAACCTTGATTAACTCAACAAATTCTAATAAAATATCCAGGTAGATACTTTTATCAATCACATCTCTATGTGACTCTTAAATTATCAAGTAGACAACTTATTGTCGAACAGATCTTATGGGTTTACTTGATTACACTCCTAAAATTTTATTTTCTTGAATGAATCAACAAAAAATAAAATTTTAGTTAAATTCGACACATTGTTCAGAAACATCAAATGTTTCATAGTGCGAAATATATCCATAAACGAGAAGCCTTGAGTGACTTAACAAACTAACATCGATAATAGAATTTGATTTTTCACTACAACAATGGAAGTCATGTTGTATTAACTATTTAATACGAATTTAATATTTTGATAAATAGGGGTTTGTCTCATCACATTTATGTATATTACTAGTTGTATGACGTGCGATGCACGTAAGGTGGTTCGTAGGATACTTACATTATTGTATTTTAATTTGTAATCTATACATATATAAAATAGCCCGATTATAATTTGCAACAAATGATTTAAGAAAATTAACACTCAACAAATATAAGATGGATAATTAAAAGACACACTTCTTAAATATAAATATAACAAGCAAACAGTTATTTGAACAAACCACAATTTACAACTTAGAAGAATTTGTGGTTGATTGAATAAGTGTTTTTTAATTGTTTACTAAGAAAAATAGTAGAAGTTGAGAAATACTAAGCATATGTTTGGTAGTATTGAATTTAATTTTTAAGTGCTTATATTATAAGTTGTGAGTGAATGTGTGGATAAAAAATGAGTTGTAAATTGTAGGTCCTAATTTTTTGAACAGAAATCATTATCAAAGACAAAGATAAGATGTACTAATTAATAGGTTGATGATAAAAAATATGATAACAAATAGTTAGAGACATAAATGTAAAAATTAGATATTGTTGAGGACTTTAATGTGCATTAAAATGATGGACAAATATTTTGTCAAACTTTTGTATTTTGTATTTATTTTGTTTATTTAAAAATATGAGAGACTAAAACAAATATTTTTACGCCCCATTAATTAATTTTTTAAACAGAAATCATCATCAAAGACAAATATAAGATATACTAATTAATAGGTTAATGATAAAAAAAAATGTGATAACAAATAGTTAGGAACATAAATGTGAAAATTAGATATTGATGAGAACTTTTATTACAATTATAAAATGTAGTGTGGTTTAAATATAATTACTCAAACAAAAAAGGAACAAAAAAATGAAAAAAAAAAAGGAAGACAGTCACATGTGAAGCCGACACGTGGCAAGATAAATAGTAAGAAAGTTAGCCTATTTTATTATAGGTAGAATTAATATCCAACATACAATCAATCATACATAATAATAACTGTGGACGATTATGGACTTTATCTATCTAGTCTTTCTTATCCAAAAGAAAGACTAGTTGGTCAAATCATATGGAATATTGCATTCGATCATCGAATGCTAAATGCAATCATTTCCATCTCCAACTACAACTTGTATCTTATACTAGTTGCTTCCTTGTAGCCCAACTCCAATTTATATCATATACTAGTTGGCACGCATGCCCAAATAAATGGACACGCAATCCCACAATAAAAGAACTTTAAAACATAATTAAATAAATAATAGGCTCACAGGTCCAATCAACATTCAACACGAATAAATTAATCATACAACCAATCACATGGATCAAGTCCATAATCATCCACTAAACATCTATTTTAATATCCAATATTAAAAATATATTAATTTCTAAATTTGCAACTTTGATAGTATAAATCTAAATCTTTTAGACATTTCAGAACGGATTAAACAGAGTTAAATAATTAATCTAATTAATTAAATTTCAACAATAAAATTAATCAATTAATCATATTAATCTAATTTCATTAATAAAGGAGTTTTTCAAAAATTATTTTATCTCCCAATTTAAAGTCATACCCTAGATTGTAGATAAAATTAGTATATGGTCAAAATTATAATTTTATAAAGTAATAAGTTAAAATTTAATCCAGTCAGAAATTCAAAATATGGTTTAAAAACGATTTTACTTAATTTTGAATATTTGACCAACATTAAAGATTTAATACTTACAATTTTTCCAAAAAATTTAAAATTGCATTTAAGACCATATTTTTCCTTTTAAAGCTTGAGGACTTACGGTGCAATTTCTGAAATTGCATAGTCAATCTCTTAATTAAGAAAATCAGTGGGCTTTCTTGTGCAATTTCAGAATTTGCACATAAAGTCCTTTTATAATTTTAAAACATCCGGCCTTCTATGCAATTTCAGAAATTTCACAGAAGATCCCTCTTTTATTTTAAAATAATGGGGATTCTCATGCAATTTCGTAAATTGCATGAGAGATCACTTTTATTTCTTTTGAAATTAAGAGGAATCCCATGCAATTTCCAAAAGTGCGTGTAAGTTTTCTTTTCCAAACGAAAAAAGAAAACACAGAAGCTAGAAGCCATGCTTCATCATGGTGCCGGTAGCCATCTTAGACTTCTTCATTGCTTCGGAACGGCCGAAGCCGCCGGAAAAACCACTGAGCGGTGGTCGCGCCTAATTCTAACACTGGCGGCCACCACTTTTACCTTTAAACAGCAGCTTGTTGCTCTATATGGTTTGGCCGCCACGGGTGGTTTATTCCTCCGGCGACGGCGACTTCAAAAGCGCCGTCACTGGTCATCACCATATCTCCTTCTTTTTTTTTCTTTAAACCTTTTTCCGACCAATTCCAAAACCAATTTCAGAATTTCTGTTTCGGGTTAATTTCACAAATGGTCACTAACGTTTGAGAGAAATTCCAAAAAGGTCACTAAAGTTCAAAATTTACAGCAATGGTCACTGACGTTTGCAGAACTTACTCTATTGGTCACCTTATTAATGGGGTTAATTCCAATAGCTGACGTGACGTCGTTTAATGCTTACTTTGCATTAACCCATCAATTTATACGCCACGTTGGATAAAATGCTATTAAAAAAATTGATGACAAAATTTGGATGGCTTGACTTTTGTACTGGGCGAACGCCCAGTACAAATATGGGCGTTCACCTAGTACACATGTTTGGGCGAAAGCCAAACTTTAAGGCAGGGTGTTCGCCCGGCCTCATTGTTTGGCAACAGAGGCCAAACATGTGTACTGGGCAACCATCCGAATTTTTTCATCTTCATAGCATTGCAAATTAGGTTATATACGAGAATTAAAATTTCCTTTCGGGGGCATTGCCCTCGAGCCCCTACGAAGGGCACTGCCTCCTCGACTTCTACGACCTGACCGGGCAGGTCGATCCTCGTTTCGAAGCAGCAAACCATTTGCAAAATAATAATAAATAAATTATGAAAAAATATCTAACAATCAGTTTCTACCAGAAATAACATGTTGCACCAGCAGCCTTAACAAGCATCAAAGCAACATCATTCAATTGATGATTTTGTCACATTTAACACCAAGATTCACCTTAGCACCAACAACATTAACAACAACAAAAATCACTACCAGATCAACATCCAATTCATGAAGTACAGATCATCATCCAATTCATGATCTATAAAAGGCACCTCTAATAAGAATAATAAGATTCTTCCATGAACTACAAAATTAACCAAAAAATGACTTCTCTTATAGAAGTGTAGTTCATGACAAAAAAGCATCATCGCGTAAATGAAAAAGTTCTTAAACGTATTATCTAGGCCTGCTCTCTATTAGATTTTGCCATGCACTTTGTATAGCTGGAGTAGAAATGGAATTCTTCCTCATTATTATCCGACGTTGCGGGGTAGAACTTTTTTTGATTGGTTTAGCTTTCGGCCTTGGAAAGTTTGGTGCAGTTGATGCACCATGTTGTGACAAAAATAGTTGTTCTTGGACATTTGAATCGGTTGATGCAGATCTTGGTTATGAGTAAAATAATGGTTCTCCGCTAGGCTGACCAATCACCACCCTTGACGCTTCTCCAATAACCTGTTATTACGTTTGGTAATTAGCTACTCCGAATGATTGAAAAAGCTAAACCCAGCTTCCTTAAACAACCTGATTGACATGTCCCATGGTTGATGCTTGAGATGAGGCTATGGTTCCATCCGATAACAGACATTCAACACTTCCACTCTCCTAAGCAACAGAAGACAAGTTACAATACAGTAATTCCTTAAATTTTGAATTGAACATATGTATAATTGGAAAGAATTTAGTACCTCATTGAGTTCACTGTTATTTATTGATGGCAACTTGGAGTGATATCTTTTATTGTGCCCCTTTTCTCCACATATACTGCATTTTTGTTTCTGTCTACCGTCACAACTTTTATCTAGCTTTTTCTTTTTCTCTCAGGCCAAAGAAGCTTCTTCGAGACCTTTTTCAACGTACTTCACGCTTTCTTCATTTTTTTATGGTTATCCAACTAGGAGGTTTAACTAGTTCAACTCCAGTAAGAGGCCACATTTTTGGTCCGTTGATTGGGTAAATAGAGTATTGGTAAGCTCTCATGTACGTCGATACTTTGTAACTTTCGTGTACAAAGTCTAATGGGTCTTTACCCCATTCTCGAATGCTAGAAATCGCATGTGGACAAGGCAATTCCCATTTTTTGCATGAGCACGACATAGTTCGTAGGTCAACAACAAGCTGACCATCCGAATATGGACCAGAAACTCGATATTGCATCTCTTCGTTAAACAATGCTCTCCAAGAATAGGATTCATCCCTATTGCGTTCGAATTTTGTAAGAGCTTTAGGACATATCTCACCACTATACCTTGCCATCAACAACCTTCTCTTGTACATCCGCTCTATGAGTTTATTTTGCAGAGATTGAAGAAGTGCCAAAATCCTTTTCCCTCACCTCCCTAATAGAATTGTTGAAGCTCTCACATAAATTGTTCAGTATAATGTCACACTTGGAGATTGCTTGGAAGTGAGATTTTGACCACTGCTTAGCTGGTTTTTTCATTAACCATAGCCAAGCATCCTTATTTTCCTTTTCAATCTTGTCCATCCAATATTTAAATTCAGCCAAATATGTTGACCGTGCTGCTCGCCAAACAAAATCTCGTAGTTTCATGCATTTGAACTCCGTCCTAAAGAAATTGGCATACATGTGACGAACAGAAAATCGATGTTCAGCCAAAGGATATAACTCACTGACAATGTTCTCCAACCCTTTTTGTCTGTCGAATATAAATGTCAACCCTTAATAATTTTCAATCATCAAATCCTCGCTGAGCAGTTTAAGGAACCAAGACCAACTCGCATTATTTTCACTTTCCACTACTGCATATGCAATAGGGAATATGCAGTCATTCCCATCGATGCCTACATCAGATAGCAACTGGCCTCCAAAACTACCTCTCATAAAACATCCATCAATACAAATGACCGGTCGACACCCCGCCAAGAACCCTTTTTTGCAAGCATCAAAGCAAACGTAAATACCCTTAAACACACTCTCATCTAGGGATAGTATAATAGTGCTACCGGGATTCGTTCTCCTAACCTTTGCTGCGTAAGACTCAAGTAACCCAAACTCCTCAACTAACGATCCTCGAAGCACCACCTTAGCATATCTCCTCGGTCTCCAAGCCACAATGTAACTGATTTGAACACCATAATCCTTCAAAACTGAAGCCTTAAATAAATTAAGATCCCACTTCGGTGCAATTTTGAAAGTCTCTATATATCTATTCGCTAGCCAAGTGGAAGACACGCTTCTATTTTTCCAAGCTCGACTACAAGTGTGGTTCCACTCATACGATTTAATTTGTCACGTCGATTCTACTGACATAACTGATGTCCATACCCTCCACGGACATTTGTCTTCTTTGTATATTGTTTTAACTCTATCAGCATCATTCACATGAAATCTCAATTCAAACCTATTGTTTATGCTAAAAAATTTTGCTCCTGCCTTGAATTCTCCCTTCGATCGAAACTTATTTTCCACTTTAAGCTCATGATGCAATATCTCTTTCTCAGGATTAATTTCAGAAAACTGGACGAATTCTTCTTCACTGTTCGAACTATCTGAATCGTTGGTTTCATTTGACACAATGCTCTCTTTCCTCGCATCCAATTCGATGCTAGTTATTACATTTTCTTCGAATAACAGATCATCGTCTTCACCCAAACTATAATATGAATAATTGAAATACGGATCATCATCCGTGGCATCGCTGTTCTTCGCAGGTTCTACAATATAAAAAGTTGTTAACAACCACTGACACGACACGTCCCGAGTAATATTATATACCTGAGACGTGACGTGCGCCGATGGTGAATACCAACCAGAGGTTGGACCCACCACCAAGGCTATTATATTTACAACTCATTATTTCTTATTTTTAAGAAAACTTCAGCATTATCTCCCATGTAATTTGGACTAACCAACCTGAAATAAAATACCACATATCCCAACAAATTTATTAATAACTAAATGGGACCATTTGCCCATCCAATACCCATAACAAAACAATGCAATGGAGACTAGCCGAAACATAATATTTTTACTATTGAATTAACATAAATTGTACATACGGATACAAAATACCTAGTGAGCCACCTATCTATTTACAAGTGATGCAAAATGATATCCAAAAATGAACATGTATCCCTAAAATAATGACTACATGCTCTATGAAGTGAGTCATACTAAATAACTATGTCGTGTGGCTCTGACTTTGAACTCAAAAGCTTTATATCCAAAAGCTGCCCAGAAACTCAACCGCTACCTGATAAAAAAAATCATCGTTGGAAAATAAATGAGTTAATAGGCTCAGTGAGTGGATATTTTCAAAAATAATTATACTCTTTTCATTTATAGATACTATCGAAAATGAGCTCACGTCACTTAACAATTCACATTATAACTTCTCATAACATAAATGAGCCCACATCTAAATCAACATTTACATCACATTAATTTCAACAAGTAATATCAGCTCATAATCGTAGAATATTCATCAGCTAAAATATATATCATCATTTCATCATATCCTCATATCACAGTATAATAGAAAATCTCATCAAAATGTACCCTTTTTATATAATCTCATCATGCGTGCACAGACTACCTCAAATGCCTAAGCTTTCTAGTATACGGTCAAGACTCCTCAGCGTATATGATACACGGTCAAGACCCCTCAGTGTATGAATACACGGCCAAGACCCCTCAGTGTACTAATATACGGCCAAGACCCCTCAGTATACTAGAATAATCAATGAATTCACCGGGTACTTTTTATGGATTTAAACGTCATCTCACTTCACATTAATTTCATAATAGGCAATTTCAAAATCTTTAGAATTCACAAGATAACATAATTCAATAAACAATTATAAGAAATCACATAATTTAACATTTAGTGATATAATATCTTATAATTGAAATCTAAATTTTCTAAAATATATTTTTCCACTCACAGAGTTATCTACTGAAGACTAAATCGACTGATAGGCTGTCCCGATAATTGAGTCACTTCCTGAGATATCAATAGAATTATCCAAATCAAAACTCACTTATGATTCTCCTTCTTGTAAAATCCAATAATTAAAGCTAGGAATTAAATTGTTAATTCTTAACCCACTATAAACACACAATTAAACCAATTCTTAAAATCAAAGTTTCTCTTCTTAACTCATATTGTAGCTTAAAACAGAGCTCTCTAATTCCAAAAGTCTGATAAATCAACTAAAATTTTGGTGTGTTTACTCCACAATTAGAATCAAAATTTAAAGAAGGCAATGTCTGAACCCTTTTTTTTTCTTACTCCAAGTTTTCTCTCGGTTTTTGGCTCTCCAATTGATAAGAATGATAAAATTGGAAATTTAAAAGTCTTGCAATTGGTCCCCACCAAATGAAGAAAACCCACTGCCTAATCCATCATTTATCCTTTCATTGTTTTTTATATGTTGGCATGACAAAATTGACCAAGAATTTCATGGTTTGACCGAGTTATTATAACCACCCAACAAAAAAACAAATATACAACAACGATAGTGGTCCACAAAATAATACTACCTGGCAAAACCCCAAAAAATAAAGTTCAAAACTTAAATATTCTCCAACAACTTACATTTACGGTAGTCCCAGAATTCAATTTTCATACAAGGATAGTGGTCCCATATTTAATTCATTTACGTTGGTCCCAGACAAAGCAAATAATACAATGCTTTGACAAGTAATAAAAGGAGAGTAGTCCCAAATAAGTATACTTTATTACTCCAGAAAACGATCTTACCTAGATATTCGGGCCCCTTTTCAAACATTTTGTCGATTCTACTGTTAGATTTCTTGTACCATAAAAGTCGACAACTTCCTCTTATTCCAATGAAATCACAAACGATTTTTTTTTGGGGAGGATGGAGTGTTTTATCTTCTCCACAGAAATGCAAGTGATTTTTGGGCCAATGATTAATAGTGATGTGTTTAAGAAGATAACAAAGGATTTTGGAGTATTTTTTCACAGTGCCGTGTTTAAGAAGTTGACCAAGGATTAAGACTGTGTTTGGAAGATAACCAAGATTATGGCTTGTTTGGTATTATCTTTTTTACATTTTTTGAGCAACTTATCCAACGTGGCGTATAAATTGACGGAGTTAATGTCAAGTAAGCATTAAATGGCGCCACGTCAGCTATTGAAATTAACCCTGTTAATAAGGTGACCAATAGAGTAAGCTCTGCAAACATTAGTAACCATTGCTGTAAATTTTGAATTTTAGTGACCTTTTTGGAATTTCGTTCAAACGTCAGTGATCGTTTGTAAAATTAACCCTTTTTGTTTCAAAAAACTCATAACTTTATTTTACTGTCAAAACTCAAATCAAATTAATATACCAATAACAATTATTATTCAATTCATCAAAACAATTTAACGAACTCTAACAAGTAACAAGGTATGCTTTGATACTATTGTAAAGAATTGACTTATACATACACAGCAGAAATTAAATCTTCAATTCCTATAAGCCGAAACAATATTGTACTTAGATAGAATTCATGATATAAATTTACCTTAATGAACATCGTGAAATCTGATTATCTGATTAGTTAGAGGTACAATCTTCAATACTACAGCTGTCCAATTGTACAGCCTCCAATGATAATTGTATTGGGTGCTATCTCTTGTTTGTGCTATAAGTAATGAAGATCAATTCACTTCATCTGTTGTGGCCTTGGTATTTATAGGCGACACTAACCTTAATTCTAATCCGACTAGAATTGTGTGTTCTAATCTTACTAAAACTTTGTTAGTTAACAACTAACATACCCAATTAACTAATCTAATTATTTAATTTGGTCCAATAAATAATTAAGTCTAACACAACTAATTAGATCTTAGACATTAATTTTTACATTCTCAAAAACAAAATAGTTTGCTAATTATTAATATAAATATAAAATTTTGGTTATTCAAGAACAACACCACAATATTCTCATGAAATATTGATAAAATAAATATCATTTTAAGAAATTAACACTGTATTCGCCAAGAAAATTGATCTTTATCATTTTCTACTTCTTTAAGAATATGAATAGTATATTCTTATCAATTTTAATATATATATAAAGTTGAGGTTTTTCTTCTAGAACAACACACAAATTTCTCTATAATATTTATAAGTATAAAGTTGTACTTTTCCTCTACAACAACAACATAATATTCATATTTATGAAGTTTTTTAAAAAAATTGATTTGATTATAAGAATGTTATATATCAAAAACTATAATATTAATTCAATACAATTGTATAAGAAAAATTATTGGTCTCTAGATCATATACATCTCAAATATTTATAAACTTAGGCTGCGTTCTTCAAGAACAACAATACTACATTTTTCTAGAATACTAGTTGTAGGACGTGCGATGCACGTAAAGTGGTTCGTAGGATACTTATATTATTGTATTTTAATTTATAATCTATAAAGATATAAAATAGTCCGATTATAATTTACAGCAAATAGTTTAAGAAAATTAGTACTCAACAAATATAAGATGGACAATCAAAAGACATATTTCTTAAATATAAATATAACAAGCAAACAGTCATTTGAACAAGCCACAATTTACAACCTACAAAAACCTGTAGTTGATTGTATAACTGTTTTTAAATTGTTTACTAAGCAAAATCGTAGAAGTTGATAAATACTAAGCATATGTTTGGTAGTGTTGAATTTATTTTTAAGTACTTATATTATAAGTTGTGAGTGAATGTGTGAATAAAAAGTGAGTTGTAATTTTTGGGTCCTAATTTTTTGAACAGAAATCATCATCAAAGACAAAGATAAGATGTACTAATTAATAGGTTGATGATAAAAAAATGTGATAACAAATAGTTATGGACATAAATGTAAAAATTAAACATTGTTGAGCACTTTAATGTGCATTAAAATAAGGGACAAATATTTTTTTCAAACTTTTGTATTTTGTATTTATTTTGTTTATTTAAAAATATGAGAGACAAAAAAATATTTTTACGTCCTCTTAATTAATTTTTTGAACAGAAATCATCATCAAAGACAAAGATAAGATGTACTAATTAATAGGTTGATGATAAAAAATGTGAAAACAAATAGTTAGGGACATAAATGTAAAAATTAGATATTGTTGAAGACTTTTATTACAATTATAAAATGTGGTGTGGTTAAAAAAAGTGTGGTTTAAATATAATTACCCAAACAAAAAAAGAAAAAAAATTAGTAAAAAAATAGAAGACATCCACTTCTCAAGCTGACATGTGGCAATATGAATAGTAAAAATTTTAAAAAATATGAGAGAAAAAAAAATATTTTTATGCCCTATTAATTAATTTTTTGAACAGAAATCATCATCAAAGATTGATGTGGTAAAATTGAGCCAACCCACGTATAACTAGGATTTTTGGGTTGGACTGGCCCTGGCCCAAATAAAAACGGGCTATATTGGCCCGGCCCGTCTATCCCGTTGGTTAGTCGGGCTGACCCGATTTTTTTTTGCTCTTTAACACTAATAACTCATTTCGTAAATTGCACCAACACATAATCCAAATAATATCAATCTAAAATAATCTAAGCCCAAGTCTCTAATTTAAATCGTCTTTTTTTGAAATATAAGTTCCAGAATCTCAAACTCCAACATAAAATTGTTTAGATTTAGTTAAAATTTAGTTTAACTAAAGTTTTAATCCAAATTATATTTGGTGTAATAAGTAAATTATTTATTTTAAATTTACTTATAAGTAAACTTTTTAATCTATGCAAAACATGCTTATATCTCAAAACAATAAAACTAGCATGCCTTTACTATTTATATTTTTTTAAAAATGTGTCAACAAATAATTTACAATTAACCAAAAAAATATTATTATTTTGAAATAAAATTAATTTAAAAATATTGACTAATACATGAAAGTTCCAAGTTTACAAATTAATCCTTTTAAAAATCTCAATATATATATATATATATATATATATTGCTAAGTTTATCTATAATTGTATTTGATGCAATGTATTAAATTTATTAGAAAAAAGAAAATAAATAAAATTAAGACTGATTTGGCCTAATAGATTGAGCTGGGCCAGCATGTTTCTGGCTCACACAAAACTGGGCTGGGCCAGCCCGGCCCAGTTTCAAGTGTGGCCTTGCTCTGGCAAGTTGAGCCATCCCAACCTAACCTATTTGCCAACTCTAATCAAAGACAAAGATAAGATGTACTAATTAATAAGTTGATGATAAAAAAATATGATAATAAATAGTTAGGGACATAAATGTAAAAATTAGATATTGTTGAGGACTTTCATTACAATTATAAAATGTGGTGTGGTTAAAAAAATATTTTTACGCTCCCTTAATTAATTTTTTGAACAAAAATTATCATTAAAGACAAAGATAAGATGTATTAATTAATAGGTTGATGATAAAAAATCTGATAACAAATAGTTAGGGACATAAATGTAAAAATTAGATATTGTTGGGTACTTTTGTTTTACAATTATAAAATGTGGTGTGGTTAAAAAAAGTGTGGTTTAAATATAATTAACCAAAAAAAAAAAAACAAAAAAGGAAAAAAAAAAAAAAAAGACAGCCACATGTGAAGCCGACACGTGGCAACATGAATAATAAAAAGTTAGCCTCTTTTATTTAAAAAAAAAAGGTTGAACTCCAACTTTGAAGGCTCCACCGCCCCTGCCTGGAGCATTGGTTGATGATGTAAATCGCATAATGTGGCTCAATGGAGTAGAGTTGAGAGCTATTTTTTAATTACGTTTACAAGGGACCAAATCCATACCAAAGGCAGGACTCGAATTCCCACACTGCAGCTGCCAGCGAAGTTGAGACTATCTCACTCCCGTCCTTTTAACCACTGAGTTATGTCCTGGGAGCAAAATAATATGTAGATTAAAATATAAAAAGTTATGCTTCTCAAAATCATTAATTCGCTTTAAAAAAAGCTGAGACTACCTCTCTATTTTATTATATGTAGATTAAAATATATGAAATTATGCTTCTCAAAATAATTAATTCTCCTTAAAAAAAACACACAATATCCTTTTAGAATATTGGTACGTATAATATTTACGCTTTTTCAAGAGCAACACAACTATATTGTTGTAAACATTGATACATCAAAATTTAAACTTCTTTATGAGCAATATTATAATATTTATTTAAATATTCATATATAAAGTTGTGCTTTTTCAACAGTAACAACAAATATTGTTCCACAATATTGAAATGAAAAATATACTTCTTCTGGAATAACTTAATATTATCTTTAGCTCCCCTCTTGCTTGTAACCATTATTTATATTTGCAAATTTGTATTTCTTTAAGAGTAACAACACAATATTTTGCTACAATATTGATGTAACATAAATTTATACTTCTTCAAAAGCATTTAAATCGTTAAAACAAAAAATTTAACAGATCTAAAAAAAAACTTCACAAATAATATACATTCAATCTATAAATTATAATCAAAAGATTTGTAAAAATAAACTTATTTGCCACTGAAATATAACAATTGGGTTAAAGTAATTTTCAAATTTGATAGATTTGAAAACATTTGCTCAATCAAAAAATTTGTGTATTGCATATTCGATTTGTTTTTTGTTTGTAAGATCTGATTTGTGCTTTTAACCATTGGATCTTTTCGTATATTCTCTTAAAAGAAACTACAAATGTGTGTGGACACCTTTTGTGAACAAGATTAAATTAAGCCTACATTGGCCAGATGAGAAAAAAACACATTTTGATGCACGATGTCAATAGTTGCATGAATAGTAACTTTTTCACTGCTATAAAATTAAAAGAGCAATTAAGAGATAATAATATAGTATAACGAAAAAGAAGAGAGATCGTCAAAACTCAAAATGTGTAATTTTATTATAATAATGACTTCTATATATAAGATTTTAATAAGAATTACAATTTAGACAAAATAAGTAAGTAGGAAAATTTTAGAGACTTTTAAATAAACTAAATGAATGAAATTATCAAGTCAAATGTTCAATAATCATTGAACTTTTAGTCATAATTTTAATTATTTACTAAATTTTAAAAAGTTACGCTCCGTTAATCACTCTTTACGATTTTGTAACTGTCAATAGACCGAAGTACACACACGTAGCTGACGGAATACCCATATGGGCACACATTTGAAATTAATTTCGAAGTTTAATGTTTCTATAATCACTGAACTTTTAGTCACATCCTTGATTACTCACATAATTTTCAAATGTTGTTGCATTTTCACTTAACTTTAGAAAATTATGCTTCATTAATCACTCATCACGATTTCGTAATTGCCAATAGACGGAAGGGCACACGTGGCACACATTTAAAATTAAAATTTGAAGTTAAATGTTTCTATAATTACTGAACTTTTAGTTGTGTCTTCGATTACTCATTGAAATTTCAAATGTTGTTGCGTTCTCATTGAATTTTAGAAAGTTACGCTTTGTTAATAGTACTCACAATTTCGTAACTGTCAATAGACAAAAGCACACATGTGGCTGACATAATACACACGTGAGACATATTTGGGTTAAATTCTGCTAACCAATTGAAGTTGTTTATCCATGTTATCAAAGCGCTTTTTTCAAAATGCAATTTATACACGAAAAAATGTATATTCTTTTCAAATTGAAATTCCTCAAAGTTTATTCCTCCAAATTCGATTTCTAACCCTAACCCTTTATCACCTACGACAAAATACAGCGCTACCCCACAAACCAACCAAATCGAGGACCGCCACTCCGTTTTGAAATCAACAGTGTTGTACATGGAGGTAAGGCCAAATCTATTGGTATTTTTTTGTTGTAGTATGTACCCAAAAATATGTCTTTATGAAGTTTTTTTCTCGGAAACTTATCCAAAAACGTAAAAAGTATAGTTATTTTATTTTTTTATGATGAATTTCATGTTGCATGCCGTTTGTTAGAATATGTATTTCACGTCGAAAAATATGTATTTCGGCAATATTAGATATCTTTTAGCAACGAACTAGGCCCAAAACCGAAGTGTGCCCATTTTTATTAAAAAAAATATTATTTTTGATTAATGAAGTTGCTCAAAAAAATATATATATTTGTCCAAAAGTTTGAAGCCTAACAAAGCAAAGCAAGCCGCATTCTATGAGTACCATAACTATTATTAGGTAGTGACCCAAAATCGAACGGGCTTATTATTATTATTTTTTAAATATTAAAGTCCAGCACACTAGTAGCCATGTCCATGACTTGTCAGACTTTGTCTTGAAGAACTAATTTTTGGATTTCGCCTCGAGTCCCGAAAATGTCAGAACCGGCCCTGCAACTAACTGTCATTTCTTTTGTTTGTGTTGCTAGATTTGGATGAGGATGCATACTTCATTGATTCTGAGAATGAATATGAAGACGATGATGATCTACTGTGTAAGCGTAACATAATGAATTAAAACGGGAGTTGAAGATAGAGTACTTGAAGGAGCCGAAGAGGTTGACAATGAAATAGATGATTTAGAGTATCCATGCTTTGAAGAATTACTATCTATCTAATGATGAATTTAATTGTCTAAACGGACTGGTGATTCTCGATTAGGTTGGTTTGTGGTACCACTTTTGTTTTGTCACACAGAAGAAAATGGGTTAGGAACATGTGATGCCAACAATTTCTGGGCAATGATGAAACAGGGTTAAGCCCAATTATGGTGAAGTCCATGATCCATTGCCCAAGCCGTTTTTCTTTCTCTTGTATAATTAGGCCCACTTAAGTGAAGACCCAGCCCAACTGAACTCTGACTCTTGAGATGGCTCTTGGCTGGGGACCGTTGGATGGACTCTTGATCAATGGTTGGCAGCTCCGGTATAAATGCCCCCTGATGTTGTCCTATTCTTCATAGAGTCACATTTCGCCGTCTGAAAAAGGGAGAGAAATAGGGTTAGAGTTTTCTCTGTGAAATTGCTTCCATCTTCTTCTCTGATTCCACTAAAACCTCTGGTTTTAGTGTTCTTCTGCTTCTTCTTACCTTCTGATGAAGGTTTCTGAGTGATTTAGAGGAGAAGTAGTATTGTTGTGAGGGCCTCTGTTTTGGCCGGTGTTCTGAGTTACTGTAGCAACTCAGTGTTGAGTTCGGTTGGGTCTTGTGGTCTCTGTAGTGGGTCTGGTTTCTTGAGGTGAAACGAAGGGTACAATGTTCTGAGCCCTAATTCTATTTTTGGGTTTCCGGTTATATTTCTTGGTTTCTTTGGAACTGGATTCTGGTTGTATAATGATCTTGTATTTTAACAGTGGTATCAGAGCCTGAGTGGCGTTCTTGGAAACTTCTTTACAGTTCTTGAAAAATCAATTTTCCCTTTACCTTTTTCAGCGAAGAAAAATTGTTTTTTCATTTCTTGAAGTTTCACTTTTACAACTAAGGAGTTCCTTTAAATTTCCGGTTTATTTCCTAATTTTTTACTGTGCACCTTGTTACCTCTGACATTGTTTGCTCTTTGGTTACCTTTCGGCTGAATAAAGGTAATATGGTGACCAAGTCTCCGGTCACCACAATGGTTTGCATCTTTTAGCCTCTGTTGTTATTATAATCTTGATTGCTCTCTAAATTGTTAGTTTTGCAAGTAATTGAATAAATCTTGTTGAAATATCTTTTTGCCTCTGTTGTTTGTTCTTATAATCTTGTCTTAGTCAAGTTTTTTTTTATAAAACCCACTGTCTCAGCTTTGTGCCTTGACCTGGGAACTTGATTCTCACGGAATCCTGGTGAAACTGAGCAGTGATTGTTCTCTTTCTGTTGCCTCTGTGAATATAGTTTAATAAACTCTTGTCAATCTGTTTCTTGTACTAAGTGTGCATTTCTTGATTGTTATTGTTTAGTAAATATTCTGTGTTTCCTGAATTTTTTTTTTGTTTTGTTATCCTGTCACTCTGTTATTGCATGTTGCATTTCTTGGTGAATCTTTATGCTATCATGACAAATACCAGTTTTGAACTTGGGGTTTTTAATGGAAAAGGGGATTTTCCTATATGGCAACAAAAGATGAGGGGGGTGTTTGTCCAACAGAAAGTAGCTAAAGCCATAGATGGAACCTTTCCTGATACTATGACTGAAGAACAAACCACTGAGGCAGATAAACTAGCCTATACCTCCATAATTCTACACCTTTCTGACCAAGTCCTAAGGAAAGTAGGAAAGTTAGATTCTACTCAACTTCTTTGGGAAAAGTTAGAAGAATTGTATTTAGTGAAGTCCCTGCCAAATAAACTGTTTCTGTTGGAAAAGTTTTTTAGTTTCAAAATAGATTCCTCTAAAGACCTTGATGACAATCTTGATATCTTTAACAAATTAGTTCAAGATATCACCAACACTGGGGAAAAAGTATCTGAAGAGTATAAAGCTGTTATTCTCTTAAATGCTATTCCTGAAGTTTATAGGGATGTTAAGACTGCCATTAAATATGGCAGAGATACTCTTACCCAAGACATTGTTGTAAATTCTTTAAGGAGTAAGGATTTAGAGTTGAAATCTGAGAAGGCAGAGGGTAGTGCTACTGAGTCTCTCTATGTTAGAGGTAGGTCTCAAAATAGGTAGAATGGGGGTTATGACAGTCAACAGAGTCAATGTAGTAGCAGTAATAGCAACCATAAGAAAAAAAACAAAGGGAGGTCTAGATCCAAATCTAAGGCTAGAGGGAAGAAGTGTTATGGGTGTGGTAAAACTGGCCATTTTATCAAAGATTGCTATAAAAGAAAAAATGAGCAAAAGGATAAAATGGCTGATGAGAGAAATATAGTTGAACCAAAAGAAGCTAATACTGTAGATGTTTATGTAGTCACTGAACCAGTCAGTGGGCATTCTTCTGTCAATTATGCTGATAAGAGTGACCAAATTCAAGAATGGATCTTGGATTCTGGTTGCACTTTCCATATGACATCTAGAAAGTATTGGTTTCATGACTTTAAGAATGTTTCCAATGGGGAAGTCATTATGGGAAACAATGTGGTCTGTAGAATAGAGGGGATTGGAAATCTGACTTTAAGATTTGAAAATGGTTATATCTGTACTCTTGAAAGAGTCAGATATGTACCTGATCTCAATAGGAATTTAATTTCTGTAGGAGACTTAGATGGGATGGGATTGTGTGGAAAATTTGGAGATGGCATGCTAAAAGTGATCAAGGGATCTCTAGTCATCTTCAAAGGGTTCAAAAGAAATGAGATTTATGTGACTCAGGCTGAAATAGTGTCTCAGTGTAATAGTCTGACCTCTGGTGCTGAAGTTGAGCCCACTTTAAAGTGGCACAACAGGCTGGCACATGTTAGTGAAAAAGGTCTTCACATCTTGCAGAAACAAGGAGTTTTTGGCAAGGATGTGATCTCTAAAGTCCCCTTTTGTGAACACTGCACTCTAGGCAAACACCACAAGCTTCACTTTAACACAGGAAAGCACAAAACCACTTCTATCTTAGAGTATATCCACTCAGACTTATGGGGTCCTGCCACTGTTCCTACTCAAGGAGGAAATAGATATTTTCTTTCCTTAATTGATGATTTTTCCAGAAAAGTTTGGATTTTCTTGTTAAAACAGAAATCTGACACTTTTGAAAGGTTTCAAACCTGGAAAGTTCTTATAGAAAACCAGACTGGGAAGAAGATTAAAATCTTCAGAATAGATAATGGCTTGGAATTTTGCAACTCTGATTTCAATCAGTTGTGCAATGAATGTGGTATTCTGAGACATAAATCTGTTCCTTATACTCCCCAACAAAATGGGGTGGCTGAAAGAATGAATAGGACCCTCCTAGATAAGGTAAGATGCATGATGGTTAGTTCTGGTCTTCCAAAGGTCTTGTGGGGGGAAGCTGTAATGACAGCATCTTATATAATTAATAGAACACCTTCAAGTGTTTTAGAAGGCAAGACACCAGAACAACTGTGGTCTGGAGAACCTCCTAATTACAGTCATCTTAGAACTTTTGGGTGTGCAGCCTATTCCCATCAATCTGTAGGAAAACTTGAAGCAAGGGCTCAAAAGTGTGTTTTTCTAGGTTAACCTGATGGTGTGAAAGGATACAGATTATGGGCCAAAGAGGAAAGGGGTTTTAAAATAATCACCAGTAGGGATGTGACTTTTAATGAGTCTCACATGCCTTGCCTTGCTGATAAAGACTCAGGTGATAGTACCCCAGAAAATAGCACTAGGCTTCAGGTGGAGACTGATTATCCTTCTGATCTTAATCAGCATCAGGAAGCTGCAGCTTCTGATGTTGACTCGATTGATGAAAATGAGGGTCAGCCAGAAGTAGAAGACTTGACCCAAGATTCTCATCCTTCCAATCTTGATAGATACCAGTTAACTAGGGATAGGACTAGAAGGGATATTAAGGCTCCTTCAAGGTTTGATGATTTTGTTTCTCTTGCTGTTATGTCCTATAATGATCTTGTGTTTAAGGAACCAAACTCTTACATTGAAGCTGTAAGTAGTAAATTTGCTGATAACTGGTATAGTGCTATGAATGAAGAAATGGAGTCTTTAAAGAAAAATGTCACCTGGATTTTGGTTCCAAAACCTAAAGATAAATCTCTAGTAGACTGCAAGTGGATTTTCAAAGTAAAAGAAGGAATTTCTAAAAGGGATCCTTTGAAATTCAAAGCTAGACTTGTAGCAAAAGGTTTTACTCAAAAACATGGTATTGATTACAATGAAATCTTTTCTCCTGTTGTTAAATACACTACTATCAGAGTTATACTTGCTTTAGTTGCTCATCATGATTGGGAAATAGAACAAATGGATGTTAAAACAGCTTTTCTGCATGGTGATCTTGATGAAATCATTTATATGGCCCAACCTGAGGGCTTTGTTGATTCTGCTGAACCTGATAGTGTGTGTTTATTGAAGAAATCTTTGTATGGCCTAAAACAGTCACCTAGACAATGGTATAAAAGGTTTGATAACTTTGTATTATCTGTTGGTTTTCAAAGGAGTGCCTTTGATCATTGCCTGTACCTGAAGAAGAACAAATCAAATCAGGTGACTGTTTACTTACTTCTTTATGTTGATGACATGTTACTGATTGGTTCTAATATGCATGACATAAATGAAATTAAGAAATCTTTATGTTCTGAATTTGATATGAAAGATTTGGGGCATGCTAAAAGAATTTTAGGAATGGACATTGAAAGGAAAAGATCCAATCGTGTTTTACTATTAAAACAGACTGCTTACATTGAAAAGGTTCTGTCTAAGTTTTCTATGCATGATGATAGAACTGTATCTTTACCTTTAGCCAGTCATTTTAAATTGAGTAAAGATCAATGTCCCATAGATGATTCAGACATAAAACATATGGAAAAGGTGCCTTATGCAAATGCTGTGGGGTCTGTCATGTACATAATGGTGTGTACAAGACCTGATGTTGCCCATGCCATAAGCACCCTCAGCAGATTCATGGCCAATCCTGGTCCTGAACATTGGGAAGCTCTGAAATGGTTATTAAGGTACCTGAAAGGTACTTCTAATCTTGGATTAATCTATGGGACATGTAATGAGGGAGTAATTCTTAAAGGTTTTGTTGATGCCGATTTTGCTGGTGATAAGGATAATAGAAAATCAACTACTGCTTATGTTTTTACATTGTGTGGTACGTGTATTAGTTGGAAGTCTCAACTTCAACCTATTGTAGCCTTATCAACTACTGAATCTGAATATGTTGCTGCAACTGAGGCTATTAAAGAAAGTCTGTGGTTAAAGGGATTGTTAGCTGAAATGAATATGTTGACTAATCCTGTTGTAGTTTATTCTGATAGTCAAAGTGCAATACATTTATGTAAGAATCCTGTCTTTCATGAACGTACAAAACACATTGATGTGAAACTACATTTTATTAGAGATATTATTTCAAAAGAGTTAGTGTATCTTGAAAAGATACCATCCCAGTTTAATCCATCTAATATGGGTACAAAGGTACTGCCTCTGAACAAATTTCAATCTTGTTTAAAGTTGCTGAACATTGATGCAGGTTAGTTTTGTTTGCAGGTGATCTCCTTGATGTTAACTCTGGTTCTTGTACGTTGGCATCAAGGTGGAGATTGTTGGGCTAAACATGTGATGCCAACAATTTCTGGGCAATGATGAAACAGGGTTAAGCCCAATTATGGTGAAGTCCATGATCCATTGCCCAAGCCGTTTTTCTTTCTCTTGTATAATTAGGCCCACTTAAGTGAAGACCCAGCCCAACTGAACTCTAACTCTTGAGATGGCTCTTGGCTGAGGACCGTTGGATGGACTCTTGATCAATGGTTGGCAGCTCCGGTATAAATGCCCCCTGATGTTGCCCTATTCTTCAGAGAGTCACATTTCGCCGTCTGAAAAAGGGAGAGAAATAGGGTTAGAGTTTTCTCTGTGAAATTGCTTCCATCTTCTTCTCTGATTCCACTAAAACCTCTGGTTTTAGTGTTCTTCTGCTTCTTCTTACCTTCTGATGAAGGTTTCTGAGTGATTTAGAGAGGAAGTAGTGTTGTTGTGAGGGCCTCTGTTTTGGCCGGTGTTCTGAGTTACTGTAGCAACTTAGTGTTGAGTTCGGTTGGGTCTTGTGGTCTCTGTAGTGGGTCTGGTTTCTTGAGGTGAAACGAAGGGTACAATGTTCTGAGCCCTAATTCCATTTTTGGGTTTCCGGTTATATTTCTTGGTTTCTTTGGAACTGGATTCTGGTTGTATAATGATCTTGTATTTTAACAGTTAAGGAATTGAATTTTGAATAATAGACTTTGAGATATTTCAATTTGGAGAAAGAATATACATTTCTCATGTATGAATCACATTTTTGAAAAAAACTATTTGATGACATGGAGGGGGATCTTCAATTAGTTGGGGAAATTAACCTCAAATGTGTATCACCTATGCACTTTCGTTCATTGGTAGTTACTGAATCGTGAGAGTGATTGACGGAGCGTAATTTTGTAGAGTTTAGTGAGCACACCGCAACATTTGAAAATTCAGTAGGTAATCAAAGACGCGACTAAAAGTTCAATAATTATTGATACATTTAACTCGAAATTATTTATTATTTTACAATAATAATTTATTTTGGTCGAAAGAATATGAAAGTTTTTAAACTTTTCTTTTATTTCTCCTCTTAACAACAGGCAGTTTGGTCATGTTTACTTTTTCAAATAGGTTAAATTTTACACTAAAATGTAGAGGGATAATCTCCTCCACCTAGTGGGGGATGTCGAGCGGGGAAATTGATCTCCCCCACCTAGGTTTGTTGGGTACACTCATTGCCTTAAATAATCACTCTAATATTTTACATCATTAGTGGAAAACTTGTCTTATACATTTATAAGTACATTTGACAATTTCTTTTTACAAATGGTTTTCAAGTGTAAGTAACCAAATGCTTTATAACTGCAGTCTCACAATTAACATCTTTTCTTGGGAGATCCTTGTTGCGAATAGGACAATCTGGAAAGTATGACTTCTAGTAGAAAACTCATTCTGTAGAGTCACCCAACTAGGAACAATGGACCAACGTGAATGTCAATCTTTATAAATATAAATTGATTGTAACGATCAATTTTGAATTTACGTTGCTCGTAAAATGTCTGTCTTATAAAATCTTTTACACCATCTCTTTACAAACCTTTAAGGAATGGTTTGGAATTTTTTTTTTTAATTAAATATAAGATTTTCATAATGAAAATTGCTTACAACCAAAAATAATCACTTTGCTATAACTTTTATGAAAAATGCTTTAGCATAAACGAGGCCTAATAATTTTCACTAAATATATAAATAAGTTAGTGGAGTAAATTTTTTTTTTTGTACAAATGATCCATATCGTTTGTCCTCATGATCTATTCTTCCATTTTTGAAAGAGGCATCCCTCTTTCAATAGCACAAATGATCATTTTCTTCTAAATCGTCTCATTTTGTCATTAGTGGGCCGCGTGCAATATACAATCTTAATTTCATAAGGATATTTTCGTATCCTCACTGTAATATCTCATTCTGGCGTAAATGATGAAAGCCAAATCTCATTTCTCTATAAAGTAAATCAACTTGAAACTCATCTCTATAAAGTACTTGAAAAAGTAAATCAACTTTTTCTGCTTGTAAGTTTACTTGAACATAAATAAATAAATTAAAAGTTAGTAATTTTCTGTTTCATTTCATATCGAAGTGAAGTAAATTGTATATGATTCAAGAATTTGAATGAATTAGTGTTTGTTTGGTGGTGTTTAAAAGTACTTTTTAAAGACATTTTGAAAAAAATTAGTGAGATATGTAGTTAAAAAAATGATAAAAGTTATAAGTCTCATGAAATATGTTGTTAAAAATGAGTTTGATGAGAAAAATAGATTTTTTTTTTTTTAAAAAAACTCTTCTAAACATGCTTTTAGAGAATCTCCAATGATACACCATTTTTGCGTGAAATGCAAAAATGACATCCCAAATGACCTTCAATAGATCTCCAAATGGGGACGCCATTTTGGAGGAGTGAAAAGTGTTGCGTCAAATTCGGCGCCACATTTTTTCACTTGAGGGAGTTTTTTCCCACTTTTGCCCTTCTTTTAACAATACAAAATTTTGTTTTTTCCTCCCAAATCCTTTTTATATTTTTTAATTATTTTATGATTTAATTTTATTTATTTATTTTAATTTTATTGTTATTTTTATTAGCATATATTATAAATTATAATCAAGTAATAAATAATAAATAATAATTAATGAATAAATTAATATTTTATTTTGTTAATTTTGATATTAATTGTAATGCATTTTTCAATTTTTTTAACAAATGCAATATTTTAGGTAATTAAATTAAAATTTTAACTTATAAATTTAAGTAGTAATAGAATATGTAATTAATTTTTAAAATAAATTAATTGTTGAGAATTAAAAAAATAAGAAAAAAAAATGTATATTATTCATTTGGTGTAATATTTGAAAATTTTAGTTAGAGATGACTAAAAGGAACGATTGAAAATTGTACTATTTTAACGTAAAAGTTGCAGCAATTTAAAGATTGTGATTAGAAATGCTCTAAATAACTTGGTAATCAATACTAGAGGTGGTAAAATTGGCCTGACCCGCGGGTCAGCCCATATAACACAGCCTTTTGGGTTGGGTTGGACCTGACTCAAAAAATAAGGGAAAATTTTGGGCCGATCACTGTTAACGCCATGGTGGGCTGAAAAGTCATATGGTATAATTTTAACTCAACTAAAGTCATACTTTATTACTAAAAGACCAATATACCCTCCAATTGTAAAAACTGTCATTTAAACAAGTAAAAACTAACAAAATCATTTCAATACCTGTTTAGAAACTCCTTCATTTACTTTTAACAATTTTCATCTTCTTCTTGTGTTTGATTCTTCTCACCATAACCTGTAACTGCATATAAACAATTCGAAAGCTGATATTTCAATGGCGAACATATTGTTTTATTTATTTTTTTTGTATAAAGTAACCATTTTCGGTTAAAAATAATTATGAAAATATTGAGATATTGTTCCAATTGAAACATATGCAATACAGTTAATGAATGGAGTTTGGATGAACTGATTCAACTAGTTTTTGATAATGTAGTTGTTGTGAGTTAGAGTTTTATGTTAGAACATGTAAAATGGTTGATACTGTTTCAATAGATGTGTTTCAATATATGATACTGTTTCTAATGATAGTGAAATTTGATGATTTTTTTTCTTTGTTTTTAATGATAGTGAGTAGTTATTCTTTCTTCATCTTGGCATTGCTCTGGTGAAGTATGTGTTTGCTTTTAAGGGTAACAAGAAATACCTTGGATGAGCTTTAATTTGCACAAAAAGAATGTACATTAATCCGTGATACTGTTTTAGAGGATTTGTGATACTGTTTTGAAAAAAAAAATTAAAGATTGCTATTTTAAGCTAAAGATACGACTTCAAACGGGTAAAATCCATCATAGGCAGCGGCGAAGCTGCTGGTCTTGACCGTCTCGTCGAGACCATTCCGAAAACATATTATAATAAAAATTCTGATCACGTGTACAAATTCTATGATCATTTCTATTGTGATACTGTTTTTTGTGATATTGTTTTACATAATACAGTATCAAACAACACACATGACTATGATATCATGTTTTTATCTTTGATACTGTTTAATTAGTCATATGTTTTGTTTGACACTGTATTATGCAAAACAGTATCGTAGATTAAAACATGGATTAAAACAGTATCAAATTATATTAATGCGCATTACCTAAACAAAACATTAGCATGGATTAAAACAGTATCATAAACAAAACTAAGACATTCAAACAGTATCACGGATTCAAACATTGCCATAATTAAACAATATCAAAAATAAAAGCACGGTATCATAAATAAAATTCATTCCACATAGATTCAAACAGTATCGTAGGATTAAAACAATATCATAGATTAAAACAATATCAAAATATACTAATGTACATTACCTAAACAAAACAGTATCATGGATTAAAAGTAAGGCATTCAAACAGTATCATGGATTAAAACAATATCAAAATATACTAATGCACATTACATAAACAAAACAGTATCATGGATTAAAACTAAGACATTCAAACATTATCATATGATTAGAACAGTATCATAGATTAAAACAATATCAAAATATACTAATGCACATTACATAAACAAAACAGTATCATAGATTAAAACTAAGACATTCAAACAGTATCATATGATTGAAACAGTATCATAGATTAAAACTAAGACATTCAAACAGTATCTCAGGTTTATGACAAAGTTTCAACCTATTAAACATTGCCATAATTAAACAGTATCATGGATTAAAACTAAGACATTAAAACAGTATTATGGATTAAAATTAAGACATTCAAACAGTATCACGGATTCAAACCTTGCCATAATTAAACAATATCATGGATTAAAACAGTATCATATGATTGTAGCTGTGATACTGTTTTGTTGAAAAGCATTGTAGCTGTCTTGTAACCAGCTGTAACAAGAAGCAAGGCTTTGGCAAAAATACAAAATGAACTTCTGATTGCCAAAGCAACATAGACAATGATAAACCAACAACTTGAATAAGCTGTCCATTTGTCCCCATTGCATTATCTGTTTTATCATTTTGATCAGTTGGAGATTCCTTTTTCTGCAGAAAATTCTTAGCATTTCCTGTGCTGCTATCCTCACCAACAACTGCTGCCCCTGCCTCAATGGAATCAAGTGCTGATAAAGCTTCTTTATGTGCACCAACTAGTTCCATGAAATCACTACCGGATTTTAGAATATCGTTGTACTTTCCATCTTGAGTAATCCTTCCATCTTTCATAACTTGATGATAAAACAATTAGGTTTTGTGACCCAACTCACCAAACCAGTTCAGCTACTGGTAAAAATTCTACTTGATGCGTGACATAAATAACAGTTTTTGAATCCAGAAGCCCCAATATACATTCCTGCAATGTAAACATGATAAATATCATAACAACAACAGAAAAATACATATTTTTGGTTCTATTCAATTGGTGTCCATGGGAAGCAAGAACAAGGTTGACAATATTAAGCACAAGAAGAACTAGAATTAGTTTAGAACAATTATAATACCGAGGAGAAGCAGAACGTAGCCCAAATTTTACTATATGGAATTAAAAAGTGACAATGCGCCGTAAAAGCTCTCGCCGGAGGTCACCGGAGGTGGAGGAGGTTGTCGCCGGAGGTCGCCGGTGGTCGCCGGAGGTCGCCGAAGGTTGTTGCCGGAGGTGGAGGAGGTTTGTGGAGTTGGAAGATTGTGTCAATGAAAAATATGGTTAAAAGGGGTGATTTTGGAATTAATATAAAATATTGATGTGAAATATGACTTAATCACAATTTTAAAAAAAGTTTTGACCTAATTTGAAACAAGTCATGTGGAGATGAGTTATTGACAATTTTCCCATAAAACTTGGCCAATATGGTCCAGCCCATCTAGCCTGCGGGCTAGTTGGGCCGGTCCGATTTTGAATTTTTTTTTTTCTCTTTAACACTAATAATTCATTTTGTGAATAGACCCAACACATAATCCAAATAATATCAATCTAAAATGATCTAAACTTAAGTCACCAATAAACATTAGTCCAAAAATCCCAAGATCCAACATAAAATTGTTTAGATTTAATTAAAATTTAGTTTAATTTAAGTTTCAATACAAAATATATTTGGTGTGACAAGTAAATTATTTATTTTAAATTTACTTATATGTCAACTTTTTAGTTTAAGCCGAGCACGCTTATATCTCAAAGCAATAAGATTAGGATGCGTTTAATATTTGTATTTTTTTTTTTTAAATGTCTACAAATAGTTTACAATTAACAAAAAAAATATTATTTTGAAAGAAAATTGACGTTTATCTATTGATTAATACATGATAGCCTCAATTTTATAAATTAATCTCTTTAAAAATCTCAAAATATATACTCTAAATTTATCTAAGATTGTATTTGATGTAATGTATTAAATTGTATAAAAAAATTATTTAAAAAAAAAATTAAGACCAATAGGCTGGATTGAGCTAGTATATTTCTGGTCCATACAAAATTGGGTTGGGCCAGCCAAATCGAGTTTCATGTGTGGCCTTGCTCTGACGGGCTACTGGGCTAGGTTGGATTGGGCCCAACACAGCCTATTTACCAACTCTAATCAATACACGGGAACAAGCCGAGTGTTTATTGCGAATCACATACATTTATGTGTTCATCTCTTCAACTAAATCCACATACAAATAATTTTCATTCAATTATCTTTTCATTTATTTTACCTGAAATTATAGAAAATTATAGTACCAAAAAAAATAAAAATAAAAACTTGCCAGCCGTGGGAGCTCTGGGGCCTCCTCTTTCCTGTCATTCACCCACCCATTAATTTCAAAAATTATATTTGAAAAACCCATTATTCAGATTCCTTTAACTCAGAAGTATGGGCGGACCTATGGTTCTGTCCCGCTCTAGAAATTTTTTTTTAAAATAACAGTCCGATTTTGAAGTGTAAAAAATTTTCTTTTCCAGTAATAGTCCGATCTCCAGAAATTATTGATTCCGTCTCTGCTCAAAAGTTAACTTCATCTGTCCTGTAATTCTCAGCAAGAAAGGAAACTTCAAGAGTTTTACAGCCATTTTCAATATGTCCTATCTACGGGGAATCTGAAAATTCATTATCTGCTTATCTTACTACGGTGGTTCTAGTGACTGCAATTTCATCCCTCAAGCACCCCGGGATGGCCCTCTGGTGACAAATAATTCTTGAAAGATCGAAAAACATAAAATATACTGAATTGTGTCGTCTTAATTGGTTAAGTTTTTATGCATTGTATGAATTACTACTGCTAATTAACTATGTGGACTTCAGCATTTAGACGGGAATGTGCCAGTATAGTAAGGGGACGAAAATACTCTTATGAAATAATGGATGTCAAATGAATGCAACCCCCAAGCAGCAAAACAAGGACTTGGATGGAAATTACCATTTGCGATATGAAATACTATTGACGTTATTGCAAAAAGTTGGTGAATAGGTCCTCAAACTGTAATAAGAGCAAATGATAGAGATTATTTGTGCAAAAAAGCAATTGCAAATTTCAATATTATTAAAGGATTTTTCCACAAATGGCCTCTAATCTATAGTCTTTTTACGATATCAGTCACTAGTCTTTTTTCATTGACACTGATGCACTCAACCTATTGGGCGGTAGTGTTGGTTGTGATGGTGGTGGTGTTGGCTATAGAGGTTGATGGAGATGGAATTTAGAGATTTGCATGAATGGGGTCGAAGCTATGGTGACTAGCTGAGCTTAGGCTAGATGGCGCTGGCAGCCATGGTGTAGTTGGAATAGGGTAGCGGGTTGTTGAGGCTAAATGGAATTTCATTTCCCATTAAAAAAATAAAATAAAAACACATATTGGTAAATTTGTAGTGTGAATATAGATATCCATAAAACGAAATAGGGTGGCGGGTTGTTGAAGTCGTAAATCTTTGCTCTTTGTTGTACTTATATTCCTAAATTTGTTTCGTCGGATTCTGATCTTCAACCTTTTGTTAATTACTACATCTCGTCTTTGATGATGGTTTCTTTCCAAATATCGTGAGGACAAAATATTTTGTTATTTTTTTTTTTTTAAAAAAGATATGATGTATAAATAAGTTTTTCTTCGCCCTAACCCAATAGATTATTTGGACGGAAGCTGTTATATGATATGAGATGTACTAATTAATGAAATGTTAAGAATAATAATGCGACAAAAAATGTTGGGTAATATAAGTGCTATAATGAGAAATTATTGAAAGTTTTAAGTATAATTAAAATATGTTGCAATAAATAATATTTGTAGTGTGAATATAAATATCCTTAATTTATTAAAGAATGTTTGGACCATTTTACCGTTAAACGTTGATTATTGGAAGTGCAAAACCATCAAAATTAAAAGAAATTGGTGTAAATAGTTCCTAGTATTTATCCTTAGTGTGAAAATGGTCATAATGTTTATTATTTGACATAGAAGCCCATAACTTATGTAATTTGGTGCGTAATTAATTTTTATTTGATAAGAAAGACAAATATGTCCTTAATTTTAATTAGAGAAGATTGTGATCAGATTTTTAATCTTTGCAAAAAGTATAAATGAGTCCGATACTTTTATTTTTTTATAAAAAATTAAAGAAAACTAACGAGTTCTTTTTTTTATCAACACTTTATTGACAAAATTGATAATCTATGAAATTATTTTGTATATTTACGAACTATTATATAATAACTAAAATTTAAGCTCACAATTATCAATAAATATGTTAAATAAAATTATTTTTTATTATTAAGTAATTATATTATTTAAAATTTAAAATTTTATTTTATCATTACAGCATAAAATTTTTTTGTCACAAACTTGATCTTCAAATAATTTTATTTAATTGAACTATTCGTTCATTAATTACAAATATTAGAGCTACAATTGTATTCTTCATATTTTAATATACTATTTTATTATCGTTCAAAAATAGAGAACGTATAAAGTGTAAATTAATTTTTATTGGTATTTTTATAATAAGATTGGTTCAATGTCATAAAATTATATACGTCATTTGTTATTTATTTAACTTAATTTTTATTCAAGTTTTTCATATCACATAGTAATTACATATACTTAATGAGCAATTGTTTTAAATTTTTCTCTTATAAAAGATTTAATTAATACTACTATAATGATATATTTAATATGCTAAATTAAATATTACTTAATATATATACTGGACCCATTTGTACATTTTACAAATGTTAGGAATCTAATTGTAATTTTTTCTAAGGGTAATTATATTCAAACAACAGTTTTTATTATTTACACTACATTTTAATTACAATAAAAGTCCCCAACCTTTCATATTTTGTCACTTATGCCCCTAACTTTTTTCGTCATATTTTTATCATTAACTTTCAATTTATTTTTTCACATCTTGTTTATGATGATGATTTTGTCCAAATATTCTTCTATGTACATTGAAATGAGTGGCAAATATTTTATCAAACGTTTGTGTTTGTTATTTATTTTGCTTATTTAATAATATAAGAGGAAAAAAAATCATTTTAAGTTTTCCTAATTAAATTTTTAGACAAAAATCATCTTCAAAGATAATAAGATATGCAAATTAATATGTTGATGATAAGAATGTGATAAAAAATAGTTTAGAATATAAATACAAAAATGAACAATAGTTAAAGACCTTCATTACAATTAATATGTGGTGTGGTTAACAAAAAATATAATATGAATATAATTACCCTTTTCTTAATTAAAACTAAGGGCATATTTGTCTTTTTTATCAAATAAAGACTAATTGTACACCAAAACACGTAGGTTAGAAATTTTTTTTGTCAAAAACTAAAAGTTATAGACTATTTGCGCCAATTTCTCCAAAATTAATGGAAAAACTCTTTGGCCACTAAAATAATAGGTCAGTGTTAAAAAAAAAAAAAAGAATAGGGATTGAGATTGTACAGAGGCTATAGGTTAGGGACTATTTATGCAAACTCACGATCGTTAATAAGCTTAAAGGATTTTGGTGTAAATGATCCATAACGTATGTCTTTAGTGCGTTTTTGGTCCCTAACGTTTCATTTTTATCTAAGAGGTCCTTAAACTATGCTATTGGGTGCAAAAGTAGTCCATATGGACGACTTTTGTCCAAATGTAACGTTAGTTGTGTGCATGTAGTACAATTTTTATTAATTTGTTTTTATTTGCAGGGGCAAAATCGTCAAATCACATTTTTTTCCCCTTTTACTTTTCATATTACCTAACAATGGTTTGAGAATTTTAAAGAAAAAAATTCTTACCACACTGAAATGCAAGAAAATCCTCATTCAATCATTGCAAAAAATGTAAATTGAACCCAATGAGAAGAAAAACAGATTGCGTTGGATGAACTGTTTTTTAGGACTGGTACGCAGATAGAATGTTTCTGGTTTTTCAAATGTGTAAATGGCACTCATAGTTTGTAGGTCTCAAATGTGATTCATATGTTTTTTATTTTTTTATTTTTTTTAGAAAATTTCTATGGTTTTGCAAATATGTAAATGACACCAGTTAATTGAAAATTTATCTACAAATGTTGTTTGAGGGGAATGTTCGTGCAATTTTTTCAATAGGTTTAGGACTAACATTGCACCATTTTACATACGTTAGGGACCAGTTGTGCACATTTACTGAAAAAGTTAGAGACTACTTGCGTACTTTTGCTGAAAACGTTAGGGACTACATATGCATCTGAAACGTTAGAGACCATTCATACACCTTTACTGAAAAAGGTTATGGACTATCTATGCATCATCTCTAACAAATTTTATCTCCAATAATTTTCTTTCATTCATCAAACAACTACAATACACTTTACCACATGTTACCAGAGAACCCAAAAAACCCAAAAACCAAATCTTCCAATTCTGCACATAAAACCCCAAAACCAAATCTTCCAATAACCCAAAAACCAAAAAACCAAATCTTCCAATAACTCAAAAACTAAAAAACCTAATCCTCCAAGAACCCAAAAACTAAATCTTTTAACTCCCCATATAAAACCCAAAAACCAAATCTTCCAATAATCACCCATTTTCTTTAGCAAAACAAACTTCAAAAATTATGAATGGAAGTGGAAGTGGAAACCTTCTGTGCGTTGATTTTTTTTTTCTTTTCAAAATATGGAATAAAAGCGGAAGCAACTGAAACGTTTGAAACTAACAAAAAGGGGTAAAAGTGAATGGACGACTTTATCCCTGCAAATAAATAGAGATTGCACTATACGCACCCAACTAACGGCACATTTGGACAGAATCTGTCCATATAGACTATTTTTGCACTCAATATCATAGATTAGGAACTTCCTAGCCAAAAATAAAATGTTGGAGACCAAAAATGCACTAAGAACATACGTTAGGATCATTTGCGCCAAAACCCCTAATCTTAATTGCTTAACAATGAGGAAATTCAAGTAAGAATCGCTCATTCGCCATAAAAACTATGAATCAGTTATAGCCCACTAGCTCCTGACAACGTCGTACTATAATCTTGGAACATGCCAAATACTGAAAAAGAAATTTCATTTCGTTGGATTTCTATATATATTGAGAGAGAGAGAGAGAGAGATTAAATTTGAGAAATCTTGAGAGAAAGATGAATAGTATGGCACCGCCGAAGAGCTCTGAGGGCGAGGATGGCGCCGCTGATCGTGCGGCGGTGATGCGGACATACCAGACCTGGGAAGGCAATAATGTAATTTCTCCACTCATTTGTATGTTCCCTCCTCTGTTTTCTTCGTAAGAATTGGAAAAAGATCAACTTTTTAAGGTGTTTAATTGATTTTTCATTGCTGTTCTTAAAAATCAAGACTTAATTAGAAATGGATGAGATTCAAATTGATTAGTATGTTCATATTGATCCTTGTTTAAACTTTTTTTTTACTTCTTTCGGGTTTGAATTATGCGAACGACTCTATGATGAAATTAGAGAAAAGAATTATTTGTTACTTAAATCATTTATTTGTTTGTTTGTTTGTTTTTGTGTTTTTTTCTTCTTCTTTTGTTTTGAGTAGACACGGATACCATGGTCCTTTACATAAACTCTCCTGGTTTATATCAATGATATCCCTAGTAAGAAAGGTGATAGAAAAATGAAAATGAATGGATTTTTGAAGTTCATTGCCAATTTATGCACAGATAAGACACTTACTGAAATTTCACATATGCATGAATGGACTAGAATGGCCTAATTTCATGTTCCTGTACTCTTCCAAGAATTGATAGTTGGTCTTTAACTTGTGCAGAAATTTTATCTTGGGGGAAGGTTTATATTCGAGCCTGATGCAATGTCTGTAGTTTTGACACTATTTCTCAAAGTTGCCGTGGTTGTGGTATTCTGCATCTTTGTTGCTAGGAAGTTGTTGGATGTTTTTCCTGGCAATCTGGGAATTTCAATTGTGATAGTACTTATAGTTTTCACACTATACGTAAGTCCTTGTGTATTCTTTTTTGTGAGTTTATGTTCATTTTCATGTATCTACTGTTATATTCTCTGAAAATGTATTGAGTTGGTACTATTTGAAAGTCATGTGGTCCTATCTATTTTTTTTTTCTCTTTTTGATGTGGACACATGATCGGTTTGTTTCTACGTTAAATCATACCCCCCTCCTCCCATTTTAGCAACAACGACATGGGTAGATTCTGATGAAACTTAAATAAGATATCAATTAATTCTATCAAGATGTTTGTAACTACAGATGAGATGGGATCTTCTTCTTTATATTATATTACTGCACCAATGTAGACTCATTAGCATAGTTCAAAATTAATATTGCATGAGAAAATCTTACTAGCTATTTCTTATGGAAATGGCTCACACGCTAGTTTCCAATGTCTCTAATTTTCCCACCATTTTAGTGGTTAGAACCCAAAAATCTCACTTTTGGTTGATTCTGGGAAGCCAAGTCTGAAATGTCACTCTTGTTTAGCACCTTAGGATTCGAGCTACATGAATGTTCTTTCTATTGGATTTGGAACACAAAAGGGAACTTGTTTTATTATATAAACACTTGTACAATACTTTTGTTATGGAACACATCACACTCTTTAGTTGATCTCACTCACCACTCACTTACTTATCACTCATTACCCTTTCTCATCACTACACTAACATCCTATTTATAATTGGTTACAATATTTCTAGAAACATCTATAATGGAGGTTAACAACAAACTAGAAAATTCTAGTACTAATAATGAAAACATCCTCATTGTTCTAGATCCTTCCTAATCTATATGGCACAAGAAAAAGTTCTAGAGAAAGGTAAACAAAGAGAAAAATCTAGAACATTCAAATAGGTTGGTGATAACCTTCAATTCTCCCATTTAGCGCCAACTATTTGATTTAACTCTTTTCTTTTCATCATTCCCAGCTGTGTCTGAAACTCTTCGAATTTTGAAGTGCTAAGTCCTTTTGTCAACACATCTGCCACTTGTTCTTCAGTATTGATATGCTTCAAGTCGATCTCCCATTTAAGCACCTTTTCTCTAACGAAGTGATAGTGGACTTCCACGTGCTTAGTTCTTGCGTGACATACTGGGTTCTCCGCTATGTGAATAGCTTATTGGTTATCACAATATAGTTATGTTGCATAGCTTACCGGTTGATATAGATCCGCCATCAACTGCATTAGCCATGTACTTTTGTGAGCTGCCATTGCTGTTGCTCTATATTCAGCCTCTGCTGTTGACAAGGACACTGTTGGTTGTCTCTTATTGCACCATGATACTGCAGCTGACCTAAGACTGAACACGTACCTAGTTGTTGATCTTCGTGTATCTCGACATCCAGCATAGTCCGCACCACAATTTTCAACGACCTTGCAATCTTTATTTTTCTTATAAAAGAGTCCATAGTCGATTATCCCTTTACGTACCTTAGTATCCGTCGAACTACTTCAAGGTGTGGCTTCTTTGACTTTTTCATAAAGCAGCTTGCTATTCTGACTGCATATGCAATGTCAGGTCGTGTCAGCGTCAAGTAGATTAAACTACCTACTAGCTGTCGATACATGGTTGCATTTTCCAAGTCCTTTCCTTCATTACATAGCTTGGAGTTAATCTCGATCGGGGTCGATATTGGTTTGCAGTCGATTATCCCGAACTTATGTAGGAGATCTCTGGCATAATTTTGTTGGCACAAGAATATTCCTTCTTTTGTTCTTTCCATCTTGAGCCCTAGAAAATGATTTAGCTCTCCAAGCTCTTTCATTTGAAATCTGACTGACAAGTTCGTCCTCGTTCTTTGGATTTTGTTTTCGTCATCTCTAGTGACGATAAGATCATCCACGTACACTAGCACTATTGCTAGTCTTCCATGTTATACTTTGATGAAAAGACTTGAATCTGCTGGTGCCACTGAATATCCGTGTTGAACTAAAAATTCTTCTATCTTACCGTACCATGCTTGTGGCGCCTGCTTTAATCCATAGAGAGCCTTTTTTAACTTGCATACATGGCCTGAATTTTCTTTATTTTCGAACACTTGGGTTGTTCCATGTAAATATCTCTGTCAAGTTCGCCATGGAGAAACGTATTTTTCACATCCATTTGCTATAGCTTCCAAGACTTGTTTGCTGCCAGTGCTATTAACACTCGTACTGTAGTGATCTTGGCTACTGGACTAAACGTCTCATCATAGTATAGTCCATATTGTTGTGAGAATCCACGAGCCACTAGTCGAGCCTTATACGTTCTCTATTGATCCATCGGGTCGCATCTTTACTTTGTATACCCATTTGGTGGATATAGACTTTACTCCGTCAGTTATTGGCGTCAAGTTCCAAGTCTCATTATTCTTTAAAGCCACTATCTCTTCTTCCATTGCATTTCTCCACTCCTTGTGTTGGACTGCCTCTTCAAAGGTCACTGGCTCTTTGGTACTTTTATCTTTTTCTATTACTGCATTAGCGTACTTGGGATTTGGCATTCGTTGTCTAGTTGATTTCATTAGTTGTGGTTTAGGACTCGTTGGTACCTCAACCTCTTCTTGTTGGCTCGCCATATTATCTTCTGGTGTTTGTTGGTGCACACCAGTTTGCCACAGATCTTGCATTGTCCTTGTAGGCTCTTCTCCGTCGCTTGACTCCTGTGAATTTTCAATTTCCTCAAGGCTCTGTTGTACTTCTACAATATCTTCTTGCAGCTTATCTCCAATTTCTTTTGAACTTGGTAATTCCACCCTCTGCGGTGTCCACCTATACTCTGTTGTGTTTTGCAGCTTCTCCTTGTCGCCTGTCATGTGATTAGAATATTCTGAGTCTACAATCCAATTATTTTCATAATCTATCCGTCCAGGGATGACCACTACCAGTGCCGATTCTTCTTGAAGTCCTGAAATGCTCACCTCCTCATGAGTTTATTAAGTTACTGTGAGCGACGTTTCCGCTTTCCATTCTTCTTCATTATTATATTTTTCTCACTCGTTGGAAGTTGCCATATTTCCTTCCACTGGTTTTTTTCTAAATCGGCAATCTTTTGCGTATTGACCACGTTTGCTACATACAAAGCAAGAGCCATTTGGTCGCCTATATCTCTTGGAAAACTCGTCGCGATTTTCTTGAGCTTCCCTTGTTTGAGAACCTTCTATGCATTTTTCTTCTTTTTTTTTCTTTAGTATTTTGTCGAGGAGATCGACCTTTTCTCTTATGGCTAAACAATGCATCATCTTCTTTCTTTAGTGAGACCCATAACATTTGCTTAGTCAACACTTCTTGGTCGGCTAGCAAATTTTCTAGGTTGACTAGTGAAGGTTGCTCTGGCCAACCTTGTATTGCGGCAATAAAGCCTCTAAATTCAGGTCTCAATCAATGTATGATTATTCTTCTCATCCTAGACTCTGAAATTTTACTCGAAGAATCTAATTTAGAGATTTTGCAACAGAGAGATTTTACCTTGTTGAAGTATTGGTTTATCGTCATCTCCCATTGAGTGATGATCGTAGCTCGTTCTCTAGAAGGTGCAACCTTAGATCATTTTTCTTTGAAAACAATGCTGCAAATGTGTTACATGCTTCCTTCGACGTATTCTTGTCCCTTATGTAATCCAATAATTCCTCATCAATTGTTGTCTTTATAGTAAACATGGCCTTATCTGCTTTAATCTTCCATTTCTTCAGAGCTCTGGTGTCCTCCGGCGGTGTTACTTCACTGCCGCCAACTACATCCCACAAGTCTTGGCCTTGGAGGCATGCCTTCCATGTTGTGTAGTTTTGGTTGTTAAGCTTCTTCATTCCGCCTATCACTTGTAGGTCGCTCATCGTGACTTGATTAACGTCCTCGTTACCAAACAAGCTTTATAAAAGCTTCACAATCTAAATTTGTGCACGATCTATAGAAGCTCGAAAATAATCTCCACTCGACTGCCTTGCTCTGGAAACACGTGGCCCTCAATCGACTCGCTCTGATACCACTTGTTGGATTTGGAACACAAAAAAAACTTGTTTTATTATATAAACACTTGTACAATACTTTTGTTATGGAACACAACACACTCTTTAGTTGATCTCACTTACCACTCACTTACTTGTCACTCATTATCCTTTCTCATCACTACACTAACATCCTATTTATACTTGGTTACAATATTTCTAGAAACATCTATAATGGAGGTTAACAACAAACTAGAAAATTCTAGTACTAATAATGAAAACATCCTCATTGTTCTAGATCCTTCCTAATCTATATGGCACAAGGAAAAGTTCTAGAGAAAGGAAAACAAGGAGAAAAATCTAGAACATTCAAATAGGTTGGTGATAACATTCACTTTCCAAGTCAGCTTTATTTAGGGCTAGCCTTCCGGTTAAGTTGGATTCTGTTACGATGCCAAATTTGCTTTGTTTTGCTATAGGATCTTGCTGCTACTTGCTGTTGCCATGGTAATATAGAAGAGAAACATCTCTACTTGCTCTTGAAATATTAATATGAAGAAAAACATTGTGTGTTCTTTAGGTTGCCACTCGCTTGATTATGCAAGAAGATATACTTTGCCTTGAAGAAGAGTCTGAAGGAAATAGGTGAAAGTTGGACAAAAATCCTTAAAATCTCATCCTTCTACTAAATCCAATTTATATCTGAAAATGGTTTTCATGGGAATGACCTTTTCCTCCCTTTTTCTTCCTCTGATACTTGCATTTTGTATAACCTTAGAAGGGATGACTATTGCTGCTAAATACCATGTGTAGGGCTGTAAATAGGCTCGAGGTGGTGAAAAGTCAGATAGATCATTTTCAGAAGATAGTTTTGAACTTTCTCTTCCTTTTTCCACGTTTGATACTTTTCTTTTGTGTATACCTTGAAGGAGATGACTAATGTTGCAAACAGCTCTGTGTGTAGGGCTGAAAATGGGCTTGAGTAGCTCGTAATCAACTCAAACCCAAGTTGTATAAAGTTCAATTGGGATATGCTAGAGTGTATGTCAAGCTAAACACCCATTGAGGTTCTGCGCATAACAAACTGAACTTGAGCACATTTTTAAGCTTGTAATTTTTATTTTTTATGAAAAAAAAATAATTTCTAAGCTAAGCCACATATTTTAGCCAAATGAGTATCAGATAAAAATGTATATTAAATAAGCAAATTGAGTTTAAGTTAGATTTTTCTCATCAAAAAGTTTGTTCAAGCTCCGCTCAAAGTATAAATTAGCCTTATTTGAGTAGTTCAAAATAAAAATGAGAGCATTTTCTTAGAGTTGTCTTAAATGCACCCATATCTATGTGCAAATCTTTAATTACAGTCTGATAGAACCTAACTCTTTGAATTTGTGATTGTTTACAGATTGGTGCAGCTGCCGTGGATTTCAAGATAAAGTGGATTTCAAGATAAAGTTTCACTCTCAGATTTATATATACCAGAATTTTGTAATAGTGATAGGAAAATTAACGAAATTGTATTGCTATTGATTTTCCACAGTTTGATTACAATTGTTTGATTGAATAATAAAGAAAAGCAATTACAATATATGAGCAATTCAAGAGGCTCAGTCTCTCCACTAATTTTGTTTGATCCTCAGATATGCCTTTCTGTATTCTTCTCCTCTTCTTATCACACAGCAGCCGTATTCATCAAGCCTCTAACAGTTTGCATGTGCTTCAATTGGTATTCCTAGACCTCACGTGCTCTGAAATTCCTTCCATGCCCTTATTTGTGCCCCTGTTTGAATACGTCTCCTGTATGTCTTTAAAATTTGGAGCTTATCATTACGCCGTTCTACAAGACTCACCTTATCCTCAAGGTGGAAAGAAGGAAACTGTTGGTTGATCAATCCAAAAGGTTTCCAAGTGACCTCAAGAGGAGGTAGCCCTTTCTACTGAATTAGAACGTTCGTGCCCTACATATTTTTACCCTTCCCTGGACGACTTCCCAACACGGCCTTTGGTTCGACCATCATTTCCAGTTTTCCGCTGATCTGAGGTGGTAGCTCCAGCCTACCTTGCACCTGCCCAACCACTTTTTGCAACTGTGAAACATGGAACACTGGATGAATATGAGAAGTAGGAGGCAATTTCAGCTGGTATGCCACCAGTGCCACTCTCTTTTCCACCATAAAAGGCCCATAAAATCTGGGAGATAATTTTTCATTCGGGCGCGACGCCAAGGATTTCCGCCTGTAAGGGTGAATTTTTAAAAACGCCATTTCTCCAACCTCAAAATTCACTTCTCTCATTTTTTTTATTGGCAATATTCTTCATTTTGACTTGGGCTCTATTCAGCTATACCTATAACTCGTCCAAAATCTGGTCTATTTCTATTAATTGTTGATCCACCGTTGCCACTATAGTTGATCCACCGTTACCACTATAGTTGTTCTCTTTTCATACCTTATCAATGGGGGTGGTTCTCTACCATAAACAATATGTAAAGGAGTAGTTTTTGATGTGGTGTGGAAAGAGGTATTGTACCATAGTTCTGCCCAAGCTAGCCAACTCGACCACGCCTTCGGTTTAGAGGATGTACAATACCTTAAATAAGCCTCCAAGGTTCTATTCACCACTTTCGACTGCCCATCTGACTGAGGATGATAAGTGGTGCTTCGATTTAGTTTGGTGCCCTGCAAGCAGAACAACTCTTCCCACAATTTGCTCATGAAGATTTTATCCCTGTTTGACACTATCGATTTCAGAATTCCATGTAACCGAACTACTTCATTCACAAATATGGCAGCCACCGTGAGAGCGGTAAATGGGTGCTTTATTCCAATGAAGTGAACATACTTACTTAACCTATCCACCATCACCAATATAGTATCCACCCCTCCAGATTTTGGTAATCCCTCCACAAAATCTATAGCTACATCCTCCCACACCTGATCAGGAACCGGTAAGGACTGCAACAACCCGGCTAGAGATAGAGTTTGATATTTGTTTTGTTGACAAACCAGACATTGACCCACGTACTTTCGAATATCATCTTTCATTCCTGCCCAATATACACTAGCTGTTAATCTCTGATAAGTTTTTAAAACTCCAGCATGGCCTCCAATACTTCCGTTGTGCCCCTCATGTAGCAATACAAACACTAACGTGGACTTTTTGGGAATCACTAGTCGTCCTTTCTGCAGTAGTTTGTCCTGACATATTGTTTAAGGCATGATGGGATTGTGGATTCTCCCCAATTTTTCTTATAATTTTCTGTAGCCCATCATCCTTCTTAATCTCATCTGCTAGCTGGACTAACGAAATTACAACTGGTACGGTCATAACTAGAAGCTCGATTGGCTGATTTACCCGTGAGAGTGCATTCGCCGCCTTGTTCTCTATCCCTGGTCTGTATTGTATGTCAAAGCAATAGACCATTATTTTCACCATCCATTTTTGGTACTCTGGATTTACTTCTCTTTGCTCCATCAAGAACTTTAAACTTTTTTGATCTCTCTTGACCACAAAATTCTGCTCCAAAAGGTAGTGCCTCCATTTTTGTATTGCGAAAACAATTGCCATTAATTTCCTCTCATAGACTGACTTCGTAAGGCTTCTTGGGTTAAGGGCTTGGCTGTAATAAGCTACAGGGCAATGATCTTGCATCAACACGGCTCCCAATCCATACCTCGAGGCATCAGTTTCCACTACAAACTGTTTACTGAAATCTGGAAGTGCTAAGACCGGCACCGATGCCATGGATGTCTTCAATTTTTGGAACGCTTCCACCGCAACTTCGTCCCAATAAAAATTATCCTTGCGTAATCTTTCAGTAAGGGGCCATACAATACTCCGTAGCCTTGCACAAATCTCTGATAATACCCTGTTAACTCGAAGAATCCACATAGTTTCCTCAGGCTACGTGGGCTAGGCCAATCCTGCATTGCTCTAATTTTGGAATGATCCGCTGTTACCCCTTCCTATGAGATAATGTGTCCTAAATACTCTACCCTCGATTGCCCAAATTGACACTTCTTCCTCTTAGCCACTAACTGATGTTCTGAAAGAATTTCCAGCACACAATTGAGATGCTCCATGTGTTCCCCAAGTTGCTACTATAGACTAATATATCGTCAAAGAAAACTAAGAAAAATTGCCTCAATTGTGCTCTAAAGACCTCGTTCATAAGGGATTGAAAAGTGGCCGGGGCGTTGGTCAGCCCAAACGGCATGACCATGAACTCATAATGCCCTTCATGTGTTCAAAAAGCGGTCTTGGGTATGTCTCTTTCCTTAACCCGAATTTGGTGATAACCCGCCTTCAAATCCAACTTTGAGAATACTGCAGCACCATGCAATTCATCTAATAGCTCTTCAATTACTGGGATAGGGAATTTATCTGGCACTAACACACGGTTCAAGGCTCGGTAATCAACAAAGAAACGTCAACTACCATTTTTTTTAACTAATAAAACCGGGCTTGAAAAAGGACTTGTGTTGGGCTGAATGATACCTGCTGCCATCATTTCTCAAACTAATCTTTCGATCTCATTCTTCTGTACATAAGGATAACGATACGGCCTGAAACTTACTGGAGCTACACTCAGCTGCTGGATAATCGGATGGTCCTTACTACAGTGGGGAGATAACCCCCGGGGTCCACAAAAACGTTTTCATAATTCTCCAAAACTCCTTCAATGATCAATGGAACCTCCAACTACCTATCGACAAAGTCTGAAGTGATATTTCCCAACTCCAGTAACACCCATTTGCCATTTTTTCTAAATGCCTTGATCATAGATTTCATGGATACCAGCGTTTTGCTCAAGCTCGGGTCTCCTTGGAGCGTCACTGAAGTTCTCCATACTTGGAATTTCATGGTTAATTCTTTCCAATTCACTTGTGTGCTCCCTAAGGTCGCCAGCCATTTCATGCCTAGGATGACATTCGAGCTGCCCAGCTCCAACGACAAGAAGTCTTCCTTAATTTGGACACTTTGGATCTCCAACGATACTCCATTGCACACCCCAACCCCTTGCACGGCCAATCCCGTTCCCATAATAACGTCATAACCCGTAGTTGTTATCCTCAGTAATCTTAGTGTTGTACCAGTTCTGAAGAAATGAAATTATGAGAAGCTCCGCAATCAATCAATATTACCACTTCCTGCCCCAAAATCCCTCATCTCATTTTCAATGTTCGCGGTGGGGTCAGCCCAACCATCGAATTTAGCGATAATTCTACCACCTCCTCTACTTCATTCTCCTCTTTTGCAATCGCTCCCACTCCTTCATCCTTTTCATCTAATTCTCACTCCTATCCTTCTTGAATCAACAGGACCTGCAATTCTTCATTTTTGCATCTATGGCCCATGGTATACTTTTCATCACACCGGAAGCATAATCCTTTTCCCTCTTCATTTGCAGTTCGGCCTCACTCAGCCTTTTGAAAGGCAGATTTGGAGGTTTTTTGGTAGAGAAGGCTCTGGTTCCACCTTGATTTTGGAATTTAGGAAGATGAAGAGCAGAGATTGTTGTCGTCTGATGCTGCTGTGGGTAGACTGATGGTTTGTGTTTAAGTGGGCCAGTTCCAGCAAAGGATCCTTTAAGAGCCACATTCTTGTCTTCTATCCTTTGGGTCATTTCCATAATTTGACCCAAACCACTAGGTTTCATCAAACGGACTTCAGCTCGAAACTCTGGTCTTAGCCCATTAATGAAGTTTCCTTCCAAAATGGCCTCTGGCATTTCTTCCAACGGAGACGCCAAAGTTTCAAACCATCTCCAGTAATCATGAATCGAACCTTCTTACCAGAGAGCCAAGAATTTCTCCTCCAGAGACCCTTCTTGTGATGGGCAAAATCTCTCCAACATCCTTATCTTCAATTCTTCCCAACTATGTAACTTCCGGTGCTTCTTTTTCCACTGAAACCATGCCAACGCCAACGCCAACGCCTCTCCTTCAAGGCACACCACGGTAGCTTCCATCATTTCTTCATCCACTATCTGGTTGATAGCAAAATATCTTTCAGCCTTGTAGATCCATCTGTTTGGGTCCAACCACCCCTCAAATACTGGAATTTCAAGCGTCTACTACGATGGTCAGGATGCCATCCTCTATCGGAACCTCCTACTTCATCGATTTTCTGGTTCCCAGTTTTAATTCCAGGTGAGTTCTCTGATGAAATGGGTTATTCGGTTCGTTTGGTCCCTTCTCCTTCATTTCCCTTCCTCCCTCGTTCTTGTTCCTCCTATTTGTTGGCCATCCAATTGAATCTCTCCATTAGCGTCACCATTTGTCCTTGAATTTCTGATTCTATCGTCTCCATGCTTAGCTTCACCCCCTGATGCATTTCTTCCATTTTTTCCTCCCTAACTCCTACTCGGTCAGTAAGCGTCATTTCCATGATCATGCTCTGATACCAAAATGATAGAACTTAACTCTCTGAATTTTTGATTGTTTACATATTGGTGTAGCTGCCGTGGATTTCAAGATAAAGTTTCACTTTCAAATATATATATATACGAGAAATTTGTAATAGTGATAGGAAAATTAACGAAATTATATTGCTATTGATTTTCCACAGTTTGATTACAACTATTTGATTGAATAATAAAGAAAAGCAATTCAAGAGGCTCAGTCTCTCTACTAATTTTGTTTGATCCTCAGATATGTCATTCTGTATTCTTCTCATCTTCTTATCACACAACATCCGTCTCCATCAAGCCTCTAACGGTTTGCACATGCTTCAGTTGATATTTCTAGACCCCACATGATCTGAAATTCCTTCCATGCCCTTATTTGTGCCCCCTGTTTGAATACGTCTCATGTATGTCTTTAAAATTGGGAGCTTATCACAGTCCAAACCCATAGTTGAAGCAATACTTCTGTTTTAGAGATATTTTATGCCATTTGTTCATATTTTATCCATTACTGCACTTTTTTTGGATCTCTTCACTAGCTCTTTTCTCAAAAGTTGAAAAAAAAAATGTCACTACAAAAAGAAGAAGGAAAAGATCAAACTTAAAACTGGCCATGTTGTTCAGCAAGTGCATTCTGATACAAGAATTAATGTTGAGTTCTGCATTCTGTTTATTATTGGATAAACAAGATGGCAATAGTTTACATGTGGTTACTGCGATACTGCAGGATTTAGTCCTTCTTCTACTGACTTTCGGACGAGATCTTGGTATTATTCCTCGCAATGATCTTCCACCAGAACTAGAAAGTTATGGAGGTAGTATGGAACTTGACCCTGGTCAAACATCACGTTTGCCTCGTACAAAAGACGTGGTGATTAATGGAATAACTGTGAAGATCAAATACTGTGATACTTGTATTCTACATAGGCCTCCTCGGTGTTCACACTGTTCAATTTGCAATAATTGTGTCGAACGATTTGACCATCATTGTCCGTGGGTTGGACAGTGTATTGGATTGGTAAGTATACTTGCTCTGCATTGTATCGCTTGACATACTCACTGTACCCAATTCTACACATAAAAGTCAACCCCCAGCCACCAAAAAAAAAATCAGCTATGAGCATATTTGGATTAAGCTTAAAAGAAAGTCAAACCTGCTTTTAAGTAACTTTGATTCCAAATATATCTGGATATGTCACTTCTTCTTCCTTTTTTTTTTTTTGAACTTCTAAGCATAAAAAGTACTTATTTTGACATTCAATATAAGTAACTTATTTCAACTTTGGCCGACGAAAAATTTATTTATTTTGAAACAGCTTATTTACTTAAAAGTAAACTTTTAAGTTAATTTCTATGCTCAACCAAACATGCACTATATCTATTCTTTTAAGTCATGTTAATCTGGTGTTGGATTATTTTTATTTCTACCTCACAATATTAAATTTTATATGTTTCACACTGACAACCGGGTCTTCCTATGTCATAGTAATGTTTCTCATGTGTGCAGTACTCTTCGTCCTTGGCTCTAATCATGCTTCAATTTTTTTTTTAGATTTATTGGTATCTACGACATTCTTGCAGAGCTCTTTCTACTTCTTATTCTAAGCTGATTAATTTATCAATATGTACAGAATTGATACTATAAGACCTGTCATTAATGAAATTCACTCCAAATGAATTTGTTTGAGCATGGTTATTTTGCTTTTTTATTTCACATGTACAATTTGGATAGAATTGCCTAAATTTAGCTGTTGAAAGTTCGAAAATATGGTAAAGAGAAAATAAATTGAAGGACATCGTATTGGAGTAGCTGAAGGGAGCTAATTAATGAAGTAGAGGCCTTACGCTGTAGCGTGATTGAAACTTTTGGCTCTCCCCAGCCCCACCACCCAGAATAGTCATGACAGATAATCAAATTAGTTCACAAAATTTACTTGTTTATCAGAATGGCTTCGTGCTATTTCATCTTAGGTGAAGTAAAAAATAAAATAAAAAAACCCATAAAATCCGGTGTACGCTCGTGATAACAATTTTACTGAGTGATATTGATGAAATGATTCTTACAAGAATGAGTTGACTTCCTAGTTGTACAACTTCTTCGTTTACAATCTTATATGTAAATTAGCCATCAAGAAAATGTAGTTATTATTTAATATTGAATTATTTTATAATTATGGGTACAGAGAAACTATCGGTTCTACTTCATGTTCGTCTTCTCAACCATTTTTCTTTGCATATATGTTCATGGGTTTTATTGGTTCTATATTAAAAGGACAATTGAAATTGAGAAGACGTCAATATGGAAAGCAATGACTAAGACCCCATCCTCCGTTGCACTTATCGTTTATATTTTTCTATCATTCTGGTTTGTTGGTGGCCTGTCGGTTTTCCATCTTTACCTTATCGCTACAAACCAGGTAACAAAGCATTATGTGCACTAATTTCTTTCGTGTATAGCATCTTTATATACGGAACTCTAATGCATTGATGCTTTTGAGTAAACAATATGGGAATTTATGGGCGCTGTTAGCTAAAAAATATTAACATTTATTTGGACTCCTCTTCATAACGTTATATCTAAGCTTAAAAGTTACATTTAAGTAACTCTTTTTGCCACACATGTTTCAGCTTTTTTCGGAGTTACTTTCTTTTTGAGACTTTATGTTCAAAAACATATTTCGAAGTCTTTTACTTTTTGAAAGAAGTACGTTTATCCTTTTTTTAGGCTAGCCAAACAAGCTCAGGGTCTTTTATTTGCATTGCAGTCAACATACGAGTACTTTAGATACCGATATAATAGACTGACGAACCCCTACAGTAAAGGAGTGGTTTGAAACTTCATAGAGATTTTTTGCACTAGTATTCCTCCATCCAAGCACAAATTCCTAGAAAAGATACATAAAGATTCTGGGATACCACCTAAGTCAGTAGGTGGCAGTTTTGGTGGTCCCAACTCTGGAATGGCAAAAGACGATGTAGAAATTGGGAGAAAGCCAGCGTGGGATGAATCAATGACCGGTGAAAGTCAATATCAAGGACAATTTAGACTTGAAGATGATATGGATAAAGAAGGTGAACTAAATGTTGTATCCCCAGGCCTAAGCAGGAGAAGTACGAGGTGTAGTTGGAGAAGGAGAAGTGGGAGCTGTGATAGCCCACCTGATCACCTTGCAATGGCAATCGAGGATATGAGATTGAATCAGATTCATGATAGGATCTGTGGCTCATGTAGATGAATTCGCTGTTTCGTATGGATGCTCGACTGATATATGGAGCTCAATCTCTGGAATTCTCATCAATTGACATTGTAAACCTGATTATAGTTGTATTAAAACTTGTATGAGACTGGATATTAGTGGAAACTGTACTTTGTATTCATTTGTGCAATATTGAATATTTGACAGGAGATTCGAGAGCCATGTCTCTCTCTCAAATTATGTTTACAATTGATTTCTCAATCCATTCATCCCATCCCCTCGTTCATTTTATACCCCTAAGTAAACTCTCCTTTTATTACAATTAAAACACATAATACTTAAAAGATATAAAAAACACAATTAACATTTCTGGTTTTGCTTGCTGATTTGCTTGCGTCTCGCATACGTGAATTGGAATTCTAGCCTTTGCACCCTATCAATACCCCACCCTCAAATTTCACCTTGTCCACAAGGTGAAAGTTCGGGCCACTGACAAATATTGGAATACCGTAAAGTTGAAAATTTTCTTTGCGAGAACCCCATCCACGATCAAAGTGGAAAATTGATATTTCTACCCAAATAAGTTAGTGGACTTACGTACCACCATAAGTATAACATCCATGAAGACCCCGTAACCGGTTGGGCCTACCGACAAAATTCCCCACTTTTGAAATTTGATTGGAATAAAATTTTAGGTTGCTCGATGATCAAATAGCTCAACCCAAACTACGACATCTTGTTGTATAATTATTTCGCTACTTTTCACCGCTTTTCATCGCTTTCGTAGATGTCAAGTTCACCACCGCATTAATGAAGACCTCGATTGAGTCGACCTTTTTTTATTAATTTCTTTCACATCAAATTTTTCCAATTCATCACTTACCACCAATACAACATGTATCTCTTTATTTTTGAGAACTACTGCTGTAATTTTTAGAATTGAAGGGGTTAAGTTTTGGCTTGTTCCTGTAATTGGGCATTCTTTTTTAGTTGGGTGTAATTCTTTGTGGCATTCTCTAATTAATCTTTTTCCATTTTCCACTTGTTGGCCCAATTTATTGGTGTGGCCCAAGCCTACTGGATTTAACTCTGCAGCCCAATTATTCAAAATTAGCCCATTTACACAATTCTCTTCCAAAACGTTCCCTGGCATCTTCTCCACCTTCAGCAATGACCGGCGTTCTTTTCCCGCTGAAAATTCCTCACCGACGGAGACAACATTCACGTGAAATCGAGCCAAGATCAAGTCCTTCAATTCTCCCCATGTTCGTACGGTACGGCGACGATCTACCCATTGGAACCACGCCCACGCTTCATCGTCGAAACACGCTACAACGGCTTCTGCTCTCTCAGTCTCGGAAAACTGATTTATTGAGAAAATCTTCTCCGCCCTAGACAGCCACCAATCTGGATTTCCATCGTAGAACATAGATATTTTGAGTCAGCCTCACAAATCCAATTGGAAATCATCCTCTTCGCTGAATTTTTGCAACAGATGTTCGAATTTCTCCATGACTAATTCCATCTTCTTCTCCATTTCCTCAACCGATTTGCTGAAATTTGTTGCCATTTAACCCTAGGTGTGAGGCTCTAATACCAATTGATAGGATCTGTGACTGTGACTCCTGTAGGTGAATTCGTTGTTTCGTATGGATGCTCGACTGATATATGGAGCTCAATTGCTGGAATTCTCATCAATTGACATTGTAAACCTGATTGTAGTTGTATTAAAACTTGTATGAGACTGGATATTAATGGAAAATGTACTTTATATTCATTTGTGCAATATTGAATATTTGACAGGAGATTTGAGAGCCCTGTCTCTCTCCCAAATTCTGTTTACAATTGATTTCTCAATCCATTCCTCCCCTCTCCTTGTTCCTTTTATACCCTTAAGTAAACTCTCCTTTTATTACAATTAAAACACATAATACTGCTAAGTAAAAAATGTAAAAAACACAATTAACATTTCTGGTGTTGCTTGCATCTCGCATACGTGAATCGGAATTCCAGCCTTTGCACCCTATCAATTCATCATGCCAGCAGTAAGTTGTCACGGAAAATGAGCAATAGCAGTAGAGTTACCACTGTAAATTAAACAAGGAAGGAAAAGTGGGGGAAAAAAAGAAACTGATAAATGTAAAGAGACAACTTGAAAAAGGATTACAGTGTAAAATATTTGTATTGGTTTTCTCGAAGTCTAAGATGTGATAATTTGTGTATACGTGACTTATTTCTTCAGGGAATCCGTATTCTTTTCGATTATACAGGACTTGTGTGCTGCTATGTCTGGTAGATTTGATTACCACTAAAAACAGTCATTCCGGTAAGTTAAGGATATAAAAGGTCTTCGACAGGATTAGTGTGAGTACAGGAGTACGGTCGTAACATGTTGGGTCAAAAAATAAAAAAAATTTGGTGGATGTAATTGAAGTAGGTTAATTACTTTTCTTTGGGGAGCTGACTGCCTGACTTTATGACTTTTATCACCATTACAATGAGCAATAAAAGCAACATCTTCTCGACGAAGGAAAGCACCTATCCAATCCAACATCAAGTCAGTGGTCTGCTTCTTCAACTCTTGTATCTTTTGACGGATTTTCTTTGCTTTTTTAGAAAGCATACAACTTTTTTTCATACTTTTTTTTGGAATCAAAATAATTAAAATTAAGTTAAAAGGAAGAGAGAACTTATAATTTAGATGTCAGACATCCATAATTTAAAGTGAAAGATTGTAAAGCTAATGCAATAAAGATTGAGAAAATCAATGGCTGCATGTTTGGCTTTTGCCTTGCTAAAAATAACATTAATTTACTTTTAAGTTAATTTGTCATGAAACCTAATTTCAATAATTACTTTAACAAAACTTACTTCTCTACGAAGCAAGTCTTGAGTTATTTTTCGGAAGAGTAATCACAGCAAAAAATGCTTTCTTTTACGCATAGAAAACCATTGTGCAGCATTGAAAACTAAATTTAAGTAGGTGAAAATTAAGTAAAAATTTTGATTTAAAAAAAAAGATTTTACAGAAATGATGCCACTAAAAGCATTGTTTCTAGTCAGCATGAATCAGTAGATACATAATAAATATATATGATATAGCATACGTGGATATTCTTTACAGGCTACAGTGTTTCTTTCTTTTTATTTTTTATAATAATGATAAAATTATTGATATGTCAAAATTCATAATAGCTAAAAGTTTCTCCAAAGCCCAACCATTGCTATAAATAGCCATCTCTAAGGAAAACCCTCTGTGCATGTTTCAAATCTCTCTCTCTCTCTCTCTCTCTCTACAGACAAAAGAGACACACATAGAGGAATCAATTGTATAGCTAGCCTAGAATGTCTGCAATAGACAAGTTGAATTTTGTTAAAGATGGAGTGAGGAAATTGCCTCCTGGATTTCGCTTCGAGCCGACAGATGAGGAGATAGTTTCCCAGTACTTGGCACGTAAAATATTTTCCTATCCTTTGCCAGCTTCTGTTATTCCAGAAATCAACATTTGCAAATTTGATCCCTGGGAATTGCCAGGTTAGTCGTTTTATTCTCGTGATGGCTTAATTGGTAGGATGTAGCCTGTATATGATTGGATAATATTAAGTAAATAAATCTAAATCTTGTTTATTGTAATGTTGATTCGTGTCTAGTTAGTGTATCGCAACTAATTACATGCACAAACTGTACTATGTAGGTGATTCCGACCAGGACAGGTACTTGTTCAGCAACAAGGAAACCAGCAACCGGAATGGAGACACGACAAATATGGTCACTAGTGGTGGTTACTGGAAGGAAACCGGGTCAGACAAACAAATCATGTGTTCGAAATGGATGCCAATAGTGGGAATCAAGAAGACATTTGTATTCTTTAAGGGGAAGAACTCCCGAGCTAATTCAAGAACTGATTGGCTCATGCATGAATATCACATTGCCCGGCCTGTCGGAAACTCAGCTTCTAATGTCCAACAGAGAACGAATTCTCAGGTAACTTTTACCGGCTTATCCCGCGTTCTTTGCCACTCTTACACATGATCCATCAATACCGAAAATTATGTATATCGTAACACTTTAGGTGTATTTTGGGTTGAAGAGTATATTAGACACACTCTACACATATACACTTGTATTGTATTAGGTGTTGCTCTAACATATTTGCCTGTCTAGCAGCTCGCCAGCTGTGAATATTAATCAATATTTTTCACTCTTATGTAGGATTCCTTGGTCCAAATTGGAAACTGGGTTTTGTGTCATATATTTTTGAAGAAAAGAAGTAACAAGGCTGATGGCATTGGGAGGTCCAGTTTACAAGATTTCACGACAGTCGAAACGTCGTCGTCAGAGGAAACGGATTCTTCTTCTGCTTCATCCTCTTCTTTATATTCTGATTCTAGTGCTCTTACTGAGGTCTCTTCAAATGTATCCAGTGATGACCAGAATGCTTAATGTAATTTCAGATAGAAGTAAAATTCTTCTGTTTGATGAAAACTTGAAATCAGTATGCTTGCATTTGCATTTGCATTTAACATATTAGTGTTTAGCAATTTCCTAATAATGAAAAAAAATGATTTTATAATTGCATTGCTGCAAAAAAAAAGTCAACTTCTATACAGTTTTCTTGTACTGAATCTGTTGATTTTTCTATGAAAAAGGCACTTAATTTTCCGAGAAAGGTGGGACAAGTAGCAAGCAAAGAATATTATAGATTGAAAAAAGTTATTCATCAAATGAGAATCAAGCCGTAAAGTAAAATTTTCTCTTGGATTCTGCTTAGCTGCAACTTGCCTTCATGCTCCAACAAATTGGAAAAAATGTTACAAGATTTTAGTCTTACAAAATTTATCGACGACCTCTTTTCGACGAAATAAACTAAAAATGACTTTCTATTGTTAAAAGTGAAATTTATTGTAGTTTGTGTGTCATTAATTAGACTGTGAATACATAAAATCATCAGTTGATGCTACAAAACTGGAGACGAAAAAGAATGGGAAATATATGTACCAGAATCAATGTTTCTTGCCAGTAAACTTCCTTAATTTACTTGCCTTCCAAGCATGTGATTTACCCATCTTCTTTGAGTTTTGATGCAATTCCTGGAGGCAACCCTTTTTCACAAGCTGAATTCCTGCCTTCATTAAAAGTTTGCATCCCATGTTTTAGCATAATTTAAGGTTGTAATGAGTATGTGTGTATCTAGATATATATATATATATATATATATATAAACATGCTAGTAGTACCCTCTTTTTCTATATGAGTATTGTTACAATTCCTGCATTTCATCAACCTTAGCAACAAATTACTACCAAATTCTTCCTTTACTAGCTTCCTATCCACAATTACGCCCACCAAAATGGTCACTTTCATTCTCCTGTTTCATTTATTTATTGTCCTGTCCAGTCGAGCAATGTCCCAAATTTCGTCTTCGAACTCCGACGGCCACCAGGGTGAATGGCGTCTATTACACGAAAGCATTGGAATTTCGGCAATGCACATGCAACTCCTTAAAAACAACAAAGTAGTCATGTTTGATAGGACGGATTTTGGCCCTTCTAACCTCTCTCTCCCCGGTCGGCGCTGCCGGTATGACCCCAATGACACTGTACTTACAAAAGACTGCACGGCTCATTCGATTCTATATGACATTAGGACGAATACTTTTCGCCCTTTAATGGTACAAACCGACACCTGGTGCTCTTCCGGGGCAGTACTTCCAGATGGAACCCTAGTCCAGACCGGGGGATACAACGATGGAGATCATGTCGTACGCACTTTAGATCCTTGCAACGGAGAAAATTGCGATTGGGTGGAGTTTCCCAGGGCCCTGTCAGAGCGTAGATGGTACGCATCGAATCAAATACTCCCTGATGGACGTATAATTATCATTGGTGGTAGAGCACAGTTTAACTATGAATTCTACCATAGAAATTCTCAGGGTTCTTCTTCTTCCCACAAAGCTGTTTGGCTTAATTTTCTGAGAGAAACTAGAGATGATGATGAAAACAACTTGTATCCATTTGTACACCTATTACCAGATGGAAATTTATTCATTTTTGCCAACACAAGATCCGTAGTGTTTGATTACAAACAAAACCGGATAATCAGGGAATTCCCTGCCATTAACGGCGGTGATCCACGGAATTATCCCAGTTCAGGCTCCCTGGTTCTGCTTCCCATCGACGAAAACCACCCAATCGAACCCGAAATCATGCTCTGTGGTGGCGCGTCAAGAAATGCATTCCAACTTGTTAAAAAGGGAACCTTTTCACGCGCCGCCTCCACCTGCGGCCGCCTGAAAATCACAGATGAACAGCCCTCCTGGAAAATGGAAAACATGCCAATGCCACGAGTTATGAGTGACATGCTTCTTCTCCCAAATGACGATATCATCATAATAAATGGGGCAAGTTCAGGAACTGCAGGATGGGAATCAGCAAGAAATCCTGTAACCAGGCCACTGATTTACAATCCCCACAGAGAACTTAAAAAGCGGTTCTCCGTCATGCCCGCCTCCCCCCGGCCGCGCCTCTACCATTCCGCCGCCATTCTACTCACCGACGGCCGGATTCTTGTCGGCGGAAGCAATCCTCATATATATTACAACTTTTCAGGCGTTGACTATCCAACTGATTTAAGCCTGGAATCATTTTCTCCCCCTTATTTAGCATCCGTATACGATCAATACAGACCAAGAATTATCGAAACTGATGAGGTTGTCCACTACACACAATCATTTTCCTTAAGATTCACAGTGCCAAGATTCTTGAAAATGAGTGTTGTGTCAGTTAGGTTAATATTACCATCGTTTACTACACATTCATTTTCGATGAATCAAAGGATGGTTGTGCTCAAGAGGATTCGTGTTTCGCGCGTCACCTCGAACACATATAGAGTGGCTGCAAATGGGCCATCGACGCGTGAGATTGCACCGCCAGGACATTATTTGTTGTTTGTTGTTCATTCAGGCATACCAAGTTCTGCTGGCATGTGGATTAAGCTTCAGTAATGCAAATTTCCTATTTATATATATCCGATTAGTGAGTATGAGTGCGTTTGTGTTTGGTACCCACTACTAAATAGGACCGAGTATAATGAATAAAATCTTTACGTGTTTTTCTTGTTTTGTTGATAGACTGATTAGGGCAATGATCGAATATGATTCGCAGCATTGGACTTCAAATATGTTAATAAAAAATGTACATCACAAACATCGAGTCACAAGTTGATAACCGAAATTCATCTATCAAGGGTGGTGGCACTGCCAGCTAGGGCTGATGGGGTGAATGCTTGAAATTGGATGAACTTACATAGACATAACCGTCATGTCAACAATTCTGTGTGTCAAGTCACCAAAACCGTTGATTTATAAAGTTGGGTTACTATTTTATAACATATTATGGATAGTTGACTATAAATTGAAACAAACAACAAGGTTTTGATTAGAACCAAACATATATAATCTTGACTCTTGACCATATATTTTGACTTGATTTTCTAGAATCTTAATTAATTATAGCTTTACATGCATATTCTGTTGCTATTTATGCTCCTGAAGAATAGCTTATTTTTCCACAAAATGAGGAGCAAATTCAACTCATACATGTGTAATTATAATGATGGAATTACTGTAAAAAAATTACATTTTCATGAGAATATGTTAAAACAGGACCCTAAATTCATTTCCTCCCATATATATCAGCATTTTGATTTTCTTGGCATCCAGTTGCTAGCATTCTTTGCCCTCTGGCTCTCTCTCTCTATGTTCCTTTTTCTCCATTAAGAACGTAATAATTAATGGGGTGCGGCGCTTCAAGGTTTGATGCCAATGGTGTTGCGTCGCCAGCCAGGCTTCGCCCCTTCTTCCTCCACAGGTTGGAGGATTTCGCATTACGTAGGCATTCTCAGGTTCCCTTGACGGCCGGTTCTAGTTCGACTCATAATTCGAAGAAAGAATTGCTTTTGCATGGTAGCATTGAGGATGACAGTGCTTCTAAACATCAACCCTTGATCAATGATGCCCGGAAAAGCATGTCGGTAGATGCTTCGGACAAGGAGTGTCTTAAGGATAAAAATAGTGAAGATCAGGTGAAGATTGTGCTGGATGAATTGACAGATGGAGAATTTGAGGATGTAGAAGAGGAAGATTATGATGAGAGAATGCTGAGGGGTGATGGTTTTGAAAGTTCACCCAGTTTTAGGGTGTATGTCAAAGATGACGGGCAAGATGATAGCAACGACGGTATATATAGATTGCATAAAAACTTATAAAATGCAAGCGTATGTTTTGAAAATCTAAATTCTTTCGAGAACTCAAATGTTTCAGAATTCAAAAAAGTTTTCTATTTTAATTGTTTTTTACTACATCCATTTTACAAATATAGATTTACTTTTTTTATTTATGTACTTTTTCTTTATTGAGAGTATATTTAATTTCTTAGTTTTCTAATATGCTTATATTTAATGTGTCTTGTTTATATAAGAAAAAACGTAAGTAAAATTTATTAACTAATGTTAAATAGATTTTCTAAAATTAAATTTATAATAATCAATTATAAGTTTTTATACAAAGTAACCCACAACTATTTGTGTATGACTTGATGTGTCATTTCAACATTTCTATCATGTCGTGTTTCTTGTTTTCGTTTCAAAGTGATCAAGTGCCAAAAAAGATATATATTGAGTTGTGATTACCTAATGCAGGTACCAGTGATTCCTTTGAAGATGCAGGTACTAGTGATTCCTTCGAAGATGCAGTTTCATCAAAGGTAAGTATGTCCTCCCAAACCTCCCCCCACCCCCCTAGCACAAAAAAAAAAAAAAAAAAACAAACCACCCCCAAACACCAGCTTGTACATGCAAGGAAATAATTTTGCAGGATTTTATATCAGCGTATGCTAGACTGTATAATATTGGACAAATTAAAAGAAAAAAAAATTAAAATCTTGTCCGTTTTTACAGGAGTTGTGTGCAAGCAACGAGTCTGCAAGCAACAAGAAGGTAGTGAAGAGAGGAAGGAAAATGAGGAGTTTTAGAAATGTGTTGTCAAAAGGAGGACAAACTGCAGTCAAGAATCTATTGAATGTTAAATCCTGCTATAATTCATCCAACCCCGCGCATCATCGCACTCTTCTTCTCACTCAGAAATCAACTGCTCAATCATATACTTGAAATTTTTGTTCCTTGTAAATATTGTTTGCTTCGTTTTGGTCAAATATTATTTTTCTCCACAAATTCAATAAGACTCACTGTTTATAATCTTTATCAAACAAGCATTAAGTTGAGTACTAAGAAATATTTGAAGTAATTGAATGATGAACAAAAGATTTATTTGTTGGGAAATATGTTTCATAATTAGTAACCACTGCAATTGTATGTAATGTATAACTTTTCTTTCTATTTCCTTTTTGTTTATTTTTGTTTAAACATTTTTGTGAAGTAGATGGAATCTATCCATAAGGGTCTACATTGCAAAATTTTAAAAAGGTTGAGGACGATGCTAACAAAAATAAAATTGAGGATAAATTTGTACATAGATCAGGGACTAATGACGTTATTTTCTCATATTTTTCCTCCAAATTTTGGATTTGTAATAACATACTGTAATTTGGAGCTTGATTCAGTGATGAATTTTCCTCAAACTAGTACCAATGGAAAGAACTGAGCAGCGGGAGCTTGAATTTCAACCCAAATCAACTAAATGAACATGAAATTGAAATGGGGAAGAAGATTAAAATGAGTAAATAAATCGAAATTGAAGAATGGAGGAAGAATTCAGAGTATTAGAACAGATTTCATCAATCAAAAATCACTTCTCTCTCTCATCTCTTACCTATTTATAGTTGGTTACATAAAAGTATATTTTTACAAAACAGCAACTTAATAAAAATGTAAACAATTCAGCAGTTGCAAAACAACGTCGCAACTACTAATCCTATGCGACGTCGTTTCTTTATTCATTTAATTCAAATTTCGATTAATTTGGTTTCTCCCGTGCTTTTTCATTCCCCAGGTGTTCTGCTTCCTGACAACCCCTTGCTTATTCAAACTTTATCCCCAGTGTTTAAAATCAGGATATTTCTTCTCCTCTAATTCTTCCTAGGTAGCTTCTTCCTTTGTCTGATCAGTCCATTTCAATAATAATTGAACATTAGCTTGGCCATTCTTGTTGAATAGTCTAGCTTTGAGGATTTTCATTTTCTTCAGTCATGGTTGTTCAGATTTCTGCCACGTTCACCGCCTTGTCCCCAATTTTCTTTTTTAATAGAGATACGGGTTGGGTGTATTTTGGTTCCTTCTGGAAGAGCCAGCTAGTAGGCTACTTGTCCTATCTTTTGTTTCACTTGGTATGTGCCATAATACTTAGGGCTCAAATTGTGATTTAACCTCTTAACCACTTATTGCTGATGGTAGGGATGTAGTTTTAAATATACTCAATCGCCCACTTGAAACTATATTTCTGTCTTATTCTTATCAACATAGAGTTTTATTCTAGCTCTTGCCTGAGCTAAGCTCTCCCTCAGTTGGTGGTTCATTTTACCTTTCTGTAAAATCTCCTCAACAGTAGCAACATTAGTTTGCTGATAGGAACCCAAAGCTATTTGTGGAAGGGGAATTCCATATAGGGCCTCAAATGGTATCCTTTGAATAGTTGTATGGTACGTGGTATTAGACCACCATTCTGCCAAATGAACCCAGTTAGGCTAGACCTTAAGCTTGTTGTGTGTCATACACTTAAGATTTATCTCCAAGCATTGGTTCAATCTCTCAGTATGTCCATCTGTCTATAGATAGTAGGTTGTGTTTAATTGTAACTTGGTTCCAATAATTGGAATAATTCTTTCCACAAAACACTGGTAAAAACCTTATCCATATCTGAAATGATGCTTTGTGGTAAACCATGTAATTTACTGATGTTATCTAAAAATAATTGGGTCACTTTCTTTGTTGTGAAATGATGGGATAAGATGATAAAATGTCTATATTTTGCGCTTGTTTGCCTTTGCTTAAATTATCATTTCAGTTCGTCAAACATATTTTCTATTCACATATTTTGTAGGGCCCACAACTTACTATCCACTTAATATTCACATATTTTATAGAATCCACAGCTTATAAATACTTAAAAAATAATTTCAGGACCACCAAACATGTGCGTTGTGAACTTATCCACCACCACCATTATTACATCTTGTCCTTTTGATTTGGGCAGTCCCTCAATAATCATTTTTTGACCGAGGTTCAAACAATTGTTTATGCGGATTAAAACTAATGCATGTAGTAAGACAATAGATCTTATATTACATCAATGTATAAAATAAACTTATGAACAAAGAAAAACCTTCTTACTGTTGTTAATTGGGTGTTCCTCCTTACGCTTTTGTCCTAAGAGTCTTTTCTGCCTCACCACTATGGGTTAGTCTTGTTTCCCATAACTGCCAACTGCATTGAGGTACTCCGATTGACTATGCCCTGATGGATCCGTACAGTATAACTCAAGGATGTATGAAGTGTATAAAGAGAGACGAACTAAAACATGAAAGTTTTATTCATTAAGAAGGCTTAGAGCAAATGCTCTTAAGCTTATTTAAATACAAGATGATCCAAAAGGATCTACTGTCTATGAGGGATTAGCCTCTGTACATTGAAAGAGTTTTCTAAATTTTTTCAAAAAAAATATGACTCCGAAAATTTCTGCCTTCAATGTCTTTTGTCTTTCCTTTTATAGAGGTTTGAAAGATTCTTTTCTTTCCTCTACCATCCGCCTGTCTTTTACTTTTCCATAACGCCAGTCACATGATGGTCCTTTGCCTTACTTTATTCAATCTTTAACAATAAAAGTTGTTTCCACTATCAACAGTAAAAGTACTTCTGGAAAAGTGATACAGTACTTTAATCTGATTGGTAGGAACTGTCGGCATTACTGTGGGCAGATTCCAAATTGGCAATTTCTTCATCAATTAATTCTGTGATTTTTGCATCTGTCTTATCGCACTTAATGCACCATTGGCACTCGTGATATTTACCAAGACTTTGTCTTAGTGCTGTACAGAGGTGTCCTTCATAGCTGGCAGGAGTGCTCTGTAAAAGTTTTTCTCAAAATTGTAGACTCTCTTGATTCCTTCTTTGGAGATAGGAGTACTTGTCTTGCTTGTCATTAGGATGAATTGTGATGAATGATTCACCTTGATTTTTTACTCACTGTTGAAGGACTTTAATCCTGTTAGAATTTTTTGAAAAGAAAGAGCTCTCCATTCCTGTAAAATTAATTCATTAACACAAGCGTTGGAATCATCAATAGGACGATCCAAGTATGCTTCTCGAACTGTCTTGATTTGAATATGATGATATCCCTTAAATAAAACATTTTCTTCGTTCCAAAAGGGTATAGTGCTGTTGATTTTCAGGATAACGTGCAAGTCTTGATCTTTAATAACAAACTTGCTAAATCCTTTAAAGACTGAAACAATCTGCTGTCTATCAATTTTACTTCTTTGAAATCATTTCTTGGAATAATCATTTTGACTAATCCACAATTAAAAGCCGTATGTACGAGAGTTGGTTCAGCTCCTTCAAGGAAGATGAATTGTCTGAACTTCTTATCAATTGTTCCATAATAATTTTTCTCAGGAGCAGATGCTCCAATTGTCCTGGCTTCTTCTTCGAGCTTAAGAAACTCTTGGAGTGGAATATCAGGAATAGTTGTTTCTTTTTTTTTTAACAGAAAGCTTACCAATCCTTTTAAATTTGTCTAGAATGATTTCTGGGCTGGACTGGGCCGCATCTTTATAAGAAAACATTCTGAATCCTTGATTGTCTATTGGTGAAGGTCTGAATGTTGGCATTCTGGGCCTGGACCTTATACTGGGCTGTGAATAATTTGGTCTTAATTCGATTTGGTCAAAAAGATTTCTGTAAGGAATGGGATTTTGTCCTTTGGACTTACAGAACTCAGTAAAAGCCTTTTGGGCTTCGGTATATGTTTTGAAAGATTTGTGTTTCAATTTTCCTTTAACGAGGGGTTCAACGTGTACCCAATTAGTATAAAATCCTCTATCTAGTCCATCAAAGATGGTATAGAATTTCTTTCCTGCAATGGAAGTATTAACTCCAACAAGAGGTGTTAGAGCTTCTGTAATCGGGCATAGAATACCCTTTTGTTCGCAAGAACTTTGAGCTTGACAATGCTCATCTGTATGTAATTGGATTTTTGGTCCATTTTTTGGGCTTGGAATACCCATAGATTTTTGCGAACCCTGAGCTTGATTATGCTATTCTGTAGATTTTTCTCCAGAGATTTTATCTCCTTAAAAAATGGGTTTCTTTCCCTAGTCTGTAGACTTAGCTTCAGTAGATTTATTACCATCACTTCCTTCTGATTTAGGAGTATCATCCTCCCATTTTGAAATAGAAGTTGATGCATTTTTTCATTGGTGAAGTAATGCCAACTTCTTTTTTAAGATTTGCAACCTCATTTCTTTGATTTCTATCTGCATTGTTAGGTCTGAAATCTGTTCATCAATATCTGTCATTTTGACCTGCCAAAGCAAATTCACGAGTTAGGAAATCTGCTAGTACATTATTTTTACCTTTCACAATTTCAATGTCAAAGTCGTAGTGGCTAAACCACATCTGCCATCTAACAAGTCTACCTTGTTTGTAGTTTGGATGTACCTGGCATTTCAAAAATGATTTGCACGTAGAAGAATCAGTTCGAACAACAAATTTGTTAGAAATGACATACAGTCTGAATTTAGCTATTGCCTTTTTCATGGCAAGAATTTCCATTTCATTAATATGTTAATTCTTTTCTGTATCTATAAAAGTACTTGAAAAATAACTACACAATTTTTCTTCCTGGCTTTGGTTGTCTATGGCTTTTAAAACTGCTCCCTAAAAATCTTGTGAAGCCTCTGTTTCAATTATCATTTTATCATTTCTATTTGGATGGTAAAGCTATGGTAATGATTTAATCTTACTTTTTATTTTTTGAATATAAAGACTATCTTCTATAGTCCAATTCCATCTATGGTCTTTCTTTAGTTTTTTCTGTAGACTTCTCATTTTTGCTATATTCTTTATAAATGATTCTGCATAATTTAGATATCCTAAAAATCTCATCAATTGTTTTTGGTCATGTATCTCATTTGGAAATTCTTGGATATGTGTAAGGATATGGGGTTTCAACTGCTTAAAACCATAAGCAATTTGTAAACCTTAGTATCCTATTTTTTCTTTGAAGAGTTCTGCATTCTTTTTGGACAAAACTATTCCTTCTTTTTGCGGTGTTTGAACAACCTGCAAGACATGTTGTTCATGATCTTCTTCACTTTCAGAGAAAACAAGAATGTCATCAATGTAGACACAACAAAATTTATTAAAGGATTTGAAAATATTATCCATGTGTCTTTGAAATATTCCAGATGCCTGTTATAAACCAAATGGTACAACTGTTCATTGAAAATGTCCTTGAGGGCAACTAAATGATGTCAAGGGTTTTGTTTCTTCTTCAAATTTTACTTAGTGAAAACCAGATTTTAAGTTAAAAGAAGAGAAAATTCTTTTTTCCTTTAACTAACTGTAAAAGACATTGCATATTTGGTAAAATATAACCATCTGCTTTTGTAATTTTGTTTAATTGAGAATAGTCAATAACCATTCTTGCTTTACCTCTTTTTTTTTCTGCTTCTTTTCCTACCATAAAAGCGGGAGAAGAGAAAGGTGATTTGCTTGGCTCAATTACCTTCAAATCAAGCAACTCTTTAACCTATATTGAGAATTCTTCCTTGTCTTTTGGACTATAAGCCATAGCTTTAGCTCTGATGATTTTGCCTTTACATTCTTTGAGCAATTCAATCTTTGTTGTTAAATTTCCTTTGTTGATCTTAAGATCCAAAGGATTCCCAGAACAACATTTTTCTAAAAGATCAGCAATCTTTTCTCTTTGTGAATTAATTTTAAAAGTTTGTAATTCTTGAGATGTTATAAGAATATGAGATTTTCTTGTAATATTCTCCACCTTTGGAAAATTAAAATCGTTTTTAATGTCACAAATTTTAGTGTATTTAAGAATTTTTGTTGAAGAGAATTGAATGCTATAGCTTTTCATTTTTTGGAAATCCAAAGTCTTTTATTGTTCAAAGTAAAGCTAATATATTCAATTTCTTTAATGAAATGATGATATAACTGGCAGAAGTTATTTCCAATTATAAAATCAATTCCAGTATCAAGAAGATAAACTGTTGGAATTTTAAAATAGAATGTTTTTAATTCTGACTTGTGATATTCACATATCTCAATGTCAAGATTTTTAACAAATTTTGAAGTTTTTACTTCAGATTTGTCTGCAATCTTTAAATTCAAAGTTTTTTCACATTGTGCCCAAAAATGACTAGGTATAATCCATTTACTGGCAGTGCAGAATGATGCTCTAGTATCAATGTATGCATGAATTGTAAATTTTCTAAAACCTTCAAAATTTAATTTTATAGGAATGTAAATAGAGTTTGGGTTAGTAATATTACCTCTCATTCTCCGATGAATCAGAATTGGTTTCAGATTCTGAGGTTATATAATACAGAGATTTTGTATCACTTGGGTCTTCGACTAGGTAAAATCATTGTTGCTCAAAAGTTGCAAGGAGTTTAATTCTGTCTTCATTTCCAGTTCTTACTGGATAGTCATTGGCATAATGACCTATTTCATTGCAAAGCCAACACCTGCAATTTTTCTTTTCTTTGGACAAAACCTTTTTTTTATCCTTTTCATTTTTACCTTTTCCTTTAAATTTTTTGAAAATTTTCCTTTTTCTAAAAAATTTCTTTTTATAATGTTGTTTATATTTTTTGAAAATATATCTCTTTTTTCTGATATTTCTTTACTGGTTTTTTCTCTGGTTTGCAACCATATTGACGAGGTATTCTATTTAGGTATTTTTCACAACAAATTCTTGGATTTTTTGTAACTGCAGATCTGCTACTTCTTATCAAATAGCTTTCTTTACATTTATCTGCTAAAAGATTTCTGGTCAAACTGATTGCAAGACCTAATGATGCATCAATTTGTGCATTCATTCGAGGATCAAATTTTTCTTTTTGTTTTTCAATTGCCCTATCAAAATTTTCTAAAACTTCATGATTGAAAGGTTCATGAGGTTTTTCGATAAATTTTTCTGTTAAATTTACCCAACTAGTTTGGGGGGTGGGGGGTGGGGGGTGGGGGGGACAAATATAAAAATATTTTGAAAACTTGCAAGCATAATTTTCAAAATAGCACATGTCACAAATTGATATTTTTTCAAGATGATTTAAAGTATCAGTTATTTCAATGGTAGTTCTCTCACTTTTAAAAGCTTCATAAGTTTGTCCTATAAACTATTTATAAATCTGTTCAACAATTCTTTTATAAAATCAGGAATACTGAAACTAGAGTCTTTCCAAATTCCATTTTTGATTTCATAAGTAAAATTGTCAAGAAATGCTCTCACATTTCCTCTTGTACTGGCGAGCACATAATTCCACGAATTAGTCTCACTTCTGATGATTTCTTTGTTAACTATCATGGCTATCATGATATTGCTATACCAAGCATCAATGAGTTTCTCAGGTTCTATGGTACAGTCTAGGTCAAGAATTGCAACTTGATTTCCTTGTTTCTTAGGGACAAAATCAGAGATAGTAAGGTTACTATCTGAATTTTTGTCAGGTTGAGATATAGGCTTTGGAGTGTAATCTCCTACGTCTGTCTCGTATTGGATTTTTGGAATCTTGGCTATCTTCCTGAGGGGTCATGTTTTCTATTTTAGGTTCTCTAATTTCAACACCTTTCTGGTTGGTGAAGAATCTTTCATGGATTGTAGTCTTTTCATCAGAACTATCATCTGATTCCTCAGAGTTATAAATTGATTGTCTTATTGCAATTGGTTCATTATTGTCAGGAACATCTCCTACTGATTTTGTTGTAAGAATAGTTTCATTGTCTCATATGCTAACATTCTTAACAATAGAGACTATTATGTCCAACTCATTATCGTTAAAAGCTAAAAGGACATTAAGAAGTCCTAAGTCTTGGCTGGTTTCATAGATATGGTCAAGGCTTTTTCTAAAGCTTTTCATCCGATGTATTTAATGTCAAACTTTCTATCTTGATGGTTTGAATCGGTATTGGTATTGGGAATTTCCCTCCTCCTTTCAAAATTTTCAAAAGTCGTTCTAAGGATTGGTTTTTGGTGGCTATTTTGGCTACTTTTAACTCCTGCTAAAATCATTGCAAAATGTTGATCCATAGCCTTTTTAGTCTTAGAATGGAAATTCTAAGATTTTCTTTAAGCTCTTCTATACTGTCTCTTAGGTGTTTAATTTCCTTTAATATGTCTGCAGTAGACATGGTTTATTCTCCAAGAATGAATTTGGCCATTTCATTAACTGTTTCACTTAATTGTCTAAGTTGTCTACCCTGACTACTTTCAGGCTCGTCATTCCACCTAGTTTCGGGTTTCTGTCTCATGGATCTGGTCCTAAGAAAAAGGGGCTTTTGCTCTCTGACAAAGGTCCTTTCTTGGTTAAGATCTACTTCTATTGATCTTCTAGAAAGTTGAACTAACCAATCAAATTCCGTTTCCTTATGTTCTAAATAGTCGGCAAACAAATGATCTATCTTGATACCTTTGGGTTCTCTAACTATAGTCATGTTGTGTTGGTTATGGATGGCATAACTAACAAGGTAGGATATGGAAAAAGGTACGTTGTTGTCTGTGACTAAGTTGGATCTTCCAGATTTATGGACGAATGAAAGAATTCCATCAAAATCCTGGTCGTGTAAACTAACTGAAAGTCTTAGGTAAACTATGAAGATAAGTTTTCCACAAGCTAGGTAACTGTTAAGGGAACCTAGACATCCTTCTAATGGGTTCTGTATTCTCTCATCTATCAAGCTCATAGAAATTGGCTGGTCGATTTTATCAGATAGGGTGCTACAGATTTGAATCCTAACAGCTCCTATGGTTACCCAATAAGGCTTTTGTTGTCGTCTAAATCAACTTTCTGTTTTGCTTTGTTGATGTCCTGTTTGGTAAGTAAGAATATACCTATTTTACCGTGTGTGTATTGTACATGAATAGCAAATTCTTTTTGTGAAATGCCATAATAAATATGTTTATTTCTTTTAACAAATTTGTTGATGAAGTTTGGTTGAACAAAGATTTCACTTGGTTGAATGGTCAACTGAGTTTTACAAATCTTTGCAAGTTTTTTGTCTGAAATCAAAATTTCTTTTGAAAAGTTTCCTTTTGATTCAGCTTGTTCAAAAACTTCATCAATCTCAAGATTGTTAACTTCTTGTTGTATGCTCACGATATATGATGATACATGGAAAAATGTAAAATGAATGTTCGTATACAATTGTTATAATCAGTTAAGGCATTTAACTTTTTCATTTTCATTTTATTTATGGATGCATGATGCACATCTGTAAATGAAAGTTAATTATGTCTCTCTTCATATTATTTGTAAATTTCATAATGAGATGTAAATGTTAAGATATATGTTTCACATAAATGACATGATGTACTACACATGGTTATTTACTGTATAAACTGGATCTGATACCATTTTTTGAACGGGGTTCAAACAAATGTTTATGCGGATTAAAACCAATGTATGTAGTAAGACAATAGATCTCATATTGAATAAATGTAAAAATAATCTTATGAACAAAGCAAAACCTTCTTACTGTTATTAATTGGGTGTTCCTTTAATGAATAAAACTTTCATGTTTTAGTTCATCACTCTTTATACACTTCATACATCCTTGAGTTATACTGTACGGATCTATACAGAGCATAGTCAATCGGAGTACCTCAATGCAGTTGGCAGTTATGGAAAACAAGACTAACTCACAGTGGTGGAGCAGAAAAGACTCTCATGACAGAAGCGTAAGGAGGAACGCCCAATTAACAACAGTAAGAATGTTTTTCTTTGTTTATAAGTTTATTTTATACATTGATTCAATATGAGATCTATTGTCTTACTACATACATTGGTTTTAATCCGCATAAACAGTTGTTTGAACCCCGTTCAAATTCTTTACACTTCTGGCAGACATCACATTGCAGAACTTCCCTCTTAATTTCTTGTGTCATACTTGGCCAATAAAAGAGTTGTTTGGCCTGAAGATGTTGGCTTGATCCCATAACGGTCATCCATCTTGGTATGCATGGATGCATTGTATTACCTTATGCTTGATGTCACCTCCACTCTCTACATATAGTTTGGCTTTGTACTTAAGTTATCCATTGTAGTATTGGTAAGTCTGATCATTTATTGATTCAATCACTAGAGCATGTATCTTTTCTTTTTCTATGGGATCATTGTCATAGCTATTTATAACCTATTGCATCCAAGCAGGGATGACTTGTGTTACACTAGCACACTCTCCCTCAGTTTCTAATCTCTTAGAAAGTGCATCAACTACCACATTCTCCACACCATTCCTCTATTGGATTTCATAATCTAAGCCCATCAAATTGTACGCTACTTTTGCTGTAATGGAGTTGTAATTCTTTGCACCAATAGAAATTTGAGAGATTGATGATTTGTCTTAATAATAAAATGATGTATTTCCAAATAATGTCTCAATTGAATGACTTCAATGACTAAGACAAGAAGCCCATTCTCATAAATTGACACCCCCAAGTTCTTTGGTCCAATAGATTTGCTGATATATGCTAATGGTTTCAGTCCCAAAATTTTCCCATAGCTGATATTTTCCACTATTACAAAAGCCTGATTAAAGACAAGTAGTATAGTGGAACTCATAGCCATCTTAAGGTTATTGAAAGTTGTCTTTACTACCTCTGTCTATATGAAATTGTATTTCTTCAACACATACGTAAGAGGTTTTAGTCAGGGTCTCATATCCTTTCACAAATTTTTTATAATAGCTGGTTAAACCAAGGAATCCCCTTAGCTGTTTGATGGTAATTGGAATATGCCAGAACTATATAGCCTCTACTTTATTTGGGTCTGCTGATACCCTTTGTTGATTAATTACATGGCCTAGGTATTCTGCCTTAACTTGCCCAAAAGTGTATTTACTCAATTTAGCATATAGTTGATAATTCTACAGCAAGTGCAATACAGTTCGTAATTGTTCAAAGTGGCTTTGTATATCCATACTATATACTAATATGTCATCAAAGAAACCATTCATACCTTCTCAATTTCTCCTTGAACACCTCATTCATCAAGCATTGGAATGTGGCTGGTATATTGGTCATACCAAAAGGCACGACCTTAAATTCATACATGCATTGATAAGTTTTGAATGCAGTATTATGAAAATCCTCAGGTTTGACTCTTATTTGGTGATAGCTCTAAGATCAATTTTATAGAAATATTTTGTTTCCATGCAATTAATCAATTAGTTTATCAATCAGAGGCACGAGATATTGGTCATTCACAGCCAGGTTATTAAGCTGCCTATAATCAACACAAAACCTCTAAGTGCCACATTTCTTCTTCACGAGGAGAGGCAAAATGTATGTTGCTATTTTGTATGATTCCAGTATCCAGCATCTCATTCACTAAATTTTCTACTTCCGTTTTCTGAATGAAATGGCATCTGTATAACCTGAGCTTGAAGGGTTAGAACCATTCCTTAAGTGGGATTTGATGATCATGTAGTCTAGTTGGAGGTAAACTTGTTGGTTCAGTAAAGACTCGCCAAATTCAGTCAAGGTTATCTTCTATTCCTCTGGTAATTCTGTCATATCTTCTTCTGTAAATGGCATAGAGTTGTAATGTATCCTCCGGTAAAGTCAAAGGTTATTGGCCCAAATTGACTAAGCCAAACCACCAACACCATCTTACTGTCCCCAAGCCTCAAATATCTTAATCTGCATTGGAATTTCAACCCTTGCATTTGCCAAAATATTGGCTGGCTTACAATTTACTTTTGAGTTTCTGCCCATTGGCCACAATCACTATCATAGGCTTGGCCTTTCATTCTCGAATCTTAGTGATTGTACCAATTTTTCATCAATGAAACTGTGGGTATTCCCACTATCTATTAGTATATATATTTTCCTACCCTTTATCTTTCCTATAATCTTTATACTCTTGTTCTTTTTATTCCCTATTAAGGCATTGAAGGAGATTTGCATTATCTATTTTCCTTATTTCTCCACAATTCATTTACCTTCTAGTTCCCTTGCTTCATCACCTTCATCTTCACCATCCATCACTATGTAATTCAACATCCTATGTTTATAAACATGTCTTAGTGTAGACTTATTATCACACCTAAAACAAAATCCCAAGTTTCTTTTAGTTCGAATATCAATAGGGGTGATGGTTTTATAGGAGAAGGGTTGGGGTTGTTTATAGGTTGAAATGTGTGGTTTAGATGACTTCTAAGGAGTGTAGGTGTTTTTTGTTGAAGTGAAAAGCTTAGTGGGGTCTAAGGTTTTTGTGTATAGCTGAGATGGTGGTTTCTTGGAGCAAGGCTATTTAAATATCTTAAGTTAAAGAAGTGGGCTTAATCATTTTCTCCATAGATTTATTCTTTCCTTTTAGTCCACTGGTGAATTATGATAGAGTTGCTGTGAATTACAACAGATGAACTACTGATTGCAGAATAGAAGATGGAAAAATTTTGTGATGTAATAGAATTTGTAATAGATGCTAGACATTGATGAACAATTGCAATATGGAATTGTACAATTATGTAAAGTTTGTCGAATGTAAATGTATACAGAGAGTTCGAGACCCTTGTTATCTCCAAGTAACTTCTCAATGTTTTTTCTCTTTCTTATTTTAGTTTCCCACTTATTTATACTATCCCTCCCCAATTACAGTTCCAACTAAAAGAAACATTACAATTGAATAATAAAAGAAAAAACACAATACAACTACTTTATTATAATTCTCCTAATTCTCCTAATCTGCTGCTTGGTCGAACTTCACTGGCTTCAACGCTGATTTGCTCCTCTCTTGCGTCTGGAGTACACCAAATGAATTGGTGGTCTTGGCGTCATCCTATCAATATCCCCTCCCCCACGAAACCACCTTGTTCACAAGGTGAAACGAATTAAATTGCTGCTCAATCAATTCGAAAGCTTCCCAAGTAGCCTCCATTGGTGACATACCATTCCATCAGATTAATACCTCCATATATGAGAACACTTGAGGCTCTACAGCTCACACCCCCAACACTTCTTCAGGTTCAACTAATAATTCCAGATTTGCACCCATCTATGGAGGTAATGAATTTACCAAATTGTGATCACCCACAACTTTCAATAGCTGCGAAAAATGAAAAACTGGATGAATGGAAGCTGTCTCGGGCAAAAGTAATTTGTACGCCACTTTCCCAACCCTGTTCTTCACCTCAAAAGGCCCATAAAAATGTGGAGACAACTTCTCATTCTTGCGGCCTGCCAATGATTTTTGGCGGTAAGGACGCAATCTGAGATACACCTGGTCGCCAATCGCAAACTCCACCTCTCGTCGACGTTTATCCGCTCCTATCTTCATACATTGTTGGGCATGGTGCAGTTGAGCTCGCAACTCATCTAACATTAAATCTCTCTCAACTAACTGCTCATCCAAGGAGGATACTGCTGTTGATCCCTTCTCAAAACGAATCAAAGTAGGAAGATCCCTGCCATATAAAATTCTGAATGGAGTGGACTGGGTAGACACATGGAACGATGTATTATACCAGTACTCCACCTAATGCAAGAAGCAAAACCATATCTTGGGTCTATCTGATGTAAAACACCGTAAATATGTCTCTACACATCGATTAACCACCTCTGTTTGGTTGTCCGTTTGAGGATGATATGTCGTGCTATACTTGAAGAGAGTACCGTACAAACTGAAAAGTTCTGTCCAAAAGATGCTCATAAAAACCTTGTCTCTGTCTGAGACAATGGAACGAGGAAACTCGTGAAGGCGGATGACTTCCTTGGCAAAAATGGCAACCACAGTAGAAGCTGTGAATGGGTGTTTGAAGCCAATAAAATGCATGTACTTGCTAAGGCGATCTACTACCACCAAAATAGAATCAAACCTCTCGAATTTGGGTAGGCCTTCTATAAAATCCATGGTCACGTTATCCCATACTTTCTCAGGCACGGGCAGTGGCTGAATTAACCCGGCTGGAGCAAAGGAAATATATTTGTTGGTTTAGCATACTTTTCATGCAGCCACATACGCCTTCAACTCTCTTCTCATCCCCTTCTGGTAAAACATGTCAGTTACCCTCTTATAGGTTTTGACAAAACCGGCATGTCACCCGGCGTAACTATTGTGCCCCTCATGTAACGCCAATGCCACTAAACGTGACTCCTTAAGCATGACCAACTTGCCTTTGTATAGTAAGAAATCTTATATTACATATTCCAATTTGAGAAAAATAAAAGGATTCGCCTTTTCCACAGAAAAGGGGAATCTTGTGGCCGGAAACAACATTCGGTTTATAAGTCTCCTCTTCCTAATCTATAAAGAAATCCCTACCAAAGAATATCCAGGTTGGGATGAGGGATCCTTACGTATAGCAGCCACAATTTGTCCTAATATACTGTTAGTCTGTACTGTTTCCTTGATTTCCTCCAAGTGAATGGTTGTGGGGACAGTTAAAGCCATCAATGATGCTGCTGAATTGCATCGCGATAAGGCATCGGCAGCCTTATTCTCTAGTCCCAGCTTTTACTGGATGTCAAAGTCAAAACCCAACAGTTTTGTCAACCATTTTTGGTGTTCCATAGTAACCAATCTCTGCTCTAACAAGAATTTCAGGCTTATTTGGTCTGTCCTCACTACAAATCGGCGACCCAATAGATAGTGTCACCACTTTTGGACAGCAAACACAATTGCCATAAATTCCTACTCGTACATGGACTTCATTTGCGCCCTGGCTGACAAGCTGTGGCTGATGGTTTTGCATTAACACTACTCCCAACCCATAGCCTGAAGCATCTATTTCCACAACAAAGGGCTGTGAAAAATCGGGTAATGCAAGAACGGGTACTGTCGTCATCGCTTACTTTAAGAGTTGGAATGCTGATTCTGACTCCGAATTCCAACTAAAACTGTCATTTTTAAGCTGCTGAGTTAGTGGCTAGGCGATCATTCCATACCCCTTAACAATCGTCGATAATACCCAGTTAACCCTAGAAATCCCCGTAACTCCTTAATTGATTGGGAAAGGGCAACGCTCCATAGCCTTAATTTTGGACCCATCTGTGGCCACTCTCTCGGATGATATAATGTGACCCAAATATTCCAATTTTTGCTGCCCAAATAAACACTTATTTAGATTAGACAATAACTGGTTTTTAGATAGTATCTACAATACCTACTCCAGATGCCCTTAATGTTCGCTCATGGTCCGGCTATACATAAGTATGTCATCAAAGAAGACCAATACAAATTTGGGCAACTTATCCTTGAACACCGCATTCATGAGAGACTGGAATGTTGCCGGTGCATTAGTCAAGCCAAATAGCATAGCCAGGAACTCATAATGACCCTCATGAGTGCGAAAAGTTGTCTTTGGTACATCTTCTCGCTTCACTCGTATCTGATGGTAGCCTGATCTTAAATCCAATTTCAAAAATATCGTAGCACCCTGTAACTCGTCCAACAACTCGTCAATGACTGGAATAGGAAATCTGTTTGATATTATGAGTTTGTTGAGAGCCCTATAGTCCACGCAAAACCTCCAGCTTCCATCTTTTTTTTAAACTAATAAGACCAGGCTAGAAAACGGGCTGATGTTGTTTTGTATAATTCCCGCTGTTAACATCTCTTTCACCAATCGTTCAATCTCATTTTTTTGGAAGTGAGGGTAACGATATGGACTAACACTAACCGGAGCTGTCCCTGGCTGAAGTACTATGGCAAGATCATGATCTCTAATCGGTGGCAGCTGATGGGGTTCGTCAAATACACTCATATACCTTTGCAATAATTTTTTTATTTCTTCCAGCGGCTCTGGTGGTAAATTGATCCTCCCCTACCATGATACTCCCCAACTCCAAGAGTACCCCGTCCCTTTGCTCCTTAAGAGCCTTCACCATAGCCTTTAATGTTACAGCCGTCTTACTCAAGGCGGGGTCACCCCTTAAAGTCAATGTGCCTCTGGCTACTGAGAATTTCATAGATAGGCACCCCCAATCTACATGCATAGCTTCCAAATTTCCTAACCATTGCATTCCCAATATAGCTTCGAAACTTTCGAGTTCTAAGGGTAAAAAATCTTCCACCACCATAAAATTTTGCAACTGTAGCTCAACTCCTCGGCACATACCTTCTCCCTTTACAGACAATCCCGTTCCCATGAGTACTCCATAGCTCGTTGTTTCTATTCTGTGAAGTTTCAGCTGCTGAGCTACCACAGATAAAATGAAGTTATGGGTGGCACCTGAGTCAATCAAGACAACCACCTCACGCTGTGCAATTTTCTCCATCAGTTTCATGGTTTGAGAAGCTGTAAGTCCCACCACCGAGTTTAGTGAAAGCTCCACCGATTCCTCAACTTCTCCGAGTAGCTTGCTTTCTTGGCTTGCCTCGCCTCCTTCATCCTCCCATCCAAATTCCTCTTCCCTAACTATTTGGACTTGCAACTCTTTATTCTTGCATCGGTGCCCAAAGGTATATTTTTCCTCACAGCGAAAACAAAGTCCCATTTCTCTTTTTGATTGAAGTTTGGCATCTGTAAGTCACCTGAAATTATTCTGGAACCTTGGTGGAGCTGGAACACGATTTTGGATCAGCTGGAAAGGCTTGTGCAGGTTGATTGTAGCTTAGGTTGGGTAATTATTAGGCCCACAATTACTTCCCTTATTCCTGTTTGAGCCCATTCCTCCTTGGGCCTGTTTAAGGGTAAGATTTATGTCTTCAACTCTTTGGGCCACTTCCATTATTTTGTCCAAGCCCACCGATCTCAAGAGATGGATCTCAGCCCTCGCGTATGGATTTAGTCCATTTACAAAGTTTCTTTCCAGCATCTTCTTTGATATATCCGGCAACGGCAAAGCTAGCAATTCAAATTGGCGGCGATACTCCTTCACCGTTGTTTCTTCTCTAAGTGCCAGGAATTTCTCATACACCGACCTTCTTGCGAGGATCGGAACCTCTCTAACATCGCCGTTTTCATTTCTCTCCATCTCCTCAAAGGACGTCTACACTCTTCCCATTGATACCAAGCTAAGGCATCTCCGTCAAAGCACAACGCGGCTGTCTCTAATCTCTCTGGCTCCTTCAAGAAATTCACATTCAAGTACCTCTCTGCACAATAAATCCAGCTATCCAGATCCTCACCTGCGAATACCGGCATCTCCAATCTTCTTTGCCTGTGTTCTCCTCGATTTGGTTCAATCGAAGGCTCGCGATGATGTTTCCTTTCATGATCCGTATTACGAAATTGAGTCGGCGTATTGCTCGATTCCAGCATAATTCCCTTCCCCATGTCCTTGTAGTCCATATGATTAGTTGTTCCCAATTTTTCTAATAGTTGTCCCATTTTTTCAATAGCAGTGAGTTAGCCCAACACTTTCCCTATATCGTCCTTAATCATTCCCATTTCGCCTTGCATTCCACCATTTATCTATTCTATGCGAGTTTCCATTACTCCGACACGATCCTCCAATTGTCTCTTAGTTGTTGTCATGGTATTTGAAATTACGTTCTCTGATACCAATTGATAGAGTTGCTGTGAATTACAACAGATGAACTACTGATTGCAGAATAGAAGATGGCAGAATTTTGTGATGTAATAGAATTTGTAATAGATGCTAGACATTGATGAACAATTGCAATGTTGAATTATACAATTATGTAAAGTTTGCTGAATGTAAATGTATACAGAGAATTCGAGACCCATGTTATCTCCAAGTAACTTCTCAATGTTTTTCCTCTTTCTTACTTTAGTTTTCCACTTATTTATACTTATCCCTCCCCCATTACAGTTCCCACTAAAAGAAACAGTACAATTGAATAATAAAAGAAAAAACACAATACAACTACTTTATTATAATTCTCCTCATCTGCTGCTTGGTCGAACTTCCTTGGCTTCAATCCTGATATGCTCCTTTCTTGCGTCTGGAGTACACCAAAATGATTTGGTGGTCTTGGCGTCACCCTATCAAAATACTAATATCATAGGATTCAGGTAGGCTAAGCAGGGTTTGCATAGCTTGGGCTATTAGATCCTCAAACTTCTCCACGTACTCAACCACCCTCCTAAAATGCTTAATTTTGCTAAAGGTCTCCATTACTTTCTCTCCAGTTGTTTCAACAAAATCTTCTGCATATTTTAGTGGCAAGTAGGCTCCAATCTGCATCAGGATTGCTACACCATGGAACCAAATGTCAGCCATTACCTTCATGTACATCATTGCAATTCCCAACTTCAATTCTGTTAGCCTTCCTTACACAATTTCTTGGGCTTTCTCTCTCAAATTGGAGAAAAATCAATTTTTGGAAGTTTGATGTTCAATCTATTATCATAATTACTCATTCTTGTTCTGCATTCACCACTTGACTTCATTCCCATCATACTACCAACATAAGTTGACCTACTGTTAGATCCCTCAATTTGTTATCCTTAGCTACACTCATTATGGCCAACATAACAACAATGGATTCATACTTTTCATTCATATCTTGCATATGGTACTCAATCTTTTCTTGTTTACTACATAATGTTTTAAGGATTTTATCAGAAGACTCTACCTTACCATATATGACAGTAAAAGTAGTATCCATGTCATTTATGTGTTTATCAATTCTCTTCCAATTTTCTTTTCTAGCCTTCTGGTTAGTTTTCATTTTGTCTAAGAGCTTATACTCTGCTACCAATTGTAATGGTTGGAGCTCAATTTAGTGACAAATTTTTCCCAAACCAGTACCAATGGAAAGAACTAAGCTGCGGGAGCTTGAATTTTAGCTCAATTCAACTCAATGAACATTAAAATAGAAATGGGAAGAAGATTAAAATGATAAAATAAACTAAAATTGAAAATTGGAGCTAGAATTCAAAATATTAGAGCAAATTTCATCAATTAAAATTTACTTTTGTCTCTTCTCTCTTGTCTATTTATAGTTGGCTACACAAAAGTGTGTTTTTACAAAACAACTTAATAAAAATGTAAACAACTTGCAAAACGATGTCGCAACCACTGATCTTATACGGTGCCGTTTCTTCATTCCTTTAATTCAAATTTCAGTTAATTTGGTTGCTCGTGTGCGTCTTCCTTCCCCATATGTTCTGATGCGCTGCTTCTTCTTGATAACCCCTGCGCTTATCCAAACATTGTTCCCAAGGTTTAAAATCAAGATATTTCTTCTAAATCCTTGTCCTCAAGAGTAAAGCGTGGCTAGGCTTGAAGTAGAGCTGGCAAATGGGCTGGATTCGGTCAGCTCAACCAGTCAGAGTATGGCCACACATAAAACTAGACTGGGCTGGCCCAATCCAGTTTTGTATGGGCCAGAATATGCTAGTCTAGTCCAACCCATTGGCCCAACTTGTCTAAATTTTCTTTTTTCTTTTTTTTTTTAAATAAATTTTTTATACAATCTAATACATTACATCAAATACAATCTTAGATAAATTAACACTATATATTTTGAAATTTTTAAAGAGATTAATTTATAAAATTTGGGCTCTCATGTATTAGTTAATAGATAAACGTTTAATTATAAACTATTTTTAGACACTTTTTAAAAAAATATATAAATATTAAAAGCATGCTAATCTTATTATTTTGAGATATAAGCATGTTTGGCTTAAATTAAAAGATTTACTTATAAGTAAATTTAAAATAAATAATTTACTTGTCACACCAAATATATTTTGGATTGAAATTTAAATTAAACTAAATTTTAATTAAATCTAAACAATTTTATGTTGGATCCTAAGATTTTTAGAATAATGTTTATTGGTGACTTTGGCTTAGATCATTTTAGATTGATATTATTTGAATTATGCATTGGAGCTATTTACAAAATGAGTGATTAGTGTTAAAGAGCAAAAAAAAAAAAAAACAAAAAAAAAAAATCGAAATCGAAATCGGGCCGGCCCAACTAGCCCGCGGGCTAGATAGGCCGGGCCATCTTGGCCGGTTTTATTTGGGCTAGGGCCAGCCCAACCCAAAAAGGCGGGCTACATGGGCTGGCCTACGGGTCAGGTCAATTTTGCCACCTCTAATTTGAAGGTCGAGTTTTAAACTTTTCAGGCATATACGGGCGTGAAAAAATATTTTTTATTTTTAACATTATTTTAAATATTTAAAAAAAAAAAGATGAAAAAAATTCAATAAAAAAAACGTGCGCTTAAGCGAGACTAGACACGCACTTTTTAATTAGAAAACACAATCGGTCGCTTAATTGCGTGCTTATAGCCTAAGCGCGCTTTTTACAATGATGTATAATATAACACTTATAACATAATTCAAAGTTAGCAAATTTACAATTAGTTGTCTCAAACTTGTACTGGATTCAATTATGACTACTCGAATGTGACTAAGATCAAAGTGTACAAAAAATTATCTTAAGATTTGACAAAAGGCAGGGTTTGGCTAAACTTACCTTACAAACAAATTTTTTATTTTTTATTTTTATAATCATCTTTTGGAATCTTTTACAGCATAATTTTCATATCCGACATATGCACTTACCCGATTGAAGATGATTGAAGATGTGGGTCACTAGGTCAATGATTCAACCGCTAATCCAATTATTGAACTAACAGATCAACTCTTGTAAATTATAATATATTTTTTATTGAAAATAAAATACTGATAATAATTATTATTTATTACATTATTTCTAAACTATTTTTCAATCATTACTTAAGGAGATGAAAAATTTTCAAGATGAAATAAAAAAGTAATGTTAGAAAATATAATCAGAAATGAAAAAACATTTAAATAAAGTAAAAGCTAAAGTCTAAAGTGGTGAGAGACTAATCAAAATCCTTAATATAGTATAAAAATTTCAATCAGCAATGACCTCGAGATTAATGGATTTGGGTCATCAATTTTTTTTTATGAAAATCCAACAGTTTTTTCGATTTTTTTCCTAGTCGATCGTAAATCAGTCTAATAGAGCAACTCAGACCAGATTGTTAGCCGAATAACATGTTTTTGGATTTAATCGTCAGACAAGTCCAAATTTTAAAACTCCTTTAACAGGAAAATAATTCAGTACAAGAACTCTTAATCGATTTTTCTTTACATTTGATTTTATTATTGTGTGACCAATTAGTTTCAAGAAGATAGATATCGTATAGTTTGAGGTTAAAAAGTCAAAGTTTGATTAAAATGGCAATTATATTTTTATTTTTAGTTAAAATAAAAAAAAAAGGTTAAAGAGTGGGAAAATTAAACAAATATACTACCATATAAATAGAAATTAAAAGATACTGATTTCTTTATATAAATTGACATATACTAATATAATGTTAGTTTTAGTGAAAAATACTGAAATGGCAAAGCAGATGTTTTTAAGGAATGTTCATATCAAATAATAAATGCAACCGTTTTATTTCACAAATATGATTCCAAATATACTCTCAATTACAAATTCAAATTTTAAAGTTTCTAAAGACATCATGAATTTAAACAATGAAGAATCAATCGTCAAAACTCGAAGGTTAATAAACAAAGCTTCACCCAATAAATTATATAATCAATTTCCATTCCTACAAAATGAGAAAATAAAATATGGTATGAAATGGTTGGCAAATTTCCAATATGCAATATATGAATTATACATCTAAGTATCAAATACAAAAATGCAAACTAATTCTTAAAAATTAACATAATGCATACAATATTCTTAGACGAACAATATTTAATAACAACCTACTATATCAATGAACATTTATAAGAGTTTTAAATAGATGACATAATCTTTATTAACAAAATGCAGTAACAAAAAAGAAATATATATGTAGACATTTATCACTTCACAATATAGGTTAACAACATTAGGAAACATTGTTAAATTTGTCGTAACAAGTTGCATTAACACGTAGGAATAACATGTTCAACGGTATCATGAAAGAGAAGTTGGGTTACATTACTAATAATCATAGCGATATAGTTTCAAAGCTACAATTTGTCGTAAAAGAAATTGTTAAAATATTTAGTACCCTTTGCACGTTTGGCAAAAGATTGATTCACATAAACTCTATTCTAATAAGGAAACTTAACAATAAAATTATTACATGGAAGATAAAATTATTAAATGAAATATCGATATAAAACTAACTGAATATGTGAAAGAAATATAAAATAGTAATTTGTTATTAATGTGGCCATATATATAAAACAACCATTAAAGATGGAGGAGCTGAAAAATTCATGGATTGAATTTTTTAAAACTTGAACAAGATAAACGAAGACCACAAAATAAATAAGAATTCACAAAATATGAGAACTCAAAAAGAAGATGGTGATTCAAATAGAGCTGAATGGCACAAAATTGTACATTTGTTTTTTCTGGCACCTAAGTAGAATATTTCTTCTCAACGATCTAGTATGTACTTTACTAGCTACCACATCGATTCTTCTTTGCCATAGAAAGGAAGTGTCAGATTCTGCTTTTCAACCTAGATTTCGACCCGTTTAACATAGTAGCCACCTAAAATAATAAAAGAAGTTATTTGAACAAGTAAAAGTTGTATCTTGAATTAAATGGATGAGCCAAAAAAATGATATTTTCTTATTCAAGAAACAGATGTAGAATTAAAATGTGTATTAGACAATTGTTACTATATATGATTTGAACTTCATATGGAAAATAAAATTCTGAGTATAAAGAGTGAATGGTAAATCAACCGAATGGTGGATATTGCTGGAGTCGTGATTTTTTCCACAAAATATGGGTTATACATTTAGCTCCCTTGAAATGAGGGTATTTCCGTTAAATTCCACAATTAATTTAGAATTAAAAATTGGCTTAATTACATTAATTATATGAATAAACTAGTATTTATGAAAATAAAAATAAGACCCAGTATACTTCAAATTCTTAAATTAAAAAAGTTATAGGACCTAATTTTCTCTTAAAGAGTAATAGCTATGTATGTAGTACCATTAATGCTTAGCACACATCTACGTGACTGTGGATCTTATTACTACATTGTCTAATAAATGAAAATGCATCATAAATTATTGGACAACGTGACAGTGGAGTCCACAACCACAGAGATAGGTGCTTATAAGCATATGTGGTGCTACATTAAAGTGTAAACTTCTTCGAAGTTAACAATTTTAAATAAGGGTTGAGGGTCCCTGAGAAGATGGGAGATGGAGAAATGTGAGCAATAAGAATGAAGAAAGGGACAATTGGTGGGAAAACAAAATTCTTTTTTATTTTTTTATTAAATTTATTTATAGTTATCTATTTTACTCACTCAAATAAGATTCATGTGTGTTGCAAGTCACTTTTAAGTATCACTCCAATGATATACACATCAAATAGGATTTATGTGTTGCAAGTCACTCGAATTCTAGGGGCTGCACATTGAAAATTTTGAGACAAAAGAGCATCTCCAATGCTAGGTACTTTTTAAAAAATCTATGTGTCAGAAAAAAAAATGAGAAAAGAGTGAGTGGAATGACGGAAGATAATGGAAAAATATATGAGAAAGATAGACACAATTTAATGAAAAATGGGTGGAATTCCGTTTAACAGGATGTTTAAAATTAGAAGGCATGTTGGGCGACCTTCTACAATAATTGCTGTCACATGAATTTTTTCACCTTCACTTCATCGCCACATTAACTGGACGTTCAAAATAGAATGCATTATTGGAGATGCTCTAAATATCACTAAAAATTAATTGAAAATTCAAATACTTTATTAAATGAATATTGAGGACCCCAAATACTTGTAATTTTGTCATATTAAATTGCCTATAAGTTATTTGAATAAGACTTATTCAAAATTGTCATTATGTCATATTCTTCAGCTATATTTCATATTAATTTCAAATTACCCTCGTGACCCATATTTAAACTTCAACGCAGCAACGCAAGTGGCCACAATCTTCTCCCGTGCCTCCCCGCCGACATTTCACGACTCTCCGTCGGTCACCCAAATCTTTTCCACTGTTATTTTTATAAAGGATAATAGTTTTTTTCTGTTTTTCTTCTTTCCAATTATATAAAAGATAAAATTTTAAACTTTAACAGCCTGTTATTGTTATTAGACAATGACGATGATTTTGAGAAGTGTTGGACAGTCCATAGATTGTAAAATTTTGAAAACAATTGTTTCTTGAATGTTTTTTTTGTAGGGGATTCAATTTTTATGAATAATTTTTTCTTATTTTTTTTGAATTATGTTGTTTTTGTTGAAGATATTGTTTTTTTGATATATAGGAACACAATTGTTTTGTACTCATTTTTTAGTCGATTAAAAGAAAACAACATTTGTTTCACATACATCAATGTTTTATGTGTTTCGGGATGTTACTGTCATACATTCATAGGTATTATTTGATACTGAAAACAATATCTTAATAAAACAATATCACAGTCAAGGATCTTATTAAGAACATTATTTCATCATCTTAATATAATATTTCAGTATCAAAATCACACTATTATATTAATATAACAAGCATATCATATCAGTATGTTTGTAGACAAGGACAATATTATAGCACTCAAAATAGAAAATTCTAACCCAACAGAAGAACAATACTATAATAAAATTATTTTAATAAAACAGTATTATAGAAACAGTATCAGAAGTACATTTTTATCAATATCATAATAACATTATCATAGATAACAATATTGTATGTTTAAAGATAACAAATATAATAGTATCAGAAGCACATGTGCTTAGGTGAACACAAATGTAATGTTTTAACAGGAAGTATAGCACATTATGTAAATGAAACAGTACTACATTAATAAAATAGTATCTTAATAAAAAATATCATAATAAAATAGCATCATAATTAAAAAAAAGTATCTTAATATATCAGTATCATACATGACAATATCTTAATAAAAATATATCACATACACAAATATTACTCAATAAAAGAAAAGTAACATAGATTGAAAAAGTATCAAGTATTTGAAAAAAAAAATAGTATCAAGATCTTGTACTACTAATTGAGTATTTTGAAACAGTATCATTACTTCAACCATAAAATATTTAATTTTGAATTTGTGTTTGTTTGGTGGAGTTTAAAAGTAGTTTTTTTTTTTTTTTTTTTTTTGAAGATTTTGAAAAAAGTTGGTGAAATTTATCGTTGAAAAGTTAATAAAATTTGCAGGTCCGATGAAATATGTGGTTGAAAATAATTTTGAAAAAAAAAAGTTAATAAACTTGATCAATCATGTTATAATGTAATGAAAACTAGTGTATAATACTAAAAGTAAAATGGTATCAATTGTTTTTTTTTTCATTCCATAAAACAGTATCATAATAAAACAAAATCATGTTTAAATTAACATTTTTTTTTCAATTGTTGGGACATGTTGGTTTTTTAGCGCTGAAATGTGACTTAAATTGAATTAAATTTGGGTCATATGACTTAAGAGTCCATGAGTGCATGATCCTAAATTTTTTCTATTAATTATTGAGTATTAACATTAGGCACAAATTTGGTTCAGATTAAAAATTTGCTAAAAAAAAATTGCGGTCGATGTTAACAATTAATTTTAACCATACATTTTATGAAATTTACAATTTTTATTAATTTTTCAATCACATATTTCATTAATTTTTTTTTATCAAAATCTAATAAAAAATTTTACCAAACAAGTTGTAAATTTTAAAATTATAATAAACTGTCAATTATTAAATATTAGAGCATTTACGGATCTCTTAAATTATTTTTTTAAGGAAAAATGAAAAAGAAGAGGAATCGGGAATCCATCGAACCCAACCCCACCCCCACGCCCACCCCCACCCCACCCCACCCCACCCCAAACTACTCACCAAAATTCGATCCTTTCCAGCCCGAGAAGTCAGAAAAACAAAAAACAACTAAAAAAAGTAAACCACCATGAAAGCAGCCATTTTTGATATTTCCTCTAGGTTCCCCTACAGTTCATAATCCTACATTTCCTACACAAATACAACACTCTACTGCCATAAACTTGCAAATAAAAGGGCATTCTGTCCTAATTGTACAACCTATTAAAGCATTCTCAATATTCCCTCACCGTCGACAAGCAAATAGGAGTTGTACCGTATAGACTAATCTGGCTCCCAAACAGGTCAAAACACTTGTACGTTTGTTAATTCTCAAAAGATACACAAAAATCTTTTTGTGCTTGACTCCCTAATCCAAATCTCTCCATCAACACAGGGCTACCAGTAATTCTCTTTTAATTTTCTTCTGTCAAGTTTTAGTTTAGGTTATTTTTAGTTTCCTATTCAAACTTTTTCCGCATCTTATTGGATTCTCTCATTTTACTGGTATATACAGAATTGTATTCATGTATTGATGTATATATGTATGTTTGTATGTATTGGCAGCTATTATGTGTATGGATAGAAGTGGAAGTTCATTCTTTATTATAAATTTGTTGAGTTGCCTAAGAATTAATCTGAGGAGTGAAATCTGATTTATATATAGGCATATTTATTGATTTATGTGTATATGTGGTTTAAAGGTATGTTTTTTATGTTAATCAGGGAGTCATTTTATAGAGGGAGAAATGCTGGGAGTTATAAGGCAAAGAGTGACCTGCAGAGGCATTCCTACTTCGGTAATATAACATTTGGATTCTAGAAAAGTTGTAGTAAATTCATTTATTTGATTCTTAACAGTTTTTTAATAATTGTGTATGTTTTTCGGTTTTTCTGATTTAAAGACTTTGGAGCAAGGGATGCGAGTGGTTGCATCCAGGGCTTTTTCTTCCTCGGCAAAAGAGGTACATACACGAATCTATGTATTTTTTCAAGTTTCTTAATGTTGTGAAAATTGAGATTAGAAAGTTGTGTATTTGATTAAGCTAATAACAATGTTTGGTGGTTGAAAATCAAGGGAGTAGATATAGTAAAATATGTGAGTTGTCGAGTAAAATGACTTCAGAATTGTATTGTTTCATATCTTTGGACTTGAGTGGTGCTTTAGTTATTTTATATTTAATGCTTTAGCCTTTTGGGAACTTTCTTTATATATGTTCTCCCAAATCCAACCTGTATCAGAACATCAACCAAAATGTATATCTAAGTACTTTGAATTGTGTGTGGTCAATGATATTGTAATTGCCATTTCTTGCAGATGACAGTGCGTGAGGCTTTAAATTCGGCACTCGATGAAGAAATGTCTGCTGATCCCAGAGTCTTTTTAATGGGTGAAGAGGTAATATGGAAGTTTCAATTCAGTATAAGAAAATACAATCACGCACCTTGTTGATTTGTTCTTTTTGGGTTCCATGACCTTTTCTGACTTATTTTATTACTGCTATACAGGTTGGTGAGTATCAGGGTGCATACAAGGTGAGTGTTACTCGTTCAACGGCACCTCAACTGCTTCAACAAAAAAGATTTCCGTAACCTTATTGTTATTCTTTCAGTAACCAGGTTTTGATGTACTGTATTCTATTTTAGATTTCCAAAGGGCTTTTGGAGAAATATGGTCCTGACAGAGTTGTGGATACACCCATTACAGAGGTTGCTCTTTGTCTTTTACTTGTCAATTGTTTTAGTTGTGTCTGTAATATTTTCCATACTCAGCTGTTTTATATGTTGCAGGCTGGATTTACTGGAATTGGAGTTGGTGCAGCTTACTATGGTCTGAAGCCTGTAATTGAGTTCATGACTTTTAACTTCTCTATGCAGGCGAGAATTCTTTCTCTGATGCTATGTTTGGCCATACAGAAATGGGACCTTGTTTATTGTAATTAGAAATATTTCCATTAAATTTTGATGCCCCAATTTTTTGCCTTCACATGAACCTGAGTATTCTGTCAAGTTCATATTTTCAAGTACATTTGATTCCATAACGATGATCTACAAATGTTATGATTTAGCTAGAGTTTGTATGAAATAGTATGACAGGCTCAGCTCAAACTATCACAATTTAAGAGACACATAATTTGCCATGTTAGTTTTTGCACCAATTTTCTTAACGACAAAAACCATGCCTACAATCTACAATGGCTGAATTCAATGCATCTATATGAAGAACTACTTGTATTCTTCAGAAGAGATCTTTGACTATTAAAGCCTTTTGTTAGCCCCAGTGTGGTGGTGATGACTTGCTTTATACTAGTTAGTCACTCTTTTTTTAAATATGGAATTGCATGCTTAAGTGATAGACCAATTCAAAATCAATGAATGTTACAACTTATATAGTACAAGTCAAATTCATCAACAAGAAAGAAATAAAAGAGTTCAGTTTGTGGTTTCATTGCATTTCTTTCATCTACTTATTACTCACTCAAGTGAAACTGCATTTTGCTTTGTAATATCCCTTTATGAAGTTAAAACTCTTTTCTCATTGCAGTTTTTTTTTTTTTTTGGGGGGGGGGGGGGGGGGGGGGTAGGAGGTGGTCAGGTATATTTGATAAATTTTGGATGTTAGCATTCTAGGATCACCTAGAAGATTGAGTGTCAGAAATGAACACCATTACAAGCATCTTTATATTTTGACAAAATTGATATAACACTATGGAGGAATAACTACTATATTGGTTGTTGCAGGCCATTGACCACATAATTAATTCTGCTGCAAAATCAAATTATATGTCAGCTGGTCAGATATCAGTGCCTATTGTTTTCAGAGGTCCAAATGGTGCTGCTGCTGGTGTTGGGGCTCAACATTCACAGGTATGAGTTTGATTTGGTCCATCGTTGTTTTCTTTGTAAATCACGCTTCATTCTTCAGATCAGGTCTCTATAATCTGCTGTTATCCAAAGGAAGTGTTTTCTTGCTTTTTCCTTCCCATTTCTTATGGTAGAAGGAGCATGTATACCCAAAAGGACGCCTTCTTTTTGGTGGGAAAATGGGCATGGTTTTATAATTGTGATGAAAAAGGATTTTATAATCCATAAAACAATAAAATTAGATGTTGGTGCACCTCCTGGAATATTTTTGATTCTTATCTTCTGACATGATCTGCTTGCGGGGCATGCAAACTCATAGTTGCTGTTCCAGAATTCAATAGTTCCTACCATGTCACTCAGTGTGTTTCTCTTGCAGTGCTATGCAGCATGGTATGGTTCAATCCCAGGATTAAAGGTACTGGCTCCATATTCATCAGAGGATGCTCGTGGCCTGCTGAAAGCTGCCATAAGGGATCCAGATCCCGTTGTTTTCCTTGAAAATGAATTGCTGTGAGTATTCAGATTTCATTCGATGCTTATAATTTTCGGTACCAACCTCACTTTATGCTTATAACTCTTTGTGTCACAGATATGGTGAATCATTCCCAATATCTGCTGAAACTCTCGATTCCAGTTTTAGTCTTCCAATTGGGAAAGCTAAGGTATTTTATCTAAGTCCGTTATACTTCTGCTTTCCACTGTAAAAATTTATGACTTATCTCTCTTCTATTTTTTTGGCAGATAGAACGTGAAGGAAAGGATGTGACGATCACAGCTTTCTCAAAAATGGTTGGCTATGCTCTTCAGGTGAGTCAGTCTATTTGTGGATGAATTAAATAGATTTGAATCACACATGACTTTCGCAGCATCAATTGTTTTCCACCAATGCGTGGAAAGTTTTAGATAAGAAATTTGAAGACAAATGAAATGGTCTTGCCTCTCATGTTTTGTAATGGAATTCAAGTTAGGGTGTTACATAATGTATGAATTTGCAATCTTATATGTTCTACTTTTCCACATGGAATCTGTGTAGGCTGCCGGGATTCTTGCGAAGGAAGGAATTAGTGCTGAGGTAACTCGATGATATTCAATTATGCATGACATCTTGAAATAAAGACAGGAAATATGGTGTTTCAAGAACATTTTTTATTGTGGTTCCTTTGTTTCTATAGGTGATAAATCTTCGCTCGATTCGCCCACTTGATAGATCCACCATAAATGCTTCTGTCAGGAAAACCAATAGGCTTGTGACTGTTGAAGAAGGATTCCCTCAACATGGCATTGGTGCAGAGATCTGGTTACTTTCTTTACACAACTGCATCTTTCCCACCCACCCTCTCTCCCCCTGTTTTCTCCTCAACTAATGGTTTCCCTTTTATCACTCCCATGTATTTATGATTTTTTTTCATTTCTTCAGTGCATCTGTTCTCGAAGATAGCTTTGAGTACCTTGATGCCCCCGTTGAGAGGATTGCCGGGGCAGATGTTCCCATGCCCTATGCCGCAAATCTTGAGAGAATGGCCGTCCCACAGGTTAGTTCTCTTGAGCCTTTTTCCTTTTGTTCTTGATTCTATGTTCTTTGGCTTAAGAGTGTGCTGCAAATACTTGATGTGTTTAAATATAATGTGAATAAAAGAAATGGTTTTTGTATTTTATAATTGCTTCTCTTATGCGTAATTCAATAAAATTGTTGCCCTCACTAGGAAATACAAAGGAAAAGGCAGTAAATATGTGTTTTGGTTTCTCCACAATGATACGAGTTGCGGATGAGACTAATTTGAACAAACACTTTGACTTTCACCGTTTCACGGTGTATAAATTTGAGCTTAAATAGTATTATTTTCTTTTGCCATGCTGCTATGTTATCTGAAGATTGTGAGCTTCATAGGTTCCCATGGTTAGGCATTTTTATATTCGATTCTTCCTTTTCTCATTGTACTCTTTATGTTTTGTTTGATTTTGATTTGAGACCGCAAGTAATCTTTTGAGTCTTTTTAAGGTCTTTCAAAAATCCCAACTCCACTTATTTCTTCATCATCAATAGAATAATTGTTCGATACCTAAGATTCTATTCTATCAGCCCAATCCCCATGTGCACTAGCAATAGTTTGATACAAACCTTTCACAATAATTCATCAATTGGTTAGATCTAAAGATTTTATGTCCTTGACCACTATTTGCTTATCTATACTACAAATAAAAGTCAAGTGTGGGAAAAGCATTTATGGACGATATTGCCCCCACAAATAACATAATTTCTAAAATAGTCTTTCAAGTAGTATTATTTATTTTGGCTTTAATTTAAATTTAAATTATTTAATACCAAATAAATATTGTATTTTGGATCATTGAAGGTGGACTGTTCTTTTAAATTCTATTATATATTGTAATTAATAAAAATAAATAAAAATGTACTGCATGAGTTAATTAAAATCGTGAATTTTATTAAGAATGAATTGCGGGAAACAATGCATGAAGCCAAAAAAAAAAAAAAAAGAGCATTAGTTTATGAGTGCGTTAAAACTAAATGCATTGATTGGTATTTTAGTAAGGATATTGTAGGAGAAAATTCTTCTTTATTCTATGTCAAAGATTTTTGTGATTTTTTTTTCGAGGAGAAATAATTGCTTAAAACTGCTAAATTTTTTGTTTCCATGTGCTTTTTATAATGATATGAAGAAAATCAATAAAAAATTGTATTATACATACAATTTTTCATGTATTTTAAAATTTGATACTAATTTTCATAAAAAAAAGTTGTCTTTTATTGATATGCCATTAGATTTATGCTTCAAAATATAATTAAAAGAATATCAGCAGTGTATTAATATGTTACGTCAGCAATCCTTCAAATTTCACATTCAGGTACGCCATGTACTTTTTAATGAACCATTTGTTTTACCAAAAAACTTGACTGTTATTTCTTAGTTGGTCGTAGTTATGGATTAACTTATGATTGAAAAAGAGTATTATATTAATTCACGATTATAAAAAATTCATAATATTATTACATAATCACGTGCAACGCACGTATTCTTAAATAGTTCCATAAATATGTACTATGGAGAGAGGAAACAAGTTGAAAAGTAATGTATACAAGCCAAAAGAGAGGAGAACTAGCCAACTCCATAGCTTCCAAATAAATGGGTATTGGAAAATATTATCTTTAGATGCAAAGTAGAAACATCACAGGAAATAAGATCTAGACTACTTTCTGACTGAATGATGTTTTTATTTATTTTTTGGTTTCCATTCAAACGATCCTGCATGCTGTTGAACTCATTCCCTTCTCTGGTTTTGATGCTTTGGAATCTATTATTCAGGTCGAGGACATTGTTCGAGCAGCAAAGAGGTCTTGCTACAGATCAAGTTCATTGGCCGCAACTGCTTAAACGTTACAAGGAACTAAAGGTTTTTGTTCTTGATTTTTCTTTACCCCATGTGGTGTGGGTTTTTGCATTTTCCATCTGTTCCTGAAAACATCTGTGGTTAAGAAATCCACGTTTGCTACAAAATAACAATAGAAACATTGATGGGCAACAAGGTTCTAAAATTTCTTTTAAATTGTCACAGTTGATGAAGATTAATCTGTAAGAACACGGACGAACTGAGTGGAGGAAAAGCCGCAAAGCCATTGTCGTTATCCTAGTTTTGTTTGCAAAATTTGTTACATCTTCTGGTTTTGGTTGCATATTTGACCACATTCGCTAAGTGTGCAGTATCATCTTTTTTACCCAGAATTCGACTGCGCGATGCAGGACAATCTATGTATCGAGTCGTGTTCTTCATAGTATACGATTTGATAACTCCTGTCAAACAATTTAAGTGTTCACTGATGATTTCTTTCATACTTTTACCAGCGAATAATTTGATAATAAATATTTTTTGGTGCTGATTATGTCTCTAACTGAATTGATGCATTGTATACATAAAATATGCCTGTGGATTTATCTTTTGTATTCAAGAAAAGTTGTACAATTATGTATCTTAATGAAAATGGAGTTAAATGTTTTAATAATTATTGAACATTTAGTCGCGTTTTCAATTATTTACTAAATTCTCAAATGTTGTTGCTTGTTCACTAAACTTTGGCAAGTTAAATTTCGTTAATCATTAATCACGATTCAGTAACTAGATGGAAGGACACACATGGATGACGGAATGTGCACGTGACACACATTTGAGGTTAATTCTGTAGTTGAATATTTTAATAATTATTAAAGTTTTAGTCGCGTTTTTTTTCATTCACCGAACTATTTTTGTTGTGTGGTCACTCAATTTTGGAAAGTTACATGTTATTAATTAGTTGTCACGATTTAGTAATTGCCAATGAACGGAAGTGTGCGCATGGTTGACGGAATGCTAATGTGGCATACATATAAGGTAAATTTTGCCAACCAATTGAATGTCTCTCCATGTCATCAAAGTGTTTTTTTAAAATGCAATTTATACATGAAAAATGTTTATTCTTTCTCTAAATTGAAATCTTTCAAAATCTATTTCTCCAAATTCAACTTCCCAGCTCTTTAACCCATTTCCTCCTATGACAAAACGACAACGCTACTTCATAAACTAGCCTAATCGAGGACCACTACTCCAATTAGAAATCAACTTCATCCTATGACAAAATAACAACGCTACTTCATAAACTAGCCTAATCGAAGACCACTACTCCAATTAGAAATCAACTTCATCATTAGATGTCACTTAATAATTTTTCAAAAAATAGATAATCGTACTTATCTACTTCATTGTCAACATCTTCGGCTCCTTTAAGTACTCTCTCTTAAACTCCAATTTCAATGCATTCTATGACGTTCTACAATATTCTCAGAATCAATGAAGTATGGATCATCCTCCAAATCTTACAGCATAAACAATACAAGAAAAATGGCAGTTAATTTCTAAAAAAATTCAATATGGCCACAATACATATTTTTCAACGTGAAATGCATGTTCTAACAGATGGCGTGCAACGTGAAATTTATCATTAAAAAAAATTTATTTTTTAGGTTTAAGGTTATGTTTTCCAGAGAAAAACTTCGCACAGGCAAATTTTTGGATACATAATTTAAAAAATAAAAAACCAACAGAATTATGGCCTTACCTCCATGTGGTCTCTTCATGTGCAACACTGTTGATTTCTAAACAAAGTGGTGTTCCTCGATTAAGTTGGTTTGTGGGGGGTAGCGTTGTCATTTTGCCGATTATAGTTATAAATTGAATTTGGGGAATAGACTCTGAGAGATTTCAATTTGGAGAAAGAATAAACTTTTTCATGTGTAAATTGTATTTTGAAAAAGTACATTGAAGACATTGAGGGACAACTTCAATTGGTTAGAGCAATTAACCTCAAATGTGTGACATGTGGGCGTGTTCCGTCAACCACATGTTCGCTTTCTTCCATTGACACTTATTGAATAGTGAAGAGTGATTAACAGTGCGTAACTCCATAATTCAGTGAGCACACAACAATATTTGAAAGTTTTGTGAGTGATAGAAGATACAATTAATTTTTTTGTAATTATTATAATATTTAACTCGAGAATTAAACTTAAATGGGTGTCACATGTGTGTGTTTTGTCAAATCATGTGTGCACTTTTGTCTATTGACAATTACTGAATTATGATGAGTGATTAACAAAGTATAGTTTTTTAAAGTTCAGTGGACACGTATCAATATTTGAAAGTTTAGTAAATAATCAAAAACACGACTAAAACATCGGTGATTATTGTAATATTTTAAATCACCAAAATAAAGTGGAATTGGACGCAAAAGGGCTCCTCTATATGGAAAGAAAGAAACTGAAGTGAAGAGGAATGAGGTGCAAAAGAGCCCTCTAGATGGCAAGAAATAGTAAAAAAGAAAAATTGCATGTTTAGTCCCTATCATTTAGCGCCTCTAGCAAATGTGTTACTAACTACCAAAATAGAACGTTTGAATCCCCAAACTCTAGTGATGATGGCTAGTTAGTCCTTTCATTTATAATCATTCACCTGATTTTTTCATTCTTTAATAATCATTCATATTTTTTAATTTTTAAAAGTTATTATTTATTAAGCTTTTGTTTGGTTTTGCTTAAAAAGTTTACAAAAATTTGAGTTAAAGTCAACAATTAATTTTAACTACACAATTTATGGGATCTACAACTTTTATCAACTTTCTAACTACACTATAAATCAACTTTTTATTAAAATCAACTAAAGTTAATTTTTAACAAAATCAAACAGACACTAATAAGTAAACTTTCATGGCAAGTCCTCATTTGCTCGACTGTTGCATTCAAATTAAGCAGCACGATGTATAATGAAGGAAAGATGATATGATTAAATCAAAATCTTGTATTCAGATATGTTAAAATTTTGTATTTCACATGAATGAGCCAAGAATGAACATTCAACCACGAATATACACACAACAAAGTAAATAATAATAAAAAAAACTAAATAATTAAAGAGAATATATGTTTTCTTAGTCAATTAATTAATTTATCTCGACCGTTGAGAAAAAAGTTTTATCGTCTGTTTAGAAAGATGATTTTCATCTTTTTCATATAGTTGTACATTACAAAAATTTCACTTTTAACGACGAAAATTTTAATTTTATAAAGTCTTTCAATGACCTTTTTCAACAAAACAACCTAAAAATAACTTTCTACAACAAAAAAAATACATCATAAAAAGTAAACTTTCTTGTAGTGGCAATTCATTAGTTATCTGTAACAGATTTTGTCCGAAACATGGCCCTCATAGATTCTAACTCACTTCAAAATTTTAACATCATAAAGTTGGACAAGTGTAGATCAGAATTAGACAGTTCTCAACGTTAATGAAAAATTATTGTGCAATTTTGAGAATTAATAGTAGAATTTTTCCTATTAACACTGGCAATATCTCACATGAAAGCATGCATGAAACAAATAGAGAGACACCACATGTGCATGGTTGACAAAAAGATGTCAAATTTGATACTTAAAATAAATGAGATGCAATGAACAAAAGGATCACTTTATCATCTAAATAAGGGAAAAAATAAAGGGAGTTTCTTTTTTTCTCTATGTAAAACATGGGTATGAAGTACTTTGCCTTGAATAAAAAAGGAGAGATCACCATTTTCATTAGCTTTATTGTGTGGCTAAAGATCTTGTACTGTTTGGACTGAGAATGCATGCCCTCTTTTGGGTATATGGCCTAATTAATACAAGTTAAGTATATAGGAATTTTTAGGTGGAGTTGTCATAACTTTTATTTTCTAATTAAAATTCAATCATTGTTTGGGTATGTAGTGATATTTTTCGAAATGTACAACTTCAATTGATAAACGTAACAAACCCCAACACTTAGTTAGGCATGCATTCATGTCCGACATTTTCTTTGAATCCACATAACATGGAGTATGTACCTAGGTAACTGAGAATCGACCTTTAGACCTCCTGACCAAATCTCAAATGATAAACATAACGAATTTTATAATCTCAAATGACCATGTTACGAAAGCTCAAATTTTTCGTAAATTATATTCTCAGAAATGGGGAACACGATTTCTCCCAACAATATGCACAAAACAATCCATAGCTAGCCAGACTGAAATTGGCCACACAAACTCAAGCTCGAAAGAAGAGAAAATCGAACTGTGAATATACAGCAGATAGGTAGAGGCTTATCTCTGGTACATCTTATTAACACATTGAAACAATTGTTATTATGTATTAATTCAACTCAATAGCTATTCGTGCAAACTAATTCCTCTAATCGATAATTAGGGCAATGAAAATGAAACTTTAATTATATTAACTATTTTTTATTTTTCTTTCTTTACGGTTTGACAATTAAATTAAATTTAAATTTTGAAGCACTTCTAGAAATGTAAATTTATCGTAAGACTAATATTTCTTAAAAATAATGTTATATATCATGAGTACGAATCTAGATGACAGTGTATCTAACTTTCTTTAATTGGTTTTAAAAAAAAAAAGTAATGCTATTATTCATTAGATTTGATCATCACTACTCTAGATGGCAGTGAGCTCCTTGATTCGACAATGAATCAAGGGGGCACATGCCAACTAGATTAGTGATAATCACAACTATTGATGAATAGTATTTTTCATAAAAACCATAATTAATCACCAATTTAAGATAGTGGGGTCTACTGTCACTTAAACGAGTGTTCATCACCCGTAGTGATAAATAATATTAGTTGTTCTGCAAACACACTTCAAGTTTAGAAATGAATCAAAACTACTTAAAGTTGAATTAAATTGCAAATTAATGCAAATAAAATGTAAGCATAATAAGAAAAAACCAGAGAAATTAATAATGACATATTTAGTGTTTGTTTGGGTAAGTTTAAATTATAATTTTAACTAGTCAAATATATTTTTTATCTACACATTGCAAATGACTCAAAACTTACTACTCACTTATTATCCACATATTTAATACGACTCACAACTTATAAATACTTAAAATAATTTCAACACTATCAAACATGCACTAACCATCAAAATTAATGTTTTACTTAGTCTGTTAGATTTCCTATTCCTAAGCAACAAACTTGAGAAAAGACTGGATTTTTCAATCAACCTGGCGTAATTAAGTGATTTAATACATATACAAACAAGGATTATCTGTATGCCACAAACACGCACTTATGGTTGTTTGGTGAGGTAGTTTGTACCTAAATAAGATAAAAATCTTGTATTCATTAGTTCTATGATTCTATCTATTATTGAGTGCAGAAAGACAAATATTAAATTTGGAAAAGAAAAATATTGTGTTGTTAATCCCATTCGACGCTATATAGACATAGACATTTTTTAAAAGAAATATTAGACACGAGTAAAAGGTTCATTATATTGTTTAGACGTATTTAATAATTACGGCCAAACATGCCCTTATGACATATTTAGTAATACAAATTTGATATTTCAAAAAATAAAATTAAAATCTTGTTCGTCATAATATCGCATATGTATACCTTAAGTAATAGTACTAGTAGCATTACTAAAAAAAATGTAACCTATGGCACGTAACATATCAATAAATAAATGATTAATTTTTACATCAATGAACGAACGAAATAAAGGGTTACACTAGTGAACTAACGAAATATTAACGCAACATAGGATTTTGTGTTAAAAAATAGATAGCTGACTAATGTGGTGGTATAACTTAAACAAATATTTTAAAGTTCAATAGTATAAATGAGACTAAGTATAAAGTAGGGTGATAATTAATGTAATCAACCAATAAATAAATTAGAGATCTATACTTTTATTATACATTTATACTTCTTTTTCCTTATGTACCTATTGAGAGCGATTTAATTAATATAAATGTGGTTGTATCCTTAAAAAAGAAAAACGGTTAATGCCTGAAACCTACCGATTTCCTCGGACTTGATATTGAATGATTCCTCTCACACTCTCCCTATAAATACTGTATGTTCCTCAGTTTTTGCAGACATTGAGGAAGAAGAAGATAGAAGATATAATGGAAAATAATGGAAGTATATCTCTTCATAAAACTCAAAAAATCTCCTTTGTTTCACAGATTCTGTTAAGAGTTTTGGCCATTGCTGGAACTTTGGCTGCTACATGGATCATTCTCACTAGCAAGGAAACTGTTGTTGTTTTCGGAATCCAAGTCGATGCGCGTTATAGCTATTCGCCGGCTTTCAAGTAAGATGTACTAAATCGAAGCTTGTACTGATTTCTATCTCCAACAACCTTACGACGAACAAAAAAAAAATATTTTTAAGAAATGCTAGATTAAGGATTTATTTGTCAGATCTTCATGCCTAATGACTTCAATAAAAATTGAACTTTGTTAGCATTTTATTTTCTTTTTCTATATATTTTTCCCCCTTTTTTAGCCTTATAAAATGTGCCTAATGAATTTCTTTTGGATGCAGGTTCCTTGCATTTACAAATATTATTGTCTGTGCATTCTCTGTCCTCTCTACTTTTATTGTTTTCATCCTAGGTTACAAGGCAGTGGATCCAAGAAATTATTTCTTCATATTTCTGCACGACTTGGTATGTAATTTAATTACTCCACAACATATACATTATCGGACAGTATTAAAAAAGAAAAATAATTTAAAATCTTGTTTAACTTAGAACGTACTATTGAGGATTTGAAAATTTTCTGCAGATTTTGACATTGTTGTTGATGGCGGGATGCTCGGCAGGAATCGCAATAGGGTACTTGGGGAAATATGGCAACAGCCACACTGGTTGGATGCCAATTTGTGACCATTTTGCCAAATATTGTCAAAGAGTTACAATATCTGTTGTCCTGTCTTTTATCAGTCTCGTTTTCTATCTTTTCCTCACTGTAATTTCTGCAAATATATCGCGGAAAATTTAAGTTTTATGATGTTTTAACATTCGAAGAAAGTTATTTCAGGACATAAATGTTGTTTGAATTATCAAGATTGTTTGTGTATTTCGATTGGGACATTATAAATTGTTGTCTTCCCTTATATATATATTGTCTTTCATGTTGTGATACTTTGATTGTGTTTCAATAGGCGTATTTAAAAATGTCTATAAAAGTATTTCAAACTCTAAATTAAATACAACTCTCGCATTCATGTACCTTAATTGGTATCGATATAACATGGAGTAGTACGTATCCATTTCTCCAATCTCATGAGAACACAACTACTATTAGTTATAATTAGTTCAAAACAATAGCATCCAAAACAAACTAATTCTTCTAATCGATAATTAGGAGAAAGGATGAATTTACATTTTATATATGAACAATTTTTGAATTTAAATATTTTCACAATTTACCAATTAAATTTTAAATTCCAAACACTTCTTCACATATAAATTCATAGTACATTGGTCAGCACACAAAGATATAACTATATTGATATTAAATTATAAGTTTAATAAAATGAATCATATATTCCTATATTTTATTGAACTTATCATTTAATCTAACTGAGTTGTCACACCCGTGCCCATAGTGTTACATAGCATTATTCATGAAGTAGAATTATTGTTTTAGAAATTGCATCAAATACTACCTAAAAGGTTGAATTAATTTCCAATTAATCCAAGAATAAATCTAGGATAACAACAAAAAGCTAGACAAATATATAATCACATGTTACACATGAATTAATTATCGTTATCCCCATGTTATTAAGTCAATTAATTATTTGCTCTAGCCAGTGCAGTAACTTCACATACAATTAAGTATATCTGTATGCCACAACCATGCATTTATTTATTTTTGGTGAAGTAGTTTCTATAAAATAAAAAAAAAAATTAGACATGTATAAAATTTGTAATCACTCGATTACCTATTGAATATTAAGTACCAAACATACTCATGATATGACATTTGATAAAAAAGATTGAACAACATTCGATAATACTGGACACTAAACATACCTTTATCATGCATTTTGTATGGAAAATTTGATCACTTGAATTAAAAAAAAAGTAAAATTTTATCCGTTATATTGTTTAAGTCTATTTAATACATTAATACTCAATACAAAATGTATTTAATACATTAATACTCAATACAAAATGTATTAATTTGATCATACGACTACCTATTTTATTCGTTGTTAATCTAAAAAGTGTTCGTGAACATTAAATTTACGTTTGACAACATATAATTATAAAGTGATTTTGTTTTATGACTTGTATATACAACATATTTATTTGACTACATCAGTGTTGAGTTTCGTGCGGGGAATGTCCTAAGATGATCAAGTCAAGAAGAGAGGTAGAAAATGTGTATGGAAAGAAAGGAGGCCAAAATTTGGTAACCATGTTCGATTATAAAAGAATCTGCTTATGGGGTTCAGATGGAAGCCTAAGAAAGTGCATACTATAAACCTTCCAAAGAGTTTGATACAAGTTATAGACAAAACAACACAAGAAACCCCTCTTTCTTTGTATATCTCTAACTCTAACACAACATAACCAGAAAGGAACCCCTTACACAGATTATAACTTACCCCAGGCTTAAGATGTTACCCTCAATTCAGTAGCAGAAGTGGTAAGGCCGCGTTGGCTAAATAGCCTTGTCAAACTTGTCAACTAAACAAAGAGCTTAACTTACAAAATTTAAGTTACAAATACATCTTTTGTAGTTAAAAACTTAAATACCCTTTGTTGGTAGGATCGATTAAGGTCTGTTAGGAATTAGCCTTAACAGACTATTAGGTTATGTTATGGTTGGTTATAGTCGATTGTTATGGTCTTCTAAGATCTGTTAGAAATTAACTTTAACATATCATTAGGTCAATGGAAGATAACAGACTATGAATAAGTTAATGTTATGGTCGGTTATGATTTGTTAAACTCAATATAGTGCTATTCAATTAACCCAACTCAATAATTCACAAATAAATTCAAATTTACATAAATTTAAAGTAAATATCACAAGTTTATACTCAAATGTATACATATTATCATGATTTATACTACAAAATCTACAATTTCAACCATAAACTAAAGGAATATGAAATAATCACACATTGTATAAAAAATGAGATGGGTTGAATTCTAAACTTGAAATAAAATTTCGAGCACTTGTTTGAACTTGTTTTGAGATTAATGAGATGCTAATTTTCTTGCAAAATAGTGACTATTGAAAGCCTCTCATTTTCGACAGTAACAAAAATAAATCTAAAATCAAATGAATTGGCATAAGTAGGGTTTACACAGGGGTATATTCGGTAAAAAGTATTTATATATAATTTTTAAAGAATTTTTTATTGTAAAATGGGTCAAAGGCTATTAACATAAAGTGGTTGAATCATTCGACCATTTACTACTATTCCCACATTTTAGGAGGGAGAACGAAAAACCGATAAACATTAATCTTAGGGTGTGTAACTTAATTAGAGTGTATGGGAGAGAGATGACTCTCTCAGAAGCCGGTTTAATCTTATTCAGTGGTTTGGTCCAATGGTTTAGATAATCTTGAACTACCACAATTTGAGTCTCCTTTTAGTACCTAATTAGTTAGTGTCACGTAATCATTAACCAAGTCCAATTCACATTCTCTCAAATTTACCCTTTGCCCTACATCAATCGTGTTAGTGAAATACACTTTTATATTCTTCACCTTAATTTAGTAACACATTCGCACTCACTTGTTGCTTATATGCACATTCAAGGCCACTCCACATCATTGCCCATGTACATGCACAAAGACTAATCATTGTCAATATGTGATTAGCGTAGATGGATGGAGGGGGCTGGGCCTGACTACAGCCATGCCAGGCCCAATCCAGATCTAAAAGTAAAAGCCAAATTTTTTTTATTGGAATTAGCCCATGTAAATAAATAGCCCAATTCCAATTTTCCAGCCCAAATGTTGAAAATTGAATCTAGGCCCAATTTATATTATAAAGGGAAAATTGTCAATAAATCATCTCTACATGACTTGTTTCAAATTAGGTCAAAACTTTTTTTAAAATTGTGATTAAGTCATACTTCATATCAATATTTTATATTAATTCCAAAATCACCCTTTTTAACTATATTTTTCATTGACACAATCTTCCAACTCCACAAACCTCTTCCACCTCCGGCAACAACCGTCTCCACCTCCGGCGACCTCCTGCAACCACCTCCGGTGACCACCAGCGACGACCTCCGGCAACCACCTCCGGCGACCACCAGCGATCACCTCCGGCAACCTCCGCGACAGCCGCTTCCACCTCCGGTGACCTCCGACGACCTCCGGCAACCTCCGACAAGTGCTTCTACGGCGCAGTGTCACTTTTTAGGCAGTTTTTTGGTGAAGATTTTGGATCAATTTCCAGTTGGGGATTGAATGTTGTTAGCTGTGAAACAACAAAAGTAAATGACAAGCTACTTCATATAATCCAGATTGAGGTAACAAATTAACGTGGGAATATTGTTATTAATTTCTTTGTTTTAATCTTAATTCTTGTATTTGATTATTTTTTCAGGCTAGTGATCTAACAGCTAACATTGATCTATCCGTGCTGCAAGAGAGGCTGACCAATATGATTAACCTGGATTGAGTATTTTAGCAGTTATGTAAACAATGAGCATTTTCCAGTTATGTAAACAATGATGTAACATCTGTTGTTGATACTGTATTATAGAATAGCAACTTGATATTGTATTAAGTTGGTCATTAGATTATTTCTTTGTGTTGTTAATTAGTTGTGAAAGTTGTTTGATATTGTATTATACAAAACAGTATCACAACAGAAATGGGCATAGAATACTGTAAATATGAGTTTGAATGCTGTAAATATGAACTTGAATACTCCACTATCTTATGTAAATAGGAACTTGAATGCTCCACCATCTAATTGCTGTAAATAGGAGCTTGAATGTTCTATCATCTAATGTTTAGTCATGGTATGTTATTTGATACTGTATTATACAAAACAGTATCACAATATAAATGGACATAGAATTGTTATAAATATGAGCTTGAATGTTCCATCATCTAATGTTTGAATGTATTAGTTTTAATCCATGATACTGTTTTAATGTTTTAGTTTTAATCTATGATACTGTTTAATTATGACAAGGTTTAATAGATTGAAACTTTGTCATAATATTTCACTATCATTTGAAACATGTTTTAATCCTGTGATACTGTTTGAATATATGTGATCTTTGATACTGTTTAATTATGGCAAGGTTTGAACTTGTAATATTGTTTGAATGTTTTAGTTTTAATCTATGATACTGTTTTGTTTAGGTAATTAATATATTTTGATACCGTTTTAATCTATGATACTCTTTAATCATGTGATACTGTTTGAATCTATGTGATCTTTGATATTGTTTAATTATGGCAAGGTTTGAACCTGTGATACTGTTTAAATGTCTTAGTTTTAATCCATAATAATGTTTTGTTTAGGTAATTTGCATTAATATAAATTGATACTGTTTTAATCCATGTTTTAATATATGACTAATTAAACAGTATCAAACAAAATATATGACTAATTAAACAGTATCAAAGATAAAAGCATGATATCATAGTCATGTGTGTTGTTTGATACTGTATTATGCAAAACAGTATCACAAAAAACAGTATCACAATAGAAATGATCATAGAATTTGCACACGTGCTCAGAATTTTTATTATAATATGTTTTCGGAATGGTCTCGACGAGACAATCAAGACCAGCAGCTTTGCTGCTGCCTATGATGGATTTACCTGTTTGAAGTCGTCTCTTTAGCTTAAAATGGCAATCTTTAATTTTTTTTTCAAAACAGTATCACAAATTCTTTAAAACAGTATCAGGGATAAATGTGCATCCTTTTGTTGCAAATTAAAGCTCTTCCAATGTATCTGAGTCTCTTAAAAGCAAACACATACTTCAGAGCAATGCTAAAATGAAGAAAGAAGAACTCACAATCATTCTCAAGTTAAAGGGAAATCATGCAAAGGGTTCTCATCTAAAACTATAAACAATGTTTCTAATTTTTTCCTTGAATTTGAATATGTTTGAGATTCAATTAGTACATAGATTCTCATTGGATAGATAAGTATAAATTTATAAGGTGTTTAATGGTAGGTAGAAGAATTAATCAGTAGAGAATAAACAAGAGAATACTATTGTTCTTAAAATATTTCATTAGTAGTATAAAATCATAGGTTTAATAGTATCACAACAAAACAGTACCACAACAAAACAGTATCACCGCAAAACAGTATCACCACTCAAAATCCGCGTTTTTTACAATTAAGGGTGGTCTTTTAGCTCTAAAATATGACTTTAATTGAATTAAGTTTTGAGCATATGACTTTAGAGCCCATAAGTGCCCAAACAGTGACCGGCCCTGAATTTATCCTATTATAAAATCTATTTTTTCAACCCAAATTCAATGAAGATCCAACTCAAAACAAAAATCAGCCCAAACAAAAGACCAAACCCAATTCTCAAAACAAATATTTGTAATTGATTTTCAGCCCAAAAAGAAGAAATTCAACCCCCAAAATTCATTCCCAAATCACAAAGAAACGTGTGCGGGTAGGCAGAAGCTCCAATACTCATTTTTTCCCCCCTCAAATTGAAGCTCCAATCACTCAAAATCAATCGCAAATCCGTTAAACCAACTTGGTGGCTCCATTACCTAACTTGAAATTTCTCGAAAATCCAATAGTGTTGCCTTTCCCGGACTAAAGAGCATGTATTTTTCTTTTTAACATTTGTGTAATGTTTATATTAGTTTTTATATTTTATTTTTGATTTTATGTGAGACTCTTAATTGACTGATTGAATATTATTTTCATTTTTTTAACTATTGGAAAAATTGAAATATGACTACAAAACGAAGTTGAATGGATAATCAAATGTATACTTAACTCTTCATGAATAAATTAAAGATGAACTTTAAAGAATATAATTAAAATTTTCATGAATGAATTCAAGAAGGTAGTATTTGAAAATTGAAATGAAATGAGACAGTATTAACTATTAAGTACCCATTTGTTGGTGCTGAACTGTTTTACAATTTGTAATAAATGTGAAGCTACGTGTTTTTTGTATTTCTGCCAAGGACTAAGGATGATCTCGAAAATTCAATAGTGTTGCCTTTCCCGGACTAAAGAGCATGTATTTTTCTTTTTAACATTTGTGTAATGTTTATATTATTTTTTATATTTTATTTTTGATTTTATGTGAGACTCTTAATTGACTGATTGAATATTATTTTCATTTTTTCAACTATTGAAAAAATTGAAATATGACTGCAAAACGAAGTTGAATGGATAATCAAATGTATACTTAATGCTCTTCATGAATAAATTAAAGATGAACTTTAAATAATATAATTAAAATTTTCATGAATGAATTCAAGAAGGTAGTATTTGAAAATTGAAATGAAATGAGACAGTATTAACTATTAAGTACCCATTTGTTGGTGCTGAACTGTTTTACAATTTGTAATAAATGTGAAGCTATGTGTTTTTTGTATTTTTACCAGGGACTAAGGATGATCTCATGATCCAAATTGTGAAGATTTTGTATTTTTTTTTAAATTTCTAGCGATTTAATACTAGATTTTATTGTGTAGGAAGAAATCAGCGGCCAACGTGAGGAAAATTGAGGAAAAATACGCTTACAGCCTTATAGGTATTTCGCTTGCAATTGTGTCATTAATTTTTGTTTTTGCCTTGGCTTATTTTGTATGCTTTGTCTTTTTATTATTGTATTATTGTACTTTACAGACCTATTTTGTTACTTTGTATACTTATTATTGAATTGTTGTGCCTTGTTGGATTGCGATTAAATTGTTGTGCCTTACTGACCTATTTGTGGATTGTTGATAGATTGTCATTTTTTTTGTGGTTTTTAGAACATACAAATGGAAGATCAAATTTCTGCCAAGAGAAAAAAACCTTTGTTTTTATTTTTTAAAAAGACAAGTCAATCTAGTCAAAGTATACCTTCTAATATATTGATTGAAGATCAACTCTCAATTCCTACCGTGCAACTTCCTTCAATTTTATCTCCAGAAATCGTACATCCTTCAACTTCAAATTCTAAATTATAACCTTCTACTAGTATTGAATGAGATCCGAGAAAAAGAAAGCAAATATTTGAACATCACTGAAATGTGGGAATTTTCTTCAAATGATAAAGTTGTTGGCAGAAATGAATATTGAAATTGATAAAGTTGTTGGTAGAAATGAATATTGAAATTGATAAAGTTGTACTAGATAATGCTCCAAAAAATTTTCAATCCATTTCTCCAAATATTCAAAAAGAAATTTTGCACATTATGGTCAATAGAGTGCGACGGATGATTCGTGAGGAAATTGGGATTAAATGCTTCTATATTCTTATTGATGGAGCACAAGATGCATCTAAATGAGAGCAAATGGCCATTATCCTAAGGTTTGTGAACAATCATGGTATTTTGAGAGAACAGATCTTTGCGATTTAAAGTGTCGGTGACACCACGTCATTGAATCTAAAAATAAAATATTCGATGTCCTTGCTAAACACGAGCATCAGGTGGAAGAAATGAGAGGCCAATGGTATGATGGTTCTAGTAACATGCGTGGTGTTCGGAATGGACTTCAGGCATTACTTGTTAGAGATTGTCCATATGCATACTATATTCATTGTTTTGCCCACTGATTACAGTTGACATTGGTTTCTGTAGCTAAAGATGTCAATGCTATTTGAGAATTCTTTTTTTATTTGGATAATGTTGTCAATATTATTACTTCTTCTCTTAAGTGTATTAATGAATCACAAATTGTTCAAACAATAGAAATTGAGTGTATGTTGGCTACTAGAGAGCGTAAGTCTGGAAGTGGGGCTAATTAAATGGGTAATTTGCAACGATCGAGAGCTACTCGGTGGAGTTCTCATTATGACTCAACAATGAGTTTGATAGTACGCTGCAACTTACAATGTAATTGAATATCTTACTCATCATTGTCCAAACGCAAGATCTCGGGCTGAAGCTTGTGGCACTTACAAAAACTTTACAAATTATGAATTTGTGTTCATCTTGCATTTAATGCATGACATTATGAGTATCTCTGATGTTCTTTGTCAAACCCTTCAAAGAAAATAGAGGATGACCTTCTAGCTGATTGTACGACACTCTTCATCGAACGAGAACTTGCTGAATAAATTGACGTAGATTCTATCATAAATGAAATTTATGTTTCAACACCCCATCGGGAACAACTTCAATAAATAATATTATTTTAGTAATTTTTTATGTTATATATAAATTTTATTATATTGACTTTTATTTATTTATGCCCCCGTGTTAAAAATTCATGGATCCACCCCTGGATTAAAGTATATTTGGTAAAGATTTTTGTAGATTATAAGCAGTTGATCTTACGAAACGTGTAGATGAAAATAATGTTTGACTGACTTATAAGTACTTGAACTCTTAGAAGCAACGCTTTAGTTGAAACCAATCAGCGACGGTTGCTGCCACCATCTCCACCATCAAACCCAAATTATATTATCATCTTTCAAGTAAAATAAAGGATCTTACAACAACAAAAATTATGTGGTCAACTTTGGTTGAAAGTGATAAATGGTGCTATTTATTGGTAGCAGATTTGCACTGTTGTGTGATCCAAAATGAGAAGAAAACTTACATCATTGGATTTCTTAGTAATTAGTGTCTATCACAAATCATGTAATCTCTTTATCAATTCACTATTATTTCTCTTGATTATAAGAATTTCCAATCATTTCCTCTTTAGCACATTCTGAAATTGGCATTTGTGTTGGTGTTTTGCTGCTGATATGGTTTTCACAAAAATATTCTGGCATGAAACAAAATGGATTTCAGATGATTACAAGTGAAGCACTTCCTGAAAGAATTTCTACTAGTGTTTTACATAATTTAGATCTGGGTCTTTGAATTGAAGAAGTTGCCAATCAAATCTGATAATAGTGATGGAGGTGGCAGCAACAGCAGTAGTGGTGGTGGTTGGAGAAAAAAGTTAGGTTCATTTTCATTTGTTTTTCTATTCTTTTCTATTGTTTAATTTAAGGGTAAAATAGTATGTTTAACAACATTTTGATAATTTAACGGTATAGTTTTCGTAATAAAAAAGATGTTGGGTGCTAATGTTTCATAGGTTATGGACTTGGAGTGCTAGAAATTAAAAATTCCAAACTCTATCGCCACAAAGTTCAAAAATACGAAATATGTGCTATTTACCTTATAATAAATGTATGTTGCGACAATGTTGGAAAAATATGTGCCATATTTTTTTATTTTTTATATATTGGCTCTCTTAATTAATATAACTGATTTTTAATGTTAAAAAAACAGGTCAATATTTTCGTTATGACTGGACTGGATAACATCAGTTCTGACTAACTGCGTTGATAAGCAGATCAATTTTTCAGATCAGTAAAATTGTGATTTTATTCTGTTTACATACATGATATATTCTAATCACAAGAATATTATTGACAACTCTTTTTGTATGTTAAAAGATCTTTTATTATTCTCTTAAATTTGTTTAGAAATGAAATATTTAAAGATAAATCTTGAGTTTCCTAAATTCCTTCATTCTATAAATCTAGAATATCTTTCTATATATTCTTTCCTACTAATTATCTTACCATTCTTGTAGCAGATATTTAGGTAAGAAATAATTCCTAATTTGATTTCTACTTTAACTATAAGTAAGAGTACAAATCAATAAGGAATCAAGACTTTGAAAATACAAGTTTGGTTCTTGTTTCTCCAAGCACAAACTGGCCAGATTCTTTGTGAAAAACAAGATTCGGTACTTCATTGATTTTAATTTCAAAGAAAAAAGATTTTCTTCAAACTTATTGAAGAATCAAAAATAAATTAGTGATCAACGAACAATTTCATATTTTGATTAATCTACTTGACGTGAAGTTAAGAACGGATTTCTTAATCCAAGTAGTGGTTGCGGTCAAAGTAATATAGGAAAGTTGTGATAAAGTCAAGACTAGTGGATTTTATTCCACTTCATCAACAAGTCAGAAGAAGAAGTATCAAAGGAAGTTAATCTATTTTCTTTTGATTGTTATTTTGTTAATTTTTTAAAATTACAAAAGCTGAATACTATTGTATTTTTAATCAAGATTATTAGTGGATTGTTTTACCCATGGCATGGGGGCCCGTAGATGTTTTCCTTTGGAATTTACTACATTACATCTTGTGTTCGTATTTAATTGTTTAAATTTTGTATTTAACAAGATTGGGTAATCTAACACTGCTATGCAAGTCAGAACTATTATCTTTGTCATTCGCCAGTTCTGATTGCGTTGTGTCTACTACTAGTTTAATTAAGATTAAAATTACTATTAATTTAATTAATATATGTTTTAGAACTTTCAATTGGTATCAGAGGGGGTTCACTTTTTAAAGTACGATCTGAAAAAACTTAGCTATGGATGGAGCTCCGTTTAGACCACCGATTTTAGATGGTACTAATTATGCCTATTGGAAAATTAAGATTCAATTTTATATCCAATCTCTTGATGAAAAAGCTTGACACTCTATTGTTTATGGATATAAAACTTCCACCATTATTGAAAATGGTGTAGAAAGAGAGAAAAAGACATACGAGTGGGCTACAACTAATTTTAATTGTACTAATTGAAATTTCAAAGCTTTAAATACTATATTCTCTTTTGTAGATTCTAATCAATTTGATTTTATTTCTACTTGTCAGGTTGCTAAAGAAGCTTGGGACATCTTACAGATTGCTCACGAAGGAACTTCTATTGTCAAGTTATCCAAGCTTCAAATTCTTACACTTGAATTTGAACAACTGGCCATGAAAGATGATAAACAGTTCAAAGACTTCTATGCAAAATCCAGTGACATCACCAATACAGCTTATACCTTGTGAAAGAAATACTCAGAGAGTAAAATTGTAAAGAAAATTCTCAAATCTTTGCCTGATCGATTTCACTCCAAAGTAACTGCAATTGAAGAAAGTAAGGAAATTGAGAATATGAAGGTTGAAGAATTGGTGGGATCATTAATGACATATGAATTACATTTACAAATGAAAAAGAAAGAAAAAAGATCTGGTATTGCCTTTAAAATTAAAAACAATGAAGAAGAGGTTAATAGTGAGGAGAGAGAAACAAATGAAAACATGGCCATGCTCACCTAACAAGTCAAAAAATTTCTAAAAGAAAATAAAAAAGAAAAGAACTTGAATAATCCATTACAACAAAAGAAAATATTTCCAGACAACACAAGGCAAAATCCAATTACTTCCATGAATAGATCTGAAAATCGGATTCAATGTTATGAGTGTGAGGGTTTTGGTCACATAGCCTCTGAATATACAAATTATTTTAAAGAAATATTATACCAAGAAGGCCATGAATATTATTTGGAGTGAAGATGATGAAAAATATTCAGATAAGGACGAGGACGACAGAACTACTGTTGATCAGGAAACGTCTTTAACTGTGAACTTAACATTTCGTACTAATTCCGTGCAAAACTTGATTACAGGTTTTCACTTCTTGACTACAACATTTGAAGAATCGGACCGTGTCTGTTCTACCTGCAGCAGTGTGAACAAAAAGTTCAAAGACTAACAGGAGAAAAACTTTCTACTAACGTCATGATGGAATTTTTAGAAGAAGATAAGGCTGAAATTGATACTCAAAATAATATTCTAACGACCCTCTTAAAAGAAAATGATGATCAAATTGTGAACCTTATTGATGAATTAAATTTTCAAAAGAAATGATCAAGCAATTAACCATTGGAATCTCTTGCTTAAATGAAACACTTAGCTATGGAAGAATATTAAATTTCAAAGAAGGATTGGAGTATGTTAGAAAAGTTGGGAATCATATCAGTTTCATCAAATAAACACGTTCTGCTATTTTTCCAGACATAACTGCTCCCATTGTTATCAGTATTGTTGATGACTTGTCTATGCAGGTTCTGACCAATACCAAAGCTCAAAAACATTCAAAACCATCAGTTAAACAACTAGTGTATCAATTAATAATGCAAAGAGGTATATCAAAATACTTTGTAACATGTTAGATATGTGGCAATCTTGGACATGACTTCTTTCATTGTTTATCTAACAAGAACTTATTTAACAGACAAATGAGACGCCATAACAATTATAAAGTAAGACAAATTTGGGTTAGAAAAAATGATTTAAATTGTTATATGGTTGATGTTGCCTATAGAACGTTTATCTCTAACTCCTAGTATTTTGATAGTGATTATTCTAGACATATGACTCGTAATCGATCATATTTAACTAACTATAAGAGTCTTGCATGTGGTTTGGTTACTTTTGGTGACTGGGCAAAAGGTAAAATTGAAGGTGTAGGCACTATCCTAATTGATGGGTTCTCACCTTTAAAAGAAGTTCTGTTTGTGGTTGGTTTAAAAGCTAACTTGATTAGTATAGGCCAATTATGTGATAATAAACACTTTGTTATGTTCTCAAAAAATTCATGTAAAGTCTTGAACTATGATGGTAACTGTATTCTACATGGTAATATGTCTAATGATAAATGTTATCTTCTTGCACCAACATTACTTGTCATATTTTAAAAACTAACTCTACCGAATTGTGGCACAAACTGTTGGGACATTTGAACTATACTGATTTGTTGAGACTAACAAAATTAAATACAGTACGAAGTATTCATAGGCTTACTGAAAAATTTGAAAGATTGTGTGGTTCATACCTAAAAGGTAAGCAAACCAAAAGTACTCACAAGCAAGGTAAGTTTCTTGCTACATCTCATGTATTATAATTACTTCACATGGATTTCATGGGACCTATTCAAACCGAAAGTATTGATGACAAAAAATATATCTATGTATGCGTGGATGATTTTTCTAGATATACTTGGGTAGATTTCTTAAGAGAAAAATTTGATGTTTTTGTAAGATTTAAATTTTTGCACCTAAAAATAACAACAACAAAATATTTTGAGGGAATAAAAATAATGAGGATTAGAAGTGATCATGATAGAGAGTTAGAAAATGCTACTTTCTCTACTTTCTATAAATGAAGTGGCATTTTTTATGAATTCTCTACTCCTAAAATCCATGAAGAAAATAGTGTTGTGGAAAAGAAAAATAGGTCTCTACAAGAGATTGCTAGAGTAATGATAAATAGTAAGAAGTTTCCTGTTAAATTACCGGCTGAAGCTATTAGTACGGCATGTTATATTCTGAATCGTGTGTCATTAAGAACATGTATCACTCAAATCTCATATGAAATCTGGAAAGAAAGAAAACTGAATCTCAATTATTTCTATACTTTTGGTAGCAAATGCTATGTTTTAAATGATCAATAATACTTGGGTAAATTCGATTCAAAAAGTGATGATGGAGTGTTTATTGGTTATTCTGAGAACAGCCGAGCTTACAGAATTTATAATATGCGTACTCAGACTATCATTGAATCAATCAATGTAAAAATTGATGACACTGATGATTTTTCATCTTATTCACAATAGCCTAATATTCAGACCTTGAAAGAACAAGTTGCTGGACGTCAACTTACTCAAGACAATCACGTGCCTGCACCAGACAGTGATAAACAGACGGAACATCCAGCATCAAGTTTTAGTATCTCTGCCCCTGCTCCTAGAAATTCTGACGTACCAAAAACAAATAACAAACAGAATATGAGAAGTCAACCTCTTTCTTGGATACAGAAAGCACACTCATTGGACAATGTCCTCTTAGATTCCGGAGATGGTATGGTAACTAGGATGAGGCTTGCTAATGAACTTGGAAATATTTGCTACATTTCACAAATCAAACCCAAAAATATAAATGAAGCAATTATTGATGAAAATTGAGTTCTAGCCATGCATGAAGAGCTAGCTCAATTTGACAGAAATGAAGTGTTGGAATTTGTACATCAGCCAAAGAATACAAATATGATCAGGACAAAGTGGATATTCAAAAATAAATCAGATGAACATAGCAATAGTAAAAAATAAGGCACGCTTGGTTGTACAGGGATACACTCAACTAGAAGGAGTGGATTTTGATGAAACATTTGAACATGTGGCTCGACTTGAATCCATTAGAATTTTACTATCTATGGCATGTCAAATGAGGTTCAAGCTGTACCAAATAGAAGTCAAAAGTGTCTTTCTGAATGGAATTCTTAATGAAGAAGTCTACGTTGAGTAGCCTAAGGGATTTGTTGATCCTTATTCTTTCGACCATGTGTTCAGACTCAAAAAGTTCCAATACAGACTAAAGTAAGCTCCACGTGCTTGGTATGAACGATTGACCATGTTCTTGTTGGAACAGGGATACAAGAGAGGAGGAGCTGACAAATCTTTATTCATCAAACATTTCAAAAACTGGATTAACAGTTGCACAAATCTACGTCGATGATATTGTGTTTGGTTCTTCACTAGAAACAAAATCCAAGGAATTTGTTACACTTATGCAAAATGAATTCGAAATGAGTATGGTTGGTGAACTAAATTTCTTTTTATGTTTGCAGATCAATTAGGTTGGATCAGGGATTTTTATCTTACATGCCAAGTATACTAAAAATCTGTTGAAGAAGTTCATCCTTGAACAAAACAAGTCAGTCAGAACTCTCATGGCCACGTCCTTGAAAATCTCCAGAGATGACTAGGACAAGGAGGATGACTCTAGCTTGTACAGAAGCATGATAGATATATTTTTGTACATGACTGCATCCTGACATATCATTCAGTGTTGGAGTTTGTGCACGTTATCAGGTTAAATCAAAAGAATCACATCTTGCAACAGTGAAGCGAATTATTTGCTATATTAACTGTACTTCTGATTTTAGTTTATGGTATACTAATGATACTAACACTCATCTTACAGGATACACTAATACTGACTGGACTAGAAACATGGATGATAGGAAAAGCATGAATGGATGATGTTTCTACATTGTTAACAATCTCATTGCATGGTTAAGTAAGAAACAAAACTCTATTTCCTTATCTACTGCAGAAGCTGAGTATATTGCTATGAGTAGTTGTTGTAGTCAACTACTCTGGATGAAATAAATACTATATGATTATGGTATTGATCAGGACTCTGTTACTATATGATGTGATAACACTAGTGCTATCAATATTTTTAAAAATTCTGTTCAGCACTCTAAGACCAAACATATTGACATTAGACATCATTTTATTAAAAATTTGGTCGAAGAAAAAATAATTACTTGGAAATATATTCAGACTGAGTATTAGTTGGCTGATTTGTTCACCATGGTCTTAGATTCTGCTAGATTTGAGACTCTACAAAAGGCCGTGAACATTTGCTTGATGTATTAATTTTATTTTTAAACAAAATTACTTAGTAGAAGTAGTGTTTTTTTTTTATTTCATAATGCGTTTTGTTCACATTTACTTACTTTTTTATTTAAAAAAAAAAAGAAAAAGGATGGGTATTTTTACAAATAGCATATGATATAAATGTATGATTGGTCTATAAATTTTGAGATTTACTTGGATTAACCAATCAATATATTATGCTCATTACACTTATGGTAAAATATGCTCAGATAAGCACACTTTAAGGACATATTGACTTGTTTAATTGTACCTTACTACTGACTGGATTGTTATCTTTAAAGTAGTTTCGTATTTTGTTGTGGACCTATGGTCAGTATTTATATCTCTCAACACTATAGTATGTTGTTGTGTTAAACAGACAATATCATGGAGGAGATGGCTACCATTATAGATATGTGCAGCAGTCTTTGATAATGAACATAAATTATATAGAAAATGACTATATCTATGACTATGAGAAAGTCAACTCCATGATCTTACAAATTCAGTGTTTTGACAAAACAAAAAATAAATATATCAATAAAGTCAACACTCTGAGTACTCAAAGAAAATTACTATGGTAATCCTGTTTGTCACGCACATAATTTTTCTATTTAAAGAGATATGTTCAAATGATGGCTGGTTTGAAATACATTTTAGTACTTATCTTTTTGACAAGGTTCAATTTGGCTTAGTGGGACAGGTTATGATTGACTAGTCTAGTATGTCCTATCACATACTCACGTTATAAATCTGATCAATTAATTGAATCTAATTATGGGCATATATCTGATTGGAAGATTTCGATTGACTTTGATATTTTTGGATTGATTGTATAATTTTTAAACTATGAAATTTGCCCATAAATAAAAGATTCAATTTTATCTCATAAAATATTCTCATTATTTTTGTGTGATTGTCTTGTGTAGGCCTTTTCGAAAGATATCTAATCAACAGTCTAATTTTGGCAGCACAATTAGCTTTAACTGAGAAAAATGTGGATAAATATTTTACGGAATCTAATCTTATTCTGTACTGACTGAATATTAAATTGATCTACCTATTTTAAAAATTCTATTTTCCATAAATTGGCATCTTAAGCGGTTTAATTCAAATTTTTCATAGCTGGTTAAGGAAGGTTTTTCTGTCCATAACTGTCAATCATCTATTTATTTTTGGAAACTGCTTTGAACATGTCCCAAAATTAATCATTCTCTCATTGTGCAATTTTGAAAACTTCTTCTCCTATTAAACCGTGACTTAAGGTTTTCTCAGTCATCTCTCACACTTGATTTTTAATTTCATAACTCAATCTATACCTCTAATATTTGATTTCGAAGTTGTGTTGAGTTTTTATTTCAGATTCAAACAATAGTGAAAACCAAAATGCCAAAATCAAAGAAAAATCCCAGTGGTTCATCCAAGAACACTGTTACTCTGCCAGTTGTTGCTGAAACTACAATAGGACCTCAAATGTTGCCAATAAGGACTCTTCGGCGAAGTGCACAAAGACTGGAACCCTCCAGTTCAGACCCGGACACTTCTCCGGTGGATGTTGCATTTCAGGCAGAACAATCGAAGAACATTATTGGCTATCAGTTACCGGTCAGCCATCCTAAATCATATCCACGTTAAACATCTAAAGACCTAATTACTTTTCTGAGCAAGAAAGTTACCATAAGTGCTCAAGAACTAGATGAAAAAGGATGAAATATTTAAAGATAAATCTTGAGTTTCCGAAATTTATTCATTCTACAAATCTAGAATATCTTTCTATACATTCTTTTCTACTAATTGTCTTACCATTCTTGTTGCAAATTTTTACGTATGAAATAATTCCTAATTTGATTCTACTTTAATTATAAGTAAGAGTACAAATTAATAATGAATCAATGCTTTGAAAATACAATTTTGGTTCTTGTTTCTCCAAGAACAAACCGGACGGATTCTTTGTGAAAAAAAAGACTCGATACTTCATTTATTTTAATTTCAAAGTAAAAAGGTTTTCTTCAAACTCATTGAAGAATCAAAAAAAAATTGATGCTCAACAAACAATTTCATATCCTGATTAATCTACTTAGTGTGAAGTTAAGAACGGGGGTTCTTAATCCAAGTGGTGGTTGAGGTCAAAGTACAATAGGGAAGTGGCGATAAAGTCAAGACCGGTGAGTTTGATTTCACTTCATCAACAAGTCAGAAGAAGAAGTATCAAAGAGAGTTGATCTGTTTTCTTTTAATTTTTATTTTGTTAATTTTACGAAATTACAAAAATCGGATACTATTGTATTTTTAATCAAGATTATTAGTGAATTATTTTTACCCCATGGCATGGGGGCCCGTGGATGTTTCTCTTTGGGGTTTACCACGTTATGTTCGTATTTAATTGTTTAAATTCCGTACTTAACAAGAATATGTAAACGAACACTGTTGTACAAGTTAGAACTGTTATCTTTGTCACTCGTCAGTTCTAACTGTGTTCTGCTTACTGCTAGTTTAATTAAGATTAAAATTACTATTAATTTAATTAATATAGGTTTAGAAACTTTCTGACAATTTTAAATGAGAAGTGCTGTGGAGAGGAAAAGCATGAAAACACTAAAAAAATTGTTTTCCTACCTATATTAAAAGTGTGGAAGGCTGGTTACTGTTCAAAATGGTCAACCAAAAACGACATTATTTTTTGCCCATTTTGAACAGTAACTAATCCTTTCCACACACGTGAACAAATTGGACCAAATTGAAACCCAACAATGGTCTTCTTGCTCATCCACCACCGACCGCATCAACCACCACCACCGACCGCGTCAGCCACCATCAACGCTACTTAATCCCAACATCGCCTCTGTCACCTAAGATCGCCACTGTCATCGTTGTCCACCGATCTACTCTGTATTTTCTTTCATTCTTCAATCAGATATCAATAAAATTTCCTTCAACAAATTAAAATTTATTTTCTACGTTACTGGATCCAAGAATTCTCTTAGATCTTGGTCCACTATGCCTGCATTGCAAAGGGCACAACAGTCCTCGCTGAGTTCAATTCCAGTGACGAGAGTCTTTGCTCGATTACCATGAAATGCCTGGAAAAAACGCCGCGACTTCATTCCACATTCACCCACACCGTTAGGGCTCAAACCTACACGTTCTTGATCGATGATCCTTTCGCTTATTTTGCGATTTTCGATCAAAGTATGGAGAATTTGAAGGGATTGGCATTTCTGAAGAGCGTGAAGGAAGCTTTTGATGTGGTTTTTAATGGGGATTTGGAGAAGAATAAATTGGAACGTTTGACTTCCAACTGTTTTCAGTTAATTAAAGATGAGTGATTTTGTACATAATTGCACGCCATGGATTTGATGTCTTTCGTTTTCTAATTTCTGATCAAAGTCACGCAGTTTCATCATTTGTCGATGAACATACAAGTCCTCTAGGTCATATTTAGCAAAACTTGTAGATATATTTTATTACAAAAATTCTTATTACTGGAACAGAGTGCTTAAAGAGAGAGGATAGATTAGAATTTATGAACAAAATGAAGAGTTAATTCAGATACAACCGTAGAGACTTTTACACGCCCTAGCTGCATTCTTGTTTCTGCATCTTGGAACGGATTAGGAATATTTATATGCTAAAGAGATTTCTTTTCTAAGCATCTCTCTTTTTTGGTAGTTTGTGCTACAATTTTACACAAGGGCAACATTAATTCATAAATTTACTCTTTTTTATTTTTTCGATTCATGTTCAGCTGACTTTTTGTATTTACCATTTTTTTGTGATGCATCTGCTTACATTGTTAAGTAAAAGAACTCATTCTATTTTGAAAGTTTCATCCACTGGACTCCGTGGTAACAAGTTACCATAAATTATGGTTGTCATACATGTTGGTAACGAGGTAAGGATTCATGTATACTCTGCACATGGAGAAGACAACCCAACTTTTGTTCACAGATGTTACTGGCTACTGAAAAGTATATATGGAATCACTAAACCTTGAAAATCTAAGTGTTGACCTAATCTTCGTATTATTTTTCTTATTTCTTTGACATTAACCATTACAAACTCCTTTATGCATTAGTATCTTATATGAGAAGCCTAGTCATACCTATTTTTTAATTGCCATGAATACCTTTGTTGCAGGTCACTTGAACATATTGTCCTTGTTCATTACCATGAAACTCAAGAGGTTTGCTTCTTACTAATTGCATACAATAAATATTTAATTTTTTATTTATATCTTTGTAATCTTCATGTAAGTTACCCTGTTAGTATATGGCGGAATAATTCTTTTGAAAAGGCAACACATTTCTATGAATTGATGATCTTATTCTGGCTGTATATAATGTATATATAGATAATTTATGTACATCCTCGATTTTATGTATGTGTTGAAAGAACTTTCATACTAAATGAAGTTTTTTGGTATGGTTTTAACTATTAAATTTCATTAGCCATAAGCTCTGAAGTGACATGTCATGTGGTGTAATAAGCCAATACCAATCCACTTGCATATGCCACAAGTATTTTTCTTGTTGACTAATTTAGCTTGAGATATCTATTATCATAAAGAAAAACTCGTTGAAAGAATTGTAGTGTCAACTTCTTGCTTTTTCATAAGAACTATTCTTGTTTGTGTGACTTTGGACTTCTTTTATTCTTGTTCTTTAATCTTTGGAGCCCACTTGCCTTGTATGCATATGTTTTCTAGGTTTACATGTGCATTTGCAAATGTGTAATAGTACTCTTGACTTCATGTTGTGCCTAATAACCTTTTATATTCACTTATCTTTATGGAACATAGTCCAAATTCTTTATTGGGGCTATAACTGAATCTAATGATGGTTGCTTGCCTTGAGTTTTGAAATGACACTATTGGATTCTGTGCAAATCTCACAGGTTAATTTTCAAGAGCAAATGATTATTGAGGCAGGTTAAAAAATATTGATGTCAATTTGTAGTGGTCTCTTTCAAATTCTATAGATTTCTATTCAATCTATGACGCCACTAAACATATGTACCCTTGGGGGACAAATATATCAGTAGCTACAGTTGACTGTATAAAATTTCTTATCTTTATGTGTTACATATGAGGCCATAGGTTTTTATGTATATGCCTCAAGGTCATGAATAAATAGTTAGAAACTTCGGTTTCTGAGCATCTATATATGTTTCACCTGCATGAAATCCCATTTACAAATATTTCTATATCTGAATGCAACTTGTGTTGTGGTTAACTCATTATACAGTTGTAGGATTCTCCAACCACACCTATGAATTCCAATTCCGGTTCAGCTGTCTCTGACCCATCTACTCATTGGCCTTTATCAGAAGAATCTAATTCTGCAGTTGACCGGGCATATTACAGCAGATCGCAATTAGGTGATATTATAAATAGACAATGATATCATCTGCTACCATTCAAATAAAAATATTCGGTCCATGTATAAAACCATTTTCTAAGACGATATGCTATAGAGCTTCCAAATCAAATAAAATAATCGATAACTGTGTTTTACATAAAGAAATGAACATATATTTGTATAATCAGGACCTTGGTCCTTGAAGTTGATCTAAAACTACACGGTCTTTGACATCTTCCTTGAAAATGTCTAATATTGAAGTACTCGTTTCTTAATGATTTTCCAGAAAATAACGACAGTACGACTATAAAAAATCATGAACAGAGGCTTCATGAGATAAATACACTTGAATGGGATGAGCTTGTGGTGCCAGTTGATACAAATAAGCCATTTACACCTCAAGAAGGCAATGGAAATGATATTTTTTGATTGCTTGCATTATTAATGCAAGGTTCTCATGGACACGTTGATCATTTACATTTGTTCATGCATGCAATTATCTCGTGACAGGAAAACTTCAGTCTTTGATATACTGAATCAATATCAAATGAGCAGTTACAAAACTAATATAAGTAAAGTGTTGATTTAAATTTGTGTAATCTCGTATTCTCACTGCATCTTTTTTTCTTGTGTCTGTAAAAGATTGATTAAAATCCTTGCATTTTACCTTCTTTTGGAGTGGATATGGTAATACTCTTTCAGGATTCTAGTATTGAATACCTGTTCATTTATCATGGAAGACCAGACCATATCCTTAAATTAACCAAGGCCTATCATGTTGCTCTAAAGCTAAGCATGAATGACTAAAGTAATGCTATAAAGAGGTTTTTCGGTCTAATTTTTGCACTTTTTGATTAAGAAGGGTGTATGAAAGTGAATATCCTTTCAGTTAGTGTACCTTATTTTACGGGATCATCTACAGTAGGTGACAAGTTCCTTTGTCATAAAATATAGTAGTTCACACGACAAGACATATCCATTATATTGTGGACGACCTCTAGATAAATATGCCTGACTTTTTATTACAACCTCTGTTTAAAATTTTTGATTTAGCACGTTCTTGATTTGGTTTTATGTTATGTTCCTTTCTCTTTGCTTGAAGTTGACTGATGTGTAGATCCACATGCATATTCATTTGCTTGTTTAATTCAATTATTTCTGGTATTTTGATGCTGCTGTTTCAAATGCTTTTAATGCAAACAAATTAAGATGTGAATGGAAATTTTGGATTAGCTACGTGCCCATTTTGCATTTAAAATTGTTAAATTGCTGATATCTGTTTGATCAATTTTGAAGATTGATTGTTGTGACGTTTTTGTTGATTTAAAAGTTATAAGGCTTTTCTCAATAACGATACCCAATTGCTTAAAAAGTTATGACTGGAAAGTTCTATAAACAGTCTTTCTGGGCATGTTACTAGCAGTAATTCAATTAGTTCAAAATTTTCGAGTAATATATCCTATTAGACCATGAGATGTAAAGCGATTTTGCATTTGCAGAATATAGTTCCTGGACTGAGGTCATTGGGTGGATGTTATTTTTTAGATAATCCGAACAAAGATGGTTTGCAAGCTCAGGACAGTTTTAGAAGGTGGATAAACTATATAATTGATGATTCCCTAGGATCAATAGACGATCAAACTTCGGAATCTTCAATTTCAGCTCGTTATCAGTCCTTCACTCATCCAATAAATGATAACCATGGCTCCTCTGTGTTGGGAAGATATTCAACATAACAGATGTATCACCTTCATGGGGTCTTTCAAATGAAGAAACAAAGGTTATTTTGCGTGTCACTTTTTTCCCGTACTATTTGGTGTGGTCTTTTGTCGTCACACTTCCCTTAGTAATATTAGCATGCATGAAAGTTATAGACTGGTATACGTATTACTCTTTGAGAATAAAGTGAGACGCTTTTTTCTTCTTCTTATAAAAGGATACTAATCTTTTCATAATGGACATTCCTTTTATTTCAATATAAATGTCTTGCGCCTGTTTTCATCTATATTTAAGATTTGATCAGTTCAACTTTTTGAACCCAATATGTTTTTGAAAGTAATGTTTGATATAAATTTTATTATCACGTCACTATTTATCTCTTTTATATGTTTAGGATACGTAACTAGACAATCAATATAGATAACACTTTACTAAATATTGATCATTGTTATGCAGATCTTAGTGGTGAATTTTTCCATGAAGGACAACTACCCCTCCCCGAGTCCAATGTATTCCTTGTCTGTGGAGATTCTATGGTTCCTACAGTAGCTGTCCAATCTGGAGTGTTTCGTTGTTCAATTTCCCCTCAATCTCCTGGATCAGTGAATCTATACTTGAGTTTTGATGGTCATACACCTATTAGCCAAGTTTTGATAAATTAAGTTGTTACTTATAACGAATGTCAGTTTTTTGATTGCTTCAAAATACTAAAACTTAATGATACCATATGTAGAAAGCATTTATGGTCTAGGTGAGACAAGGAAAAGTTGAACAGTTTAGAAGATAGAAGTTGCAATGGCTAATGCGTTAAGTGGCTCCCCAGAAATTTATATATAATGTAATCAAAAACTAAAATCTTATCTTTGAAAAAAATTTCAGTTGATATTTCCATATATAAGCACAACCTCTTCAGAAATTTATGTATAATGTAATTACATAACCGAAATCTTTAAAATAGATTTCAATTGATATTTTCATATATGAGCACAACAGATAAGACTTCGAGACTTACATCACTGGAATTAGTTCATTATATGTTTAGAATCAATTTTGTCGGAATTTATGATTTTTATTATAATTATCACGTGATTTATTTCTTTTCATATTATGTCTTATATCTATTTCACTGTTATCAAATATCTAACGATATATACATATATATACATAAGGTGCAAAGCACTTGCACACAATAGTAATATCAAAACAAAAGCATAGACAAAAATAGTTAAAAAGGGTGGGGGTGGGGGTGGGGGTGGGGGTGGGGGGGGGGGGGTAAATTAACTCCATCTATGTGTTGACACAAGTTTTTAGCTTTAAAAAAAAAGTTATATAATTAAAAAAAAATTAAAAAATTACTGACCCAACAACAAGCAGTCATGCACCATATTGCAGTTCTTGTCGGATTCTTGTCACTGTAGATTTGAGTTTACGTTGAAACTGCATTTCAACCACAGCTTGAGCCATTACAAACTGTGTCATGGATCGAAGAAGCTGTACTCTATCGTAAGATCTTGTCTCGTATATATGTCAGACCACCTGTAAAATTCTATTTTTTTTCTAAAAATAATTTAAAATTATATTTCAAAAAATTAATTTTTATTTTCAAAATAATAAAAATCCTCCATTTTAAATTTTAAAAAATATAATAATAATAAGACCATGTGAAGTTATCTCAAAATTCAGAGGTGCTAAGACTATCTCCAACCTATCTTTAAATTAGTGCAACTTTCACACCAAATCCACATGTCATCTCCACCCATTACTTCAAATATTGTACTAAATGAATAGTGTCTATTATCAAATATTATATTTTTAATTTTTAACAATAATTTAATTCAAAAATTATTTAATTACATAGTGTATTTATATTAAATATATAATTTTTAAGTAACATTTAATTTCCATAATTACTGCATTAATTAAAAAAATTAAAAAAAAAGCACGATATTCAATATCACAATTAAAAAAAACATTTAACATCAAAAAAAAAAATTGGACAGATACAAATATAAAAAAAAAAACATAAAACATAATTAATTTTGTCATTTAATTCTCAGAATTAGTATATTTATCCTACAAATGATCAATTTTAATGAGTACTTTTTATTAAATATATTTAGTGGTTATTATTTATTACTCGTAATACAATTTATTGTGTCAATAAAAATAATAATTAAATTAAAATGAACATAAATCACTTTATGTCACAAAAATAATAAAATCCAAATCAATAAAGAAACAAAAAAACACAAATTTTTGCATCAGCCACATAAGGGTAAAATTGGAATAATTTTTAACGCCAAACACATCTCCATATCTACTGGCGCAGCACTATTCATCTCCTCAAAATAGCACAGAAATTTGACGCACGGTTGAAGATGTGTTTTGCTCCATCTTAGCGCACGGTTAGAGATGCTCTAAAAAATATCCCCACTCCCAATATTATGAGGTAAATTTATTAATATATATATATATATATATATATATATATATATATATATATAGAACTTTTGATGTATATACTAAAATATTTAGTAAAATATTATAGTTTGACTAAAAAAAAAGGTTCTTAACTCGTGATCAACGCGTGTGTATACCAACATTTTAAAATAGCTTGTATATTTGAAAATTTATATATGATTCTCTTTTTCCGCCGTCTTTAACTGTTTCATCAATAATATCTAAACATCGCATTATAATTTTGAGGTTTCAAAATTATATTATAAGACGCAGACAATAAATTTGGTTTTATTAAGTGCATGTTTAGTTGTTATAAAATTATTTTTTAAATATTTATAAATTGTGAATTTTATTGAATATATGAATAGAAAGTATATTTGACTATTTTGATCAATTTAAATTATAATTTAAACTTTATTAATTATATTATAAACACTTGCACAATTAAAAAGGTAAAAATGATTGCACGTCAACTAGGGACGCACGCGTTCTATTGCAATGACTCTTTGGACACTTTTTTGAAGAAGAAGCTTCGAATAATGTTCCGAATGTGTAATAGACATCCAAAATCTCAATCCAAAGTGCAGCATATTTAAAGTCAATGGGAAGAAATTATGAGAAAATTTGGTTGTTAATTAAGATGCATTCATATTCTTTGTTAAGTACTAGACAGATGGCATAATGGACCATAAAGTTGCTTATCGCATTTTTTTTTTTTTTTGTTTGAATATCACTTTATTAAAACCAATATTTTAAAATTTGGCCTTTGACCCAAAAAATAAATAAAAGTACAAGTCTATTTATTAAAGAGTTCAATCGAATCTGAATTTGAAATCAAATCAAAAGTTTAAAAAAAAAAAAAAAAAAATGCATTCGAAAAACTCGATGCTAGACATTCATAATGCTATAATATGATATATCTCAAGGCTCACTCGTTGCTTAATCAATCGAAAACTCAAATCCCGATTTTTAAAACTCGATTCTTTCTGCTCCCAAGTAAGGTCAACTATAAAATTCTTTTTTTTTTTTTTTTTTTTGGCAACTTACAATATGGCAGTTGGCAAATATTATGAACAGGGTTTGGTCCCTCCTGCCAACTGGAGGAATATATGCCCTTAAGATAACTCAAATTTTCATGCACATCAACATTCAAAAAGACTCATTTGGAAGTCTAATAGAAAAGACAAAAGTATTGACTTAAAACATTTATTCTTTTTTATCAATCCAATATTGTCTTGCACCTTTTCATTACCTATATATATGTATAGCTTATTTGCTTTTGAATCAATTCATCAAGAAATTAATTGAAAGGAAGAGAGGCCTCGTATGAAAATGAAGAGCCTGATTTGGTAGCCAAGGATGACTTGCCTAAATTCACTCTTAATTATGGGTTCGACTCGTGGTTAATTGTTTGGTTTTTAGGCGTCGTCCTTCGGCTATCCTGATTGGCTCTTATCTTTCATGCTAGACCTTCTCTTCCGGTATGCATGGTGAAAAAACGCGCGCCTAGCTTACAAAAATTGCAATTTGCTAGGTAAGATTTTGGCTCTTTCAAGCAACGATGTAGCACTTAGCTTCTCAATTACGTCTTTATCGGCAACACTAGTAAGTGCACTACATAACATACCCGAGAACATATTAGCATGTTTGTGTGATTAAAAATACTTATAAGTTAGTCGAACATCATTTTTATCTACACATCTAGTAAGATCCACAAATTTTATCGATTTTTTATTTATACGTTCTGTAAGACTCACGACTTATAATTTACAAAACAACTTTACCAAATAAGCATTGCAATCTTATAAGGTTGTGGTTCTATTGGAGATGCCATTCTTGGACCGAAGTAGAAGAAGTCGTGCCCGAGGCAACCGTTTTGCAAGTGCATCTGCCAGTTGATCTGTGGTGGAGACATGGGCGACACAAAGGGCACCGAATTGAACATATGTCACACAGCGACGGAGATAGACATTTTGAGTTTGGAGGTCCACAAATTAACATGTAAAAAAATTTAAAACAACATATAATAGTGATGTAAATTTTTTTTATACCTTATTACAAGTGTTTCTTACGACTTCTCATACTTTATTTTATTTTATACAATATACTCTACACAAACAGATAAACGAACTCACTTGCGCTATTGTTGGACCCTAATTCTATATCAATATATGGGTCTTCTTAACATATGACTTAGACTACTAATGTACAATGTCTAAAATAAGTTCACAAAAGAAATAAATATCAAACTATTACTATCTCGTTGCCTTCTACAAAATTATCCTCCAAAAACAAGAAGATCTAGTACACAAATGAAATTAAATATCACTCAAACTCAAAAGAAAAAAAAAATCAATTGAACACGATATGCACTCACAAACAAAATACATTTATTAATTTTTATTTATAAGAAAAATACTTGTTTTCAGTATTCCTTTTACCTTAAAGAATTTTCCAGTAGAATGACGAGGCTGAAATTTGTCACATGCTTCAAAGTCTTGATTTTTTCTGTTGTTTACCAATTGAAGATTTTATGGTAAAATTTAAGGATTGTGTTTAAAAATTTAGAAAAAATTAATATATGGTGATTTGTTGATTGATTTGGAGAGATTTGTAGATATTGAAATATCGTAATCTAACTTATGCTTTATTTAGTGTAGAAAACGGGGTTGACGTGCACTGAAAATGAGGAATAAGCCAATTATTTGAAATTTTGTATTATTAATTTAGGTAAATTCAGGGCCGGTCACTGTTTATGCGCATGGGTTGATATGCACTGGAAATGAGAAATGAGCCAATTAAAATCACATTTTAGCGCTAAAAGACAAACATGCCCCTGCAATTGCAAAAAATTATTAATTCATTGATACTGTTTTATTATGATACTATTTTTTATGATACTGTTTTATTATGATATTGTTTTCTATGATATTGTTTTTTGCGATACTGTTTTATTATGATCTCTTTTTTTCTCGAATATACTTTTAAACTTCGCCAAACAAACACACATTCAAAATTAAATGTTTTATGGTTGAAGTAATAATACTGTTCAAAATACTCCCATTAGTAGTACAAAATCATTGATACTATTTTCATTAAAAATGTTTGATAATGTTTCAACATATGATACTATTTTATTTAGTTAATGTGCTATGTTATATTTATACCATATTTTTATCTTTGATACCGTTTTATTATGATAATATTTCAACATACATATGCTATTGTTTCAATCTATGATACTGTTATTAAATGCAATATTTATCAATGATTTTGTACTACTAATGGAGCATTTTAAGAACAATATCATTATTTCAACTATTAAAATATCTTGTACTTAGTTTTATCTATGATATTGTTTTATCTATGATACTGTTATATTTAGATAATGTGATATGGTATACTTATACCATATTTTTATTTTTTATACTATTTTATTATGATAACATTGAATTTTATTATGATAATGTTTCAACGTATGATAATGTTATTTAATGCAAACAATATTAATGATATTGTAAAGTATTTTAAAAATAGTATCGTTACTTTAACTATTAAAATATCTTGTACTTTGTTTTATTTATGATACTGTTTTATCTTAATACTGTTATAAGGTGTAAAACAGTGTGCCAAATACGCTCGAGGGTGTTAGAGAAATAGGATAAATAGAACGAAATCAATTCAGGACTTGGGTGAATAAACAATAATTGAAATTTAGAAATAAAACACTTCACTGAGTACTTAAAATATAAAAAACAATAGCCATTTTCATTTTTCAATACACAACTGAAAGGCATTAACTCAACAAAATTACAATGAGGTATAAGAAGAGATGAAATTTTTTAAGCCCTTCGAGTTAGCAGTTACATCTTAAAGTAGAATACTATTTTCATTTGGGCCGGAGGGACGGAAACTTCTTGGCATAATTTGAATATCATATGACAGCAGCACAAGGAAACAAATAACAAAGAGGCTAATCAATATATTCATCCTTTGATAGAGATGATTCAATGGTACAGCCGCACACAAGATACAGTTGGTCAGCTGAATTACTGGATCTCCCCGTCCTCGCCAAATTCACCATCTTCAAGCTCTACATGAACACCATTACGGGAAGATCCATCCCTGAGTTCTCTTTTGTGTCTTTTGGGATTACAGAAGTAATTTTGGGATTAATTTGATATATTACTGAAGATTATGATTTAATGAAAATTTTCAAAAATTATTTTGACTTAATTTGAAATAAGTCATCTAGAGCTGACTTATAGGTAATTTTTCATATTAATTTTATTATGTCAATGGGTTCAATTGCTTTCTATTAAATTAATATTGAGCCAATAGGTCTAATTGACTTCCATTAAATTGATAATAGGCCAAAGTTGTCTACTATTGCATGTTAATAAATTTAAAAAATTCAAAAAAAAAAAAAATCCCCAAAAAGTTTGGGGGGGTTCGGTTTCCCTGGACCCCTTTCCCCTCCTCTCTCCGCTCTTGATGTCACATACAAAGTGGATGTCAATTTCGATATATTTAATTGGCAGTGTCGTTATTGTCACATGGAGTGAAATGTAATTGAACACCAAGTTTGCCAAGTAAAGAGTTAATCCATAGAACTTTAGAAGTTGTGCAGGCGACGGATAGATATTTTGCTTCCGTGAAGGACCGAGCTACTTATTTATGTTTCCAAGAGCTCTAAGAAATTGGATTATAGCCTAAATACCACATGGCACTACTAGAAGTCCAATCATCGACGTTGCAGACCCAGACACTATTAGAGAAGGCATGAAGTACTAGAAAGGATTGACGATGAAGAAAGGGACCATGTTAGATTGTCCCACATTAGTAGCGCAGAATTTGGCTTAATGGAGACCTAGTGTTGCACGGTAGGTTGGTGCATGAATTGAGCGAGTTTATTGACGGTAAACGAAATATAAGGCCATATCAGCAAAAGATATTGGAGCCTACCAACAATTTGTCGATATTCGGTGGCATCTTCAAAGAAATGTCGTGTGATAAACTCGATGAGGTGAAGTAGAGAGCGGAGTATGTTGAAATTACAATAAATAATCAACAATAATAAACACAAATTATTTATAGATAATGGCATCAATTTTTCTTTCAAGATCATAAATTTATTTTCTAATTAAAACATATGTAAAGATTCAATCAATATCTCTGATAATGTTTGCATCAACTTCAATCATCACAATCTATTTGACCATGACCACAATTGCAACAAGAATCTTAAAAGACAAAAAACGCAATATGTTAGATGATGAGGGTGATGAATTTAGCCTCAGTCTCTTCTCTCAATATGCATTATATTTTCTTATGTCGTAAAATATGTTTTATTTTTTGCTACACTAAGAATATGTCGTATTTATAATTTAGGAAATTTTACATATATATATTACTTCTAAATAATATTATGAAATATACGGGTCGAAATTACTAATTAGAATAATACTATATTAAATATTGGGGGCCGTATTAAAAGCCAAACGAAGTTGATTTTTATGGGAATGTTTAAGTCAACCGTTATTTTCATCAAATAATATTCCACAAAATTAGCTCAAATTCAAATTTCAAAAACACCAAAAAAGACTTTCATCCCAATAAACAATATCTGATTTCTAACGACACAGAAATATATTTTGCATGAATTCATATAAATGTACAAAATACACATAATTATCTTAAAACAATGTACAAAACAAGTTGCGAAATGCAACATTCTCATGTAACACAAAAACGTGAAATTTTTTGGATATCTAAAAAACATTAAATGCAATTTTTTATTTACAAATGTAAAAAAAAAAAAAAAAAAAAAAAATAGTTAGTGAAAATCCATACACTTCACACATAAACATGTCATAAAAGTTTAATAGTTTACCATTTTAGTTCACATATTGTTTAGTAAACAATCTACATTAGCAAATTGAAACAATAACATATAACAGTAACATCAATGACCAGTAATACGTATATTTTGTTTGGTAGTAACTGATAGCCCAAGAATAACTAACCAAGAGGGGGGTGAATTGGTTTTCTCAAACTTTTTCGAAAAATATTCTGAAAAGTGATATTTAAGAAATTAAAATTAATCCACAAAAAAAAATATAAGTACAATATAAATAAATAAAAGAGAAGAGAGAGTGCAAACGATATTTTTATGGAGGTTCAATTCAACAAATAATCTACGTCCCCCGATACCAAACTCTCCAACACGAGCACGGCATTTCCACTATTTTGATTGACTTATGGTGCAATCCAAATACTATTGGATTTACTTGGCTAATCAGTGAACATAATGTTTTGAGCTGTTTAGTCGTTGGTGTAAACCAAGACAAGAGTACTCACACAATATCTTTCCTAACATTTTCGATTCTAATGGTTGTGTTCATTTTGGCCATGAACAACTCTTGGATTTCATAAGGGTTTTAGAGAATTTAAACCTCAAAATTCTTATAGAAGCGATCCCACTTCACACTTACATATGTGATCTCCTATTAAGAGTATTCTATCATACTCCACTTGGTTAATCCAAGCTATAGGGATCATTAAAAGTATTACTTATCTTAATATATTCTGCAAAAAGTACTTTTCTTATTATAAAAATGGGTAGGAGATAACTCCTGAGTAGTTTAAACCGAATCTTCATAACTTAGTTGTCTCATTGAACTAAGATCTTGGGATCTCCAGTCAACAAGGTTGGGTAACCATTTTATAGACTCATGTGTAGTAGCTTTTAATCCCATTCCTTTCGATAAACAATATATTTGAGCCTTTTTGTAAGTGGATCCGCGAGATTTTTCTTTAATTTGACGTAATCAATAGAAATAATGTCATTTGAGATCAATTGTTTAATAGTATTGTGTCTTCAACGTATATGTCTAGCCTTACCATTATACACACTATTTTAAACCCTTCCAATAGTCAACTGACTATCACAATGTACATTTATTGCAGAAACTGGCTTAGGCCAACATGGAATATCCTCTAAAAAATTACAAAGACATTCTGTTTTTTCTCCAGTTTTATCTAAAGCTATAAACTCTGATTACATTGTGGATCGAGCTATACAAGTTTACTTTGAGGATTTCCAAGAAACAGCAGCTCCGCCAATAGTAAAAACATAACCACTTGTGGACTTAGAATCATTTGTATCTGATATCCAACTGGCGTCACAATATCCTTCCAATACAGCTAAATATCTAGTATAATGTAATCCAAAATTTAAGGTGTGTCTTAGATATCCAAGAACCCTATTCAAAGCCTTCCAATGGTCATTGCTTGGATTAATAATAAATCTTCTGGAGTAGATCTTACCTCATTAAATATCTTAGGATCATTTTCTACCATGTAAGTTAGAAAATCTGGACCAAACGATGTAGATGTTTTGGTCCTTTTACTACTTATAGGTTCTTCATCACTTAGATGAGTACCACTAGCAGTATCATAAGTTCATTTATTTGAACCTACTTCTTTTTTGTCTTTGCATGGAAATACATCTTCAAAAAATACAGCATTCCTAGATTCAATATAAGTACATTCATGTACGTTTGGATTGTCTGACTTGTAAACAAGAAATCGATATGAACCACTGTTGTTAGCATATTCGATAAATATACAATCAATTGTTTGAAGTCCAATTTTAATTTATTTTGACTTTGGTACTTCAACCTTAGCCAAGCATTCCCACACTTTTAAGTGTTTATAAGTAGGTTTATGATCTTTCCATGATTCATATGGAGTTTTATCTTTTTCTTTTTTTGTGGTATCTTATTAAGAATAACATTTACTGAAAGGATAGCTTCCCCGCACAAGTTCTGAAGTAAGTCTGAACTTATTAATATAGCATTCATCATTTTTTTAAGAGTCCGATTTTTACGCTCAGCAATACCATTTGACTGAGGTGAATAATGTGCCGTTGTTGATGAATAATACCACATTCTTAACAGAATGCTTCAAACGGTGCTCCATATTCTCCTCCTCTATCACTATGAATAATCTTTATTTGTTTGCTAAGTTTATTTTCAACTTTATTCTTATAATATTTAAAAACTTATAAGGCTTCATATTTGCTTTTTAGCAAATAAACATAACAATATCTTGTACAATCTTCAATAAAAGTAATAATGTACTTTTTACCATCTCTAGTTTGTACGAATGTCAAGTCATAGATATTACTGTAAATTAATTCTGACGGTACAGTATTTCTTTCAACAGAATGAAATGGATTTTTGGCTAATTTACCCTCAATACAAATCCCGCATTTATGATTACGATCAAAATATAGAGAAAGCAATAAACTTAAGTTCATTAATTTACCCACGATTTAAAGTTTGCATGCGCTAATCGATTATGCCATAAACAAGAAGACTCAACGATATTAGCAGAAGAATATGTATTGTTATTTGGAAAATATTTGTTGAACAATAAGTTGGACCAAAAGTTAAACCACCATTGCTAAAATGTCAATTTTGTCCTTTGAAAAGATATAAAGGGAAATTTGAATTATGTCTTTTCAAATGACAAATTTGACATTTAGGCAATAATGGTCTAACTTTTAATTCAACTTGATATTCAAGTAGTATTTTTCTTGTTATTATTGTTTAATTTTGGTACAATAGTAAGGACATTCATCTTGAATAGTCCATCAGAAAGGTAACCATTTCCCACATACACATCATTTTTAGTGAGTACAAACTTGTCAGATACAAAGACTAATTTAAAACTATTCATACTAAGTAAGGACCCAGACACAAGAATCTTACGAATGTCGAGCACATGTAACACATTGTTGAGAACGAGTTCTTTGCCGGAAGTCATCTTCAAAGTTATTTTTCCTTGTCCCTCAACTTTTGAACTTGCAAAATTTTCCATAAACAATTGTTCTCCGTTGACGAGTCTTGTTAGCACAAATGTGTAGAGTAGCACCAGTGTCTACCCACTATTCTCTAGGATTCCCAATGTTGTTGCATTTAGAAACAACAACAGACAAGTTTAATTCTTGAATATCCTTAGATAGTGCATCACTTTCTATCACATTTGTTTGAGCCTTTTGTTTATTTGGCTTGCGACATTCACTTGCACGATGTCCCGCTTTCCCACAATTGTAGCAATCTCCTTTGAATTTCTTAACATTTTTTTTGTTGTCTTTCTTCGGTGCATCACCAGAATGCTTTCTTTTCTTGTTAGTCTTTGACCTAAACACCACAATATTGGCTTTTGCTTGCCCAAACTGTCATCCAGATTTCTTTTCAAGTCTTCTGTTGTCTTCTTCTATTCTTAGTCGAACGATTAATTCTTCCAAGTTCATCTCCTTGCGTTTGTGCTTGAGATAGTTCTTGAAATCTCTCCATAAATGAAAAAGTTTCTCGATGATTGCACCAACTTGGAATGATTCACTTAAACTCATATTTTCAGCATGTATGTCATGAAGAAGAACATGCAATTCTTGAACTTGGCTAATAACCTTCTTGGTGTCTATCATTTTGAAGTCTAAGAATTTTTCGACAATAAATTTCTTCGTGCCAGCATCCTCAGTTTTATATTTTTTCTCCAAAGACTCAAAAAGTTCTTTTGCATATTTCTTAATACTATAAACACCGTATAGTATATTGTCCAGATCATTCAAAATGTAATTCTTGCATAGAAAGTCCGAGTGCTTCCATGCGTCTAAGGCAATAAGAGACTCCCTATTATTTGGTCCTTCTTGAACTGCATGAGCATCTTCGGTAAGAAACCTCTCCAAATTTAAAGTGGTCAAATAGAATAACATTTTTTGTTACATATCTTTTAAAATCCACACTACTAAACTTTTTCGATTTTTCTCCATGGGGTACCGAAGTTAACTGAAGCGGAATAGCCACATGTTAAACTACAGTGATTGTACTATTAGTCGGAGAAATAACTTTATTCCCATTTAAATTTATTTATGTTATGAAAACAGAAGTTCAACAATTTAATTAGAAAAAATAAACATATAATTATTATAAACAAACACTAAATGCACTACTAAAATAAGTACTCAAAATATCAATTAAAATTGGATGTAATTGAAACTTTTAATTTCTGTTCAAAAGTTAAAATACATAAGCATGATTATCAATTTGAAGCATAGACTTGACTAAATAAGTAATCAGATCTTTTAAATTGATTTTATGTAACACGAAAATGAACCAATATTTAATGAATTTGATCAAATCTAACAAAATGGCAGAATAAGATTACTTAGCAAATGTAAGCAGAAATTATAACAAGTAATGGACACTTTTTATTTTCACACATTGTTTAATATGAGCTTAGTTAAATATATATACACACGTTTTTCAGTAAAGAACATTTTTTTTTTTTTTTAACCAAATGTCAATCAGTAGTGTACACTGTTTTTTTTTTTTTTTAGAACATGAATATACAAAATAAAATTCGTTTAAGAATATATATAACAGAAAATTCGTCTTAAATTGTTGGTTATTTATATCAAAATATATAAATATTCTATAAAGAAAAGACTTACATGAAATAAGAGATAATATGCAGAATTTAAAAAATACAGAATTAATTTTGGTAGACCGAAGCCAGATTTCGATTCTATGTCTTCAAGACGAATTTGCCCCATCTAGGTGCTTACGGTAAATAGCAATCGTCTCCCAAAATACAACGGCCCTCTTCTTGCGGTAGAAGCACTTCAAACAACAAGATTAACAAACTCAAAATTTGTTATGTACTCTCTATATAGAATATGAACGGATACAGAATGCTCTTAAATAATGCAAGGCAAAATCACGAAGATTGAAAGATGATTGAATTGATGAAAATCGCAGAAGTATTGGAGTCTATTTATAACATATCAAAAGTTGTGTCTGAAAAGACACGTTATCTGAAAGGACTCAATTGAACATACACATTACCTGAAACAACTCAATTGAACAGACACAAGACCTGAAATGACTTGTTTGAAGTGTATGTATTGTGTACGTGATACGTGTCAAATATGGATATTTATTATTGGATGATGAAATTAAAATAAAATAAATAAGATATTTTATATTTAGTTTGTCCAAAAAAATATATTGGGTCATACACGACCCACGACCCATGACCTTGGCCTACGGCGACACGCGTGTGAACTTTGAACCGAACTTGATAGTATCTAAGCCTTCTCTCCTCTAAAGACTATAAATTTATAACAATCGATTATTAGAACTCACCCAAAGATTTGATCAAAAAATCAATTTATAAATAACTTATTTTCAACACTTGAGACTAGACACTAACACCACACTGGTTGAAGCTAAGTGTCGTAAATTTTTTGCAAAATGTTGACTTTTTAAAATGAAGATAAATATTTTATAGTTTTCACTTGTTACCAATATTTCTATTACATATGTATATTTATCTATTCCGTATAACACAACTTGTCGATCGTAGTTTAGATTCTGAACCCACTATTACTGGGTATAGCTACTCTATAAATATATCAATCTGGGGATTCTTCTTATTCATAATGTAGTTGAATTCTTGTTTGAGGTCAAACAGAACAAAATTTTTTTGAGCAATTGAAAATGAAGGTGACATTTGACAAAGGTCAATCTCACCATGTCTTTAATGTCCCTTCGAATTTATTCTTTTTTGTAATTTGTCAAATATTCATTCCCGACATAATTAGGGACATCAAGGGGACAACTGCTTATAATGGATCAGGTTTAGCATCTTACAAGAATTCAATTTCTAACATTCGGTTGTGACATATATTCGATTTATCCGTCACGTGTTAAGTTCATATTCACTATACTATACCAAGTAGAACTCAACTAATTAAATAATGAGTGTATGACAAAAATATTGATAATTGTCGTAATGTATTAAAGTTGTCCTTAATAAATATTACACACGCCACGATTTCACTACTTTCATAGCAATTTGTATTCTTTCTTTCTAATTATATTTCTTCTTGTTGGTTATGGTAAAGTGTATGGTGGTGATTTTTTCTCAATACTAGAAGATATACGTGATTTCAATATGAACTGCTAAACATGAAATTGTTTTTACATGTACAACTACTATTTCAAAATGGGTAGAAACCCTTTTAAAAATATAGAGTTAGACGATCGATTTTCAATTTAGACGATCGATGTACAAATTGAAAGGAAAAATACAAAGTGATTTGAATCAAAACTTGAGTGCTTATATGCTTGGTTTCTCCAGACTGAATCACAATGAGAATAGCTAAATTTTGCATCATGCAATTGGGAAAAAAATAAAAAAAATAATAGAATAGAAAGAAATCCCACAAGAAGTTGCCTATATATATAGCATTTCTGCAATTAAATATGTCGCAAGATTGAAGCAAGCAATAGGAAGAGAAGTCTAGCATGAAGATAAAGAGTCCACTTTGGTAGCCAAGGATGACTTGCCTAAATCTCTACATGGGTTATCATGACCACCAAATTAAACGTCTTCCTATATTATCACGGCCATATGTAGTCGATTGAACTAGATAAAATTGAGCAATACAACTTTTTTTAATCATGTATAATTCAATTTAGTTCGACATACCAAACTTATCGAAAATACAATATTGTAATCTATCTATAGCTTTCACATGAAAGCTATTAACATATATTTACTTACCATATTCACCTTGTTGGTATAATTGTATTTATAGAAAAATATCATATATGTAATATTTATATATTTAGGCAGATTCCTTTTCCTACTAGTATATATACATTGTACTCTTGTAATATTCATTATTCAATCATTCATACAATTGAATCAATACAGAGAATTATATTTCTCCACACATATTCTCTTTTATATTTCTTCATCTATTTCATATTTCTACATGGTATCAGAGCGACGATTCTGAGCAACGATGTCTGATACAAAAATCATAGAAGCAACGATTGCCCAATCGGATCCCATGGCTCTACAGCAATCCGATCATCCCGGCTTAATCCTTGTTTCTAAACCACTTGATGGAAACAATTATGGACAATGGAGTAGGGCTATGAGAATTGCCCTCATCGCCAAGAATAAAATTGGCTTCATTGATGGAAAGATCAAAGTGCCAGAAGCAGAAGATGAGAAGTATTCTATTTGGGAACGAAGTAATCACATGGTATTATCATGGATACTTAACTCAGTACATCCAGATATTGCTGAAAGTATCATATACTCCGAATCTTCCACAGAAGTATGGAACGACCTACGAGATAGATTTTCTCAAGGTAACGACGCGCGGATATATCAGATTCGTCAAGAAATTGCTGAGCATCGACAAGGAAACCAATCGGTGTCAGCCTATTACACCAAATTAAAAGGACTATGGGATGAATTGGGTTCCTATCACAACCCAATTGGATGCACTTGTGGAAATCTTAAGGCAGTAGCTGCAAGGGATGAGAAGGAGAAGGCCATGCAATTCCTGATGGGGTTGAATGATTCTTATTCCACAGTTCGTGGAAACATACTTATGATGAGCCCCTTTCCAGACACCAGAAAGGTACACGCTATTTTAATGCAACATGAAAGACAAGTTGAAGTTGCAACAGATCGTGAAGGGCAACATTCAATCAATTGGGAGAAATCAAATCGGAAAAGTGATAATCGGCCCAACCGGTCAACCGGTTCATCATACCGGTCGACCGCCTCGATGGAAACTGGACAGAAAAAGTGCGCCCACTGTGGAATGACTGGCCATATTGTTGATACCTGCTATTTTATCCATGGCTTCCCTCCAGGGCACAGGTTTCATGGGAAGGACGTGAAGCCACAAAACAAACGCTTCACAAACACTGCCGCCGCTTCTACACCTGACCCAAAGGAAGGAAAAACCCTCACAACCAAAGAATACGAGCAGATCATGACACTTCTAAAAAGCAAGACGGGTAATGATAAGCCTCTTAGTAATGCATCAGGTATCAATTCCTCTACTACCTATTTGAGTAATTCATGGATCATTGATAGCGGGGCCCACTGACCATGTGACGAAAGATGGGATCGTTGAGAATAAATCCATGCCAAAGCACAAAACTGTTCAATTACCGGATGGGGGTCATGCAATTATTAAATCTATTGGTGTTGTGAACTTAGGGAATAATATGACTGTTGATGATGTGCTTTATGTTCCTAACTTCAAAGTTAATCTGTTATCTATCAGTAAACTTACTAGAAAGTTAGGTTGCTCTGTGACATTTTTCCCTGATTTTTGTGTCATGCAGGATTTGACTACGAAGAAGACGATTGGCTTGGGAAGGCAGAGTAACGGCCTATATTATCTTTCACAAAGACCGCAAATACATCATACTACCACTCGTTCTACCAATCTGTGGCATAAACGTCTTGGACACCCTTCAGCCTCACCTCTTCAATTCCTAGCACAAAATGTTTTAGATATTAGTTTTGATTCTCACGATATTTGTGATGTATGTCATTTGGCAAAACAATCTAGATTGCCTTTTAAAATTAGCCAAATTTCTAGTAATAAACCATTTGATTTAATTCATTGTGACATCTGGGGCCCTCATAAAATTTATTCTTATTCTGGTGCTATATATTTTCTTACAATCGTTGATGATTTCTCTCGCTATACTTGGGTACACCTTATGCGTCACAAATCTGAAACTCAAGGCATAATTAAGAATTTCTTTGCTTGGGTTAAAACACAACACAACCTGACCATAAAAGCCTTAAGATCTGATAATGGCCAAGAGTTTTTATCATTGCAAGCCTTTTTAGATCAACATGGTACCGATTTTCATAGGTCATGTCCCTATACCCCACAACAAAATGGAGTTGTAGAGAGAAAACACCGCCATCTCCTTAATGTAGCCCGTGCCATTAGATTTCAAGCTAACCTTCCATTAAAATTTTGGGGGGAACATATCAAAACGGCTTGTTATCTTATCAACCGAATACCTTCTCCTTTACTTTCCCACAAAACACCATACGAGAGATTGCATAAGAAATTACCATCTTATTCCCACTTGCGTGTCTATGGTTGCCTATGTTTTGCCACCAACCTCAAACCCAGCCATAAATTTGACACACGGGCCAGACGATGTGTGTTTCTTGGTTACTCCTTAGGGCAAAAAGGATACCTTTTATATGACCTCACCGATAGAAGACTAGTGGTGTCCCGGGATGTCGTGTTCCATGAAACCATATTTCCATATGCCTCCCAACCCATTGAAGACACTAACTCCATTCCATTACCACAATCTATGCCTCTGGATATTGAAATGCCACATTTACCTTATCCTGATGACCAACATATAGCCGAAACAGATTCCTTGCCTGCAGGTCCCGAGCACTGTTCAAACGGTCGACCTACCGGTCGACCGGTTCCATCGTCCGTTTTAACAGAGAGCTCAGACGGTCGACCGGTTGATCAGCCGGTTCCATCATCCGTTTCAACAGAGAGTTCACCCGGTCGACCGTCTGGTCAGCCGGTTCCCTCATCCGTTTCTACAGAGAGCTCAGACGGTCGACCGTCTCCACATTTCGATCGACCGGTTGAGCAATTTTCCCCACCTTCACCTGGCAGACAGCCAAACCAACCTCCTATCATTCCCAATGACCAAATTCGACGATCCACAAGATCAATTCACACCCCAATTCACCTAAAAGATTACTTTATCAATCATGCTCTGCCTACTCAAACCGGGTCTCTTCTGGTCAAATCCAGCACTCGACATCCTATATCAAGGTATGTGTCCTATAGCAATCTCTCTTCTGTTCATCGTGCCCTTACATACAATATTTCTCATATTGTTGAGCCAGCAAACTTTGAGGTAGCTTGTCAGGATCCCAAGTGGGTAGCTGCTATGAATGATGAAATCCGTGCCTTGGAAGAAAACAACACTTGGTCCCTTGTCCCACTTCCTCCGGGTTCTCATCCTATTGGTTGTAAGTGGGTGTTTAAAGTCAAATTTAATTCTGACGGTACTGTTGAACGTTACAAAGCACGGCTAGTGGCAAAGGGGTTTACACAACGAGAAGGGATTGATTATAATGAAACTTTCGCTCCAGTTGCAAAGTTAACAACAGTCAGATGCTTACTCGCTGTCGCCTCTATTCGCAACTGGACGCTTCATCAAATGGATGTACACAATACCTTTCTTCATGGTGCCCTTGATGAAGAAGTCTATATGACTCCTCCACCTGGATTTCGTCGACAGGGGGAGACACCAGTTGTATGTCGACTTCATAAATCTCTATATGGATTGAAACAGGCATCCCGTTCTTGGTTTCAAAAATTTGTATCTGCTATTATTCAGTTTGGGTTCAAACAGTCACATGCAGATTATTCACTCTTTATCAAAGTAAGTGGTGATTCATTTACAGCTGTTCTATTATATGTAGATGATATGATTGTCACAGGAAATGATAAAGAAGCAATTTCTTCCACGAAGACGTTTCTTGCATCACAATTCAAGTTGAAGGACCTTGGCACACTAAAATACTTTCTTGGAGTAGAAATTGCTCGCTCGAGATCAGGGATCTCAATAAATCAAAGGAAGTATACTCTTGACATTCTTCAAGAGGCCGGATTACTTGGAGCAAAACCTGCAGCATTTCCCATGGAGCAGTCATCAAAATTTAATTCGACAGATGGAAAATTGTTGAAAGATCCCACATATTATCGACGGTTGGTAGGGAAGCTCATTTATCTCACTATTACTAGACCGGAAATCTCATATTCGGTCAATACGCTCAGTCAGTTTATGCAGGCACCTAGGCAACCCCACCTTGATGCAGTTCACCGATTGCTCCGATACTTGAAAGGAGCACCAGGACGAGGATTATATTTCCCATCAAGTGGAAAATTGCAGCTATCAGGATTTTGTGATGCAGATTGGGCTGGAGATATTACTACACGACGATCAGTTACGGGATATTGTGTATTCTTGAGAAATGCACTTATATCATGGAGAAGCAAGAAGCAAACGACTGTGTCCAAATCTTCAGCAGAAGCAGAATATAGGGCAATGGCTTCCATTACTTGTGAGCTTACGTGGTTGAGACAGTTGCTGACAGACTTATGTGTGGATCACCCACAAGCAGCGACCTTATATTGTGACAATCAAGCAGCAATACATATTGCGGCTAATCCAGTATATCATGAGATGACAAAGCACATTGAAATTGATTGTCATATTGTTCGTGAACGAATCATTAAGGGAGAGATCAAGACTGCCTATATTTCAAGCAACAATCAGATTGCAGATTTATTTACTAAAGCACTGGGCAAGGAGGCATTTCACAGTTTCACTCGCAAGTTGGGCACTTTTGACATACATGCTCCAACTTGAGGGGGAGTATTAACATATATTTACTTACCATATTCACCTTGTTGGTATAATTGTATTTATAGAAAAATATCATATATATAATATTTATATATTTAGGCAGATTCCTTTTCCTACTAGTATATATACATTGTACTCTTGTAATATTCATTATTCAATCATTCATACAATTGAATCAATACAGAGAATTATATTTCTCCACACATATTCTCTTTTATATTTCTTCATCTATTTCATATTTCTACAAAAGCCAACGCAGTTTTCTAGGCATCATCCTTTGGCTAACCAGAGAGGCTCTTATTCTTCGTGCCAGACCATCTCTTTTTGGTGTTCAACAAACTTGGGAACATTTTGGCCTAAGCTTAAAGTAAGTAAAATTACTTTATGGGTTTTTGATAGGGTTGAGTATTTTAATCAGAATCGAACCTTTTGAATCGAAACTGGATTGGAATTGTACGTTCTGGTTCAGTTCTAAAAAAATAAAATTAGGAACTAGAACCGAGAACCGACTAGGTTCAGGACGGTTCTTGGTTCTTGAACTAGAATATTGGTACCCGATTGGAACCGAATTTGTCATTTTTTATAAATATTTTATTTTTTACAATTTATTCACTCTAACCCAATGATCTACAATCAAATACCACAGTACCAAAGACAAGAGTCTAATTGTCCAAGATCCAAACAAAGAGTACAAAACCCATCACTCTTGAACTCATACTCAATTGGCCAAATTCTAATTACTCAAATCTCAAATTCTCAATTGCTATTTGTCCAGATACTTAATACAAATATTGTCTCACTTTCGTTCATCTCTCTCTTTCTCTCTCTCTCTCTCTCTCACAATGCACTGTGAGCCGACAAAGACGAAACACTTCTGTAAACGAAATAAATTCTAAATTTTGAGAGGTAATTTTTCTTTTTCTATCCATAATCTATGAGTTTGCAATTTTGGTGTCTATTCATCTAATTAATGTTTATATATTTCATAAATTATTTTAATATCTAACATACTTTAATGTTAACAGGTTTGCAATTTTTAATTCTTTTCAAACATGTTCAACTAATGATTTAAAAGAAAATATTATGGGTAGAACCGAATCCGAATCAGAACTGACGGTTCCAGTTCGGGTTTGGTTCCAATAAATTCGTGGAACTAAATGGTTACATTTACGAAATACCCGAACTGTAACGAGTAGTTCCGAATATTGAAATACTTTGACTGATCCACCCGACGTCCAAGCCTAATTTATGTTTCCTAGAATGTTTGAAAATGTTAGATTATGTTTGACTTGCTTTTTCGTTTTCTATTTTCAGTTTGTGAATTTATTTTTATTTTTCTATTTTAAAGGTCTTTTTTAATATTGCTAAAAAAGCATTTGATTTTTCACTCTAAAAAACTATTTCTTGAAACAAAAAATTGGAAAACGCATTTAATTTGAAATTTTAAGAAATTGTTTTATAACATTTTATTCAATAAATTTGATTATTCAATAAAATAAAATAATTTTATATTAATATATTAAGTAATATATACATTTTAAAGTTGGTGAATCTTAAAATATTTTTTTTCCGCTATATAAATAAAATACAAACAATAATAAATTGACTTGGTGAAAAATATGAAATAAAAAAATAAAAATTAATAACTAGAGTGAGAATTTTTAAGTGTTTTCATTTAAATATTTTTTTTTAGAATTTTTATTTATATAACCAATAAAAGCTTGATTTTTTTTTTTTATTTTAGAATTTTTATTTTTTAAAATTTTTTTAGTTAAATGCTTATTTCCTGTTTTTTGTGTTTTCACTGAAAATATTGAAAACTTCAAAAATATGTTTTGAGTTTTATATTATAAGTTTAACTTTATTTTCAAAAATATCAAACCAAATAAATTTTTAGTGTTTTATAAAATTGAAAACTAAAAATAGATTCAAAACAGCAAAAGAATGAGGACCTTACTTATTTTCATATTCTCAAATAAAAAAGCTACACACTTTAAAAGTAATTCTTACTTTACTCTTATACTCTTATAATAAGTAACTCGTTTCTCAATTGGGTAATGAAAATTGTTTATTATTAAAGTTATTATTTTACTTATAGAAGAAATTAGAATAGAGCACTAAAGGAATTATATAAGAGTAATTATATTACCACAACATTATTTGTTAAGTACACTATATTCTAAGTGCAATGAAAGTCTCCAATTATTGGTTACTTTTGTATTTATGACTCTAACTTTTTTTAGCAAATTTTTATCATCAATCTATTAATTTGCATGCCTTATATTTGTCTTTGATGATGATTTTTGTCCAAAAAGTTAATTAGGATGGCGTAAATTATTATTTTTGCCTCTAATATTTTTACATAATTAAAATAAATAACAAATACGTAAGTTTGACAAAATATTTTCCCCCATTTTAATGCACATTAGCAGAATATTTAGACAAAATCTTCATCGGAGGCAAGATGTGAAAACTAAATGAAAGTTAATAATAAAAATATGATTAAAAAAAATTAGAGACATAAGTGTCTAAATATCAAATATTGGTGGACTTTTATTGCAATTAAAACGTGGTGTGAATAATAAAAGGTGTAGTGTGAATATAATTACCCATTATATAATGCTCACCTATCATACCCACTTATCTTGTCCATGTCAAGGTGTCATCATATAATTGGTATTTTATGGTCTGAGGAATTATATAATGCCCATCTATCATGCCCACTTATCTTGTCTATGCCAAGGTGTCATCATATAATTGACAGTTTATGAATTATATGATGACACCTTGGCATGGACAAGATAAGTGGGCATGATAGGTGAGCATTAGATTATTCCCATAGAGCACCAACTCACAATTCCGAAATTCTACGCACGTCACACTTTTTCTCAAAATGAGACTACCACTAGGATAGGTCCGGGGCAGATTTCTCTGCCCCTTGGCAGGTCTGGAGTGGTGTGGACCCACTTTCTTAATAATAAATTTTTTTTCTTCAAAAAACAAAAAATCAAACTCAATTTGCTGAAAATGAGATTCGAACTCGAATGTAAAGTGTAAAATTACAAAGCTAAACTATTACACCACAACACTAATCTTGCACATTTATATTTTATATGCTATTTGGTTTAATTTACAATGAAAAAATGAAAAAATAATAATAATTGGGCCAGTGGCGGGCCTTTGGATGCTCCGTCCCACAAATTGGCAAGGCACCCCTAATGTCTCGTAGGCAGGATAGGGTTGATTCGCCCTGAACTTGTCCATTGCCATCCTACTAAGTTAGACCAAAGAAGTGGATAACCTCCTATTTTGACATTCGACTATCAAGAAGTGTTTTTATATCGATCATTTGAGTTGTTTTAAAAAAACTCGTCTACGCAGTGCTTGGTATGAAGTGTAGCCTCTACGTCTAATCACGTCTTACGTCTCGTATTTGTTTCGCCCTCGTCTAACCCAGAAAACTTGAAACTCAATATCCACATCTAGCTACGCTTTACGATTTTTGCAACACTGCTCATTTCAATTTAAAGAATGCTTTTAGGGGAAAAATTGATAATTTCACCATATACTATAAAATATAAAATAATTTTAAAAATACTATTTACCTTTTTTTATTCTAAAAATAATTTTTTTTTATTGTATCACTTGTTACATTTGTTTTGTTATGTTTGTTAATAACTAATGTAATACATTTATTATAACTAAAATAACAAATGTTACAAAAATTTAAAAAAAAAATAGTATTTTTAAAATAAAAAAATATGACAGTGTTTTAAGAAATATTTTATTTATGGACAAAGTTGACAAGAATCCTACTGTTGTAAAAAAGTTAAAAATACCTTTTTTTTTTTTTTTTTCAAAAAATACCTCATATTTATGGTTTGATTTAACAAATACCTCATTTCATTAAAAACAATATTTTATAATGTAGCATGATGGTGTGGTATTTATTTATTGCATGATAGTTTATGTACTTTATATAATATTCACTTTAGTCTTTATATTTTCAATTATATTTCAATTAAGTCATCCAAAATTTACATCTTAGGTCATTAATCTTTTACATCTTTACACTTTAGTCCCTAAATTTTTAAATATCTTTCAGTTATGTCCTCCAAAAATTACATCTTAGGTCCTTCAACTTTTTACATATTTACACTTTGGTCTCCAAGTTTTCAATTATCTTTTAGTTAAGTCCTTTAAACGTACAAAATAATATAGTTAAATAATAATTGTACTAAAATAATATAATTGAATAATAATTTTGTTCGTTTAGGTGAAAATTCGAGTGTAAAGTCAAGGATTTAACTGTAAATAATAATTTTGACCACTAAAATTGAACTTATTTTGACCACTAAAATCAAGGATTTAAGGGACCAAAGTTTGAAGATGTATAAAGTTGAAGGACCTAAGATGCAATTTTTGGAGGACTTAATTGAAAGATAATTAAAAATTTGAGGACCAAAGTGTATAGATAAAAAAGTTGAAGGACCTAAATGAAAGATAATTGAAAATTTGGGGATCAAAGTGTAAAGATGTAAAAATTTAAAAGACCTAAGATTCAATTTTTGAAAGACTTAACTAAAAGATAATTGAAAATTTAGAGACCAAAATTTGAAGATATAAAAATTTGAAGGATCTTAGATGCAATTTTGAGGTATTTATTATAAAATTTATTTTGAAATATTTTCAACTATGTCCTTATATTATAGAAGTATTCATTGATGTGCAAATTTATTATAATTAGTGGGTAAAGTCCACATGTCAATAATTTTGCCACGTGTCATCCAAATGTGCGCCACATGGACATTTACAAGTGACACATCATCAAGTTAATTGGAGAATTTCAGCGAGTGACCTTTGGTGCAAGTTTTAGTAAACTTCAATTACCACCGCTGAAACTTTATTACTTCAGTTACGGATTTGTAATTTCAATGAAACTTCAGTGACCATCAGTGAAATTAATCCTACTATGTGTTACTTGCTCATTTGTAATAAAATCAATACTTTATAATTATTTAAAAAATACGTTATTTTCCTTTAAAATTAATATTTCCATTTTTTATTTTATAACAATATTTTTATACGAGTAACATATATGTTACTATATGTTATTTCTTCATTTTTATTAAAATCAATATTTTACAATTTATCTTTTTTTATAGTTTTTTAAAAATATATTATTTTCATTTAAAATCAAATTTTCAATTTTTTCATTTGGAAACATATTTCAACATATGTGTTACCATATTTGTTACTCTATGTTACTTCTCATTTTTATTAAAATCAATATTTTATCATTTATCTCCTTTTATAGTTTATAAAAATACATTATTGGAATTTAAAATCCATTTTTCATTTGAAAACAAAATTTTATAGAAGTAACATATGTGTTACCATTACTAATCGTCTTTCACCATCTCCAATCGAAGCTATATCTGCAATCACTATATACAACCATAATCACCTTAACCACAAATGGGGTAATGTTACCTTAATTTAAATTATGGTAATACAAAGTAATATATGTGTTACTATCACAACATCTTTCCCTACTATTACACGAGTACCATATATGTTATTTCATCATCTTCATACTGATAACATATATGTTACTATTGTCAATTGCCTTCTACCTCTACTACCACTTGTTTTATACTACCACCACCACCATTACCCTACTCTACCACCACAACTAATTTAAATTAAAGTAACACATGTATTACTATAATTTAAATTAGATTAACACGTGTTACCACTACCAACTATCATATTTATATACTATTTCAAATATAATAATAATAATAATTATTATAATTATATTTTAAAATTTATTTTTTTTGATAATTGTTTAAAAAAACATTATTCATAAAATCAATATTTTTATTTTTTCATTTAAAAAACAATATTTTTACACAACTAACATATGTGTTACTTCATTATTTTCATTAAAATTAATAATTTTTACACTAGTAACATATATGTTACTATTACCAATCGTATTCTATAACTACTAGCACTCGTCTTATACCACCACCACCACAATCAAGTTCAAATTCGCCACTACCATTCACAACTATAATCACATCCACTACAAATGTGGTATGTTACCATATTTTAAATTAGGATAACACAATTGTTATTACCACCAACATACACGAGTAATGTATATGTTACTTCATCATTTTTATTAAAATCAATAATTTTTATACTGGTAATATATGTGTTACTATATGTTATTTCTTCGTTTTCATTAAAATCAATAATTTATTATTTATCTTCCTTTGACATTGGATCTGAAAAAAGGGCCATTGATACTTACCATCAACCAGATTTCCAGAGAGTGTCTAGTTTCCATTATCTGCCAACAAATTACTGGGAGCCACAGGAGGGCTCTGTCTGAAACAATTGAGGGAAAACTTGCAATAACCAATGGAGAAATTGCATTTTCAAGTGTTACCCACCTGTCACTATCAAAATGCTTGATTAAGTGGTCAAATACAAGATATCCTTCCTCAACCAACGTTTTTTGATCAGATAATTTGGAAGGCCCGCCATTCCACATTAAAATGATCTAGGTACTTTCCTGTGGCAGTATCTGCTATCACTGAGACATGTGGAGGCGTGTAGCAAATATCCATATCTTCTTCCATGGATGTCAGCTCCTCAGTGGAGGAGATTCTTTGCCCTTTAAAATAAGACTTTTAGATATGTGGAAGAGGAAACGTCGAATCTACGACGGCAGTCAATAGAAAAGGTGACAGTAAATAAAATGGTGATGATTGGTGGCGAAAGTATTGGCGATGGTAGTTGTGGAAGTTGCTAGAGATGGTGGAAAGTGGATGTGGTTAGGGTGTTTTGAGTATTTTGATTAGTGAAGTAATTAAATTAGAATTAAGGTTTGACAAATATTTATATAATATAAAAGATGTATTTTTCATTAAGTTTTTTTTTTTTTTTTGTTTAGGGTATATATTAATAAAATTTAAAATAGAGTATATTTTGATTTTTTTTAAAAAAAGTAGGTGTATGAGTTAATTTGCTCTTATTTATTGTGGTTATCTAAACTATACTAAAAGAGCCAATCTAACAAACACTATTCATAAGAAATGGGCCTTATTTACTTCTTAACTAAAGAAAAAATGGCATTAGTTATTTAGTAACTAAATCCAAGAGTTACCCATACTTTTCCTTTTGTGTTTGGTTTTCTTTTATATCTAAACTATAATATAAGAGCAAGTAAGGGTTCACTGTTCACAAGCCACGGTCCTTAAGGACGAATACGTCGTCGTTTTAGGCTCCCCTTTTTTTTTTCCTTTCTTTTAGCTTGTCTCTCCACCCGCTCACTCTTCGCACCTTCCCGAGATGAAATCTCCTTTCGACTGTACTTCTCCGTATCAGTAGAGCACACCGTCCACACCTTCAGCTCTAGTTTTCCTCTTCTTTCCGATCAGGGTGTTCTCGAATTCAAATGTTCAACTCCCGTTTTCCTCTTTCTTCCAATCAGTGTATTTCTTGGATTTTCGACCAACGTGTTCCCCGACTTCAAACCAGCATGTTCTCCAACTTCAGATCTTCAACTCCCATTTTCTTCTTTCTTCTGTGTTTTCCAGATTTCATTATTTGTGGTTTAGACGCAAAGTTTTCCATTTGGAAAACTGATACAGTCGTGGTTTGTCTTTGTCATGTGCAGATTCTGGACAACGATTATCACAGTTATGTTTCTTTTCGGGCATCTCAGAAGAATCAGTACCAGAATAACAAAGGTAAGCACTAATTCAAAATATAATTTGGATTCTTTTAATGGTGCAGATTATTGGCTTAATTACATTTTAAAAATTGTAAATGCAGATGGTGAAAGAGGGTTTTTAAATGGCGGGAAGTTAACACAATATCATATGAAAAAGGAGTTTCATTCGATTGGTTCTTGTTGTAGGCATTATTTGGATATTACTGATTCTGTCTATGCTTATTTTATATTTGGATTTGCCAATCTTCTGTTGCTTTCTTTTCAGGTACTTCTTTTTCTTTTTTGCTCATACTGCAGTGGGCCCTTTTATGGTTCTAATTTTCCTTTGAATATTGAAATTAATTTTTTTATAGTTTATGTTTTTGCCTTGATTGGCAAATGTTGAAACGGCGTGACCTAGAGAAAATAGTAGAAAATTGAGATATTTGTATAAGATGTGCATGTTTGCCTTTGCTGTTATGAATTTACTTGAAACTTAAAAATTCCTCTTTGTTTGCTGTTTTAAACCTTGGTATGATAAATTCCTTGATCGATAAAATCGACATTTTGCTTATGGTCCAACAAAGTAAAGAAAAATGCATGAACAACGTGTAATTATTGTTGCTATCAATTGGTTAAATTTGAAGTTAGTACAACCAATAGTGACTATACCCAGAAAATGTATTCCTTGTATGTTGCAAGATTAATTTCCTTCCCCACTCTCTCCCCACCCTTGGAATTTATCGTTCACGACCCATCCCTCCTTAAAAATGTAGGACTTAGTTTATGTAGAATTTTGATATATGAAGTTGTAGGAGGCTTGCATTGGTTGAAAAGAACTAATATATGCTGTTAGTGGTATCATTTCATCCAACTAGCCAAATATTTTTATTTCTTACTAACGGGTAATAACTACTTTACTTCATTTTCTTTATTTGCTATATTTGTAGCTCTTTGTAACAAAGATGGCAAGGTTTTTGTCATGCTAAACGCAATGAGACTTGTGAAACTTCCACACCGTAAGACTAGAGATTTTTCTCTTTGACCATTATCATTGTTATAATTATCATTTTATCTTGATGAAGTGACCATACATTAAATTGTTTCCTTCTTGTTCACCATTAGGTTGTTCCGTCCCTGTTGCTGATGACCCTAAAAAAATAGTTATCCCTACGAGAAAACCTCTGAAAATATAGTCCGAAATCAATCCTACATTATGCAGGACAATATCACAAGTAATGGATCTCAGTCACCATCTCTATTTGGGTCATCACACCTGGCAGCAAAGAGAGGATAGCTTTAAAGTAAAACTAACCATGAAGGTGATAAACTGCTCGTTACTTATATTATATGGTCTTTTGTTTTGATTATAGAATGAAACCTAAGGTTCAGGGTCATTTTTGTAGTTTGTTTGTGGTAGAATTATTAGAGAAGTCTTATGAAGAGCTTAAAAATTTACTATGATTCACATGCATGAATTATTGAAATTGTTAACTATAATGCATTTTGTTTTGTTGAGGTTTTGACATAAAACACAGTGCATATATGTTGTACCGTATTGTTGAATCTTCTAATGGCTTGACATTGATGACTGTTGATCTTCACTTGACAATTGGAATAAGGCTTTATAGTTAACTTGATCTAGAACAGTGATGTCATAGATCTGGAAGCCCAAATTATGGTCATTGGAGAGAATCGCAATACTTTCATCATGTAGATTATTTGGATTAGTCAAAAAGTAACTGACATGATGGTTTTGTTGTATGTATGTAGTCCGCGGCATTGATTAATGATGGGTGAGATTAGGATCATAACAAATGCCACCATTTGGATTTTTCGCCAACCACGCAATATGATTAACTGTCTTTGTTAATCGTTTTGTAATATTGATGACTGTTGATCTTCACTTGACAATTGGAATAAGGCTTTATAGTTAACTTGATTTAGAACAGTGTCGTCATAGATCTGGAAGCCCAAATTATGGTTATTGGAGAGAATCGCAATGCTTTCATCATGTAGATTATTTGGATTAGTCAAAAAGTAACTGACATGATACTTTTGTTGTATGCATGTAGTTCGCGACATTGATTAATGATGGGTGAGATTAGGATCATAACAAATGCCACCATTTGGGTTTTTCGCCAACCATGCAATATGTTTCACTGTCTATGTTAATCATTTTGTAATATTGAATTCACTGCAGTACATCAAAATTTATTCATGATATAGTGATAATTTTTGTATACTTAGAAATCAATTTTTTTCTCTTCACTTGATTGTTCTGTTTTAATTTGGATGGTGTATTTTGTTAATTATCATAAAGATCCATCAGTTTATACCTAAGGCATATTTTCACAATCATCGTCTAGAGACTGGTATTTCCCAAGTGGACTGAGATTATTGTTTGGATGCCCACACCTTGAAGCTTGTGTATCTCCTCTAATACTGCTCGATATTGAAAGTAGTATGATCTATCATCCTTTTTGTTTTGGCAAGATCAAGAAATATTCATGTCAAAATTCAAATTAAGGGTGAGAGATTCTGACCGATCATGTATGCAATCTTTTTAAGGATCTATTGCCTTTCTTAGTTTTGATCATCAGTGTTGTTTCCTTGCACTACAAATACATCTTGCTGAGGCCATTTTACCTGTGAACCTTTCATCTGAGATAGCTTGTGGCTGAATCATTTCATAGTTTCCCATTGATATAGGTTGATTCAAGTGGTTTTCCAACTTCTACCACACATTATGCTTATAGAATTGCGCGCAATTCATAGGACTTGTATCATTCCCAAATTGTAAAAGAATGTGCCGTACTAAATAAGGAGGGGAAGGGAAAAATGGTTAAGATACATGTTCATCACATTGTTAAGATTTGAAACCAGAGAGATTTTATTCGAGTGTAATTGTGAAAGAGATGGAAGCTTGTGGTAAGATCACATATAATAAGGTAGTAGCAAGCACATTTTGAGTCTATAATTTAAAATGGGAAAATAAGAAGGTGTCCTTGGAGATTTATTAAGGTGAGGAGCTATTCAGACAAATTGATAATGTCCCTATGATCTAATTATTCCATTTATGTGATCAATCATATGATAAACTATAAATCATTTCTTAGACCATGTACTAACGGAGGCAAAATGCTTGTTCATGAGCTTTTTTCTTTTGATTATCTCCGCAAGTGGTAGTGATAAATATCAAGGATAATGTTTAGATATTACATGAATTCATATTCGAAAGTTTATGATATGTGATTTCAAAATAATTTTGCTATCTTTTGGTAATTTCATTATGGAGCAAGCTACTTATGATGTATCGAAGTACTTGCTGAGATAATTTAGTGAATCTTGAATTTTGAACTTAGAGACTTGGACTCGTTTGATTACCCAATTGTAATCTGGACTAACTTTAGGAAATATTTTTTGTTATTTGGACTCTTTGGAATCTGGATCTAATATTCATAGATTGGGTTTGCACTTTGCCACCATGCTGGGTGTTCTTAGACCTAACCATATTCTGCTCCGCTCCCGCCTTGTCAATCTAATTAAAGAAAGAGAAGAGATAAAATAAAAGATGATACAAAAAATAGAAAATAAACTTGTGTATTAGAAACAACTTCTCTCTGTTCAGATGCTAGAAACTAATTAATCATTGAGATGCATATATAGGTGCATTTGTTCTTTGAGTTTGTGATAGCTAAGTGGAGAACTCTAACAAAGTTTGATAGTAATAATTTGGTTTTTTTCCCAATATGTTATATTTTTCTCTTCATGCTTTTTTTATTATCTTTTTTTTTTTAAATTATATCTATTTATATTGTCGATAAGAAGAATTTCTAAAGTTTAAGAATGCCGTTTAATATGTATATTTATGATTTATTTATTTTTAATTTGAAGAGAAATTGGATATGCACATTACTTGTGGTCGTATGTGTTGCTATCTCTCACCAAGGATGTTGGGAAAACGATGAAACGGATCAACATGCAATAACTAGGAAAGGTGTTGAAAAGGGGGGGGGGAATGGTTAAAAGTCTTTATGGGCGTCCGTTTTTACTTTTGTTTGGAAAAATTCTACTTTGTAAGTAATTTGCTATATCCAGTTTATATACTTTGGTTTGATGATGAATTATGAATCAATTATGAGATTTGAGTAATTATGTGTTGCTTTATTAGTTGAAAATTGGGGATACATGATAGTCTTTTTAATTAAAAAAGATACTATAATTTCATGCTAATGATTGTCTTTCAAGTTCAAATAGAGGTGTTCTTTTGCTACTACAACTTGATATTCTATATTGAAGTAGAGATGCGAAATGTACTATTTATTAACTATCACTATAAAATATTGGTTGTTAAATGTAAACCTATCATAGAGCAAGGATGGAAGCATATTTTCTTTGTAATTAAAGGCACATGTGGTCTATCGATTTGCTCTATAAAATGATGTATCTTTTATTAGGGGTATTTAAATCATATACAGTTATGAACTCTTTGCTTTTGGCTCTTCTAAATACGGAGTTGTGAAGTATCTTCAGATTGATTATTGCTGGTCACTATTCATTTGCAGTGTTTTTGTTCTTTGATGATGACTATTCCTTTGTTTTCTTATCCATAGGTTTGTTTTAGATGTCTGTAAGCGCTTGGAAAAGTGATTCCTTTTCAACTTGGTTATGTAGGTGTTGTGAATTATAGTCAAAAGTAACATTTTAACTTTAAAGGAATGAGAAAATGCATAATCTTATATTTTGTTAATATTTGAGGCGGGGGTTGAAGTTGTTCTTACATGAATCGTATCTTGTTATTTTCAAATTTGTAATGTTTCCTTAGACTAACAAAAACTAATATTCTTCTTTCTTTAATTATACGTAACTATTGTGCTACACTTCAACTAAATATATTAACTATAGACATGTTATTTTTATAGTATTCATTGTCATTATATTCCTATATTTAAATTTAATAAAAATATGTTAAAAATAGTTAATCTAAATACAATCGATAAATATATGTCACTCTATCACATACAACGCAGAGGCTTTCACTAGTTTATGAGAAAAGCCCAAAAAAAATAGTCTTTTTAACAAAGTCCAACGAGACTGGGCCATCATGTGAATGCCCATTTTCAGGCCCACCAATATATCTATATAAAAACCCTCGCTCTCCCTCTCTCATAGTCGCAATCCAGCATAAATCTCTGCAGTATCTGTGTAACAGAAGTCGTCAATTTCAATTCAATGGCGAACGCGTTTCGATCGGGAATTCTCGCCGTTTTAGCTCTGATTTTCATTTCTTCACCATTCGTAAATGCATCAGATTCTCCATTTATAGTGGCACACAAACGAGTCGCTCTCAAAAAGCTCAAGTCCGGCGTCGAACGGATCTCAGTCTCGATCGACGTTTACAACCGTGGATCCGCGTTCGTTCATTTCTCGTCTCATTTTAATTTTATATCCATACTGTCAATTGTCTCGTCTAAAAACTTAAGATGCTAGATTAAATTTTCAAACATTCGTCACTTTGCAGTGAAGTTTTTGTTTGTTTTAGGATCATATTAGGAAAGAAATGACGCTAATCTTTTTATTTGTCTTTTTTGTATGTGTGTAAAATTACATGCAAACGCTGTATCACGTGCTTTGACGCCTGCACATTACAATTTTTTCAATTTTCTTTTCCAATTTATGAGTTAAATGTGAATTTTTTCAATAAAATTATATACAAAAATGAGAAGATTAAATAGGAATGGCGTCCATAAATGTTAGGGGCCTGCTTGGTTTCATTTTAGAACCTTCACTTTTTCTTATTCGATTTATTGGCTCACATGTGTGTTAGACTACGGGTTAGGCTGTTGCTTTTTTAAATTAAGAAAACAGAATCAACATTTCTTGAAAACTTCTTTCGGAAACATATATTCACCACATAAAAGGCTGCAAATACAAATAGGTGGTAAAGCAGCCAAAAAGATAAATAAACAGCGAGGTTTGTTTGCAATGATCTGGGTACATTTTATGCAGTTCGAGAATAAAATATATGCTAGCCGAAATTCGTTACAGAAAGACCACAATTGGGCTTTCATTGGTAAACGAAAAAGAATTGGTAATTTTTGGCCATACTAGAAAATATAAAGCTAGTCTAAAATAAAGCAGAATGATGAAATTGGATTCAAGTTGCTTAGACACCATACTAGAAAATACAAGCTAGTCTAAAATCAAGCAGAATGATGAAATTGGATTCAAGTTGCCTAGTGTCTAATTTTGTTGATATCTAATTAATTCTCTAAGGTTTATACTTTACATTGGTATATTGCTGAAGTATGTTTTCAAGTTTGATCTATGGGTTGAATCATGGGATACAATACCGTCGCATCATGTCAAAGGAATGCCTTCAGTTTTTCATACATAGCTCATCGGTCAGGATTTTTTCAGCCTGTTCATTGTGAATGACTTGCACTTCTTAATCTATCTGATTCTGCATAATAATGTTCGGTTAACATTTGCAGGACTGCATACGATGTAACTCTTGCTGATGATAGTTGGGCTCAAGATGTCTTTGATTCTGTGATTGGCAACACATCTATGTCATGGGAAAGACTTGACAGGTAAGATTCAAAGTTCTTTACTTTGATCTTTTTGAAGCCCCAGCTTATACTTTGTCTCTTTGTCATTTACATGTTGGTTCATTGCATTTTTCTCAGTGGTTCCCTTGTTTCCCATTCATTTGAGTTCGAGTCTAAAGTGAAAACCGTTTACTATGGTGCACCTGCTCTGATCACTTATCGGGTTCCCACAAAATCTAGGCTACAGGTTTGTTCTTTCCAAAATCTCAGTCACTAGAAACAGTAGAATGTTCTTAATATATCTGTAATTGCTATTTTCAGGAAGCATATTCAACCCCTATCTTGCCTCTGAAAATTCTCTCAGACGCAGACACTGGGAAAAAGATTGAGAAGGTCACAGTCTTCTTCTAATCTCACAACATTGAGCATGTCACAACTCTCTTCTGTTTCTTTTGATTTCTTCAGTACTCTACTGACATAATACTCTTATTTTGTTTTCTCCTTTCACTTTGGTTGATGGAAATATCTCATGACTGCTAAATGCTCAGCTAAAGGTAACAACTTCCTTTCTTGGCTTCTTTCATCTATCTCGGATAAATGATTTACTGGCTGTGCACTTTGATGTTATTCAGTCCTTGGATTGGTGGATAGAATATGTTATTTTGTCATTGGAGGGAGGGTGGGGGTTGGAGCATATAAGGGATGGCAAAAAAACCTACGAACTGTCCCGCCAAGCACCGCACCGTCAGATAATAGGGGCGGGTTTGGGACAGAATTTTCTGCCCCGCCGCGGTTCCGGGGCGGCCCCGACCCGCCCCTCCAATTTTTATTTTTATTTTTTGAAAAATCATAAATTAGAATAGAAATTACAATTTTTACTACACTAGACTAAAGAAGATTTGAACCCGGGTTGAAACTTGTAAACTACCAATCTTAACCACTACTCCATAACCTAAATCTCATAATTTTTTTGTTTTATTTGGTACAAATGTATAAAAAAAAAATTATTTCTTTTTTTTTTAATTATTTTTTCAGTTTAAAAAAAAAAGATATTTAACTGGGGCGGTTGGCGGGTCGAATGGCCGCCCCCCCGCCCCGCCCCGGACCCACCCCATTGCCATCTCTATCTTATGATGACCATAATGATGTGGAATTCACTTAAAATTATTTCAAGATGGATTTTCTCACGTACTATTTTGCCGACCATCCTCTTACTATGTATCTTTTCACTCTGCAGAAGCTGCTGGTGAATTATGGTTCTCATGTTTCAGTACTTCTCATCGTCGTTCTGTTCATGCACATCGTCTCTAACCCGTCGAAGCAAAGTGGAAACAAAAAAAGACATTGAAAATGCAAATGTTACTAAGCCTGCTAGGCTTTGGTTTCGTTTAATTTTGTTATTTGCCTTAAGCTTTTAGACTTGGCCTTTAGGATACACATTTTGAAAGAATGTAAGACCAGATGTGATTGAATTTGTTATAGCTTCCGAAAATGATCACAAAGGTGTTTTGATAATTTTGTTTAAGTGAAATATGAATTGATAAGAAATTTTTAGAACTAGTAATTCATTGTTTTAAGCCTTTACATTGTTGGGTGCAAAAAGTTGTACAAGTTCTTGTAGTAAGAGAGCAAGAAGGAATTGGACAAACTACCTAAATTCATAAGTGTATTTTGAAATATGTCTATTTTTTATGACATTTGATGAATTGACAAAATTTAAAAATTTTGGACCAAATTACCCCGAAATTACTAACTCAATATCTATTATATCAACTAGTATATTACCGATGCAAGGGATAAACAACATGAATAATATCATAATGTTGAAAAGTAAAGAGATTTTGAAATTAATCAAGTGAAAATCGTTATAAAGAAGTAGAAAGTCAAAATTTTAGATACAATGAAAAGGAAATAGTACATGTACAACAAAAATATTATAGATTTTGAAAAACTTCTCTATATACTACATTTGTTGTTGAATCTGATGGTCATTCGTCTTTATTACAAATTAGTATCTTCAATCTATTGTGCGATGTGACTCTTGACACAGCAACATATAATTGCCGATGGCTGAATACCGGTCTTTTCAAATACAAACTTACGTACGATAGAAATTGTCCTTGATTCTTTAGGGTGTGTTTGATTGGATTCCATGGAAAAGAAAAGATTTTTCATGTAAGTAGGAAAAAAACCCACCTATTTTGGCAAGAAAATATTTTCCAACTTTTCCTTCTTAACCATGCTTTAACTGATTGTACCTTGGAAATCATTTTCATTTTCCATGTGCAATCAAACAGCCAAAGATGGAAAATATTTTCTACTGATGTAACAAGATTTTCCATGGATTAGACATTTTCCATGGAAAATCTTCCAATCAAACACACCCTTACTGATTGTCATTGCATACAAAACAATTAGATGACTCTATTTCCTTGTAAATTTGAAAGATAATCTAAGGACAGAAGGTGTCAACGTCATTATAGGTATAAGGACTGTATATGTTTCATTGTGCCCAGCAAGAATTTTCGATTCAAGGACATGTTTGCCAAGTCTTATAATGACCAATCTAGTTTCATTCAAAGTTCTAAAATGCGTAATGCGCGGCGAGGCGGCGAGGTCGCGTATTGAGCCTATGCGCGTTTAAGCGTGGCAATGCGCGGCCGATGGGCAAAAATGAGCGATGCGAGGCGAGGCGAGGCGGCAAGGCCAAGCATCAAGCCTGCCTGGCCTTGCCGTGCCTAGGCGAATGCATATGCGAGCATTTTACAATACTGGTTTCATTACATAAACCAACTAAATGATCTATGTTTCTCAATAATATCACTGGCGTGCCAATCTTCAACTTCGGTTCATGGTTAGGCACACCAGAACATCTGACCCCATTCAAAAACTCAGGTTTGTGAATATCTTGTAACAAATCAACATTTGTATCTGATTTGCATGTAGAATCTGAACTCAAATAAGTATTTGCTTCAGTCGAAGTAAGTGATATCATATATTCATTCACCGATTCTACAACATCAAGAGTTGGCGCTAGAATAACTCTTCCTTGCAAATACGACGTGTGATGAATGTCGTTTGAAAAGGTCAGATAAGTACTACTTACAATATCATCAACTGGATCATCAAATTCAGTAATTAAAAGATCATTCGATATCTCAACGGTTTCATGACCATCATTAGGACCACCAATTGTACCATATCCAATGTTAGAAATCTAATCAAAAAATAATTTCAACTGAGCACACTCATTTTCTGAATCAAGATTTTGGAGCCTCGTGTTGGTAGTCAATCTTAAAACTTTACAATATCTCCACAAGTATGATGAATTAATAGTTGCAAGCACATTGTCTCATCGAAAAATTCATAAACTTGTGTGTAGCTTTGAATAAAGATTCTATTTTTGTGTGCCGTCGTCTTGAACATCATGCTGTTGGACGCAAAAACGAAGTTGCGTATGGCATAAAGTTTACCCTCCTTCATCAACGGTTCAAAAGTTTCAATTAAAGCTTGTCTAATAGTAACATGTATTTTATCACCTGGAAGGAAGCATTAACTTTTATTAAACATAATCATGATTGTGAGTTTACAATTATTTAAAGTTTTGATTGTCCAAAGTCTATAAAAACAATTTATTTAAAAAAAAAACAATAACTCAAAATAGTAATTAAAAACCAATTTAAAGACAATAACTCGAGAATCATGTTTTCACTTATTCTAAGACTATGAAAATTAATATATAAAAAAATAATCATGTCTAAACTCCGAGCTGTAGTGTGAAAATAATCATGTTTAAACACTTAATAAATAATCATGTTTCACTTATACAAAAAAATGAAACAAACCAAACAACATTAATCTTTTTATAAGGAATAAGTCAAAAACAGAATGCAAAGTCTTAAAATATTCGAAAGCAAACTTTTTAAGTATTTGAATAATGAATAATTGCACCATGAAATTAAAAAGGAGCAATGTACATCTATACTACAATCATTATATTGAAAAATTATTAGTTAAACAATTTTTTTTAAGTATCTAACATTCATATCTTGAAATACATATTTAAGTGTAGATCTTTCATCCAGATTGTCACGTGAAGATGTCTCGTATGAGCGCACCACAACTCCACAAGGACCCTCAAAGCCCAATTCTTCTTCTTCTTTTTTTTTTTTTTTTTTTTTGCGTTGACTTCATTCACAAGGCTAAACGTTGGAGCCATAGAATTTTTCGATAACAAAAACTACAAAGGGGAAAAAAGAAAAAAAATAAAAAGAAGAAGATCAGTTAAAGATCAATATAATACGGTAGTATGAGAAACAATACAGCCAATAGACAAAATTTCTTAGCAACATGATAGAATAAAGTTATTTTTGCAATGAAGATGACAGGGGACAATTCTATTTTTGAAATGGAAGTCACGTCCCCATTATGAAAAAAATCAGGTCAATTTGTTAGTTTTTGTGCATGTCTATTCAGATTATGGGGAAATCATATCATCAAAAAATTCGTTCCTTTTTTTTTTTTTTTTTTTTTTTTGAAGCAAACAATACCTTAAAGATATAACATTTTAATGAGATGACATATTTTAATGCAGTAGTCATTCATATACACGCCTACACAATTTTCAGAATAGGAGAAATTTAATTCAGAATTCAATAAATAATAAATACTAAAAAAATAGAAAGTGATAAACTTTTTGGACGGAAAAATGAAGTCTGACCACTAATAATAATAATTACTAAAAAAATAGAAAATGATAAACTTTTTGGGTGGAAAAATGAAGTCTGACTTTTTTGTCAAACTAGCCCACTTTTATATGTGTATTTATTTATTTTTATCTTCCCAAGCTTACTCTTTTTGTCTTTAATTTAAACACACACACACCCTCACTCCTCACGTCTTTTATCATTACCGTTGCCATAAGCTCCATTTTCCCACTCTCATTTGTTACTTTTGTGGCTGAATTCTCTTATTCTTATCTCAGATTCAAATACATTGTTAAATATATTGCTAGATTTTTAGCCATTTGAAAAAGTCGACCGATTTAAAAATTTTGAAGTCAGTTATAAGCTATTAAAAATTGAGAAATTAGTGTATTTTTGCTGTAAATTATATGAAACTTAAATTTGATATAATGTATCTCTATTTTTTATCGATATATCTTATGTTGTATAATTTTTTATCAATTTAGTTTGTATATTAGTATATTGTATTAGATATTGAGTTTACTTTATAAGTTTTGTCTATCTAATTTGTTGGTATATTTTATTATCGATGTACTACATTTGGTAGAAAATTGGTAGAAAAATAGGAACAAAATAGTAGACATGAAACTCATCTGATCATATCAACAAGTGTGACGATATAAAAATGGTTTGATGGACAAATGAATTTGGTGCCCATTTCAATGGTACCATTATTTCAATGGTACCATTGTCGATGTGCCCATTTTAATGGCACTATTGTCGATTAAATGGCATTTGATGCCCCCATTTTAATGGTGCAATGGACACTATGTGATGTCCATTTTTTGTCCATATAAAAAAGGATACTAAATTTTAGTATCCATTTTGTCTATCAATAAAATGAACATTAATTTTAATTTATTTTGTTGATATCATCGACAAAAATAGACAAAAAATATCTAGAAATTTGTCGACATTGATATTATTTAATCGATGTCCACAAAAATTTTTTATGTCGAAATATTTATTTTGAGATAAAAGTTTTTTTTTTATTTTCAGTTTAAATTAAATATTGATATTCAGTAATTAAAAGTTGAAATTAAAATGAGTTTCTAGATTGAGTGATATAAATTTTGAAGTCGACTGATTTGAAAATTTTGAAATAAGTTATAAGTTATTAAAAATTGAGAAATTGGTGTATTTTTTATGTAGATTTCATTAAACTTAAATTTGATATACTGTTTCTTTATCATTTTTTTCTCAATATATTTTATGTTGTTGGTTTGTATATTAGTGGATTGTATTAGATATTGAGTTTAGTTTACAAATTTTTCGATATAATTTGTTGGTATATATTGTTATTGGAAAATGAAATTGGTTACATTTGATCGAAAACATGAAAAAAGTACAAAATTCATCTTTTCGTTGACAAAATAGACAATCATTTAATTGATATCATTGACAAAAGATATCAATAAAATGGATTCTCATTTTATCGACATCGACAAAATGGGAAACAAATCGATTCTCCATTTTGACATCGAAAAAAATGGACGATATAAAGAAGGTTTTAATTTAGTATCTATTTTGTCAATATCACTAACAAAAAATTTATCGACATCGGCATTATCTGGTCGACATTATTTGGTTAATGTCGACCAAATATTATCGATATATATTTTTTGATATTGAAATATTTGAACTGGTAATTTATTTTAAAAGCTATTGTATGACTTCATTTTTACAAAAGGTTATATTTAAAATTTTACATTTAAAAAATGACATATTACAAATGTTTAAAAAATTGATACATTTTCAATCCACTTTTTACATTTGGTACATTTCAAAATTTCTCTTTTTGTGATCCTTGATGGGTTATTTGCACTGGCGATCATTCTACTTTCAACCCAACTGTAATTAGGTTACTCAACATTAATTAGTAGTAATTGGGTTATGTAACTTCAAGTTAATTGCAATAAAAACACTTTGTTTGAACTTCATGAGATGACACATCAGAACATGCTTAGTTGATTGTTAAAACTAACGAATGCAAATGTGGCATCACGTGGACTTACTTAGGGATGGTAAAATAACCCGCAACCCACGACCCACCCCGCCAGATAATAGGGGCGGGTTTGTGACAGAAAATTCTGCCCTGCCACGGGTCCGGACCCGTCCCTTCATTTTTTTTTTGAAAAATTATAAAATAAAATAGAAATTATAGTTTTCACTACAATTAGATTAAAGAAGATTCGAACCCGAGTTGAAATTTGTAAAGTACCAATCTTAACTACTACACCATAACCTCAATCTTATAATTTTTTTTTGTTTTGTTTGGTATAAGTATATATAAAAAAATTATTTTTTTTTTTAAATTATTTTTTAGTTTATTAAAAAAATAAAAAAATAAAAAAAATAACCGGGTCGCCCCGGACCCGCCCCATTGCTATCCCTAGACTTACTTGCCATGTCAACCGCATATTAATAATCAAGTTAATTGCCTTGGTGGTCACTTAACTTTTACCTCAATTACAATTAGATTACTTAACTTCAATTTAATTTAATTGAAATCAAATCACTTTGTTTGAGCTATGTGAGACGACACAATAGAATATGCTTAATTGTCTGTTTAAACTAACAATTGCAAACATGGTAATTTCAAATCAGTTGTAAATAGGTGGGGTGGGGGGATTTAGAGTGTGTTCTCTTTGGTGTTTTCAACCTATTTTCTGATTTGTATTTTTGAAAATAATGAAAACACGTTCTCTTTGTTATTTTTGAAAATGCATTTTCTAAAACACTCAAAAAAATTTCAAAGGAAATGAAAAATGATCATCATTTTTGTGTTTTATGTACAAAATTTGGGTCTTTTCCAAAATGGTTGAAAACGCCCGTTTTCAAGAGGAGGTCCGCGTTTCGGGTCCAACATCCAACATTTTTTTTTTCATTTTACGCTGGGCAAATAAATCATAAATTAATCATTTTCTGCATTTTTTTTTAACAAAGTATAGTTTCTTGTCAAAATGGTCAGCGCGCGCTAATTATTTGCTGGAGGTCACAGGTTCAAATCTTCACATGCGTGACTCCTTTTTTAAGTGTTTTGAATTAATATAATTGTTTTAAATTATTTTTAATTCCAAATATAATTGTTTTTAATTAATAATTATTTGTAAATATTTTTAATTGTCCTCACATGCGTGGCTCCTTTTTTAAGTGTTTTGAATTAATATAATTGTTTTTAATTCTAAATATAATTGTTTTAAATTATTTTTAATTCCAAATATAATTGTTTTAAATTATTTTTTATTCCAAATATAATTATTTTTAATTTTTTTAATTAATAATTATTTGTAAATGTTTTTAATTTCAAAACATAATTGTTTTTAATTTCAAAACATAATTTTTTTTAATTGTTTTTAAATGTTTTTAATCCCAACAATAATTGTTTTTAAATGTTTTTAATTCAAAATATAATTTTTTACTTGTTTTTAATTAATAATTATTTGTAAATGTTTCTAATTGTTTTTAATTTCAAAACATAATTGTTTTTAAATATTTTAAATTCCAACAATAATTGTTTTTAATTCCAAATAATTTTTTTAATTGTTTTTAAATGTTTTTAATTAATAATTGTTTTTAATTCTAAATATTTCCAAATTTTTTCAATGTTTTTAATTCCAACAATAATTATTTTGAATTGTTTTTAATTAATAATTGTTTTTAACAAATTTCTAAAAAAATTTCAAGAAAATGCGTTTTCGAGTTTTCTGTTTTCAGAAACAATTTTCGAAAATTCCAAAAAGAACGCATTTTCAAAAATTTCCCAATCCCAAGATGGAAAAGAATGAAGTGAAGATTGGGATTTTTTTTACTTTTGTCCCTCGTTCTCCAACTTTTCATTTACAAAAATAGTTTTCCTATACAACACAAAATATAAAATAATTTAAAAAATACTATATAATTTATTTTTATTTTTGCAACACTTGTTATTGTATTTGTTACGTTTTTTATATTTCTTATAAAAAATGTGTGTTATATTTGTTATTTTTGGACTTAATTATACTTTTTAATAGAAGAATAAAATTTGTAAATAATTCAAACATCATTTAATTAATGTTGTGCCATTTAGGATCAAATTAAGAACAAATATGTGGTCGAGACTTACTGATCATAACGAACCACCAAGATTCATAGTCTTGACTCAAGACTTAGAAAGCATGAATTCAAAAAAAAAAAAAAAAAAAAAACAAAATAGAAATTTCAAGACTTTTTGTAATTCAAAAGAAAAAACAAAATATCAAATTTGAACTGTCAATTTTGAAATATATCAAAAATTGATAAAAAATTGGCCAGATAACCAATTTTGAAAAAAATAGTTTTTTTTTTTTTTAACAAACAATCAAAATTTTAATTTTTACTATATTCTCAAGATGTAAGGGTTTTTTGACTTACCATCTTAATTTTATTTTTGTTCTCTTTCTAAGTTGTACATAAGAGTATAAATTGATAGGTGTTGTAAAACTTAAAATATTTTTTTTAAAAGATACTTAAAAAATTTGAGTACACTTAGACTCTTGAGTACAATCAGTTTGATATAAAAATTAAATGACCAACAGTGAAATTAACCCAATCATTGTTCCTTGATGTCTCGTGGGCGTCACAAGGTTGTCAAGGATTCCCCATTTATGGAATTCTCTCAAGAATTAGAGATTGGAATCCAAATATAAGTTTTGAATTCCTTAAGATTTGGGAATAAATTGTTCAAAATTTTGTTCGAATAATTTTGCAGTAATGTTAGAAATGTTTGAAAATTAAAACGTGTCGTTTTTCATTTCTGATTATTTCTATGTTCCACATACAACAAAAATCTTACAAATTTATTTGTATTTAAAATATTTTAATTTATGAAAGTTGATAGCATGATGTTTTTGACATGTAACGTCGTTTAATTTTCAAGACAAGAACAAATGGGCTGGCCGACAGTTGTCCCTTGTTTACATTATCTGTTTATCCGACAAAAACTAATCAACAATGGTGGGGCTATACCATCCATTTATTTATTTATTTCCTTTCTTTTCCTCCAAACTTATCCAATTTTTATGGGTTAATTTAAATACCGGTTACTAAAATATACTAATAAATTTATAAATAGTCACTCTTCTAAATTCTCAAAGTAAATTAATGACGTGTCACTGTTAAGTGTTTATGTGGCACTTTGAACCACAAATAATACACATAAAATATGAGAACCTATATGCAATTTCTATATAATATTTAAATCAGATCTCTAAACTATTTGTACAGTCCGATTTTCCTCAAAAAGGATCCAAAATCTTTATCTCTCTCCCCAATTGGTTAAATCGGGTTTCGCAAATGATTTGGTGATTTGTTTTAAATATTGTCTAAAAATTGTAGTTAGCTCTCCATATTTTAGGCACATCATTTGGGGTTAGAATTTATTGTTCTTAGTATATGAAGTCCACAAGACGTCAAGTTTTGTCAAATGTCGGCCAATTATATGTCAAATGGACACTTAACGGTGAAACTTCATCAATTTATGCTAGAAGTTTAATAGAGCGACCGTTGATGAACGCATTGCTATACTTCAGTGATCGACATTGAAAATTTGTAACTTCAGTGACTGTTTTATAATTTTACTAAAACTTTTGATAAAATTAACCCATTTATTTATTTATTTATTTTCCTTTTCTCAAAGATACTCGTAATTTATTTATTTTTCACTTTCATCACTCTGCGATTGCAATCTTGTAAAATTGACTCTCGATTCATCGTTTATGAAATTTTCCATTCATGATTCATTTTCATAGGACGTTGACGTGTGTTGTTATCTAGAAAAATAAAAAGAAGAAACAGGTAACCTAATTTTAGAATTTACTTTTAGAAAAGTATAGTGATGACCAATTCATTAAATACTAATTAATTCACGAGTGATGTTACTAAAAATCTACTTGCAAATAAAATAGCAAGAAGGTGAAGAAGAATTCATGTATTTAACCTCAAATTTATTGGGAAGACGATTTTTTTTTTGGTCAACAAACACAATTTATAAGTTATTGTTTTATTAAGGACTTTATTTTTATGAAATAAATATTAATTTACTTTTTGAAATAAAAAAAAAATTAATTTTTATACTTAATTTAATATTGTGTTAATGGGTAAATATGATCTTGTTTGCGTATCAGTAGTTTCCTCGTGTTGAGTGAATATCTTTTGCTTCAATTAACACACAAAAAGAATAAGAATGAAACTGTTCAGCGACAATGTACTGCTGTCGTAATCCTCTACTAGTAATACGAAACATAAAGCTGGAAGGAGCTATGGAATAGAGTAGGTTATTCATCAAGCGAATGAAAGCAAATAGTACTTTCACTGAGGCGGATTTAAAGTGCAATTTTTTTTTTTTTTTCATTAACAGTCTCTCCAAAAATTTCTAATTCCAACCCTGTCCTTTTGTAAGAAAGAATTCCAGCTCTTAGTCCACTACAATAATCATATTTCTTACTTGTCTTTTATAAACGAGGAGAATAATATCACTTTCATTAAATAGGTAGTTCACTGGAGCAAACAACGAAGTGTTATAGAGTTCAAGATAAATTTACAGTAAAGTAAGTACAATCTCTTTGTAGATCAATCATTATGTAGAGTTGATAGAAAAAAAACAACCTGAGATGTCACTGATATCATTGATATCAAATTTTGAATCATTTCATTGACATACCAAACTTTGAAAGTAATTTCAATTATTCGACTACATTATTCAGCCATACATATTTAACAAAAGATCACGTGTCATTGACTTTTCGTTTTTGAAATCATGCATAAGGGATGAAAAAACATTTTTTTTTCATACTTTAATAATCAATCAACGTGGAAGCGAATATCACACGTGACATGTGGCCACGCTCACTGACGTAATCGAACTTTACCAATACGTATAATTTTTTTTTTTTTAAATAGATAGTTGAGTAATGTAGTAGTAAAATTAAAACAAATTTTAAAATTTGGTAACATAAATTAAAAATTTTAAATTTCAGTAATATATGTGAAACTGAGTGTAGAATTAAGTGGGAATTAGTATAATTAACCATTCAGCAACAAGCTGTTTGAAATGCACCTAGCTTCAATGAACTTAAACTGAATAAAAATGCTACAGTCTGTCTGATCAGTAGATGATTCAATAGAGGGTAAGCTTTCTATGTAGCTATGACGTATCAACACCTTTTGTTTTAAAGGAAATATTTAAGAAGAATATTGTGTTGGGTCTTGAGAACCAAGATTTTTGAAGATCAAAACCTAAATGTGCCAATGGTTGATCATTAGAGATGGCAAAATTGACCCAATTTGCAGACCGGCCTATATAACCTGACCTTTTGGGTTGGACTAGCTCTGACCCAAATAAAATCGGGCCAATATGACCCGGCCCATCTAGTCTACGGGCTAGTATGTCGACCTGATTTTGATATTTTTTTTTTTTTTTTTTGGTGCTTTTGCTCCTTACTGGTCACTTATTTTGTGAATAGCCCTAATACATAATCCAAATAATATCAATCTAAAATGATTTAAGCCTAAGTCATCAATAAACATTAGTTCAAAAATCCCAAGATCTAACATAAAATTGTTTAGATTTAATTAAAATTTAGTTTAATTTAAGTTTCAATCCAAAATATATTTGGTTTGACAAGTAAATTATTTATTTTAAATTTACTTATGAGTAAAATTTTTAATTTAAACCAAACATGCTTATATCTCAAAGCAATAAGACTAGTATGCTTTTAATAATTGTATTTTTATTTTTTTAAAAGTGTCTACAAATAGTTTACAATTAACAAAAAAAAATTATTATTTTGAAAGAAAATTGACGTTTATCTATTGACTAATAAATGTGAGCCACAATTTTATAAATTATACTCTTTAAAAATCTCAAAATATATAGTCTAAATTTATATAAGATTGTATTAGATGTAATGTATTAGATTGTATAAAAAAATTTATTTAAAAAAAGAAAAAAAAGAAAATTAAAATCAAGTTGGGCCAATGGGCTGGACTGAGCTATCATATTTCTGGTCCATATAAAACTGGGCTAGCCCAGTCCAGTTTCATGTGTGGCCATACTCTGGCGGGCTTGGCTGACCAACCCAACCCATTTGCCAACTCTATTGATCATAGAAGCCATGGCAATAACGATTAAGGAATTTGAGTTCTGATGTAGCTAACAACCACCTTCAAAGTATCCGTAACATTTATCTCTTAAACCTCACAGCTATGGGTCTTTTTAAAGAAAACTGCAATCGCAGTTTATCAACCACTCACAAGACCACCGAGATCTTCGACTTAGCTCCCAAAAGTAATCCACCCGACCCTTTCCCAATCTATACAAGAAGAGCGGAAGATAACGAAAGGGATACAAGGTCCTAACTAAATCATAACACAAACTACCATTTCATTTATCATATCGGTTGAGTCGTTCAATTTATCTCTCTCAACTTGGATCCCATGAGGCGGGCCTTGGAAAGTTTTAATATATGCAGGTCTGTGGACTTTTGTTGCTCTCCATGGCATTTTCGGACTAATAGATTTCATATTACGTCAATTCGAGCTTGCTCGATTTAGCACTGCTTTGGTCTCTAGTTTGATAGTTGTACGTGCTAAAAATTCAGTACATTCTATTTTGTTTATCATCCCAGTCTTTTGCAACACTTCATGTTTACTTCTTTAGTTATGTCTCGACTTTTCCCATTAGACTCTCCTCAGCCTTATCCAAACAAGAAGAGTTGTTATTTGAAATCATAGTAGTGTGTTGGTGGCAGTGCTTTCAAATAAAATATTAGGGTCTTTCTTGCCAAAAGGCGCGAAGACTATCGCCCTACTAGATGGTCTTCTTTTTACTAAGGAAAATGAGATGCATATGATGGTAGTTGAATGCGATATTATTTGATATTTTAGGGTGTGTTTGATTCACAAATTTTCCATGGAAAATGTCACTTCCATGGAAAATTTTGTCAAATCAATGTGTTTTATTTTCTCACTTTTGTGTTTGATTGACACATGGAAAATGGAAAAGATTTTCAAGGTACAATTGTCTAAAGCACACATTTAGCCACTTCCTTGGAAAATTTTTTCTCACCCATTTGGTGGAATTTCTTTTCCAACCTACATAAAAAATATTTTCATTTTCCATGGAAAGCTATCAAACACACCCTTAGTTCTTTTACAAGAAGTTGAAAGTGGTACGTATTGTTTTGTTCTCCTTAGTAGAACCAAAATAACCCACAATCTAGCCTCTTTCACTACTAGTCCACCGTCCCCTATATATTGGTTGATTTAAAAAAATTAAAAAAAAAAAAAAAAATTTACATTTACTGTAGATGATCTGTGCCAGGGTGGAAAAGTCAACATTGTTTAAATCTTAAAAGGCAACCGTTGATCAAAAGGAAAAATCAAACCAAAAGGAAAAATCAGAAAAGTAAATATATATATAAAAAATTAAAAGCATTATGCAGTGAAAACGGGTCAAACCCAATCATCTCACTCTTCACCCCGCCAGCCACCCGCTCTCTCTCTCTCTTAAATTTTTCTCTCAATCGGGATCTGAGCAGAGGCTCCAATCCTCTGCTCCTCCGGCCTTCCATCATCACCGGAATCAGACACTAACCGCCGTCCGATCGAAAATGATTACAATTCCTTACCTCACCGCGTTGACAACTTATTTCAGCTATGGGCTTCTTTTCGTCTTCGGTCAATTGCGTGATTTCTTCCGTAGAATCATCGATTTGTGGTCCCATAGCAGCCTCCAGGTAACCCTAACGTTTATACACACACACACACACACACACACACACGTTTGTTTGTTTGTTATGTATCTATATTTGTGGATGTGATTTGGTTTGTTTGAAATGTTGTTGTTGTTGTTTTTGTAATGGAAGGGCTATGCGCCGATCTGCTTGGGGCTAGAGGATTTCTACGTTCGGCGGTTGTACCTGCGGATTCAGGTTTTTTGAAAATGAATTTTTGTTGCTAGCATTTTTTCCTTTATTTTTTGGTTTCATCTTGTTTTGTTTCATGTGGATAAATTGGTAGTCATCTATGTGTAACTCACAGTGTGATCTGTGATGTTGTTTGAATTTGGTGCTGTTTGTTACGTAATGAGTTTCATTTTCTATAAAATATAAAAATATTTTTCATTTCTGAACTGATTTGAAATTTGTTAGTGATGATTGCAAACGTGTACTGCAATTCATGTAATTTTGCAGGGATAAATAAATTGTAGAGGAGAAAGTTGAACCTTAACATTTCCTTGCTGCATATTTGCAAAGCTAGATAAAGTTGCTTACATAATTAATGCCCCCTTAATTTTTAGGACTGCTTTAATCGACCAATTTCAAGCCCTCCAGATGCTTGGTTTGATGTGGTGGAGCGTGTCTCCAAGGACAATAACAAAACACTACAGTAAGTATTTATGTTCCTTGTTTACAATCTGTTGTTTGTCAGTTTCTTTCTTTTTGCTATATGACTAGCTCAGTCCATTGACTTTTATCAAGGTAAACTTTGTTGGCCTCTGATTCTGATCACTATTGGCATCATTGATGTGGCGTTGGACTACATAAACAAAATCAAATGCTAATTGAAACTCAGAAGCAAGGTTTTTCAACCTAAATGCCACTTTGATTTCTAAATATTCTCCTGACTTAGTTGTATCCCATGCAGGCGAACCAAAAACGTCAGTAGGTGCCTCAACTTAGGATCATATAATTATCTAGGGTTTGCTGCAGCTGATGAATACTGTACGCCTCGTGTAATTGAGTCCTTGAAGAGATTTTCCCCAAGCACCTGCAGTACTCGGGTTGATGGAGGTAAAAAACATGTTCCTCGCAAGATGTTACTATTAGACTTTTCTGTGAAAAAGCATGAAGAGTGCTGATGTGTACTATTAATCAATGGAACTACATCATCAGGAACAACAACATTGCACACCGAACTGGAGGAGCGTGTGGCTAGTTTTGTTGGAAAGCCGGCTGCCGTAGTCTTTGGCATGGGTTATGTAACAAATTCTGCCATTCTTCCTGTGTTAATTGGGAAGGTTCATCCGATTACCTGAACTAGAATTATCTGTGATGTTTTGCATTTTTATATACTTCATCTGAATCAATTTGGATGCAGGGAGGTTTAATTATCAGTGATTCTCTGAACCACAACTCCATAGTAAATGGCGCTCGAGGATCTGGAGCTACTGTTCGAGTTTTTCAACATAACAGTAAGTTTTAAGGTTTATTTTGTGTTTTCTGAGCCAAGCTATCTTTGATGTGCTTTTCTCATGCGTGTTGTTGTTCTGTCATCTTTTCTCTAGCACCATCCCATTTGGAGAAAGTTCTGAGGGAACAGATTGCTGATGGACAGCCTAGAACGCACAGACCTTGGAAGAAAATAATTATTGTGGTGGAGGGAATATACAGCATGGAAGGGGAGCTGTGCAAGCTCCCTGAGATTGTTGCCGTATGTAAGAAATATAAGGTAGATAGTCCTACAAAGCTATTGTCTCTTGTTTGCACGGTTACTATGAATTTGCATATTTGGAAATAATGTACAGGTTATATCTTCTGGTTTGTCAGGATGAAAGCTTCACCTTTTATATTAAATTAGCTTGCTTATTAGGAATTTGATGTGGGTCATTGGTTATCAGGATTTCTTTCTTCGTAATATAGAAGAAATTTAGATATCAGCTTTTGCACTTCTTTGGAAATATTGGCCTATCTTCTTATTGATATGCGTATGCGTATAAATTGATATTCCCCATGTAACAGGCATATGTTTATCTGGACGAGGCTCACAGCATTGGAGCTGTTGGCAAAACAGGAAGGGGTGTCTGTGAACTCTTAGGAGTTGATACTGCGGAAGTGGATGTCATGATGGGAACTTTCACTAAATCATTTGGATCGTGTGGTGGTTATATTGCAGGATCCAAGGTCCTTTTACTAAGCTCCTTTTTCATAAACACTTGTAGATATAAGGAAGTGTTCTGCATGAATTGACTCCAGATGTATTTTATTGGCATGCAACTTATCAAATAAATTGTACCATCGTTATGCATGAGCAATCTACTTTTTGCACACATGCACATAATATTTAATTTCTACGAATAAAACTACAAAGAATACTTGAAACAACAAGGCAATGAAAAGCTCATGTAACTGTATTGTGCGGTTAAAATGTGGTTTCAATTGAGCGACTTCTTTTTCTCTTCAGAACACCCACACTGTGAAACCTGTCTTTTTCAACAATTGATAGTTAAACAATTGATGCTGATTTTGATGAGTCTCGTTGAACTTATCTGTGAAGTGTAAACGTGGAAAAACATCTGGCATGTGATAATTTATAATCTAGATATCTAAGCATATGAAATTGAAGTTCTTTATAACTCCCTTGCTTGTAAAGATTTAAGCTTTAACCTTCTTGCTTTGTTCTGAGAAAGATTATCATCGAATGTATTAGTTTAATATCACAGTCCTCATTGTGGAAATTTTTTTTTTTTTTTTTTATGTTTTAATCGAAGTTTATATCTGCAGGGTAATTTCTTTTAATTGCTTCCTTCATATTATGCACAGCATCAGAGAGAGAACCTTTGATTTTTTGCTTCGTCCTACTTGTGCTGTGTTTTAACATTTCATTTCGAAGTTTCAGGAACTTATTCAATACTTGAAGTATACTTGCCCTGCTCATCTTTATGCGACATCAGTTTCACCTCCAGCTGCACAACAAATAATTTCTTCCATTAAGGTTATTCTTGGAGAAGATGGTTCTAGCAGAGGTGGGATTTTCTCTGCCTTCTAACTAATAAGTCCATCTCAATAGAGAGTATTTACTCACAATTAGGGAATTTTGTTAGTGCAGGGGCTCAGAAACTAGCAGGAATACGTGAAAACAGCAACTTTTTCCGGTCTGAATTGCAAAAAATGGGCTTTGAGGTCTTGGGAGACAATGATTCCCCTGTAATGCCCATTATGCTCTACAATCCATCAAAGATTCCTGCTTTTTCACGGGAGTGCCTCAAACGAAATGTAAGCTTTGCTTTTTTCTGAAATGCCATCTGTTGGTTTCATTTCTAAAGTTCCATCACTGCATGCAAAACTTATTGGTTGGGTGCTTGTTTCTATTTTCACTTCAACCTTGATTTCACTTGTCATGACTTGTTATTCTGCTGCATAGGTGGCTGTTGTAACAGTTGCTTTTCCTGCTACCCCTTTACTGTTGGCTCGTGCGCGCATTTGCATCTCTGCTGCTCATACAAGGGAAGACCTTATTAAAGCTTTAGAGGTTAGATTCGATTTCTTCTTCTGTTTTTCTTTTCTCATGTTTTCCTACCTCGGCAGCATTTTCTTTAATTTGACCACGCATTTATTGTAATTTATAGGGAAAATTTCACTATTGGTCCCTAACATATTGCTCCACTAGCAAGTTGGTTCCCGATGTTCTAAAAGGAGCAAAATAGTCTCCAACCTTTCACATAGTTGCACAATAATCCACAATGACGGAAACCGTCTAAATTATTTCTGTTAAATCGTCAGGTCGCCCTCACATGTCTAATTTTCTGAAGATAGGTGCTTAGAATATGAAGTAAAGTAGGTTTTCATGAGGGCCATGTAACAATTTAATGAATATTTTGACGGTTTCGACATGGGAACTGGTTTCTAGTGGTGCTTTATCACTAATTTGTCCAAATAACTCTGTATTTTTATCAGGTTATCAGCAGTGTAGGTGATCTAGTTGGTGTAAAATATTTCCCTGCTGAGCCCAATAAACAGCAGCTGGAGGAAGGCAGAGTCAAAATGGAGTGAGCAGAAAGCTTGTTTTTAGTCAGCAAGTTTAGAAAAACAGGGTCTAGAGTTGTTAAGGTATTTGTTCCTCTTAGGACCTTGATGTGACTATGAAATTTTGTTTATTTGTTTCAAGTACAGAAAGTTGTAATTTATTACAAATTGATAAAATTTGCCTACTTTTGTGATGTAAATATTGTCCTTCTTATTTCTCACTATAAATACATATTTTGTAGAGTGTTGTGAATTTTGTGTGTACTGCTATTTAACACCGATCTAGGTGGCAGTGGGGCTATTGTTGTTAATTGTTATGCATTTTTATTCATTTGACAATGTGGAATTGGCTCCATGGTCACCTAAAATGGTGTTTAATAATATTATTCGATTTTTTTCTTTCTTTTGTGTTGATGAAATTTTCAAATAATAATTGTTCGATCCTTCTTTCTATAATTAATATATCCAAAACAAGTCACCAGGGGTCGCTTGAATTAAGAGATTTCAATTTATTCTTCGAAAAGAGTTTTTTCATTGAGATGAGGCAAAACACATGCAAGCTTTTCTGACGGGTCTCATGTTACAAATAGGTGAAAAAAATATAACAAAATGTACAGTAGAGGTGGAGCCAATTACTGAATTACCCACACGAAGCATTATTCTCTACCCATCTAAAGAACGTAATTAGACATTTCAAATGTATGTAGGTAGGAATGATCAAATCTAGTTGAATCTTCGAAACTAAATAAAGCTCGAAAAGGACCCAATACATTGCCATTTAGTAGTGCCTTCAGAAGTCGAAGCTTTCTAGTTGTCTATATCCCCATCAAAACTACATCATAAAACAACCTTTTTATGGCTGAAAGCGTCAAAAGAGAATTTTATGTGGTACAATCCAGTTTCACATTCCCCTGCCTCCGATTAGTGAAGTTGAGACTTGAGACTGAAGTTGCACCAGCAAACTTAGTTATTATGGTTAAGGGTTATTTATGCCTGCTTTTCTTTTCTTTTTTTTTAAGGCCACCATTTTACATGATCATTAGAGGTGTGCAACAAAATTATTAAAAGGGAAAAATTATATATTGACCTAATATCTCATGTAATAAAATCCTATCAATGGAAAAGATTAGAAATGGAAAATAAATACATGGCCTTTGACAACATCTTGAAGCACCACATACCAACAAAAGACACAAGGAATTTTCATCCCCAAAAATTGAGCGGAGGTAGAATCATAACAAATATAAATCATTTGGCAGTGCATTTTGCATTATTTGATAATGATCAACATCTCTTAACATCTGCTTCAATCTTCAATCTCACTAACCCTTTATTCAAACTCATTCTTTGCTTCCTATAATAGAACTTCAAATTCACCCACAGTCCACATGCGTCACAAAATTTTTCCAACATGCCTCTCGTAATGTGTTTAGCAAAACAAAGTCCAAGAACTTAACTTACCTATTTTCATACACTATATTGTTTGGCTTATCGAATAATGAGTGAAAAAGTCAATCTTGCCACTTGCATAAACATGAAAATGCCAGAAACTTGCTTGTGTAAATCCTATTAGAATAACACAATGCAATCACAATTAAAACAAGACACCAAGCAGACTGTAGTTGCGCAAATAAACATCACTCATCATACGAGCATGAAATACTCCTCAAGCTAAAGATTAAACTTACCATATTGTGGTGTCTTATCTTTGTAATGTCTAAATATTAGCGTTGACATCTCATTCACTAGATGATTTTGGTTGTATGCACAAAAAACACAATTGTTGTTAGAAAAAGGAAGTTGTACGAACCGTCTTATAGCACACCTACAAAAAAAACATACATAATGAAGAATATTCAATAACATTGTATATTTGGAACTTACCTAGAGGAGTTTCGACAAAATTTGGAAAGCACAAGACTGGATCGATTGTTCTTCATCGGCGACCAGTCTAAAAGAATTTGAGAAATTTGGTTCTGATTCTTGGGTTTCTTTTCAGTCAATGACAATTGTTCCATCAACTTTTTTTCTTAACAAACACATCTTCCACAGTAAATTTTTGTGCTTTGACGAAATTGCCTTTAAGAAAATGTGAGAGTGTATTGAACACGTGAGTTTAATGGCCAATGTTAACAGATGTGGATAAAAGGGACATTTTTTGGAAAAAAACATTGATTTAGGTCCAAATGTTAAAATTCAAACGATAAGAACGATTTTAGCAATTAGAAGAAAGATGGAGACGAAATATATTAATCACGACTGTATAGAGGTTTTTCCGCTACGGGAAGAAAAAAGTACTTAAATGTCCATATGTCATTACGTATTCAATTTCTCCCATCACAAAATCATCTCATCCATCTCCCTGATTGGATCATCTCCAAAATCTGCTCACCTTCTCAATATATTTCTTTCAATCGATCATCTCCCTCCACTAACCATCACAAAATCATCTCATCCATCTCCCAGATTGGATCATCTCCAAAATCTGCTCACCTTCTCAATATATTTCTTTCAATCGATCATCTCCCTCCACTAACCATCTCCAAAATTTGTTCACCACCTCAATCTATCATCATAATAGAGCCTACGATTAGATTACATCGCAATGACATAGTATACTAATCTTGACCGTAGAGAGTTTTCTCCGCTACTGGAAGAATACGTGTGTGTGTGTATATATGTGTGTGTGTGTATATATATATATATTCGTGTGTATCTACAACTTCAATCCCATTTTTAAACGAAACTATCCTTCAAACGATCTTCTCCTTACTCTATTTCCTGTCTCAATCTTAAAATTATAACCACCGCAACTCAGATCGTCGTCCTCTCCATCAAGACTCCGTTAGTAACAAAGAAGTTCAAATATCAATAATCCAATCTCATAGATCCAACGGTCAAATTCCACTGCGGATGCGGTATACTAGTCACGACCGTAAGGAGTTTTCTCTGCTATGGAAAGAAAAAAGTATTTAAATGTCTGTGTGTTACTACGTCTTCAATTTCTTTCTTCATAAAAGCACCTCCTCCAAAATCTGCTCACATTTTCAATCCATCTCCTACAATCGACCATCTCTTTCTATCGATCATCTCCAAAATTTGTTTATTACTTCAATCCATCATAATAAAGTCTACGATTGGATTCCACCGCAAAGAAGCGGTATACTAGTTACTCCAATTAGAGCAAAGGATAGGACCAAATATGATCACGACTGTAGTTCTACTACGGAAAAACAATATTTAAATATTTATGTGTCACTGCGTCTTTAATTTATCCTCTCACAAAATCATCTTCTTCAAAATTTACTGAGCACTTCAATCTATCTTCTATATCTCCTCAACTAATAAAATTTGTTTACCTTCTCAATCCATTATTTCAATAGAGTGTACAATCGTATTGCAGTATACTAATAATCACTCTAATTAAAAAAAAAATTTAATCACAACTCAACTCCCACTCACAATAAAGAATCTACGTCTCTCTTCAAATCTCTTCAAAAAAAATTTGAGGAAGAATTGCTCAATCCATCAATTGTCATCTCCTCAAATCCATCAATTCTCATCTCGACAAATCTATCTCATTCTTCATCTACAATAAAATAGATTGGAACAAGTGTTTAACCCGTGCGATGCACGAAAGTTGTGTTCCGTGATAGTGATTTTAAAAAAAATTTAAGAAAGCTTATTGGTTATAATCAAATCAAATACAAAAGTTATGTTATTAGATATTGTTGCTTAAACTTTAAAAAAAAACATAGTTAGTCCAAATTTTAGAAAACTTATTTGAAGACCACATTTGTGGCTGAATTGATTGGTTCTCTATATCTATCACAAATTAGTATCTTCAATCCTATACGATTTATAACTCTAGAGATTGCAACATAAAGTTGTCTATGACTAAAAACTGATTTTTTAAGATAAAGTCCAACGTGCGAAAGAGATTGTGCATAACATCTACTTGTCCTTCATCGATCAATCATATACTTGTGACTTGTTGTTTTGTACTTTATATTGTTGTATCCAACTACAAAATTGCGCATAACATACAGTTGTCCTTCACAGATCAATATTTTAAAAGATCGAACAACAAAAGCTTGATTGTTGCATGAATTCTTCACCCTTCAAAATTAATGGGAATGTATTTCTGAATGCTCATTAATTTGGCAAAATTCAATAATATATACATTAATTTAAAAATAACATCTTTTGTTATAATGTCAAGATCGCATAATATAGATTTTTGTTAATCATGTACCAAGTATTGCCAAATCTCTATTTTATATTTTTAGCTGATTTTTATCATCAAATTCTGGAAGAGACAGATATTTATATATATTCAATTTTGAATAAATAAATTTCTTAAAGGGAAAAAAAAATGAATGACAACATAGTCTAGATCTTATCCAGTGGCCATCAAAATAACAATATTGTGGTAGATTACTAATTACATACTTAAGCCATATATTATATATTAGAAAATCAACGAAAAAAAAAATCGCACATTCATGAAATCGATCTCAAGTTTCTAAAATATGCAAACATTTCAGTATAAAATAAATCTTTATTTCTGTAATTTTTCCAAGTCAAATAAAATGGATATAATTGATTAACAAACATTGATCTTCAACGTCCACAACAAATGGATATATGGATTAATGGCTACAATGCATTTTACGAAGCATCAATTAAACTATTTTAAAATTTGTTTTTTTTTGACTGAATTTATGTATCTATTATCGGTATTAATGTTGACCAAATTTATGGATTTCTTAGTTAAGCATAATGGTTGATAAATCAAAGTTTATGGATTTATTATTGATAGTAATGTTGACCGAATTTATAGATTTCTTAGTTAATTGTGATTGTCCATAAATTGAAGTTTGATTCATTCCAATGTTATATAAAGTGTAGATAAGTTATTGATTAATGAAATAACTATTTCCAATGTTTTTTTGTCAATTGAACCGCAGTGATTAATTATATATATATATATATATATATAATGCATTTTTTGAAAATTTATGGATTTACTGATGGCTATAATGTATTATTTGCTTGAATGAATGCTTTTTAAATTGTAAAATGAAAAGTCACATTGATAAGATTGAATTGCAAAATTAAAAATGTGCAATGCCCATAAAGTTAATTAATAAGCTTATTTAATTTAATTTGAATTGCAAAACGAAAAAAATGCAAAGTCCTTTATTTTGCTTTTGTTTTTTGAAGAAATTAATTAATATGCTTATTTAATGTAATTTTACAAAATCGAAGTATGAAATGAAGTTAAAAAATAAATAAATTAATGTAGCATAAATAATATAAATATACATATAATGTGATTGGTATTAAATGTATTAATGTATTTTGACTTTGAATATTGAAAATAATCTATTTTTTTACAAAACCAAAGTATTAAATGAATTAATTAAAAAAAAAAAAAATAATCTGTACAATAGAATTGTAATTAGGTTGAATGAATATTTTTTTAATTGTAAAATAAAAAGTCACATTGATATGATTGAATTGCAAAATGAAAAATGTGCAGAGCCCATAAAGTTAATTAATAAGCTTATTTAATTTAATTTTGAATTGCAAAACGAAAAAAATGTAGAACCCTTTATTTTCCTTTCGTTTTTTTGAAGAAGTTAATTAATAAGCTTATTTAATGTATAAAACTGAAGTATGAAATGAAGTAAAAAAAAAAAAAATTAATGTGGCGTATATAATATAAATATATAATACAAAATTATTCACTTGGCAAAAATACAAAATTAATAATTGACTTCAAATGATCATTTTGTGGTGCATGATAAACACCAAACACGATTTTTCATTCATTAAGGGTGTGTTTGATTGCAAGCACATTTTTTCCACCTATTTTCTAACAAATAAGTTTGATAGCCACATTTTTTCCACCTATTTTTCAATTAAAAGGGTGTTGGATGGTAATTTTTTTCAAGTAAAATGTTTTCTCATTTCTACATAAATGATCTCATTTTCCTTGAAAAGCCGGAAAACGTTTTCTTAGAGAGAGGGAAAGATGTTTTATTTTCTAGGTAAAATTTGCCTTATAAGGCTGCGTTTATTTTATTGGCAATTCAAATTTTTGGAATTTATTTTCTTTCCACCAAAATTCAATACTTGCAATCAAACACACCCTAAATAAAGTACAGAAATTATTCACTCGGAAAAAATACAAAATTAATAGTAGACTTCACTATTGACTATCCTACCCTACTTTTATATATTCCATCCGTCCTATGAAAATAGAATCGTTTTTCTTATTTATCTGTCCCAAATTATAGGCCACTTACTTTATAGTAGGCCTGGGTGTTTGGTGGGTCGGTACGGGTATTTCAATACCCGGACCCACCCATTATATTTCAGGTATTTCGTAAATGGAACCATTTGGTTCCACAAAATTATTGGTACCCATACTTTTTTTTTTAAATTGTTAGTTGACAACATATTTTGAAAAAAAATTAAAAATTGAAAACCTGCTAACATTAAAATATGTTAGATATTAAAACAATTTATGAAAGATATACACATTAACTGGAAGAATAGTTCCCAAAATTACCAACTCATAAATTAGGGTTAAAAAAAATGAAAATTACATCTCAAAATTGAGGATTCGTTTCGGTTACAGAGGAGTTTCGCTTTCGCCTTCGCTTTCGCTTCCGCCTTCGCTCTGTGTGTTGAGAGAGAGAGAGAGAGAGAAATGAGTGAAAGTCCAAGACAAATGACAGTTTTTATTGAGTATCTGAACAAATAACAATTGAAAATTTAAGATTTAGGTAATTAGAATTGAGTCAATTGAGTTTGAGTTTAAGAGTGATGGGCTTTGTACTTTTTGTTTGGATCTTGGACAGTTGGACTCTTGTCTTTGGTACCGTGGTGTTGGATTGTGGGTCATTGAGTTAGAGTGAATAAATTGTAAAAAATAAAAAATTTATAAAAAAATGACAATTTCGGTTCTAATTGGGTACCCACGGTTCTAGTTCAAGAACAAAATCTGACTCGAACCCGATCAGTTCTCAGTTCTAGTTCCTGATTTTATTTTTTTTGGAACCGGACCTCCTGTTCGGTTTCAGTTCGAGAGGTTCGGTTCCAGTTAAAACGTCCACCCCTACTTTATAGAGAGTGTATTAAATTTTTTTTCCCCTAATATATCTTTATTTAATTTACATTGTTATCAATTCAAATAAATTTAATATATTCCAATTATGATAGAAAATTACATAAATTTATTCACACATTTATTCAAATAGGCAGACAATTAATTCTATCTTACCTAAAAACACTCATCTCCCAATAACAAAATCAACAATTAATTTTATTATTGTTTTAATGTCATGCAATTCAATTTTATTTGTATTCTAACTATAACGTAATGAATATTTAAATTTACTAGATTTATAAATGACTAATATTAAATTAGGATATAATAGGAAAATCTTTTGAAAATTTTATAATTTTAGTTAGATGAGATTTCTTTGTAACAAAGAAATGAGCACGAGCCTACCCTCAGGGCACATGTGAATTGGTAAGGTCTGATATGACTTGAAAAGAAATTTTTTGACAACGTAGATTTGATTTTTGTTTATGATTTATTTTTGCTGAAATATTGTAGAGGTGTTTACTGGGGTTAGCCTGTTGTGCGTTCTTTCTCTCAGTCCTGCCACTCCTGCATATTTTTCCATTTACAATCCACGCCTCTGACAGATGTGAGACATTGCCTTCGTGACTTTCCCATCAATGAGCACGAGCCTATCTTTGTGAGGTGACTAATATAGATTGATTGAAGTGACTAATTTAGTTCCCGATTTCTCCTTACATTTTGATTAATCAACCGGAAAATTCGTGATGGGCTACTCCTTCCTGGGCGGTGTCACTCCCCGTCGGGCAAAGCTCCTCTGCGTCCTCTCTCTGGAGCCGCCTCCAAGAATCCATTTCCAAAACCGCATTCGACACCCCTCTCTACAGAGTAATTTTTACATTTATACATATTTGTGTTAATAATGTATTTAGTATATCTAAAATCTCGATTTGTCTTAAAAGCTCTATCTAACAAGAGTAGCTAAAAATTTATACATTGATTAAGAAGAGTAGCACAATCTATTATTAATTCACGTTTTCATATTTAATCAACGTGGAATTTTACCCTTTAAACTACATTTTAGAAATTGTCTTTTTTGGGGGCAAAATTTGCTTCTTTTGAGACATGAATAGTAGTTTTGTTGAAATTTTTGCAGTTCAACATTCCAAATCTACGTGTAGGTACGCTAGATTTGCTGTTGGCACTGAGTGATGATCTATTGAAGCTTGGTTATTTCTATTATTTTGGTTATAGTTCTACAAGTTTCAGCTGATTTTGTGACATTGTATAGTAGTTTGGGAAAGAATGGTTTTTCAGATTATATTTTATTTTCTTTAGGCAGTCGAACAGCTTTATTGAAGGGTTGTCACATAAAATCCGGAGACAGATAGAGGATTTGGAGAGGGTTTCAGGAGGGGTCAATAGCTCTCTTACGGAGGATGGAGTTCCTGTTGACTCTTATCTCACTAGGTAATTGCTAGAACTTTTTTTTGCTTTGAACTAAATTTGATAGATTTGTGAAATTATTTGGCAAATTGACTAATTGAATTTGGCAAAATTTTATGATAGGGGTAGATTTGTGTGGGACGAGGCAAAATATCCAACAATGTCACCACTAAGGGAGATCGTGGATGGAATTCATGTACAAGACCCCAAAACTGAGGATGATCTCAAGGCACAATCATTTTTTTTGAGTTGATTCACAGACAGTAGTTTTGTTGATACAAGTATGAATTTTATGAACTTCAGCTAAAAATACTGTCTTTCCATATCAAATTTTCCGAAATGCTAGACAACTGCGCTTTTATGTACTTGAGTTATCTAATATATAGAAAGATAATTCTTGTTTTATCCCTAAACATGAATAGGAGAAATGGGTGCAAACCTTAATGTTGCCAAGTCCACTTCACTGTCATTCTACATTTTCACAATAGCCAACAATTATAGTACTATGACAGGATTGTTATATTAATGACCAATAATTAAAAACAGTAGTCGATTCTTTCAGTGAAACTGGAATGTACCCACAGAAGTATAACAGTTCGCCTCCTTATCTTCCTCTAATTATGTACGTGAACCAAAAATCTAATGCCTCACCATTGTAACGTCTGCGAGTCAATATAATAGGAACAATGTCATTTTTTAGTCAATATTCCTCAGTGCAAGGCAAACCATTTTTTCTCTTTCTCTAATTAGCCACTATCAATTCTCTTTCTTTGCAGCTTCTCAACCGATTATGATTACCCTTTGAGCTGACTTCATTTCCAAGAAGCCATAAAACATATCTAGCCCTATTGTTTTTATCTTGGACATCTGTATTTGCTCCCTGACATCTTAATTTTGATTACAGTTAAGGGCATCTTTCCTAAGATTGAAATTTAAATGAGGTTTATTATAAGCTGCTTCATTATACTTCTTAAGCGCCTGTGATCTCAAGATGATTTAAATTTTGTCCTTGGAGTTATCTTATAGAATGAGTCATATTTGATGGAAGTCTAATATGGTTCTTGAATTCATTGTTCATTTTTTACTTTTTTTGAGTCTTACTCCTATAAAGTTTCGATGAGAAGAAAAAGTTTTTCCATTTGGACTCCCACTCAATAATGACAACAGAGCCAACAAACTTTTTTTTGTTTTATTTTATAATACTCATAAAATCTGTTTATTCTGATTGAGGTCATGTTTGCCTTAAAAATAGAAGTAAGGACAATATAAGAATGATGTATAAGGGATTGCGACCATCATTCAAATATTATACATTTGTATCCTTCAGATTTTGGGGCTTTAGGAGATAATGTAGAGAATAGCTTCAACTGTAAAATTTTAAGCCCTCTTTGTTTGGATTATACAAAGTTGTTTGAATAACCAGTTAAAAATGTTTTAAAGTCCTCTTTCCCTTTTGTTGACTAGTCTTCGTTGATATTTTTTTTAAAATGAAAACTCATTGAGTTGAAAATCTGTTGTCCTTTTGCGAGTATGACACCTTGCCTTTTTCAGTGGTGCAAAATTACAGGAAAATGGAATCGTTGATTAAGAAATAAAAGATGAATCCGCTTTCGTCATGCTGTTATTATTAACACTGATGTCATGTATCGCCTAAAAAACTGTTGAATTGTCTGCTTCTAGAAGTTCAAGGGTGATTGATTTCTGTTTTAAACGAGCCAAGCATTAATACTAGTCACAAACATGGCATGCCAAGTGGAGTGACGGAAATGGATTCATGTAGTTTAGATGACTCTTAATTTATTGGTAATTAGACTTAGTTTGTTGCGGTAGAAGTATTATTTTATATATGTAAAATTTAGTTCTCAGTTTGGGCTCGACTTTTTGCATCACTTGTAAACCCATATTTTTTCGAGCAGGTATAGGTTTTCCTTCATCCCGCCGCCCTTCTATTACTCCTTTTCAAATTTATGATGTTTTTCCAGATAAGCATGGCCATATATATTGAATGCATGTCTAACATGTCTCGATATGTTATTTTGAAGCCCTTTCTGTGCATGTTGCTGATTTGTGGGTGTTATGTCTCAGGTTCGTGTTGCTGAGTATAACAATCTCCGGAGTCAAATTAATGCCATAAACCGAAAGCAGGCTGGAAGGTATGTCATTAATCTGTAATTTACTTGATCAAGGCTTTGGGTTGTGGTAACTTCCACAAACTAGAAGTGAACATATCTTGACGTGCTGGCTGTTCAGAAAGCCTCGTGGATAATTGTTGCTCAAGTATAACTCATGGGTATTCTTGAGTGCATGGAGGTGTTTTTGAGGTTATAATTAAGTGTCCCTCAGATACTATACGTTATAGATATTTTAACTGAAAAACTGAAGTCTATCTTGTGCTGAGCATATGGTCACTAATTTGGGAATGAAAGTTTAGCTTGGGCTCTTGGTATTACTGATCTTAAGGGTTTCTAACAGTCTCGGTATTGAAAATCCTCTCTTTCATCCATGCAAAAAACTATACACGTTATGTTTAAATCTTAGTAATGATGGGGAGTGTGACTTGTGAGATGCCATTTAGCTAAAAAAATTATAGGTGCAGTGGTGAAGGTTTCTTAAGAGGGATGTCTAAGAGTGATTTGGATTATCTCAACTAATGCTTATTATTGTAGTTAAGTATGGGAACTTGCGGTTCCTGGAATAAAAGAAGATTAATTTGTTGTTTGATGGCATTGCTTGATAGACTGCAAAGTGATCGTGTGATTAAGTGACACTTGGTGCATGTTGGTGTTTTAACCAATTGTTGGAGATGAAAAAGCAAGGAAGGATAGAAGTCTATCCTTCCCTCTCTCTCTTTGTGTGTGTGTGTGTGTGACGCACACATTTTGGTCTAAGGACGGAGTTGAATATATTGTGGGAATATTTTTACAGCCATCCTGGGACAATTACCTTATTTAGGTGTAAAGTAATTCTACTGCAACTTATTGCTTGAGTTTTTAGCTGATCCAAATAATTTCTTATCGCAGTTTAGCTGTTCGAGACCTTTCCAATTTGGTGAAGCCAAACGATGTTATTACCTCAGGACATCTAACAACCCTCATCGTGATTGTTCCAAAGTATTCTCGGAAGGATTGGTTATCGAGCTATGAGACACTCACAACCTTCGTGGTAAGAACTCAATTTGCTATTTATGTAGCAGCCCTCTTTTTCTTTCAGTCTCGTCCTTCATAATTCTGTCTGCACTGATTGCCATAATACATATTGAGTTGATGATATGCTAAGGGTAATAAATATGCATCTCTTCTGTACTCTTTCAAAATAAAGTCAGCACATTGCTCGCCAGGCAGTTTAGTTCATACCATTATTTTTCGAGATGTTTTATATGTTTGACTTTGGTAGATGTTGCTTTTTGATTGAACTAATTGATTTAGGTCCCCAGATCCTCCAAGAAGCTACACGAGGACAATGAATATGCACTGTATACTGTAACATTATTCATTCGTGATGCTGACAACTTTAGAACTAAGGCACGGGTAAGAAATTTCCAAGTGAGTATTGTTGAGTATCTCATCTATTATGCAAACTATTTCATCTCATCTAACAAAATGTTTGATTGTTGTGTGATTTAGTTTCGTGACTTTGAATATAATCCAGAAACACAAGAGAGTAGAAGGCACGAGCTTGAAAAGCTGAATCAAGACCAGGATGCATCGAGAAGCTCTCTGTTGCAATGGTGCTACACTAGTTACGGAGAGGTGCTCTCTTTTTTCCCTCTGAAAAGCTGCTGAAATTTTGTTATCGTTTTTAATCACATTTAGAAGCCATATCTGCTTATATGGTGCTGTTTTGAAAATATTTTGATACTTTCCAAAATTTTCACTACACATCTGTGGGGAACTACCTCAATTAGAATAGAGCAAATGGAATTATGCTTTAGGTTTCAGAATTGCGCTTCTATAGGTCTGATATTTGTGGGAGGAAAAAGTTCAGTTACTTACTAGTACACAGAAGGAACAATATCTCTTCAACAAAGGATGAGCATGGATGAGACTGTTTCCAAATAAAGGAAGTAGTGACTAATTTTAGACTAGTTGAATGCAATCTACTTGATCACTCAAGAACCCCACCGAGATCTCACTTGCATAATTAGGCATGTCGGACTTGAGCTAATGCCAAATTTGTTTAGAAGTCAAAACATCAATTGGGATCAAATGGGCTCTGTTCTTCTTTAACAAACAAGTGATTAGTATGAGTTGGACCTATTTAGGTGAAATATAAAATTTGCCCCCTTATTCTATCTTGTTATACTTTCTATTTGTCAGGTATAATTCTAAAATTGTGTTACCTGATCCTACAGGTTTTTAGCTCCTGGTTGCACTTTTGTGTTGTACGTGTGTTCACTGAAAGCATTCTACGATATGGTCTGCCACCGTCATTTTTGGTAATTAACTGACTTCCACTATGTTTACTGCTGACCTACTTTTTCTCATCCTAGTCGGATTTCAACTAATACTTAAACTGGTGTGCTGAAAGATCATTTAATTTAATTCAGTCTGTAGTATTGTCACTCCGTGAAAAGTGAGAATAAAGTTCGTTCCATTCTTGAGGGACTGTGCTACAGTTCAAACAGGAACTATATTTGGTCTAATCTAAGTTTTTATTGTTTTTCATGATAGTTTTGTGGTTTCTTCACAACATTCTTGTTATGTGGATTTGATTAGAAAAAGTAGGGCCAGCATCTACTGAGCAACTCTGAATTGCACGTGATCTGATTAAGAACATGTTTACAGTAAAAAATCCCTGCCTCGACTAAGTTGCAAACCCTTATCCAATACTTATAGGGGTTCGACTACATGGATCCTCCTTTTTTACCCCAATTTAATCTGGAGCCACCTCCAAAGTTAAATCACTAATATTCGAATGCTTTTCAATTACCACATGCTCTGTGATTTTAGGTTGACCTCTTCCTCTAGGCTAACTATATATACTAGTCCTCTTGCTTTTCCCAAGACATCTACCTTTCGCTCCATAAATTTCTGTCCTGAGGACAAGTTGAATGAACATCCTAAATTTTGTTTGAATCACATTTATTTCGTATATTGAAATCATAGAATTGGGATGTTAACTTCCTGTCATTTTGACAAACAATCCTCAATGTCCTAATGGATAGAAGGAACACGTTTAAAGCTCTCCATGCTTGCAATATTTTCTATCCAATAGACTTTGGTGGTCCAGACTCCAGAGGAGTTCTAGATCATTAAGAGCATGTTTGGCTAAGCCTAAGAAGTTTACTTATAAGTAAATAAGTAAGTTTTGCAATAAATAATTTTTTTTAATGAGTTGTTTATTTTGACGGTGAGGTAAGAATTACTTCCAAAATAACTTATTTTACTTAAAAGAAGAAAGAAGTAAGTTATCCAAGACATTTTTGAAAACAAAAAATTATTTAAAATTAACTATAACTTTTTCTTACACGTAGCCAAAACGTGCTCTGACGTCATTTCTTGAAGCTCAGAATTCTGGGCAATTGAAATATGTTCTTATGGTCCCGGGAACTTGTGAACTCTGATCACTGTCAAAACTTTGACTGAGAAAATTTCTGTTGATATGTCATCTGTCTTCCATGTATAAATGCAGCACATACTGGAAAACTGAGGACGAAGGAGGGATGGGCGGCTTTGCAGGTGATGCTGATGCATATCCTTACGTCTCCTTCACCATTAATCTTATTTAAGCTACGGTATTGCAATTGTCGCTATCCATTTCAAAATCCCATGTGATTTTAGTAGGCCTGAAAAAATAAGGACAGACTCTACATTTGTATAATAGAGTACATTATCCCTTTCTTTTTCATGGAAGACTACACTGCTTGTCAAACATTCCTTTTGATTTTCCCAAATTGTAGCAAGATCATTTCTTCCTTCTCCCATATGCTATTTTCTAATTGTGTTTAAGCCACAGGATTGATCATATTATTTCATCGAGTAGTTCTAAACTAAAATAATAATAGTTTTTCAAACTTTTAAGTCACATGGCCCCACTGCACTCTTTAAGCCACAGGATTGAACATATTATTTGTTGAGATATATGTTGCTTTTGATGGTAGCATTCCTGTTTCATCTGTTTTGCATTAAACACTAGCCCCACTGCACTCTTTAGGTAATGACATTGTGTACTTGTAGGCACTGGATAAATTTGACTATTGCATTAAGGTGGGGGTGGGGGTGGGGGTGGGGGTTGGTGGGAGGGGTACAGAATCATTGTAAATCAAGGATGAAAACAGAATTGTAGGTGTGTGCGTGTGGTCAACAATGGACTCTTGAGACTTAAGAGGCTTTAGTTGTATTTTCTGTATGTAGTGACATTAATTTGGAACATAGCATGAAGCAATTTCTCACCCACAGAATGTAGTTTGGCTTTCAGAAAGATATAAAAAGTGGAGCAGAAATACTCTAAAAAGTATTTGTTTATTTATCTATCTATACTGTATTTGTCAGGAAGAGATGGTACTGGTATTATTGTTGAACCTCATCATATTAATCTGCAGTGTACCAGAAAATAGAGACAGGTGAAGCTCAGGCCCAGCCTATAATCAATAATGTTACTCCTAGCATGATAAAATTCTATCTCCACCTTTTACAACACAAACACCATATAATTGTTAATATCTCATGTCGACTAAAGATGAAGAAAATAGTCAAAGCTTGGGCTGCTTTATTCTTCTTAACAAAATGTGGAATTCTAAGATTCAAACGACTATAAGAGTTTATGAAGTTCAAACTAGTTATTTGATTCGTCTAAAGTTTAAGCAAACAATTAAAATTTAAAATTAGTGTTTTTAAACGAGTTACTATTTGTAGGGAGTGTTAGATTAATGTCTCAAATCGACAAACTATAACATTTTAACATCAAATTCCAATCGACCCTAGTTACAAACTAGTGGGATCAATTGCCTAGTCCATATTAGGACAACCCATTACCCATTGCCTTAGATGCATCTCGCACCACGACGCGACCACATTAATTTAATGTCACATATGCCCCCCCACCCTCCTCCTCTCTCTGTATACATATATACACAGATGACAGATTAAAGGAGACAAGGCAATTCAATGGCAAATGCACAATGCCATGCGGGCTTGCTCCTTAAAAAAAAAAAGACTCATGTGGGCCCCGGCCCCACGGGCCGTAACTGTAGTCTGTAACACCCAACAGTGGGCCGGTGGTCCGTCCCCACATGAACCATCCTTCGCATGGGTTTCATAATCGTAAAATTGTCCATATCCTTATCGTTGACAATTGACTCTTATTGAAAGAACAAAGAAAGTAGATAAAATTGGAGAAGATTCCAGTGAGTTAATGCTGTGTTTCGTAACTGAACTCTCCCTTGTCTTTTAGCAGAGAAATTGTCTGAAACAGCCGGAACCACATGAACCCCACCCCGGTTCATCACTTGAACACATGCATAGTTTTGGAAATAAGATCCAAACAAATAGTGTTAAGGATAGATTCTCACAACTGGTACTGAGTTATAAATAGTTTGATTGCGCCTCTCGACTTTTGAAATAACTGATTATGTTTTATTAATAACTCAGATTAAAATTAATACAGATTAGAAGGGGGGCTTGGCCTCACTTCCAGCTCATAGTGCAATAATAATAAACTTATCTTTTCCAAAGGCAGGAAATAGAATGGAAATTATACTCCATTCGCATGAGTCATACTCCTTTTTATCATACGTGAAGTGTCGTGTTTCTCCGACTCTTGGTTACTTTTAAGCTTTTCCAGAAAATTTATAACTTCGTTACAGTCTCCATAAATGTATCTAAATATTTCAAAAGAATTGATTGTTACCCTGCATCATGTTTCTTATGTTAATTTATTTTGCAATTTTATTCCTACTTATATTAAAAGTGTGGATAATGGTAAATTTACTATTCAAAATGGTCAACCAAAATTGTTTCCTACCTATTTGGTTTATTTTATAGAGATTTAATGAAATGTGAAATGCATATGTAATTCTTGAAAATATAGCATGTGAAGTGTAATTACACTCTTTATATGAAGAACCAGAGTATATGTAATACACCCCTGATCTCCTGCCCGTTTTTTATATCAACTGCCTACATCAAGTCAGCATGTGGGCATGATATCCCGGCCATCTGTGGGTAGGAGATCATCCTGCATATGCAATATTTTCTGAAGTAAAGTTAATGAATAGAATGTAAAATACATTTTGAAATCCAAACCAACCTATGTAAAATAAAGTGAAATCCTAGAAGAAGTTCATATGCATTGTTACGTCGGGTATAAGTTTATTAATAAGTTTATTGACTTGTTTATTTTTTTACAATTTTTAAGCATATTTTTGTCACAATCTCTGACTTGCATCAAATACATACAACTTCACTAACATACTTAACTGACAATTGTAAAGTGATTTATTTACTTTTAGAAATTATGTTATTTTAAGAGTTTTAATTCGACCATAAAATGATTTGATCAATTAACTTATTGATTATCTCCAGAACTTCAAGAAAGAAGATTTTTATGAACTTTTTATTTTGCCAATAAACATTGTGAATATAGAATTGGTACATTTATCGAAGAAGCCTAATTTGCCGTTCTTGAAAATCCAAATCTTTGATGATGTAAGCTCAATTCAACTCTCTTTATTTTTTATTTAAGCGCATGTTTGATATTGTTGAAATTATTTTTAAGTGCTGAAATTATAAGTTGTTAGTAAATGTGTGGATAAAAAATGGATTGTAAGTTGTGGGTCCTATAAAATGTGTGGATAAGAAGTATGTTTAACTAATTTGACCAACTGAAATTATAATTTAAGCAACTCCAAACATGTGCTAAGATAATTCAAAAAAAAAAAATTGAAATTAATGTGCACATGTTGTAGATACTTATTCCAGAGTCTTATTTTAGAATAAATGTGAAATTTCTTAATGCAAAGACATTCAACTTTCTTTACGTAATTAAAATATTATAAATGAATGAACTCAGGTTTTGAGGAGGAATGCAAATTTGAGAAAAATTGTACTTAAAAGTTAAGAATAGTGACTTTTATGAAGTAAATTTAATTCAATATTATCATATATTTGAGTCATCTACTGTAATGAATTTTAATAAACTAGGTTTTTATAAGCATGCTATTTAGATTTCAATCGCCTAATTTGATAATGTTACCACCCGATTTTGGTAAGGCCTCCACGTCAACAAAGGTCCAATAAAGGTCTCGTCTAGGCCTAATTCAGGTCTCGCTAAAGCCTTATAGGCCTAGCGAGGGCCTTCTAGATTCATAAAGGTTCCAAAGACCCGGCGAAGGCCTCGAGGGCTCAGCAAGAGCCTCGTAAATTCTCAGGAGGCCTCAGAGGCTCATCGAACATCTTAGCATTCTTGAATCAGAGTATTGTGAGGCCCATGAAGGGCCTCGACGCTCATGACCGATCTAAAGAGCCTCGCTGGGCTTCGTATTTAAGATGGTCCGCATAGCTAAAATGATATCTCAGAGAAGATCGTATTTGATTGTCACAAGGAAACCATATCCTAATCTAATAAAATCAGCAACACAATCTTAAAAATTGAGAGAGATTAGGATGCAATCTCGAAGGATCATGGTGAGACTAGAACTTACATTATCTGATAAGGAAATAGAATCCCAACAAAATTCTAATTGATTGCTTCCTTCAATCAATTAGGATTCTTCCCCTATAAATATCATGTTCTGGTTATTTCTAAGGTACGCATTCTTTAGTACGCAATTTTCATGACGCACTCTTTTATGCTTAAGAATCCCACCCTAAACTCTGCTCAAATCTCTACCTGCTTGTCTCTCTCACACTCCACTATTTCCACCCCCCGTGTATCACCCATATACCGGCAGTTGACTAGATCGTCGGAGTGCCAACGATTACCGGACCCTTTTTCTCCGGAGATCTTGGTGCCTAACGACTGTCCTAGTGTGCAGGTAACATACGAGTTGACAGAGGAGTGACTGGAGATCTGTTGACACGTGGACGTTGCAGGTTCCGACGTCAACAGTTAATATTTAATTTTTTTTTTTCACTTAGATTATAAATATCAAGCCAATTTGTAAAAAAAAGATATAATAAACATTATTATGTTCTTAATTATCGATACATCACGTGTATTACACACGCTCATACAAGTACTATTAGTACGTGAGAGAGAAATAAGTGTACTTTTTGGGAGTAGGTTGATTTTACTTTTAGGAACATGATATATTTGAAATTTCTTTCTTATTAATGTGAGAAAAAAAAAAGGAGAAATCTTTTTGGGCCCAAAAGAAAATTTTGTTTGAATGGTCTTGTTGAATTTTCTCGCACGTGTGAACTTATTTTTTAAGTGTTTATAAGTTGTGAGTTCGATCTATTGAATGTGTGGATAATAAGTAGATAATAAGTAGATAAATCTTACGAACTATGTAAAAAAAAAAATGTTTGACCATGTTTGTCTTAATTATGTTTGTTTGCATGAATTGCAAATGAAGTAAACTGAAACTAGATAAGGGAGATGATTTATTGAATTTACGGAATTTATGGATAAAAAATAAATAAAAATTGTAGATTTTACAAAAATGAGTGAATAAAAATGATATTTAAGCCATGTTTGGTAGCTATTTTTTTCCAAAAAAATCTAATTTTTTGTTTACAATTTTTGACTTTTCAACCTTTTTACATTGCAAAAAAATTTGAAAAGTCAATAAAGTACCAAAAAAAATCCATTTTTTCCCAAAAAAAACTACACCGAACATGCCATTAACCAACTTATAAACTTGAAAAATTCTTTCCAACATACATGAAGTTAATCCAACAAAAGAGGAGAAACATTCCTCTTCTCTTCTACGTAACAAATCAAAGTGGACGAGAACTCTTCTTTGATGTGACAAAATGATGACCGTAAGATAATTTACCGTCAAAATTCAAATGTTAAGTTGATCTTCTTGCGCTCACAACCAAAGGCAGAGATGAGGGGAAGGGACAGGATCGGATTGTAGTCCTGTCCCATTCTAGTGCAATTCTTTTTTTTTTTTTTTTTTTTTTTACTAGCAATTCGATTTTAAAGTGTAACTTTTTTTTTAAGTAATAGCCTTCCACTTTAAAAAATCATGACTCCGCTCCTACTCACAACTCAATAATATATAATTAACTAATGTCGATTTAAAATGTCCCGACTAAGAATACAAGACAACGAGGCATCATGCCAATCAATGAGAAGAAACAAAGCATTGTAAAAGAACTTGGCATGGCCATGGATGCATATATGTATATCCACGTTGACCAATGGATGTAAAGATGAAGGTTTGTCATGTCCCATTCAGAGTAGATGGGTCATGTATTTTTATGATCATCCATCGACCCATCAATTTAGGGTTTACCATAAAAGTGTAAGGGAAGAAAAATCCAGTATTTTCATTTCTGCTTTGTTGAGAAAGATGAACTTGGGGTTTATTTTGTTACACTTGGACATCACTTTGTACGGTATTTAATGTTATATAATTAATCATAAGTGGGTACGTGGCATTGTTCTTAACCTGATTTGTCGATGTATGTCTGATATTTTTCTGTTTGCCAAAATTTGAAGAAACTCAATGCCATGAAATTTTGTTGGCAAGCAAATCTTGTAGGTTATGGTTAAGGGAGAAAAAACGATATATTTATGTATTTTGTTGGGAAGATGTAAATAAAGCGTAGTTATGGTCCAGATATCGATCAGGACAAGAAGAAAGATCATCGGATAGCTAGTTCAACCGGTGATACGGTGATTGAACTGATGGGTCGATTCATGTTGACCGATAAGTTTATTTTTGTTAAATATAACATAAAATCATGAATTATTATACTCCAATAAATTAACATTATATTAATTTTGTGATTAAATATCACTCTGCAAGTTCAAATCAAACAAAACACTACATATATAGTAAAAAAGCATCACCATCAAAAATGTATTTATTAAAATAAGTACAATACTACTAGTATCATCAACTAATTATTGTAAAAAATAATATGAATTATTCAACTTCATTGCATAACATCTCTTTAATAGAGTAGAGTACTTGGTGCATATTTTGGACAAATATGGTAATAAAAAAATAAAAAATTTCATTATGTAATGATCCGAACGGATCACCAGGTTACTTAAAAAATTGGCATTTTTTTGGAATCTTAAATGGTTCGATTGTTGGAATGTCAAATTAAAAGAACTGGACCGGTTGGGATACCGGGTTGCCGGTTTTTCGATCTAGCTAGTCAGACCGGTCCAAGTTTAATAACATTGAAATAAAGTTTAAAATATGTTAAATATTGGTAGATAATGACATGTTTGGAAGTACTTATAAATACTTATAAGTTGATCTAATATTATTTTTATCAACACATTTCATAATGCTCACAACTTTTATCTACTTTTTATCTATACATTTTATAGGATGAATAAAAAACGGATCCAGACGGAGACTAAAAAAAATTCCTACAAACTCTAAAGCCATAATTAATTATAATTATTTTTTATGAAAAAGAATATTAATATTTTTCTCTCTCTATATTCAATGTGATCTTTCTTTCTCTATCCATATTTACCTAACCATTTGTCTCTCTTTCTTCTTTTTCCTTCTACAAACCCTAGACAAATGATTAATTACCAACTATTTTTATGGAAAAAAAAATTATACTTTTTTTCTCTTTTCAATGTTATTTTTCTTCAATATTTTCATAATTATTTATTTTCTCTTTCTTCTTTTTTGTCGTTTTTCTATTTTTAATTAAATAAGATAAATTTATAATTAAATTCTTATATAATGGTTGTTTGTAATTTATTAATAAATTTCACCAGGTTGAAAATTAATCTTTTATTACTGTAAATTTTATTCTTTTTACTTTTATTTTTTCTATTTGTCTTGATGAATATGGGGTTTTTTTCCTTCGTAAATTGTTTTGATATGACTTCATTATTTCAGTTACTTTTAGTCTATATATTGATATATTTCAATGAGTTTCTAGTTGAACCAAGTAATGAAGATTCATTATCTTCATCGGTGTTAGATGATCAAGAGGACAACGTTGGACCATTTTATGAGAATCGAGAACAACAAAGAGAGAATACTAATGAGTGGAAGACTACTATATTTACTGATATGAAGTGTGATATTTGAACATTGATAATATTGACCAGTGATATTTTTTTCAAAAAATAGAAATGAATTATTTTTTAAAAATTAGTATAATATTGATCGGTGATTTTTTTTCATACTGCATTATTTTGATTATTTATTTATGTAATTGATGTGACTTATAACGATATGTTATATATAGATTATTAAAAGTAATAAGTGAGTTTATGAACTAGATAAAATATTTTTAAAATGAGTCACATGTCATATGTTTTTGAATTTATCCGCAAGCCAATTGGAATTTTTTTAGTTTTATCTAAAAGGAGAAAAAAAAAAGTGAGCTAATAATTTATGTCATTAACTTTTGACGTAATTTACTTTCAGCAAATAAAAATAAAATATTATAAATTCAAAGTTTTTTTCATGAACTTAATAATATTAATGCAATTAAATAAATTGTTGCTAGACTTTTCTCCTACGACAATTTTTTGTTTTTTAAAAGTTGACAGAAGTCTATTAAAATTAATAAAAATTAATAAAATCCATAAAAGTCAATCACTTCAAAATGTCAATCAAAGTTTTTACAAGTCTAGATTAAATACATTCCTCTAAAAAAAAGTTGAATCAAAACAAGCACTGAGATTATAAATGGAACTGACTAGTCTACTAACATCTTTTGGGATGAAGTTTTTATGAATAAACTTAAAAAATAAATTAATTTCAAAATACTTTCTATTGGTTATTTTATACCAAAATACTGTTTCAACTATTCTTTTTTTTTTTTTTACACACCAAATTATTTTGTAACAAAATTACAATTTTTTGTTACACTAAGTAACACATGTAACAAATTGTAATATGCTGCTACTGCTATCACCACCGCCGTTGACACCACCGTAAAGATCGTCATTACACAAAGTGTAACACTTGTAACACTCTATTACAAAGTATAACACTTGTAACAACTGTGTTACACCGCCGCCGTCACTACCACTACCGTCCACACCGCAATTACACAAAGTGTAATTGCTCAAATCTGCACTGCCATTACTTGATGTGCACCACTATCGAACATGCCAAATCTACACCACCATCAAACCCGCTACTGCCTTCACTACCACCACCGTCCACACCCACAGTTACACAAAGTGAAATTGCTCAAATCTGCACTATCATTACTTGATCTGCACCACTATCAAACACGCCAAATCTACACTACCATCAAACCTGCTAGATATGCACCGGCGCCACTACCACCGCCATCCACACTTACCACCAACACAAACAACATCTTCACACCATCTCACCATCATAAAAAATATCATAAAAAACAGATCTAAATCTGGTTGTTGGTGAAAAAGATCCGATTGATGTTTTAGATCTAAAAATTTCTGTGGATCGCAGTGAAAAAGATCTGATAGGACACTGTTGGGGTTGTGATCGACGTTGGTAGTTCGTCAGCAGTTGTATGGTTGATTTGGGTGGAGGGATTTGGTGGTGGAATGAGGTGTGGAGGCGATGGTTGGAGCGTGTGAAGAAGGATGGGGAAAATAGTGATGTTGGGTGAATCTGTTGGTGTGATTTTGGTGGCAACTGGAGTGTGGTGCTGCTGGCGGTAGTAGATGAAAGAAGAGGTTGTGGTGGAATTTTGAATTTCTTCATTGTTCTGCCATTGATTACGTTAATATAAATGGTGATAGGATAGGGTAAGATGGGGATTGTATGAGATTTTGAGTTTGTTTTGTTACCACTAGATTTTGGTAAGGCTCCACACGTCAACAAAAGTCTCATAGGCCCAACGAAGGCCTCATAAGTCCAGTGATGGCCTCGTGAATTCATAGAAGGTTTCAGAGACCCAGCAACATCGTAGCACTCTTGAATCAACTACAGTGAAACCTATAAAGGGCCTCGATGTTCATAGCTAATCCAGGGCACTTCGCTAGTCGAATCCATCATAGTTCACATACAATCTGATGTTTAGGGACAGTTAAAGAGATATCTCAGAAAAGATTGTGTTGGATTGTGATTCAAACTTAGAAGGAAACTAAATATCAACTTCGTGATAATTAGTAACAAGATATTGAGAATCAAGAGAGATAAGGATGTAAAATCTAAAGGATCACGTTAATATCTAATTACCCCTTATCCCATAAGGAAGGAGAATCCCATCAGATATCTAATTGATTGCTTACCTAAACCAATTAGAACAACTCTGAAACTATAAATACAACATCTCCGATTATTCTAAGGTACGCATTATTCTCACTCTTAAACTCTGCTCAAATTTCTGCCTGCATGTCTCTCTCATACCCAAAACACCTTCCCCCGTATATTATTTTGTATACCGACAGTTGACTTGATCATCGGAGTAATAACGATCCCGACCCTTTTTCTTTGATGATTTTGATGCCTAACGATTGTCCTAGTGTGCATGTAACATACATGTTGACAGATGATTGCCTAGAGATCTGTTGACATGTGGATATTGTAGATTCTGATGTCAATATTTTTAATTTAAATAAATAAAAATATTAAATAATTATACAGTATTTTTTTAATAAATACATACGTATTATAAATTTAAAATTATTTTTAAAAGTGTAAGTAGTAGGCGTAATTTCCTCTTCTTTATAAAAGTAGAATTGAACTTTGTATATTTCTCTTCAAACGAAGTATCATATCATCTCGATTCTCGACCCTTTTTAAGCGACAATCATGAATTTTCCCTGATGTCTCGATCCAACTCTCTATTGAATAGGTAGCTTTAAAAATGGTGTGAACTTTGAAAGACTTAACTTTATTTCAAGAAAATTTATTAATTGCATATTGACAATAAAGAATATTCAAGTTTTAATGTCCATTCTACAATGATAAATGAAATTGGACTTTCCCAAATAAAATTTTATTTTATTTGAAAGTTTTTTAATACTTTCATTTTATATTAAGTAAATTATCATTTTGGTAAATTCCCTAATTAAAAATAAGATGGCCGACACCAGGTAGATAGAACCAGACATTTCATAATATGTAATTGTCACATAAGATGAGACATAAGCATGGATACTACTAACTTTGTGCCCAATTGAACTTAATAATACCCAACATTCAACAACCATGTATGTCACAACTTGCTACCAACCCAACACTTAATATTATCGAATTATCCTATTCATTAATTAAATCAAGATTTTGATAAAACAAAGGCGAGACTTTGATAAAATATGTAATTTTAATAGAATTTAATCAATTGTCTTTCTTTAAAAAAATATTACGTGTTTTTTATGCTGAAGTAAACAAAATTAAATATGATCACAGTGAATTTGGATGCACCCCCGAGAGAGTAGTCCAAAGGAAAGTTAGAAAATCACTTTTATTTGCTTGATATTTAGGAGATTCATGCCTCAAAGCAATTCTTCGAATGCCTTCATAGAGCGTTTGAACATATGATGGATTCACATATTGCACACATGCTTCTCTAATAGGGATAGCAAAATATTTCTCCCCATAATCAAGGTGGGGATGATGATCATGGTCTATGCTTCGAATTTTTTGAACCAGCCCCGATTCCCACCTCTCAAAAACCTCTTATGGACCAGAGATAGTAAGTACCGCTCCGTTGCCATTCCTATTTTCCGAAGAGATTCTTCTTTGACATGGGTGCTTTGCAATAACAACCATATATAGTGAACATTGTTATCAAAGAAGGGAGAGTGAAGTTTATATTGCATTCTACTCTAGTTTTTGGTACATGTGTTGCGGGAATATCCATTTCTCGTGAATCGTATTATTATGTGGGTAGCCCACATTTTAAATATTATCATATGTATTCTTGAGCAAGCATATATAATAATATATATGCACAATAATATCTTACTAATGAAGAAAATGGGATCAAATGATACAAATTAAATTAAATGCCAAGTTGTTGAAGATCACAATCATGTAATTAGTTGGCAGCACCACATTTGTCTTCTAAAATAGTGTGAGAAATTTATAGTAAATTACATAGCAGATTGACAGCAAGATTAATGACAGATGTCTTTGACATATATACACTTTTAGGCCAATTGGATTCAATACGAACTAATCAAATTAAATTTGTGGGCTCATCACCTCTCCTTGATTTGTCTTTTCTTTCTCTTTTGACAAAATTGATCAACAAATTATTTATTATACTCTTAAGGAAGAAATGTTGGCAGATGGAGGACCAAGAGGGTTTAGAAGCAAAATTAAGCAACAAATAAATCAAAATAAAAACTAAATTGAAGTAGACAGAATGAAACGATTAATGAACACGTAATTGAAGTCTAGTTGATTTTATAACGAATATTGCGACACGATTATTTTTTAGTTTTTATTGATTTTTAAGAATAACAACAAATTAGATATTAAAAACTTGTTAACTCATGCACAAATATCGAGAATTTGAATTGTAATGGGAGAAAATACAATTCTATTAAACTTTTATCAAATGGTAACTATATTGACACTACACTTACTTATAAATGAACTATATTTTAATTTTACTTACTATCTTCAACATTAGTTCATTGTAGTACTTACGTTTGTAATTTTTTTCATCGAATTTTTATCTTTAACTTTCATTAATTACACATCTTATCTTTAATGATGATTTATGTCAAGATATTCTATTTGCGTCTTTTGAAATGAGGAAAAAATATTTTATTGTACTTTTATATTTATTTATTTTTTTAAAAAAATATGATTGACAAATAATTTGTTTCTACGCCCTTTCAAAGGATTTTTGGATGAAAATCGTTATCACATACAAAATGTACTAATTAATAAAAAGTTGAGAATAAGAATGCAATAAAAAAAAATTAAGACATTAAATACAATTAAAATATAATACAATAAATGAAAACTGTGGTAAATATAATGAACATGAGACTGGTGCGACTGTCAGAGAGAACCAAATCACTAAACATAATTGAAATAGCCACCTAGTCCCTACACTTATGACAAATTATAAAAGACACCCAATACCCAATAACAATAATAATTAATAAGATAAATAAAATCCATCTTTTTTTTTTTATTTTCATCATGAATCCCAATATTAATTATTGGGACACATAATTGAAGTGTCTAACCATCTCGTCTAGAAATTTAAACTATTAGTCACGTATGTTTATTTATACGTAATTTATTTATGAATCAAAAGTTTGATGCATGCATAATTTTTAAGTGGCAGTAAAATTTAAACTCAAATCTTTTATAATTCTGATATCTTGCTAGCCATCTTATCAAAAAATTTAAACTAATAGAGAAGAGCTACGTGCATTCTCACAAAATAATGTGAAAAATTGTGTCAAAAGCTCTTGGATGGGATAAAGATTATGAAAGGAGAAATAAAGATGAAAAAGAAAATGCACAAGATGGGACAGAACATGCTAATTGTATCTTATCAAATGAAAAGATAGGATTAAGTAATTGATACTTATCATCCATCTTGAATCTTAAACAGTGTTATATGTACAAAACTTACACACACACACACACACACACATTGTGGGAAGCGTACATATCACATGGCATGCCTCCACAGAAGGAAATTGATGGTGTCCAAAAATTGACATCAAGAATATCAAGTTTGAAGTTGGTGTCGGGAACCTTTTCCGTCGCTCCATCGGAGGCATATGAATAAAAAAGCCAGAAGAACTCGACAGCAACTTCGGGCTCGATATTCTTAATGTTTGTTTTTGTTTATCATGAATAACGTTAGACGAGTCAAAATTTGCTAGCTGTACCAAATACATGTCCCTTTAGTCGTTCTCTCAATAGAAACTTTACACATATCAATAGCAGCAAGTATGAATGCATTAAATGTTATCCATAATAATGATGTGTAAATTTCAATCGAAGAGACGGCTAAAAAGACATGTGTTTTGGACAGTAGATCTGGAATCACGTTAGACCAATAGTTTGTTCCCCGTAATTAATGCCACAAGTCTTAAAAACATATGAATTTATATTGCAATATTATTAACTTTTGCAATTGCCATACGATATACAAATTATGACTTATGGATTAATTGAACTAGCGGTCTTGATCTATTGCCATTTCTACAAATTTATATATATGCCATTTCTACAAATTTATTCTTATGAAAGTCAATGGAACATTATTGAAAATAAAATTAAAAAAATCCAGACTAAAAAAATAATTAGAAATGAAAATCTAATTGTGTCCAAGTTATTTAAGCACTGCGCGATACAATGTCATTGACAACTACTTGACACTATGTAAAGCACTATAGAAAAATTCAAAAATTTAAGTCTAAATTGTGCGATATTTTGTATTTATTATTATTATTTTCCCATTATTTTAGTTTTCAAAAATTCACATATTAAAAAATAATACCAATATAGAATTTCGTATCACATTTTATTTTATGTACTTAATTCAACTTTTACCAATAGTCAGTCCTTTTTTTTAGACTCGAAATATTCATACAATATTAAGTCTGTTTGGTTTTGCTTAAAAATTTGATAAAATTTCGAGTTTAAGTCAACAAATAATTTTACATATTTTATGGAATTCACAATTTTAACTTTTCAACCATACATTTTATAATTTTTTTTTTTTAAAATCTGCAAAAAAGTTGATTTTTAGTAAAAGCCAAACGAGCACTAATTTTGAGGTTTGCTTTTTATTGATCAAAGAAAACAATAAAATTGGAAGAATTTCTTACTAACCCGTTTCCGATATTCTTTAAAATCAACGAGTTCATCAATCCAATATATTTTTTTTTTTAATTCTCTCTCGATTATGCTGCACGAGCTACACAAATCCTTTATTTTCCTCTTCAAGTACTTATCTTATCAAAATTTCCCCATCCTTGGACCTTATCTAGCCCAGTTTTCAACCGTCACACTAACAAAGTCGAGTTTTTAAAATAGAATCTCAAAACTCAATAATTTGTAACATAACATCAAATCAAAGATAAAATTACACACTAAAAAAATTAACTCTAATTAATATACAGTAGTGGTGACCAGTTACAATTTGAAGAATGTATCTAACAAATGTCTAGGAATTTGTGCTCCCATAAAATGGTGTCAAATTTGGACAAGAACAAAAGGATCTGCAAAAGATTTGGTCTTATTTGGTCGGTCCAATTTGACTCTTTTTGCATCCACTGATTTTTGCTTCATGCCCTTTATTCAGATCAGCATCATCTCCTGTTCTCCATTACTAAGGAATCAGATCACCTCTTTAATTCCTTAATTTGTTCCTTTTTTTTTTTTTTTTGCTTCTGCAAATTCCTAACAACATGAACATATTCATTAGAAAAGTTGCATTTATGTTTAAGCATATTGTAAAATCTAAGGTACATAAACTTATTTATTTGAAGTACACCTACCACACACCCGTTTTTCCATTTCAAACCTAACATATGTACAATTTTCATAAATATGTGGCGTAGAGATTCAAGGAGTGGTGATATAACACCCATATTGGACACTAATTATGATGCTCACTGTCTATGTGGTATCACAATATTTGTTACTTTTTAAAAAGTTGTTGATAATTTTTTGAACTTTTTAAAAAATAACCAATGTGGCAATGTCACATGGACAATGGACAACATAATTAGTGCCCACCCGTGAGTGTTATATCACTACTCGAGATTCAAGCTTAAAATATTTGTCCATTTTGATAGTTGAACCGCCTCATCTAAAACAAAAATTTTAAAGTAACGTTTAAATAATTGCACTATCTCAAGTTTTTAGATAAGATATTTAGTGTCCGTTTGATTTTGCTAAAAATCAAATTTTTTGTAAGAGTAGAAAAATTGATAATGTTGAAGATCCCATAAAATATATTGTTTAAATTAATTATTGACTTCCACTTTAATATAATTTCAGAGTAAGCCACCGTTTATTTATAAAAAATTGTTATGTGTCAAGTCTTTAAGAATCCGGTCTGCTAAGAGAATTTACATGAAATTGGCTAATGATGTTTTGAGATTCCTTAAAAAAAAAGTAAAAGTAGGACAAAACAGCAGTCAAAAACATAATCATCTGTTTAATCTAAGATTTGCAGTGGTATTAAGAAGTAATGATCATACTTTAATTAGACAATGATTGATTGCTTACCAGATACTTGTATGGCAGTTGTTGTTGTTAATTATATATATTATTGAAATGAACACAAACTGTAGCTGATTCCTGGCTGATTAATAGCTTTTTGTCTTTGTTCATCCACTTCCCACAACAACTGTCCATTCCCCTGAAAATTACATAAATTTCGTCGTATTGTAACACATTATTATTGACATGTTTGGTAACGTAAATTAAACAGTTTTCACGGGTACCGTCGTTTATGTTCTGTCAACCGTACCTGTGAGAAAATATTAGGCATTTGGCCTGGTTGAAGCAAAAGTGTATTAGCTGAATTATCCAGTACTAGAGAATAGTCGTTTGCTGCTGTTTGTGTAGGGCTGCACTGCAAGCCACGTAAATTCTGCATGTTTATATAACAACAGAAAATCATTATTAAAAAAAGTGAAATTACCAGAAAAATAATCTATTAAAGAAAAGAAAAGAAAAAAAACCTGATCGGGTCTAACGAAGAATGATTCTAAATCCATTCCGAAGTCATAGAATATGGGATTCGACGTCGAAGCAAGCTTCATCGAGAGGAACTGAAATAATATAGCGAGACGAAAAAATATATAAGAAAAATTAATTTTTAAAATTTATTATTGTGTAAAAATAAAAAAAATAAAAAATTATACCTCGACTTGATTTTGCAGGGACTGGACATAGTTGATTATTTCATCCAACATAAGGGCCTTCCCAGTTACCTGTTTATCACTCAACCCACATGAAGCTGTCTCATAAAGAACTTTGAACCAAATAGAAATTTAAATATATTATTTATATTTATTAAATTCACCTTGTCACAACCAGGAACAAGAGCTTGGAGTAGCTTCATTCTTTCACTTATTCTTTCCCTCCTCACCTGATATCATTTGAAAAATAAATAAAAATAAATTGGGGAGATTATGTAACTTTTTAGAAATAATTAAGGAACAGTTTTTTGAGTACCCTTTCAGCAAGGCTGTGGCTATCTGTTGCCTGGCCCCTCCTTGCTCTAACATGAATGTAGTCTGTTGGAGCTTCTTCTTGAGCTTTTTTCTCATCTTTCTTCTTTGCTTCTTTTGTCGTCTTTTTCTCTTCGACCTCTTTGCATTTCTTCAGCTTCTTTCCTTTCACTTCTCTCGTATTCTAATATACATAAACTAATCAATACGCAGTACTTGATAGGACTGAGCTCTATGTAAACAATAAAAAATAAAAAAAATAAGCAGGGTTAGAGAGTTGAACCTTGGATTGAGCAAAATTTGCAGAAGAACCCAGTTTCAATTTCCTCTTCTTGTTCATAAAGGGTCTTAAATTTGTATCTGTTGTTGACGAAGAATCCATGCTAATATTCTTGTTTGTGACATGACTCAGAGAAGTCTCATTATTGCTAATTAGTGTTGAAACTTTCGTGCTCTGATCAAGATTCTGAAGAGTTTCAGGCTGGTAAAATGGAGAAAAACAAGTATTTGTTTCCTCCATAGAGCCACACATTTTATTGATTGGAGAGTTGGTAAATAAAACTGAAGAGTCAATGAACTGAAATGAAGAAAAAGCAGCCATTTTTGAGCTTTGATATGTGAAATTCAAGAAAATAAATGATGAGAGATTGAATTTGTGGGTTTGAGTCTCAGAAATTCTCAAGAAGTCTGGTTTATATAAAACTGATGAGGATCTGTCAAGTTGCTCTATACGTTTGACTGGTCTCTCTCTCTCTCTCTCTCACACACACACACACACACACATACTTGTCTCGACTGAACTATCTCGTAAGGGATTCTTGAAGTAAAGTCCAAACGAATAGTACTTGGAGTGGATTGTTGAACTTGATAAACAGCTCGATTGATCTGAGCTGAAACCACAAGCCTTTCAGTAATTAATTAATTAATTAATTAATTAATTATAAATAATTACAGTTGCGTGTCAGTTACTTTTTTCGGTTCTTTATTTCAGTGAATCAGATGAGTGCCAGTGATTCAGAACAACTATTCAATTATTAGTATTTATATGTAAAGCAATAGATTTTCTGAAAAGTAAAAATTCAAGAATCCGAATATAACGGTAAAAACTGTTAATCGTCGCTAATTCTACTAACGTTTTGAGCAAATTGATAATTTGGTCCCTAACATATTGTCTGAGTTGCAAGTTGGTTATTAATCTTTTAAAAGGATACAAATTGGTTCTCAATCTTTAAAAGTTAGAGAAAATAACTTTGTTTCGTAAATTTGAACGTGTACGGGTTATATGGAAATTTAATAGAGTTTTATAAAGTATTTACCATTGATAGTTGTTCTTTAGAGCCCGTTTGATATATTGATAAAATTATTTATTTGAATAAAAGTTACACGAATAACAAGTTTATTATTATTTTGTTTGGTTTAGTTAAGTATAAGAATGAAAAATATCATAATTCTATCCTTATTCTTAATTAAACGAAAAAAAGTAAAAAAAAAAAATTAAAAGAGAAAAAAAAAGGTGGAGTAGCAGATGGTAGTGGCGGAGGCGGCAGTGGACTGAGGCGAGCAGTGGCGATTATCCAGTGTATGGGTATTCAAAAATAAATTTATTATATATTATAAAGAGTATGCTAAAAAAAAGAGTGAATCATTATTTGGGTAAAAAATTTTGTCATTCTCTTTCCAATGACAAAACTTAATGACAAAACTTATCCTCATCTATTGTTTAAATTGTTATCCGAATAAAAGTGTATCCAGACATGAAAGACCAATTTGTTATTCAAACAAAAGGTTGGAGATCAATGATGCAATTTCCCCTAACATTTCTGCTGCAGTAATTAAGGGTTTTACACTAATTAATCAGATTTCTAATTGCAGTTGTGTATTTTATTTTACTACCAAGTGCTACATTAATCGCCTTAAAACTGAATGAGATTCATGTAAGGATTTTTTTTTTTTTTTTTAAAATCAAACCACTATGTGGTAGAGTTTATTCTGTTGGAAGATAAAAAGTGTAATCTACTAAAACACAAGACTAAGTGCCTGTTTGTGGAGTTTAAAAGTATTGTTTTAAGAGATTTTGAAAAAAAATTGGTAAAATATATGGTTGAAAAGTTACGGGTCTCATAAAATATGTGGTTGAAATGAGTTTAAAAAAAAAAAGAGTTTTAAAAGAAACCATGTCAAATATATTTAAGTACATGTTTGGCGGTACTAAAATTATTTTTTAAGTGTTTACAAATCGTAGATTTTATAGAATGTGTGAATAATAAATTGTAAATCTTACAAAATATGTGAATAAAAAATATGTTTGACACTTAATTAAACAAACTGTAAAACTAAGTCCGCCTCATCCCGAATCATCATGCAAGTTTGTCACGCATGAGGACACAAGAAAAAAGAAGAAATTAAAGAAAATGTGGTAGCTATATTTGTCACCACATTACATTATACAGAAGCACCTGGATAGAGAAGACACAAAGGACAAAAGGCACCATGTTTGAAGGCAGTCTCCACACCTCTATGATCTATCCCACCCAATAGACAAAACACCTTATTGTATTGCAATGAAATGCTTGTTCTCCAATCAGCAGTTATGCTGCCATGAATTTTGGTGGGTGAATAAATTCACATGTCTTGGCTATTCATTTACATATGGTCCACAATTGATAAGCCCCATTCCATATATTCAAATTTTAAATCGTATTAAAAAATAAAAAATAATAGTAAACAATACTTAATTAATTAAATGGGAAGATAAATGAGGATATTTTAATTTTCTCCCCCGCTTGGTAAGACATCCCAAACTCCGACCCGCTCCGTTGTCATTCTTAAGCGCCCGAGAGCGAACTTGAAGTCATATAATTCCTTTATTCTCTGTTATTGTACCAACAGTTTAAAGTATAATATGATATTATGTACCCAAACTAATCTTGTTATTAGCCATAATTAATGAAATCTCCATGCACAGGTTGGCCTCCTCTCAAAGAAACTGTAACATTCATAAACCTTAAATTCTACCAAACTTACTTTAATTTCAACAAACTTAGAGATACCTTGATATTTATATGAAAACACTTGTGAAATTTCCGTTAGCCCTGTTCGAAACTTGTTAACTCATGCAGGAATACCAAGAATTGATTGACCAACACTCGTTGATTTAACGAAATACTCAAAAAATAACCGATTGAAATCAAGATCTCATTTATGCTAAGAAAATATTGAGAATTTTTGACCAAAAAATTATTGATTTTGAAGCATACATCAATGTTAGATAAAAAATTTAGAAAAGTCTAAGTTCTATCATTTTTATTTTTTAATAAACAACCAACAGAAGAAAAATCCTAATTATTGTTTTTCAATATAATAAGAAAGAGGGATGTTCTAATGTCTCCGGTGGGCGTTGTTATAATGCTCACCGAATACTTGTCACTTCTTCACTCGATGAGTGTAATGAGTCAAACTAGAATTTGATTTATCTTTTTTATGTCATTAAGAAAAAAGAAAATAATAATAATAAATCATACATCTCCCAGCTGAACAAATTGTTTGTAAAAACCAATGTTATAAAAAGCGTAAAGCGTGGCTAGTCGTGGAGATCGAGTTTCAAGCTTTTCGGGCCTAGGCGAGTCCTAAGCGAGAGTGAGATAAGGGCAAGGCGAGAACAATGCGTGATGCGTGGTTAGACGTGGAGGCCGAGCTTTAAGCCTAGGTAGAACATAGACGAAGCTTATACGAGCTTTTTAGAACAGTGGTAAAAACATAATTACAAAAAGAATATAAGTGAAATTCAACTAGTTTGAATAGTTCAACACAGGGTAATCTTCAGTAGCTTTCGTTACTTTTGTTTTTTTCCCTTAGCCGAAATCGTATTAAATTTTGAATTTTATTCAAGACAATATTGCTCTATGAACTGTATGAATTTCTCTATTAGGTTTAGACAAAACTGATCAATCAAGGAATAAGAATTATATACACAATAGATTTCAAAAACATTAAAGTCATCAATTTTCAGTGACTAATGTTTTTACGACGAACTTTCATAGACACGTCCAAATTAAAAGTGAAACCTTTTTCCACCGTCGAGAAATTGGATCGTCTTCGCATAGAGAAACAATCCGTTAATATCAACATCAACCAGTTATTCAGAATCACAAGCAAAATCGAATTTCATCACTGATTTGAGACTGTCAAATTGAAATAACGTATAACTAAGAAGAGGTTGATATTGCATTCTTGACATTTAGTGTGAGAGAAAATGATGTTTTTGGAAAAGTATGAATACGATTTCCGTGCTTCAAGTACATAGCTCCCTAAAAGCCTGCCAACCGTTAAATCTTATGAACGAAATGTCGCTATTGCTTGAGGTCCTTCAACATTGAGATATTCTCATTGAAACCAAGACGATTTGATATGTTTGGTACGTTAAATTGAAATATCAATAAAAAAAATTAAGGGTTTGTTTGACAAAGTTTTTATTAAAAAAAATTAGCAGATTTTGATAAAAGTTGATGTAATGTATAGTTAAAAAGTTGTGGATATCGGTGAAATGTACTGGAAATTATCAAAATTTTGCCACACATGAGCTCAATATTGTAGCAAGGCTAGAACAACATATTCTATCTGGAGCAATTAGTCTAGTTAACCCTTTCATGTCGTAGTTGCGTGAGACTTCTCAATATTCGATTTCAAACAATATCTAGACTTGGATTCAACTCTTTACCTGTTGAATGGCCATCCGAGGATCGTTTGTCCTTTAGATCCTTGTCAACAATAGGAGCAAATAGCAGTAAGGCCTTTTACTGCTGGAGTAGTAGTGTAGTCTCTTGCTTAGAGCTGTTTAACACAATAAACTCAGTAGTATAATGACTCTGTTAAAGACACATATATATCTCTTCTGAGTTGATGTTTTTAAAGGAATCATCATTGTGGTCAGAACTGGCAGGATATAGATATAACAGTTCTGACTCGCACAACAGTGTTCGTTTTCTAATCTTGTTTAGTGCGGAAATTAAAGGATTCAATACGAACACAAGATGTAACGTGGTAAACCCCTAAAGGAAACATCCACGGGCCCCCATGCCATGGGTAAAAACAATCCACTAATAATCTTGTTCAAAAATACAATAGTATCGGTTTTTGTAATTTCGCAAAATTAACAAAATAACAATCAAAAGAAAACAGATCAACTCCCTGTGATACTTCTTCTTCTGACTTGTTGATGAAGTGGAATCAAACCCACTGGTCTTGACTTTATCGCCACTTCCCTATTGTACTTGACCGCAACCACCACTTGGATTAAGAACCCCCGTTCTTAACTTCACGCCAAGTAGCTTGAACAAGATATGGAATTGTTCGTTGAGTACCAATTAGTTCTTGATTCTTCAATGAGTTTGAAGAAAACTTTTGTGCTTTGAAAGTTGGATCAATGAGGCGCCATGTCTTGTTCTCCTTGAATGGATTCGGCTAGGTTGAAGTTTATGGAACAAGAACACAAAAATTATTTTTCAAAAGCATTAATTCCTTATTGATTTCCACTCTTACTTATAGTTAAAGTAGAAACCAATTTAGGAATTATTTCTTACCTAAGAATATGCAACAAAGATGGTAAGAGAATAAGTAGGAAAGAATATAGAAAGATTTTCTTAGATTTGTAGTATGAAAGAATTTAGGAAACTAAATATTTCATTCCTAAACAAATCTAAAAGAATAAGAAAAAATTCTTTAACCTACAAAAGGAGCTGTCATTAATATTCATGAAATCAGAATATATCAAATATAGGAACAGAATAAAATCGCAGCTTTTGCTGATCTGAAAAACTGATTCGCCTATCAAGCCAGTCAGACAGAACTGGCGTTCAAACAGATCAGTCAGAAACACAAATGTTGACCTGCTCTTTTGACATTAAAAATCAGTTATATTTATTAAGATAACCAAGATATAAAAAGTGAAAAATATGACACATATTTTTCCAACAATCATGTTATGAGAGCATGTTAAAGGTAAATAAGAAAATTACAATCAATATTTAAGAGCTCAAATTATTTATCTTAACATAATTGACGTTTTAAAATAAAATCTCATCACTCACAACACAGTTTACTTTTTACAGCACGCTATACATTTTGTATAATAATAGCGTATAGTTGTACGCCGTATAAAGCAATGCCGCAACAATAATGAAATAGTGCCATTAATGAACTTTATACTACATTCTTATGCACGCTTTAAATACATATTTATTTATGGTGTCAATGCTTGTGGTAATTGTGTTGTCAAATAAATACATATCGTTTGTGAGACGTAAAAGAAAGAAATTTTACGACATACTTTAGCTACCATAAATATGAGCTTATCATTTTCTTTTACAACTTACATTTGCATGCCGTTATATGAAAAAAAAAATGCTAAAATTAACAAAATTATATAAATCAACTCACATGTAATCATATTTTTCATATTAAGAAAATAAAAGTATTGAGTACATCATTGGCCTACTCAAACAATTTATCTAAGCACCTAAGAACATCTTTGGCCTAATGTAAAAGTTGATACCAATATGCTAAAGTATTTATAGACTACCATTTTAAAATAACTTATTAATATATTACAAAATAATTGATCCATATATCAGCAAGTTTGCTTCTTTGATCAGTAGTTTAGCTATCAAAACATAATCAACTCCCTACACATCACAAAAATAAATAAAATAAAATTTTAATTAACATTATCTAAGAATAAATAAAGGTGTCCATTCTCTAATATCTAAAGCTCCCCAACATTCATTCGTTTGTGATGTAGAAATAAAGAAATCATTACCTTAAGATCAACTGAAGTATGAATCAGTTGGTTCCTCCAAAAAACGTATAATACGACTGTTGTATATCTATACATAAATGTAAAGTCTAAAAGATCGAAATGCACATAATATCAACAAATAAAAACAATAGAAAAAAACTCTGAATGCATGCAATATGTTTATTATATTAGTGCAATAGATGTAGTTTACCTCAGCTAGCAAAAAGGCTTCATCAACCCCCAATGAGCACGCTTTGCTCAAAGCCTGAAGCAGTTCTTGAAGCCCTCCATTTTTTGGGTACATTAATTGTCAATGGGGATGGCAGAGAGTTGCCATCAGGTTTCACCACTGTTAGTGACACGACTCTTCCTGAATCATTCTAGTGGATCCAAAATGTGCCGTGCGCCATTGATGGATACCAACTAGATATCGGACCCACCATTAAGGCCACTTAAACTTTTCTATAACTTATTGACTCTTCTTTGACTAAAAAGATTTTATAAAAATTTTGGCAGAGTTCCCCTTGTAAACTGAACTAAACCAACCAGAAAAGCAACAAATTTCTCAAACACAAAATATACAAAATTAACTGGGATCCACCTATTTCAAATATGAACCAATCAAAAATAAAGTATAGTTAACTCGGCCTATTCTAATATCTTTTACAAAACAGCCCAAAAATGTAATAATTACATCAAAAGGCGGCAAGCCCATCTAACTTCTATATGCGACAAATAATACCAAAATGAAATTTACTAAACTGGTGGACATGAGACTATTGAATGATAATGCCTTGCTTAACAAAATGCAATTATACAATTAACTAGATCAGGTGGCTGTGGCTCTTGCAGAATCTCTCAAAAGCTGCTCAAATAGTTCAATTGTGTCCTAATAAGAAAAAGAGTGATGAAATACGTGAGTTTATAACTCAGTTAGTGGAGAGTTTGCAAATAATTATACTTTTTTCTGTTTAAAATATTTGCTGAAATTCTGAATTTTTCTATAATACTTTTAAGCAGTAAGAATTAAGAATTCCTTATTCTTGTATAAGTAAAATAAATGCAAGCATAGAGAAACTGAGAAATACTAGTATAATTGAAGTTTTCAAATAAAACGTAATCTGATTAATTTGTAAACTGGAATTTAAAATCTGAAATTGCATGATCTATTATCTGAAATTTGTACACTGGTTATTCTGAAACATATACTAAACCAAAAATGTACCCTGAATAACTGATAATCTATAATCTGTAATCTGAATCTGGTCATACACGCGCAGAGCTGTCCCCAAAGGGCTAAACATCCCGGTACACGACCCAAAGCCTATATGTGTACGAGAGTGGGTTCCAAAGATCTCTAATAATCTGGTCATACATTGTGGAAACGAATTCACACTAGGGCAAAGCGGGTAAAATCACCACATCTGGTCATACACTATGGAAACACATTCACACCAATGCAGAGCGGGTAAAAGTCACCTGTGTACTTTTTGATGGTTTTTAAAATTAACTTTACTGAAACCTTTAATAATGATATAATATTCTAATAATAGATTTAGCAAAATTGAATTTAAACTTTGAAAGAATTACTCATTTATAAAAACTAACTTATACTAAAAATCATGATTGTCCAACACTTGAAAAATAGTTCTTTTTTGCAATTTATGTAATTTATTTAAAGTACTGATATAATGAAACAATTCATATAACTTTACTAATTAATATAATATAATGAAATGCTTTGAAATAAATTTTTCCACTCACAAAGTTTTTGACTAAAACTAGGTTGGTTGGTACGCGACACCAACCTCCTCATAACCTCCTGAAATAAAATATAATTGCTTGAATTAATAAATAACCATCCCAAGCAAGACTAAGCTTAATCTGCCATACTTAAGCAAAACTTCTCTAAAATTTCTTTACTCACTTGATCTAAACCTTTTTCTAATTTACCGCTTTAACATCCAACGATTACAAACTACCAATAATAATTTTCTTAACTTTCATAGAAAAGTCATCAAATTAGAAACACATTTCTATTAATTTAATAACATATAATGCTCCTTAACAATCTCAATCAATTCTAATCTTCCATAAGGCTCATAAATAATCTCTTTTATATTACATTTGCTTAAATGACCCAAATAGAAATTCTAGGATTTGCTAAAATCACCATTCCAAACTTATAACATAAATAAACCAATACAAATCTTAAAATACTTAATTAGCTTAAATCTCTAATTAAACCTACTAAGTCAAGAACCCAAAAATTTCATCAATTAAATCCTTCATTTAACATGCAATTATAACTCATGCCACAAAAAATAACTTATCTCTTTTCATAACATTCACATTTAAACTCATAAGCAAAAACCCTAGTATTTAACCTCATTTCTAAAATAAGTGGGTTCTTGTTTACCTCTTGAAAATAGAGAAGTTGAAGAACCCAAGCCTTAAGGTTGATTTTCCGACCACCTCAAAGTCCGGCCGGCACCTTCTTCTTCTTCCTTTTTCCCTTTCTTTCATTTCCTTTCATTTTCTTTCTGTCCGCGATTTTCATTTCTCTTTATGTCTCTGCATGCATCGTCAAGAAAAGGCCCAAATTCATTTTACATTAATGCCAAATTGCAGCCTTAGTCCCCAACTTATATATATTGTGACATTTAAATCCTTACATAACCATAATTTATAAAATAGCCCCCAAAATATTTATTTACTTAATTTAAGTCCAACTTTGATTATTTGACTTAGACTTGACCCAAAAATTATATTGACTTTGACTAAATAAATTTTGACTTTGACTAATTTAAAACAGGTCGTAACAATCTTACCTCTTTCAAAGAATTTTGTCCTCAAAATTCGATCGGCTAGGCTTCAAATAATTGAGGAAATTGAGCACGTAACTGAGCCTCATTCTCCCACGTAGCCTCTTCCATCGATTGATTCTTCCAAAGGACCTTAACTAGCGAAACACACTTGTTTCACCCAACTTGCTCCTTTCTGTCTAAGATCTTTCTTTATAGGTTAAGTTTTCCTTCAATTCCACTGGCTGAGATTCCAAAATATGCGAAGGATCTGGAATATACTTCCGAAGCATAGAGACATGAATACATCGTGAATCCTAGATAAATCAACTCGCAAAGCTAACGCTAAGCAACTAGTCCAATCCGCTCAATAATTTCATAAGGCCCAATATGTCGAGGACTTAACTTTCCCCGCTTGCCAAATCTCAAAACACCCTTCCATGGAGATAATTTTAGGAAAAATTTATTCCTAACTTCGAATTCAAGATCTCTTCTCCTTCTATCTGCATAGCTCTTCTGCCTATCTCGTGCTACTTCCAATTTTTATTTAATCACTTTTACATTCTTCGAAGTAATTTGAACCATTTTAGGACCTACTAACTTTCTTTCCCTGACTTCATTCCAGCAAACTGGTGTTCTGCATTTTCTGCCGTATAGTGCTTCAAAAGGAGCCATCTCAATACTGGAGTGGTAACTGTTATTATAGGCAAACTCCATAAAAGACAAATGAGTATCCTAGTTACCTTTGAACTGTAGAACACAAGCTCGCAACATGTCCTCTAGAGTCTGAATGGTTCTCTCTGATTGACCATCTGTCTGAGGGTGAAAAGTTGTGCTGAAATCTAGCTTAGTACCCATAGCTTCCTACAAACTAGGCCAGAATTTAGATGTAAACTGAGAATCTCTATCTGACATAATAGACACTGGAGCACCGTATAAGCTGACTATTTCATCTACATACAACTTTACCAACTTGTTTAAAGTATAAGTAGCTTTGATTGGTAAAAACCTCGCAACCTTGGTCAATCGATCTACAATAACCCAAACACTATCATGACCATTCTGAGTACAAGGAAGACCGAACAAAAAGTCCATAGTAATATGCTCTCATTTCCATTCTGGAATAGGCAATGGTTGCAAAATTCCCCAGATGCCTTTTGACAAACTGGCTTTACTTGTTGACAAATGAGACATTTGGATACGAACTTCGCTATTTCCCTCTTCATACCTGGCCACCAGTAATGCTTTTTCAATATGTGATACATTTTAGTACTGCATGGATGTATCGCATAGGTTGAACTGTGTAACTCTTCTAAAATCTCTTTCTTCAATTTTGAAACATCAGGAACGCAGAAACGACTTTCCATAAACAAAGTATCATCATATCGAATTGCATAATCTGTCCACAAACTAGTACTAACTCCTGCTTTCAATAATCTAAGTGTCAGATCTTGAGATTGAGCTTCTCTAACTCTGTCAATCAAAGTAGGTCTCACCTAAAAATGAGCTAAAATCGCTCCCGAGGTAGTAACTAACAACTGGGCATACGGTTTTCTAAACTCACAAAACAAAAAAGCACATACTGCATTAGATTGAAGAACCGCTAGTTTTTATACTAAGAGCATCAGCAACTACATTAGCTTTCCCTGGATGATAACCAATTCTGCAATCATAATCCTTTATCAATTCTAACCATCTCCTTTACCTCAAATTCAGTTCCTTTTGATTGAAAATGTACATCAAACTTTTGTGATCTGTGAATATCTGGCATTTCTCACCATATAGATAATGCATCCAAATCATCAATGCCAACACCACTGTAGCCAACTCTAAGTCATGTGTTGGGTAGTTTAACTCATGCTTCTTTAATTGTCTTGAAGCATAAGCTACAACCTTTCCATTCTGCATCATAACACAATCCAAGCTCTGTCGAGAAGCATCACTATAAATCACGAACTCTTCACCTGGAGATGGAAAAGTAAGTATGGGAGCATAAACTAGTATGCTGTTCAACTCTCGAAAGCTCTGATCACATTCTTCACTCCACACTAATTTAGAGTTCTTTCGAGTCAGACTAGTCAAAGAAAGATCAATTTTAGATAATCCTTCTACGAATCGACGATAATAACCCGCCAGTCCAAGAAAACTCCGAACTTCTGTCACATTTGTAGGGCGTTCCCATTTCATCACTGCTTCGGTCTTGATGAGATCTACATAAATGCCTTTTGTTGAAATGACATGACCTAGAAATACCACTTTGTCAAGCCAGAATTTACATTTGCTGAACTTAGCATACAATTATTTATCTCGCAAAGTCTGTAAAATAGTCTTCAAATGCTCAACATGCTCCTCACGACTGCGAGAATAAACTAATATATCATCAATAAAGACAATAAAAAAATATATCCAAGTATGGATGAAGCACCATGTTCTTCAAATCCATAAATGCTGCTGGAGCATTAGTTAGACCAAATGGCATCACGAGGAACTCATAATGTCCATACCGAGACCTGAAATTAGTCTTTGGTACATCGTATCTCTGATTTTAAGCTGATGATACCCTGAACGCAAGTCGATCTTAGAAAATACAGTAGTACCCCGAAGTTGATCAAACAAGTCATCAATACGAGGTAGAGGGTACTTATTGCGAATTGTCACTTTGTTCAACTGCCTGTAGTCGATACATAATCTCATTGTGCCATATTTCTTCTTCACAAACAATATTTGTGCTCTCTATGGGGATACACTGGGTCTAATAAAACCCTTATCGACTATTTTTTGCAACTGCACTTCAATTCTTTCAGCTCTACTGGAGCCATTCTATAAGGTGCATGAGAAATAGGAGTTGTCCTTGGAATCAAATCAATAGTGAACTCGATTTCTCTGTCTAGCGGTAATCTCGAAAGGTCTTCTGGAAATACATCAGAAAATCCCGCACAATAGGAATATCATCTAATTTCAGCTTAGTAATCTGACTGTCAATTATATAAGACAAATATGCTTGACACCCCTTTTTAAGAAATTTCTTAGCATCAAGTGCAAATATTATACAAGATGGTAAAATTCTCCGTTCACCACTAAGAATAATTTCAGGCTCTCCTGGCTTTCAGAACACAACTTCTTTATGAAAGCAATCAACTGAAGCACGATTTGCAACTAAGAAGTCTATAACCAAAATAACATCAAAGTCATCAATATCGAGAGGAATCAAATTAGCCTTCAACTCCTGATCATTCACTTTAATCACACAGTCCTTATACACACTGTTAGCTAAAAGTGAATCTCCTACTGGAGTTGCCACAACTAAATCACTGTCTAACGATTCCAACTTACAATCTGCATAGATAACAAGTGCATTAGAAATAAATGAATGTGTAGCACCTGAATCAATTAAACAAGGAGCATTTCTGCCAAAAATAGACACGTACCCATGACTACATCTGGTGACTCCTCGGCATCTTGTTGAGTTATTGCAAAAACTCTCATCTGGGTCCTAGGACGTCCTGCCTGGCCCTTCTACTGAACACCACTACTACTAGCGATGTTTTCATGTGCTCTACTGGACATACTTGTTCTACTTACTCCAGTATTCTGATTTTGATTCTCAGCCTGCCTAGTAGCACTAACACCCAACTGTACCTGAGGTGTACCACTTCCCTGAGGTCGATCTGGACAGTCTCTCTTCATGTGCCCGACCTGACCACACTAATAGCAAACACCAGCTCCTTAAGGCACTCATCCAGATGGAATCTTCCACACAACTGACACTGTAGAAATCTAGCGTGACTGGAACTTCCACCCTATGTAGAAGTAACTGGTCTCTGACTTAGACTCTGAAAAGAACCCTGAGTATGAGAGCAGCGATGTGCTGACTGCTGGACTGAACTATAGCTAGACATTGAACTCTGGCTCCCTCTAGACTTGGTCATGAAACTGTCGGTATTGGCGACACCCGGCCAAAACCCACGTCTATTTTTCTGAAACGACGTGCCTCTAGAAGTCCATGTCCCTGACTGACTACCACTGCCTCTAGCTGTCATCTGCTCTTTGTGACCCCGTGTATCTAAAATGTACTGTTCAACTCTCAAAGCAGCTTCAACGAGTTTGCCAAAATCTTTATAATCTTCGTCTATCACCGCTACTCTAATTTCACTCCTACACCTATCAGCTTCATTAGCTATCAACAATGCAGCGTATTTTGATAAACCTCTTTTGATATTCAACCACTATCATAGACTCTTGAACTAAATGCAAGAACTCATCATGCTTGACATCTTTATAGGCTTGAGGGTAGTATGATTTATTAAAAACATCCTTGAAATCTACCCAAGTAATAACACTGGGGGTCAGCATATCGACTCTGAACTGTCAGCCACTAATCATACACCCATTCCACAATTAAGAAAGTAACCAAGCGCAATTTCTTCTCCTTTGGGCACTCCATGACATCGAAAACTCTCTCCAGCTGGGTCATCCAATTATCCGCATCTAAAGGCTTCACCCTTACCATTGAAAACTCTCGCTCCCAACCTTTTTACTTGCTTAATACTGAACCTATCTGCGTTCTGCTGCCCTTGCAATAGAGCATCAAGAGTTTCAGTAAGTCTATCGGCATATGGGTCATTTGCAACCTCATTTTTATATCTTGGGTTTTGAACAGTTTGATGAATTGACTCATCAACTCTACTGGCCTCCCTGTTATCCCCTTCATCAGGAGCATTTTGAGTTTGAGGCATTTTATTTGGGAGTCTGCGACTTCTTCTGCCACGAGCCATGACCTATAAAATGGGAATAATATGTTCTAAAACAAGTTTATGATGTATGCAATGCAAGTCTATAGACATGTGACCATACTCTGATACCAACTTGACACGACCCGTCCTGAATCACCCTAGTGGACCCAAAACGTGCCGTGCACTAATGATGGATGCCAGCTAGACACCGGACCCACCATTAAATCTACTTAGACTTTTCTATAACTTATTGACTCTTCTTTGACTAAAAAGATTTTACAAAAAGTTTGGCAGAGTTCTCCTTGTAAATTGAACTAAACCAACATGAAAAGCAACAAATTTCTCAAACAAAAAATATACAAAATTAACTGGGATCAACCTATCTCAAATATGAACCAGTAAAAAATAAAGTATAGCTAACTCAACCCATTCTAATATCTTTTACAAAACAGCCCAAAAATATAATAATTATATCAGAAGGCGGCAAGCCCATCTAAATTCTACATACCACAAACAATACCAAAATGAAATATACTAAACTGATGGATATGAGAAAATTGAACGATAATGCTTGCTTAACAAAATGCGATCATACAATTAACTAGATCAAGTGGATGTGGCTCTTGCAGAATCTCCCAAAAGCTGCTCAAATAGCTCAATTACATCCTAATAAGAAAAAGAGTGACGAAATATGTGAGTTTATAACTCAATGAGTGGAGAGTTTGCAAATAATTATACTTTTTCCTGTTTAAATTATTTACTGAAATTATGAATTTTTCTATAATACTTTTAAGCAGTAAGGATTAAGAATTTCTTATTCTTGTATAAGTAAAATAACTGCAAGCATAGAGAAACTGAGAAATACTAGTATAATTGAAGTTTTTAAATAAAACGTAATCTGATTAATTTGTAAACTAGAATTTAAATTTTGGAACTGTGTGATCTATTATCTAAAATCTAAGATCTGAAATCTGTATACTGGTTATTCTAAAACATATACTACACCAAAAAGGTACTCTGAATAACTGATAATCTGTAATATGTAATCTGAATATGGTCATACGCGCACAAAGCTGCCCCCAAAGGGCTAAACACTCCGGTACACGGCCCAAAGCCTATATGTGTACGAGAGTGAGTCCCAAAGACCTCTAATAATATGGTCATACACTGTAGAAACGAATTCACACCAGTGCAGAGCGGGTAAAATCACCACATCTGGTTATACACTGTGGAAACACATTCACACCAATGCAGAGCGGGTAAAAGTCACATGGGTACTTTTTGATGGTTTTTAAAATTAACTTTACTGAAACCTTGAATAATGATATAATATTCTAATAATAGATTTAGTAAAACTGAATTTAAACTTTGAAAGAATTACTCATTTATAAAAACTAACTTATACTAAAAATCATGTTTGTCCAACACTTTAAAAATAGTTTTTTTTTTGCAATTTATGTAATTTATTTGAAGTACTGATATAATGAAACAATTCATTTAACTTTACTAACTAATATAATATAATAAAATGCTTATTTTTTGAAATAAAATTTTCTACTCACAGAGTTTTTGATTAGAACTAGGTTGGTCGGTACGCGACACCAACCTCTTCGTTATCTCTTGAAATAAAATATAATTGCTTGAATTAATAAATAACCATCCTAAGCAATACTAATAATTAAAAGCAAGACTAAGCTTAATTTACCCATACTTAAGCAAAACTTCTCCAAAATTCCTTTACTCACTTGATCTAAACCTTTTTCTAATTTACCGCTTTTCTTCTCCGCTTTAACCTCTAACGATTATACACCACCAATAATAATTTCATTAACTTTCATAGAAAAGTCATCAAACTAGAAACACATTTTTATTAATTCAATAAAATATACTGCTCCTTAACATTCTCAATCAATTCTAATCTTCCATAAGGCTTATAATCTTCCATAAGGCTTATAAATAATCTCCTTTTTATTACATTTGCTTAAAGGACCCAAATAGAAATTCTAGGGTTTGCTAAAATCACCATTCCAAACTTATAACATAAATAAACCAATAAAAATCTTAAAATACTTAAAATAGCTTAAATCTCTAATTAAACTCACTAAGTCAAGAACCCTAAAATTTCATCAATTAAATCCTTCATTTAACATGCAATTATAGCTCATGCCACAAAAAATAACTTATCTCCTTTCATAACATTCACATTTAAGCTCACAAGCAAAAATCCTAGTATTTAACCTCATTTCTAAAATAAGTGGGTTCTTGTTTACCTCTTGAAAATGGAGAAGTTGAAGAACCCAAGCCTTAAGGATGATTTTCCTCAAGGTCCGGCCGGCACCTTCTTCTTCTCCTTCTTTTTTCCCTTTCTTTCATTTCCTTTCCTTTCATTTCCCTTTCTGTCCGCGATTTCTCTTTCTCTCTCTGTGTCTCTGCGTGCATTGTCAAGAAAAGGCCCAAATTCATTTTACATTTATGCCAAATTGCAGCCTTAGTCCCCAACTTATAAATATTGTGACATTTAAATCCTTAAGTAACCATAATTTATAAAATAGTCCCCAAAAATTTTATTTACTTAATTTAAGTGCAACTTTGACTATTTGACTTAGACTTGACCCAAAAATTATATTGAATTTGACTAAATAAATTTTGACTTTGACTAATTTAAAACGGATCGTAACAGTTAGAGTCATGGTCATGTTGATGTTGATGGCAGATGTAATGATAGATACATGAATGGATCAAAAGTAACAGACACATTTCTACAAACAGGGAATGTGGAACTATATTGACCCTGCAATAATGTCATCTAAAATATGCCATTCCAGAAGGTATTCATAGAGACCACATGAAAAACCAGAGAGCATTTCTTTTGTTTTTCATCAAAAAGCAAATGCCACGGAGCACTTAGATGACAAATATAAATATCAAACTAGTGCAAGTTATTAAGGAAAAAATTACAAAAAAAAAAAAAGTACTAATACTAATAGAACATATCAAAATAATATGGTTCACTGATCTACCTAAATTCCAATAAAAGGTAACCGTATTTCAAAATTTCAAGCAATCAAACAAGAGACCATGAAGGCTCGCTCAAAATAGTTATTTGTAAATCATCTTCATTACTCTCCTTCGATTTTAATTGTAATGAAGTTTTTAGTTCTTGAATTCGTCTTTTGAATTTATTTATTGTGTTGGTTATATGTATCTTTTCCTTGCGTTGCTTGTGGAGTTGTTTTGGTGGTATTTTCCTATCTTGGGACTTTAGTCAATTTTTTTTAATGGTCATAGGTGACCATCGATTGGGTCTGTCTGTTGGCAGACTTTGCATTGAAATTTATGGCCATTGCAGCATACATGAAGCCGATCTGTTCTAATTTTTTTTCTTTGAATTTCTGCGGCCAAGTGTTGTAGCACATACACAACCTTAGCTCGAATCCTTGCTCCAAAATTCCTGTTTTGGGATTCTAGCGGGTGATTACGGTATGTGTGACTTTGGCTCACTGGTTGATTGTAAATGGTTTTTCAAAGAACTTAGCTAGTATTTAAAACAGAAGTTAGTTTACATGTAGCATGGTCTCAGGTATAATTCTTTCCTTTACTGATAGTACTTTTGAGGTAACCTTGTACGATCTATGTGTGCAGAAGGGGCCTTCCATTAACATTTTCTAATTCATATGCACCTTTTCGCAAGACTCTGGTAACCTTGTATGATCCTTCCCATCTTGGACCTAGGGTTTCGGTGTTAGGTTCCCGTGTGGCGAGGAACACTTTTCATAGTACCAGATCCTCGACCTCAAATGTCATTATCTTAACCTTCTTATTATAGTACTTTGAGCTTCTTTGCTTGCATACCACCATTCTCAGTTCGGCTTCCTTTCTTTCTCCGAGCAGATCTAGCCTGACATGAAGTGCCACTTGGTTAGGTTCAATGTTAAAATGTGAGGATCAAAATGAGGATAGTCCTATTTCCAATGAGATTACGGCTTCTAATATGAAAGCCAAAGAAAATGAGGACTCTTTTGTGCTAGTTTGGAAAGTTGTGCGATAGGATTAGAGCACGCTAGAAAGTTCATTAGCCCAGGCCTCTTTTAACTCATCTATTCAGGTTTTCAAATTATGCTTGATAATCTAGTTAATTGATTCGACCTGGCCGTTTGCTTGCAGATGGTTTGGGGTAAAAAATATTTTTTTTAATTTTTAGGTCTTCGCAAAAGGCTTTAATTTCGGGTTATTGAACTACTTCTTATTGTTTGTAACAATTGAGTACGGGATGCCGAACCTACATATAATAGTAGTCTTTTGCTTGGTTATTTTGGCTAAGGGTTCGACTTCAGCTCACTTGGTGAAATAGTCCACTGCGACTATTGCAAATTTAGTTCCTCCCTTTCCGGTGGGCATATGTCCGATCAGATTGATCTCTTACTTAGTGAACGACAATGTGCTTACTACTGAGGTGGGCTTTGTAGCTTTGATCATATGACCGAACCTTTGACACTTGTATTATTTCTTTACGAATTCCAAAGCGTCTTTCCTCAAGGTTGGCCAAAAAATACCTTGTCTCAAAATCTTGTGGGCATGGGACTACCCAGCATGATTTCTGCATATCCATTCGTGGGCTTCACACAAGGCGTAGTGCGCTTCTTTCTCGTCTAGGCACCTTAGAAGAGGGGTTGCTTATCCTCTTTTTGTAGATGACTTCATCCACAATAGTATATATGACCGACTTGATCCTTAATCGCAGGCCTTGCTACGATCAGTATATGTTTTTTCATTATTCAAAAAGTTGAAGATTTCATCTGTCCATTACGGCTTTGGATCTACCACCATTGCTATTTCATCGCCATATTCGATTGTCGCTTGTTTTATTCTCCTTAGCGGGATAGTGTCAAGTTCTTCCACTCTTTCACTTGTTGTTGACCGGGCCAGTGCATCTGCATGGCTGTTCTAGGATCGGAGAATTCGTTTTATCTTTACGTCTTCGAAATTGCTAAACTCTTTTTATACTACTTGGAGATAAGATACTATCATCTCTTCTTTTGCTTGATAACAATTATTTGTTTGATTGATGATGAATTGGGAGCCGCTATGTACGACAACATTCAATATTTTCATTTTTTTTCCATTCTAAGTTTGTCTATTAAAGATTCATATTCTGCCTCATTGTTCAAGGCTCTAAAGTCAAAACTAAGTGTCTGGCATAAGTGATAACGAAGTTCGGCCATATGGAGGGCTTAGCTAACATAGTATACAGAGTGATGAATTTCGTTTTCAACCCTGATAAGCACTGCGCTCACCGCGTGCCTGGAGACGTTTAGGTATAGAAGAAGCACATTATCAGTCTTGGGCTTGGACAATAGCGGAGATCGAGCTAATTATTACTTGAGTTCTTTGAAGGCTTGCTAGCATTCTTTTGTCCATTCGAGTTTCTTCCTTTTCTGGAGCACATCAATGAAGGGTTTGCAACGATCAATTACTTTTGAGACTAAATAACTGAGGCCAGCTATGCGCACTATGAGGCTTTACATGTATCTAGGCCTGGTTGGAGCCTTGATTTCCATGATCTCTTTGATTTTTTATAGGTTGGCTTCGATTCCTTGTTGGTTGACCATATATCCTAGAAATTTGTCTTAACTGACCCCCGAACACCCCATTTAGCGGGTTGACCTTTATCCTGTATTTCTGTAAGATTTCGAACATTTCTGCTAGGTGTCGAACGTGGTCTCTAGATTTTGAACTTTTCACTAGCATGTCGTTGACATACATTTTCATCATTTTTTCCAATTTAGTCGACGAACATAGTGTTTACTAACCTTTGGTGTATAGCCCTAATTTTTTTAGTTCGAAAGGCATGATCTAATAGCAATACAAACCACGATTAGTAATGAACGTGGTGTGTTCCTGGTCGGCATCGTGCATCGGGATCTGGTTATAGCTGAAATAGGCATCCATAAAACTTAGTAGCTTGTGCCCAGTGATGGCATCGACCCTTTGGTCTATTCGAGAAAGGAGAAAGCTGTCTTTCAAGCAAGCTTTGTTTAGATCGGTAAAGTCAATATAGACCCTCCAGTGTCCATTATGCTTCTTCACTAACATAGGGTTGGTGATCCATTTGGCGTATAATGCTTCTTTGATAAAGCTGTTGTTCAGATGTTTTTCTACTTATTTGCGTAAAGCTTGTATCTATTTAGATTTAATGGTCGTTTCTTTTGCTGATTTGGTCTGGCATCCGGATTGACGTTAAGCCTATGATATGCGATCTTGGGGTATATTACTTCCATATCTTGGTGTACCCATGCAAACACGTCCATGTTAGATTTTTAGAAACTCCTCAAGCTGTTCTCGAAATGGTTGCTAGAGCTCGTGCCTTATATATAACATCTTCGGAAGACTTCTTGAGCTCATCGAGAGTTGGTCCAACTCTTCTATCAGTTCAATTTTTTCCTCATACAAGTTCAGCTTGGGGTCGAGAGGATTACTTTTCTTGATGTATTATGTGGATATTTACATAATAAGATAGCGCTCTAGAGTTTAGATTGGTTTTGGGTCGGGGGACTAAGCATTCCTCAGCAACTCTCTTTGTACCTTTAACTTCTCTTACTCCATATGGCGTAGGAAATTTCAGCGAATAATGATGCATAGAGGCAATTGCTTCTAGATTATAAAGTAGTGGTTGTCCTATGATGGCGTCATAGGGTAAGTGAGCATTTATTATTACAAAATCAATAGTGGTGCAGATTTTACGCGAAAATTCTCCCATTTCAATGGCCATAGTTATCTAGCCAATGGCTATTATCGTTGTACCATTCAGACCGATAAGTGGTGTGGAGAACATTCTGAGAAAGTTTTAAGAAATTTCCAACCAGATGAGGGTGTTGCGTATATCATTTTGATCGTACTGTTCCGTGCCTTTCAATGTCTTTCACATACCGACTCCGGTGATCGAAATGGTGATGACTAGAAGGCCCAACATGGTTGTGGGTCGGCCTCAATTTTATGAAAGGTGAGGTAGTCTTCCCTTGGTCACTTCACATGCCTGGTTGTGATGCCTATCTTTGTTAGGTCGAAAGATCGAATAATATTAACCCGTGCCTTTAGGTGATGTGATGTTGCATGATCTAGTCTCAACTTGATTTTCATGTACCACCCCTACTCCCTCCACTGGTGGAAAATTTCATTGTATATTGATAGATTGAGATGGCCATTTTGATCACATGCAATATAGGTATTCCCAAGATCGCATTGTAGTTGGACAGGATATCTACAATTACAAAGTCGACAATCATCTTTCAATGACAATGATGCTCACCCAGCTCCACTATGAAAGAGATCTAGCCTTTTGCTTCCACGTGGCTACCCATAAACTTTTGAAGTGGTCTGAAGAATGGTCGTAAGTGTCTCTCTCAGATCTCTATCTGATCTAGCGTCCTTAGCTATAGGACAATGACAGGACTCTTATCATCTATGAGTGTCTTGTGGATGTTTATTGCTATTACTGGCATGGTAATAACTAACACGTAACCATATGATTGCAAGATTCTTTGGGTATTTTCTTCTGAGAATCTGAGCCATTCAATTTTGTTTCATTACTCTAGGCTATTCCAGTTTACGTTGGCCCTGTGATGTTGTATGGTTTTTGTGCTACTTTGCATACATGCGTTGTTCTTTTATAGAATCGTCGGTGTATTGGTTCCCTCATACTAGCATTTGATTCTCCTATTTGAGTTGATCTATCTTAACAGGTTGGCTACGAATTCTTATAGATGTCATCGCCTGATGAATGCCACAATTTCTTCTCTTAGGTTTCTACATTTATCTGTTAAGTGTCCTACCTATCTATGTGTTAACGTCGAAACCTGCACTGTCCACATGTCAACAGATCTCCAGTCACTCTTCTGCAAACTTGTATGTTACCCGACGACTGTTAGACACCAAGATCACTGGGGAAAAAAGGTCCAACGATCGTTGGTACTCTGAAGATCAAGTCAACTACTAGTATATAGAGTAATATACAGGGGATGAAAGTAATTGGGTGTGGGAGGGACAAGTAGACAGAGATTTGAACAGAGTTTTGAGGTGAAATTCATGCATAAAAAGAGCATACTAAAAATGCGTACCTTGAAATAACCAGAGACGTTGTATTTATAGTACAAGAGTTCTAATTGATTTAGAAAAATAATCAATTAGAAATCTATTTAGACTCTCTTTCTTTATGGGATATGGATGATCAGTTGTCAAGGCAATCCTCCATATTACAGTCCTTATTTGAATTAATTATGTTTCCTAATCTTTAGAAGATTGAGTTTTGGTTTCTATGTGAGTCCGTGTGTCAATCAAACACAATATTTCTTTAATTCATTCTCTGGTTATCCCAAAATATCATGCTGCTTTCTAGTTATAATAAATACGAAGCCCAGCGAGGCTCTCTAGGTCGGCCATGAGTGTTGAGGTCCTTCATGGGCCTCACAATACTCTAATTCAGGAATGCTAAGATGTTCGACGGGCCTCCGAGGCCTTCTGAGAATTTACGAGGCCCTTGTTGAGCCCCAGAGGCCTTCGCCGGGTCTATGAGACATTTTTGAATCTGGAATGGGCCTATAAGGCCTTAGCGAGGGCCAACTTGGGTATTTATTGGGCTTTTGATGACGTGGAGGCCTTATCAAAATCTGGTGGTAACAATATGTTATCGACAATATTTTTTTGATCAAGACTTGTAAAATTCTTCTTTGGTGGAGGAGGCCGTCGTATGATCTCTTTATCTTTCACTTGTACGAAGAACTCCAATGAAGCAAGAGATGGTACTCTTGGAAACGCTCTGAGTATGGATAGGCATGACCGACTTCTTGATGTTCTCTCTTTCTGTCTGGCACTCTTGGATTGGGATATATTTCTTGCATCGGTCCTTATTTTTTTCTCCTGATTGGATGTGGCTGCTTCTGTGCCTATGTGCTTCCTATACTGCCCGGGAATTCATGGTAAGATTTTAGTCTTTCTTCGTAGATCGACCACTAGAACCTGGTTCGGGTTCTCAATCTAGATATGGCAGCCATTAGTGCAGCATCGTCGAAGATTTTCTCAACTTCCATGATTTATTTGTTGAATCGGTCTAGGTAGCTCTTTAGAGATTTGCTCCGTCCTTGTTTAATATTGACAAGTTGTTCCTTTGGGATGGACCGTGCTCTAGACTCCATGAATTGAGCCAGAAAGGTAATGGCAAGGTTGTTCCAGCATCTTATTGATTTCTGGGGTAGTTTTCGAAACTACCTCTAGGCCTAAGGTGATAGGGAAAGCCCTGTACATTATGGCGTCATTGGCGCCTTAGAGTTCCATCAATGATGTATATTTGTCAAAGTGGCTTATGGGGTCACATTCTTCTTTATATTTGGTGAGTTGGGGCATTTTCAATTTATTAGATATGGGCTCTGATAGTATAACCTCGCAAAAAGGAGAATGCGTAGAGGTGAAATATTCTTCCATTGCACCATTTTATCTGACCTCCAGGCCGGCTATGTGTTTCTTTAGACGATCTAATTTTTCTTGTTTGTTCTATTCTAGAGGAGCCTTTGTTTGGCATGTGACCTCTCTTCTTTTCTCCGAGGTGGGCGTTGTGACTCAAGCAGTCAAATACACTTCTACCCTGCTTGTTTTCTATGCAAGGGTCGTACTCTCGGTATTTTTGTTCTTCTTTTGGAAGATTCTTCTTCTAGGAACTGTAGGTTCTTTTGTACCAAGGGTTAGACGCTTCGACCCCTGCCAGAGATTCCACTCCAATCTCTCTAATACGGGTGGTAGTTGTATGGTTTTGTTCGATGCACCATATTGTGATGATGAGGCGTTCTATGGCCTCATTCATGGCGATTAGGTTTGGATTTTCTTCTTCCGATGGGCTTTCTTTGTTTGTGCACCGTTGGTGATGCGTGCTACACTTTCATCATATGGGGTTAGTTCTAGAGTGGCTCTCTGATCTAGACTGTGACTTATTGCAGTTGGTTGTGGAAGATGTTTTGGAACTGGAGGGTTTCGTGTGATGCTTGCTAAATGAAAAGCAATGGCTGTTACCACGAGGCTGAGGTTTCAGCTTTGCTTTCTCATAGACGGTGCCAAACTGTTGGTGAAAAAAATATTCAAACACTTAATGATCAACGTGATATGATTTAGATTATTTCTCTCTTGAAAGAAATGTAGTAATTACAATGATGCGTTTTTTTTTTCGTTTTTTGTTATTGTCCCCTTTTGTGAGAGTCTCATATCTTTTTATAGAGATGGTTGACATGGAGATAGCTACTTTAGTCACGTCATTCTATACCGCTTATGAGCATGATCCTAATTGGTTGGTGAAGCTGGCCAAAGGGCTAATGGCAACGCTAGAGTACAGATCTACGATCTAGGCTATCTTGTCATTTTTTTTTTGATTTGTTGATTATGGATGTGTCTCTCCCAAGATTTGACATATAAACAATTTTGTTCTTAAAATGCTCAATTAGTAATACAAGCTCATTGATACTATTTGTATTCAATAACATTATTATAGATTAAAATAGTATCATAGATATTTTATTGGTTGAAGTAATTATATTGTTCTTAAAATTCTCCATTAGTAGTACAAAACCATTTATACTGTTTGCATTCAATAACATTATCATAGATTAAAATAGTATCATAGGTTGAAACATTATCATAATAAAATAGTACCAAAGATAAAATCATGAATAAGTGTATTATAACACATTATCTAGACAAAACAGTATCATATATAAAACTTAGTACAATATGTTTTAATGGTTTAAATAATGATATTGTTTGCATTCAATAATAGTATCATAGGTTGAAACAATATCAGAGCCCTGATTTATTCCCCACTATGGAGAAATCTTATAACCCCTACAGCTTTTGTGGTGGGCTGACTAGGATACCATAATGCCAACTAGGTTTTTTTTTTTTTTTTACCACCAAATACACCTCTCACCCATCCACCCACCCACCCACCCATTCATTTTAGCACTCTCTCCACGATTCTTTCCCAAATCGTGCCCTAGCTCTCCCACTCCATTGCCATGTACCACCTCTCCAGCGCCGTTGACCACCATCGCCGTGGACAACCAAACAGTCACGCGTTGCGCGATTGCCCTAGCTGCCCTAACGACTGGTATCCTCTGTGCGGTTGACCACTCCATCGTCTTTTGTCCTCTCTCTGCGCGGTGACCTCCCACTGTGAACAACTCGGTCCCTCGCTGTAAACCACTCGCTCCCTCGCCATAAACCACCACTGTACCACCATTCAAATGCGTAGTCCTCCCACTGCCATCACTGTCGCGCACTGACCTACTATAGACGGACCTCTCTCCGTGGTGACCCACCATTTTCAGACCTCTCTCTACACGGTGAACCACAATTTTGAATTTCTGGTACTAATAATTTTTTTAACGTGTTCTGAGGGTATAGTGAGATTGGGGAACAATTATTTTGTTGCCAATCGTAATCCTACCCAATGATTTGCCAAATGTGGGTTTGGACGTTTTGATGGAATCTGAAATTAGTGATGAATTTGTGATGATTTATGATGAATTGTGATGATTTGTGTTGATCATGAGTTTTGTTGGCTAATTTGTGATGATTTGCCTGATTTGTCATGCTTTTTCTGAAGGCTATTTTTTTTCTCCATCTCCATCTAACCCAATGATTTGTCCCGTTTGTTGTATGAGGGAAGAGGGAGATAGGGTATGTGATAATAATGTGGGCAGTAGAACAGGACTATAATTTGATAAATGGGTTGTGATGACCAATGTTGTTGATTTATTGTGATTGTTGGAATTCGGTAACTACACAATTAGTCTCGTATCTTGGCTTGGCAGCCCGAATAGCATGAGTAAAGGGGTGTAGCCCGTACTTTCATGCAACCGATTTTTGCAGCTATGGCGGTGCTAATCAACGTTGTCCAAAAACATGATCTGAGCCTCTAATGTATTTGCCAATTCGTAACGTAATGTATATCATATGGAACTTACTAGTATTCTTGTAATATTGGTGTGACCTTTGAATAACAGATAGGCAAGGATCAATGTCTTCGTCTAGTGGAAATGTTCTCCAAGCACGACTTAGATGTAGATGTGGTGCGTATATGAATATTCATACCTCGCACTCCGAAAGGAACCCATATCGTCGATATTGAGATGTCATAGTGTGAAGTTAAGTGACTTTTAATATGTATTTTTTGGATTGTTCAATTGAATTGACTAGAATTATATTATGCTATTGCATGATGGTGTCATGTGCGGAGGCTATAGTTGGGCCGACGAGGTTGAATCTAATTTTGGATCGCAATCAAAAGGACGTGAACATACGCGTACAAAATTGGATGAATTGGGGAGCTTAATAGAGAGGTAGAAAAGCTAGAAAACAAAGTTCGTTCACTTTGGCGTCTTAGAAGTAGGGGATACAATTGCGCAGATGTTGTAATCATTTCATGTATCACCATAATTATGTTTTTTGTATTGTATTTGTTGGTGTAATTTTGTAATCTAATGAATGTCACTTTTTGTTTATTAAGAAATGGTGTTCAACATGGTGTGATATGATTATGATTCCCATATGATATATCAACATAATTTTGAAGAATCATGGTTCATATTTACTAACTTGTTCAATTGAATATTTTTTGTAACATATAACATGATGAATATATATTACCAAACATGATCATTCCACATCCAGAAACTCATATAATAGCCAAATAATTCATTTCATCAAATCTGTGAAAATTCTATATTTCAAAAATACACAATAATTAACCATTGGTTAATAAAATACACACAAATGCATTGTTTGAAATACATAAGGTAACCAGATACAAAAGATTTGCTACAAACCAAATATAAAATTCATTCCATCCCTAGTCGAACTACAATCCATTGAAGTGAAAGTAGCGTCCTCTCTCCAGCTATCTCGCGGGTCATCATAGTCATACTGGTTTTCGGGTATGTTCGGTACATTTGATCTACAAAATGAACGATATTAGTACAAATTTGTTAGTGTCATAAATGAATGTAAAAGCAACAAATAATATGCAAAGTTACATATCATTAAATCTCGAACACGTTCTTTTGTCATGTCCATTTGTTCCACAAATTGAACATTGTCGACAACTTTTAGAGATTGCTTTCTCTTTTGAATACTTCAATCGTTTCCCACATCCCTTTGCTCGACAAGTCAGGCAAATCAACCAACAAATTAGCCAACAAAACTCCTAATCAACACAATTCATCACCAATTTCAGATTCTATCAAAACGTCTAAACCCTCACATTTGGCAAATCATTGGGTAGGATTACAATTGGCAACAAAATAATTGTTCCCCAATCTCGCTATACCCTCAGAACACATTAAAAAAATTATCAGTACTAGAAATTCAAAACTGTGGTTTACCGCGCAGAGAGAGGTCTAAAAATGGGTCACCGCGGAGAAAGGTCTGTCTATGGTAGGTCAGTGCGCGACAGTGATGGCAGTAAGAGGACTACGCGTTTGAAGGGTGGTACAGTGGTGGTTCACGGCGAGAGAGCGAGTGGTTCACGATGGGAGGTCACCACACAGAGAGAGGACACACGACAATAGAGTGGTCAACTGCGCAGAGGATACCAGTCGTTAGGACAGCTAGGATAATCGCGCAACGCGCGACTGTTTGGTTGTCCACGGCGATGGCGGTCAATGGCGCCGAAGATGTGGTACACAACGATGGAGTATGGGAGCTAAGGCACGATTTGGAGGAGAATCGTGGTGAGAGAGGGAGAGGGTGCTGAAATGAATGAGAGTGAGGGATGAGAGTGTTTGGTGGTAAAAAAAAAACCCCCCAGTTGGCATTATGGTATCTTAGTCAGCCCGCCACAAAAGCTGTGGGGGTTATAAGATTTTCCCACAATGGGGAGTAAATCAGGGCTCAACAGTATTATAGAAAACAGTATCATATATAAAACTAAATACAAGATGTTTTAAAATGATTCATTAGTAGTGTTTGCATTCAATAAAACAGTATCATAATAAAACTAGTACAAAATATTTTAATGGTTAAAGTAATGATACTGTTCTTAAAATGTTTCATTAGTAGTACAAGATGATTCGTATTGTTTTTATTTAATAACAGTATGATAAGTTAAAACATTATCATAATAAAACAGTATCAAAAATAAAATAGTATCATGCAAAATAGTATCACAACAAAACAGTATCATTAAATTAGTTTTTTTTTTTTTGGAAATTGCAAGGGTATGTTGGTCATTTAGCTTTAAAATGTGACTTTAACTGAATTAATTTTTGACGATATGGCTTTAGAGCCATGAGTGCAACAACAGTGATCGGCCTTGGGTTGACATGGAGATAGTCACTTTAGTCACGTCATTCGACACCGCTTATGAGTAGGATCCTAATTGGTTGGTAAGGCTGGCTAGAGGCTCATGACAACTCTAGAATATAGATCTACGATCTAGGCTATCTTGTCAATTTTTTTTTATTTGTTGATTAAGGATGTGTCTCTCACAGGATTTGACATGTGAACAGTTTTGTAACGATTGTGTACCCTCATGACGTCTCCCATCCTTTTGTGCCGAGTTGTGAGATTTTTCGGATGCTGAACTACCTTGTTCGTAATTGGTAAGTTAGGATTTTTTCTGGGCTGGGAAGAGTCCAATGTGGCACATCAGTTCGGTAATCAAAGACGATCTGATGTTGTATATAATATCAGTAGTAACAAAATGTAATGAAAAAGAATTGTACAAAAATACATATGAAATCTAAAAATGGAATTCATACAATCAAAATGTATAGACTTGACATGAGAACACAATCTTTTTGAAACAAATGTTAAAATTTCTACGATCTCATGAAATTTCCAAATTTTAGGTAGATAATTTATAAAATGTTCTAATTTTTTAATAGTTTCTGTCTCAAATTACATTTCGTGTACTTTTCGTTACGGTTTTTGGAGAAAAAAATATGGGCTTGCATATATAGTTGGGATTTTTCATAAATAAACCACTTTTTTAAAATAATTCTAATTTTATCAATTTAACAAATTTATTCTAAAAATACTACATTCTTAAAATTATATTAATTAATAGAATAATAAATTAAAGTCAAATCTATACCACAAAATATATATTTCCACGTGAATTCACTTAAATTTGCATTTGAGTCCTTGGTTATTTGCACAATAAGTCCTTTATCTTTATAAAATTTTCACTTTAGTCCTTATACTTCCTCTTTCATTTCAATTTCGTCCTCTTTTATTTGCAACCTAAGTCCTTCAACTTTTAAAATTTTGCAACTTGATCTCCATATTTATACTTTTATATCAATTTAGTCCTTTCATCACTATTTGATACATATGTTACAAATGATATTGTGTATCAATGTTTGATACAAATGTTACAAATAATATTTTGTAACAATCTGTGTTACAAATTGAAATATAACATATCAGTGATACAAAATATTAATTCATGTAACATGTATTATGTAAAATAACATAATATAATCTGTAACATATTCAGTAGAGATGGCAAAAATATTCGATATACTCGGAACCCGATGGATATCCGATCCGAATGGAGCGAAAAAAACCTGATCCGCGGATCAACGGGACGGATCGGGACAGATATCCGTGATCCGTCGCGGATCTCGGGGCGGATCGGATCGGATCGGGACTGCTCCAATCCGTCCCGCCCCGAATTAAAAAAAAAAGGATTAAAATATTGAATTTATATTTTGTTTTATATGTGATTTGATTATTTATTTTATAGATAATTAAAATATTTTTTGAATAGAAAATTCATCACCTTCGACATATTGTGGACCTTGCACAAGTTTAGTGATGAGGAAATTGAGGAGGATGATGTTGTTTAAACTCTTATAGTATAGTAGTAAAGCTTGTTTCAATATATTTTAAATTTTTTGAATGCCAAAAAAAAAATGTATCAGTATACGGATCAGGGCTCTGATCCGCCCCAAAAAATGGCGGATCGCGGAGCAAATTTAGATCTCCTACAATTATTGTGGGGCAGATTTGGATCAGGCTGATCTGCCCTGTTGCCATCACTAATATTCAGTGATACAAAATATTATTTGTAACATTTGTATCAAATAGTGATACACAATATGATTTGTAACATTTGTAACAAATTGCGATACTAAACAAAAATTGTTACAACTGTTACAACTGCAAAATTAACTCTAAACTTCAATAAGTTCGTTATAGTATGATATAGATATATAACACAATGTTAAATTTAACAAATAAAACTATTGATTTTATCATTTGTAACATACGTAACATTAGTGATACAGAATACCAATTCATGTAACATGTGATATGTAAAATAACATAATATAATATGTAATATATTCAGTGATACAAAATATCATTTGTAACATCTGTATCAAATAGTGATACAAAGAACTAAATTGATATAAAAGTATAAATATAGGGACTAACTTGTACAAATTTAAAAGTTGAAGGACTTGGGTTGCAAATAAAAAAGGATGAAATTGAAATGAAAGAAGAAGTATAGGGATTAAAGTGAAAATTTTATAAAGATGAATGACTTATTGTGCAAATAATCAAGGACTCAAAAGCAAATTTGAATGAATTGACATGGAAATAGTCTTTGATTTTAATTTATTATTTTATTAATTAATATAATATTAATTATGTAGTATTTTTGGAATAAATAAGTAAGTTGTTAAATTTAAAATTATTTTAATATTTGTAAGTAGTAGGGATATAAATTGCGATTTGTAATAGGCTAATAAACTTCAATACACTGATAGGCCCAGGCCCGCCCAAATCATTAGAATATTGGGTTTTTTCTGTTGCTTAAGTCGGCCCAGTACCAGCCCATTTCACTAAAATGTAATGCCTGACTATTTTGAAAAATGCGACTTTGGTTAGGATATTTTGTTGCAACTATCAAAACCCCATAGCTGATAAACCCTATAATTTTCAATTGAACCCTGTTTTCTCATGAACATTCCATGGCCATTTCAATAGGCCTCGGATTTTCTCGCCTTCCCCATTTCCCTCTTCGCTCTCCTTTCCGCCATCACTTTCTCAAGGTGAATAATCCATATATGCACAATTTGGTGCTTTTATGTTTGAGCGTATGGTTTTGTAGATTCATTACTTGCAATTTTAGTTTAAGCAGGTAAGACTAGGCTGTGCTGCAGCAATTGAAGCGTTTGATGATACAGAGAGTGAAAAAGGCAAGTGATTATATTACTGTTATATGTGAAATGGGTTTTTATTTTCGAGTTAGTTGCGTTGTTAGTGAACTAATATGCTTTTGGATTTTTTTTTTTCTCCTTTGTTGCCTCTGTTTTGAGAATGTAGTTGTTGAAAGTGTGAATGATGCTGCTCGTCATCGGAAGACTGTGGAATGGAAGAAAGTGAATTCCAACGATCTTGGAATTAGTAATTCTAAAATCTCTAGGTCTACAAGAGTTGTTCTTAATGGTCTCAAAAGAAAAGGTACGTGCTTTAATCTCTCCTATGTGGTAATGTTTATTGTCAACTAATGAAACTTATGTTGTTGATATTTTGTGAAAATCTGCATCCTATGTTAGGTGTTCTTAGTGTCATGTTCATAGCTCGTGTGTAGAGTGTAGACTCAAACCTTTTTAAAAAATTATATAGATGTGGAGACATAGACTTGTTAACGGGAATAAAATAAATGACGCAGACAAAGTGATAGTAAAAGTAACGAGTAAAAATTTTGGTACATTTAGATAATAAACTAAGCTGCATATAATGGCCTAACCCCATGCGGCCAGACTTCTTTTTGTATGCTCAAAGCTTCCAAAAATTGCTGAGCTCTAGCGAATTGTGAATCTATACAATAGTCCCATAATTTGGGATCATATTACTTTGGAATGCTAAATTAGCTAATCTAATCATTTTTATGTAGCTTCCTTCCATTTTACCTTTATGAGTCAACTTCTGAAATGGAAAAATAATCATAATGCTTCTTTATTTGAACATAAAATATGCACTATGAGTGATGTCATGCATGTGATCCAGTTCTTGTCAAGTTGAAGGTTTAATATACCTTGTCTAAAAAATTGCCCCTGTTCTTGAAGGTTTTGAAGTTTACCTTGTTGGAGGATGTGTAAGGGACCTCATCTTAAGACGGACGCCAAAGGATTTTGATATATTAACCTCAGCAGAATTAAAAGAGGTCAGTCTTTTCCATTTCGTCGTGTTATTTTGGATTTGGATTGTCTGTTGTCTGCAATACTTTCAATGTTGAAAAATTATTTAATAATTCATGTTCATAAGTAGTTAATGTCTAGCAGGAAAATTGATTCCCTAACTTACCAAATTATAAAGCTGCTAACTATATTTTTGTCTATCAAATCCATGACTTAGCTTTTCTTGATTTTTCCCCAAGGCGACAGACGTGCAAAATATCACTTAACGGTTGCAAATCTGTCATGATCAGTAGCAACGTGTTAGGAAATAATAGCAGTTTTAAGTCACTGTGGAGATTCAAACTTGTCTGGAGAAACCAGAAAGGCTTTAGAAACCATTAACACTATTGTGCTTGCTCTTCGATGTAGAAAAAGATTTTGCAAGTCGCAGTCTTTTTGTATTCCTAGAAGTTTTACCATCTAACTTATACACACTAATGCTTTTGACATAGCATGACTTATCATAATTTTCAGGTGACGAGAACATTTTCTCGATGTGAGATAGTTGGGAGACGTTTCCCCATCTGCCACGTGCACATTGATGATACAGTCGTGGAGGTTTGTTTAACTCATATGATATTATTATTTCAATGGTTATTTGTAAAATTTCATATTATTTACAGCAAAAATCACTTTACCCACTTGGTCGATGTTCTTATTGTCATTCTTCATCTTACTTTTAAATAGGCCACAATCATAAATAATAGAAGCTTACCAACTTACATTTGAAATGTTCACAGGCTAATTATTTCCCTTCTTCTCTTTAATAAATAATGCGATCATTTTTCTCCCGGTCCTTCTACCTATTATGCTACTCTTCTCTTGCCTTCTCTCTCTTTTCTATTTTCTGCACCAGTTATGGTGTCTAAAAGTTGATCATCTGCTTTTGCCTATCATCGAGTTCACCATTGTGGAGGTCATTTGAATGCACATGAAGGTGGGGTAAATTGCTGAGTTTATGAAAACAGAATGGTGTCAGTGTCCTATTACAAAAGGGCGAGATATAACTCTTTATAAAACCACGAGGGAAAGTTTTTTTCGTGCTTTTGTTCATAATACATAAACCTATGTCTTAAATGAATCAGGTATCAAGCATTAGTACCCGTGCAACAAAGTTTGGAAGGGACTTGAGTTTTGATCCTGAGAAGCCTGTTGAATGTGATGAGAAGGACTACATTCGCTGGAGAAATTGTCTGGAGCGAGATTTTACAGTAAATGGGTAGCGGATTCAAGTCGAGCTAATTTTAATGTTGTCCGACACTTATTTTTCACTACTATTCTTGTTTTCTCCTTTTCTTCTTCTTCTTCTTCTTAGCACTACTATTATTACTACTACTACTGTTATTATTATCATCATTGTTATTTTCATTCCTTTTTCTTTGTTTCTGTTAGTCTTCTTTTGTTTTTGTTTTTTTTTTGGGGTTGTTGAGATTTGATGTTTTGTGTCATTTTTTATGTGTCGTTGTCTTAATTTATCATTTTTTCAATTTCAGATTGATGTTTGACCCATACGCGAAATTAGTGTACGACTACCTGGGCGGAGTGGATGATATTAGGAAAGCTAAAGTGTGCATGTATCTCTAAACAGAACTTTGATTTTCCTCGAAGCTGTTGCTTTTTGTACACTGTTTCTTACAACTGATCTTCTGTTGCAGTTGCGAACCATTAAACCTGCCAATATTTCTCTGACGGAGGATTGTGGTGAGTTCTGTTAGTACTATCTGTAACTTCTGCTCATACTTCAGGTTGGATGATTCTTCTGGTTATTGTCAAGCACTTCGACATGTTTTATGTGTTGGGTTTTGTAATGTAAATCCATTTGTTTTGAGCAAGCAGAGTCACCCTCTGATAATGGTTTCTTGATCATCATCTTCCATTTAGTGGTGATCAAACTGTTTGTGCTATATCCTTGCAGCTCGTATTCTTCGTGCAGTTAGAATTGCTGCCCGTTTGGATTTTCGCTTTGCAAAAGAGACAGGTCTCGCGGTGAAAAGTTTGTCCTCTTCAGTTCTCCGGCTTGATAGGGTATTTGGAAGGACTCTCTCTCTCTCTCTCTCTCTCTATATATATATATATATATGTATGTATATTATTTTGAGGGTTCATTTATAATTTTTTGCACGATATATATAGATAGCAGTAATTGTTTCTTCCATGGTTAACCATGTTTTAGGGGAGGCTTCTCATGGAAATGAATTACATGATGGCTTATGGTTCCGCAGAAGCCTCATTAAGATTATTATGGAGAATTGGTCTCTTGGAAATACTTCTACCAATTCAGGTACATTTCAATGTTGGTTGGGTTTTAATGAGCTTGGTACAGAATATTTTAAGGAGAATTGGAGATTTATCTTGCATGCAGTAGGGCTTGATTTTTTCATTTCTATCATTCAAGTTGCATTTTTAAGTACAATAGATTGCTTTTATTTTATTTATTTATTTATTTTATTTTTTTATTTTTTTTCAGGCAGCATATTTTGTTCTCTATGGTTTTCGGAGACGTGACAAGCGGTATAACATGCTTTTGGTAATTGTTTCAATGTTTTATACAGTTTTGAAATGATTTACACTATAGGTTTGGATATTTGTTCCCTGCTTTCTTATGAAGTGATTATATACCACTGTACTAGATTGTTTGGCTAAGCTTAAATTATAATTTAAGCTGGTCATATCAGTTAAAAATACTTTTTATCTACACGTTTTTTAGAACCCACAACTTATTACCCACTTATTATCCACACATTCCGTGGACCCCCAACTTATAAGCACTTAATAAATAATTGAGCACTGTCAAACATGTACAAAATATAGAATTAATTTCCTGTGTGCATGTGATTTTGTTTTGATGTGGGAGGGTGAGTTTCAGACTGGAAACATATAATTGCTTGATTTTGCAGTCTTTATTCTCCAACCTAGATAAACTTCTGGCACCAGACAGGCCATGTCATAGTAGCTTATGGTAAGATTCTTGTCAGAGGGCTTTATATATGCTTACGAATTTCATCTGTAAATTGGAGATGCGTGAAATATCTTACAAAACAATACAAAGTATTTGCTTTCCAGGGTTGCCATCTTGGCATTCCACAAAGCACTAGCAGATCAACCAAGAGATCCTTTAGTGGTTGCTGCATTTAGCCTCGCTGTTCACAATGGTGGAGACTTGTTGGAAGCTTTGAGTATAGCAAGACGAATCTCCAAACAACATGACACGAGCTTTCATGAAATATTGGAATCTCAATCCCTTGATTCACTACGAGATAATGTTAAGCATTTGGCAGCTTCAGTTCAAGGAGCATTGACTAATATGACGGATGAGTATTTTGTCTCCCGGGCAATGGCTGAATATCCCAAAGCACCACGCTCTGATCTGGTAAGCATTCCCCCTCCCTTTTCCTCTTATTGAGATTGGAGTCTTTCTTTGTTAATTTCTTAGTTACTAGCTTCTTATTGTATCCACAAAATTTTCGTTATCGGCTTTAAACAGAAAATCAAAATCAAAATCAAAATGCATGCCCAGGCTGTTGCATCCATTTGGCTTGTGCTTTCTTCATTTCAGTGTGTCAGTCTTTTAACATTGACCATCGAGAAGAGCCTCATCCTTTTCTTTGACATCTATAGGTATTCATGCCATTAACCCTCTATTTGAGGGTGTGCAAGATTTTTGATTGCGTCCGAGGGGGAAAAGAAAAGGGATTTGTATCGAAACAGGGAAGTAAGATTGATTACGAGTTGTTAGCTTTGGGAAGTTTAAATGAAGTTCGGCATGTATTTGCAAGAGTTGTTTTCGACACCATATACCCCATAGACCTGAAATATAATTAGCTGCATACAAGACAAAATAAGAGAGTGTGGGGTTGGAAGCGCGATGATTCAGACAAGGAAGCAAAGTTGTTTATTCTTTTGTTTCGTCCATGAAAGAATTCCCACACCTTTCTCGACCCCTTTTATTGGTTCTCCAGGAGTCCCCCGGAAGGGGTTAGAGGGGAAACTGTCCTCACCTCAAAATCAATGATTTATACCACCTAAGCTTCCATATTATCAGCAGTGGGCAATTTCAACTTCAAAATGGAAGGTGTTGAGACAACTACACAACTTTGTACTACCATTTCTACTCAAAGCTGATTCTTGAAGAAGTTAACTAATCAAGGAGCTTTTCGTTGGTTATGGAAGTCGAATCACAGCAAGTTCATATTGATTACGACCATTTGCATTTTTCCTTGAGATAGAAGAAATAAACCTTTTCTGATTTTTATGTCACTGTATCAATCTTTCTTCTGTTGAATGAGAATTTTGGAAGTAGTTGATTGGTAATTGATTAAAAATTCCATGTATGAATTACACCTGAATGATTGTTGTAATATCGTCCTCTTGGAAAGGAGGCAACCAAAATTTGAGTTTAATGCTTCGACGTACTTGAATGTTATATGATTAAAGAATAGAAGTATGGTGATAAAAAATTTATTAGTTTTTGTGTCTAATATTGTTTATCACGTCAAACTTGTAAGTCTCACTACCCTACACGTTGGCAGCCTATGTTTTGGGGTGGGGTGGGGTCTGATAAGTGTGAATTATAAACTTATCTTGTCTGTCATGTTAGGTGATTATTAGTGTTTTCGAGTTGATTTTTCATTGAGATTAGAGTTTATTTATTTTTGTTTAAGTACAAACCTCGAGCTTTTAGGATGTCGAGGACTAGAGCTATGATCAAGTTGGGATGGAAAGATGTAGGAGAAGACTATCCCAAAAAAGTGCAAGTCAAAGAACAAGACAAAAGGAGAAAAATTCAACTAGGCAATTTTGGATCCCGAAAATGTACAAATCAAAGAACAAGTACCAAAGGAGCAAAATTTGACAAGGCAATTTTACCGTAGCGATAATAGAAACAAGCAAAAGTTTGATATTCGTTTATAATTTTGTTGGCAAAATTATTATTACAAATATTTCGCCTAGTTGTGGAATTCAAAGTTGAGTTGAATTGCACAACGTAGGGCAATTTTGGGACTTGTTGGGACGTGAATTGAAACAAGAACTTTACAGTCTAAACAAGGTTGTCTCAGACTCCAAATATTCCACAATTTGGCTATGAAAAATATAAAAGCACCAGAATTAGACCTAGGGTTTGAGAGAAAAAGTGAAAAAAGAATAAGAAAGGCTGCTGCAATTTGGAGTTTTTAATATATCACCAATCGTCGTTTTTTCTCTTTCAATTTTAAATCTCGTTGATGTACTTAATCTTTTATTTGTGTTCTTGTCAAACAATGTGTATAGCTAATTCATTTAGATAGGATGGACGAATCATGAGGTGTTACGTTGTTGACCAAAATACTAACATAATCTACATGCCATGGCACCTCAGTCTAGTGCATCAAATGCTCATATGGAAAACTTCATTAATCTCATCGTTATCTCCTTGTTCAGTTGGTTCAAGTCTAGATAGGTGATTTGCTACTAAATTTTTATTGCCTATTTGTCACGAATCTCCAAATCAAATTCTTGTAACAGTAGTACCCATCAAATTAGTCTGGGCTTTGCATCCATCATAGAAAGCAAATACTTGAGAAGTAACTGGTGAATATAGACTATTATCTTTTATACAATAATGTAAGATCAAAATTTATTGAAGACAAAGACTATAGGTAATAATTCTTTCTCAGTAGTGGCATAGTTGATCTGAGCATCAATCAAGATCTGGGTGGCATAATAAATCACATGAAGGATTTTCTATCTGCATTGTCCCAAAACTGCACCTACAATGTAGACACTTGGTGTCAAATGGCAACTTTCAATCCGGTGCAACAATGATAATTACTGTCACAAGCTTTTCTTTCAGAGTGTTAAAAGTTATCAAATCCTCATAAAAAATGTGAACAACACATCTTTCTTTAAACAGACTACACCAAGGCTTTGTGATCCTCAATAAATCCTTAATCAACATTCTATAAAATCCAGCATGTCCTAAAAAACTTTTGATTCCCTTCACTGAAATTGGTGGCAGTATTTTCTCAATTGTTATAATATTTGTCTTGTTAACTTCAATACCCTGAGCTGAATTGCAATGACCCAAAAAAATTCATTCTTTCATCATGAATGGACACTTTTCTCAATTAAGTACTAAATTGGTTTCCTCGCATGTTTTCAACACCCGAGACAAGTTTCTCAGACTATAATCAAAAGAAGATTAAAAAAAGAGAAATCATCCATAAATACCTCTATGAACCACTCCACCATATCAGAGAAATTAAGTAGCATGTATGTTACATAACCCAAATGGCATTCTCCTAAATGCAAAAGTCCCGTAGTGTCCAACAAATCTCTCTAACATGTGATGAGTGAAATGCAATGGAAAGTGGTCTTCTCTAGTGGCACTATTTAACTTGTGATAGTCAATGCATACTTGCTATCCTATAACTGTTGTGGTTGAAAGAAGTTTATTTTTCTCATTCTTGACCAGGGTTATTCCTTTTACTTTGGCAGCACTTGAACTGGGTTGACCTATGAGTAGTCAAAAAATAGGATAGATTATCTCAACATTCAGTAACTTGAAAACTTTAGCCCTAACCACTTCCTTCATAATTGGATTTAACTAAATGTTTGTAGCTTTCCTCCATGAGAATTTTGTGCATACAGGTAGTTGGACTTTTTCCCTCCTATGTCAGCGAGAGACAACTGAAAGTAGTCACTTTCTGAGCTTCTTGCACTATGGGGATTTGATTATAGCTTCAGTATCCATTAAGAAATCAGTAATGAGAGTGTCCAACAAGCTTCTCTTATTAGTGAAAGGCATTGAAAAGTGATATTTTTTAGTTACATTATTTAACTTGCGATAGTGAATGCACACTCACCATCCTGTTACTTTTTTTGTGAAATAAGCTGATTGCTATCATTCTTCACCTGGATTATTCCTTTTTGTTTGACACTACCTGAATTCTGCTAGCCCATGAAATGTTACTATCATAGCTTTTAGTAACTTCAAGACTTCAGCCTTAACCACTTCTTTCTTACTTGGATTTAACTGAATGTTCGTAGTTATACTCCATGAGGATTTTGGGCAGACAGAGAGATGGACTTTAATATCCCAATCTCAGCAATAGACCATCCAATAGTAATTTTATGATCTCTAGGCACTTTAAGTAGCTTTTTCTCATCCACTTCAATTATAGAATTTGTAATAACAACTTGAAGTGTAGATGACTCTCCCAAATAAGCATATCACAGATTTGGTAGTGGCTTAAGCTCAAGTGTGGATATTTTTTAATAGATTGTAAAGTTCATAATTGACCTTTTCCAAGTTCTTCAAAATATTGCCTCTTCTTATGATAGATAGGTTGTGAAGCCTCCTAGTATTGTGCACACTCTTCAATCTCTGGATTTTCTAATTTAGTAGAGTCAGAGTGCATAATGCAAGCCTCAGTGGTTCTGCATGATGGTCAAGAGCAAATGTATCTTCAACCATTCTGTCAACCGTATCAATTTGCAAACACGAGTGTGACTTATATGGATATTCTATTGCATTAAATACATTTGATATGATTTTCTCATCCTCTATCCTCAGAAATCAACCGTCTCTTGTTTACATCAATGAGAGCTCGACTAGTAGCTAGAAATGATCTCCCTAAGATCAATGAAATGTCTCAATCCTATTCCATATCTAACTTTTGCTTTTCTCAAACCTAGTTCTTGAAAACAGACAACAACGTCAAGTTAATGCTAGCACCAAGATCACGCAAAGATTTATCAAAAATAAAATTTCCTACGGTACAAGAAATAGTGATATTCCCTACATCTTTTAACTTTTTCTTGAACACCTCCAAGAACTTTGCAAACTATTTATCTAACTTGTGCTTTTGTAACTTCTGTGAAAATGGAATGGGAGAGATGTATGCTTCGATACGAATGGCTGCCTATGCTTGTGGAATTTATGACTTTCTTCTCACACTAAATCTTCTGACCGTTCAGTTCGTTCCTAATCAATTATTGCACTTTATCCCCCTTAGCTATCCGTATCTTGACTGTAATTTCTGGTACTCCACTTCTAGAAATGATGGCTTGTACCCGCTCTTTTAGATTTGTTTCTATATTTCTTAGCAGGGTTTCATACTATCTCTCTTGCATGATCTAAGCCAATTGACCTACTTAAGTCTCAAGATTTTTGATTGATGCATCCTAATTTTGAAAGCTTGTCTCTGACTTCTGCATGAACTAATGAGTATGTTGAGTGAATTTATCCACAATATCCTCTAAAGACGGCTTATTTTCCCGTTGTTGGACGCTGGGTAGAGATTGATTAGCTAAGTTCTGATCAACACTATAAATTGTTTGGATGGCTCCTCTAACCCCAATTGTATGTATTAGAATATAGGTGATTGTGCTTGAAAATTCTAAAACCTAGATTAATTAAATTAATAGTAATTTTAAACTTAATTAAACTAGCAGTGGATAGAATGTAGTCAGAACTTGCGAGTGACAATGATAACAGTTATGACTTGCACAATAGTGTTCGTTTACCTAATTTTGTTAAGTACGGAATTTAAGCAATTAAATACGAACACAAGATGTAACATGGTAAATCCCGAAGGAAAACATACACGGACCCCATGCCATGGGTAAAAATAATCCAATAATCTTGATTAAAAATACAATAATATCCGATTTTTATAATTTCGCAAAATTAACAAAATAACAATAAAAAAAACAGATCAACTCTCTATGATACTTCTTCTTTTGACTTGTTGATGAAGTGTAATCAAACCCACTGATCTTAACTTTATCGTCACTTTCCTTTTGTATTTTGACCGCAACCACCATTTGAATTAAGAACTCGTGTTCTTAACTTCAAGCCAAGTAGATTAATCAAGATATGGAATTGTTCGTCGAGCACCAATTTATTTTTGATTCTTCAATGAGTTTGAAGAAAACTTTTTTACTTTAAAATTAAAATCAATGAAGCATCAAGTTTTGTTTTTTACAAAGAATCTGGCTGGTTTGTGCTTGAAGAATTAAGAACTAAAATTGTATTTTCAAAGCATTAATTCCTTATTGATTTGTACTCTTACTTATAGTTAAAGTAGAATCAAATTAGGAATTATTTCTTATCTAAAAATCTACAACAAGAATGGTAAGACAATTATTAGGAAAGAATATATAGAAAAATATTCTAGATTTGTAAAATGAAGGAATTTAGAAAACTCAAGATTATCTTTAAATATTTCCTTCCTAAATAAATCTAGGAGAATAAGAAACGATCCTTTAACCTACAAAAAGAGTTGTCAATAATATTCATGTGATCAGAATATATCGTGTATGAAAACAGAAAAGGAACGCAGCTTTACTCATCTGGAAAATTAATCTGCTTATCAACGCAGTTAGTCAGAACTAACGTTATCCAGACCAATCATAACGAAAACGTTGACCTGTTCTTTTAATATTAAAAATTAGCTATATTAATTAAGAGAGCCAATATAAAAAGTTGAAAAATATGATACATATTTTTCCAACAATCTCCCCATATGGCGTTGCTTAATTACAAAATACAAATACATAACTATCGAATTTTTAATGTAAGTGTGATGTGTGTTATAGCTTGTGAAAAATTAAAGAAAGAGCATAACATATACGGGTTATAGCTCTCCATAAGTGTGTAAACCAAAAACTCTCCATAAGTGTGTAAACCAAAAACTCTTGCAAAGAAGTTAACAATATATGCAAACACTACACATTAGCCACAACTTTAATATTGTTCCCCCTTAGCAAGATATCATTAAAGTTTAATCATCAAACCACTATAAACTTAAGAATACTACTAGCAAAGTACCATCATCAAAGTGTAACCAACAAAGTACCATCATCAAAATTTATCCAACACAAGCTCTTAAAAATACATACTACTCCCCCTTTTGTAAGAAGATCGCCAAAAGAATTATCAAAGAGAGAAGAGAAAAACAAAAGTAAAGCAATGCTTGAAGTAAAGGAAAGTAGAATGTAAGAGTTAATATAGTCATCCATAATTAGTCATAACCAAATAGTTAGAAAGTTAGAAGTCAAAACCAGAAACAGTCAGTTCCGCGAAGGTCTTGACTTCTTTGCACAGGATACAAATGCTTTTGCATCTTTTTTGTGAATAGGGGTATCTGATGGAGCAACGGGTGGAGGAGCATCTAGCATAGGTGTAGTAGCTGGAGCAACAATTGTCCCAACTACTGGATCAGAACCCGAAATCTCCATCTGACCTCCAGGATGGGCAGAGAATTCTGGAGTAACTATTCAGTATGCAGACTTTATATGCTCATCGCCCAGATATTCAAGTTTAGCCAACTCCCTACGCATGAAAATAAATTCATCAGAAAAAATTTGGTTAAAGTGAAAAGTTGGTCTACCTCTATTCTAACCAGCCCCATATGAGTTTCCAGTGCATCCAAATGCCCATACTGGTCCAACGAAGATAGAATGTGCCTAGGAACAATGAGAGTGGGATGTAGTATACCACATAAATTTGTAAATTCGTGGACACTTAAAACTGGAATATCTTCAGAAAACCTGCCCGAATCCATTGCAGGCATTCCTTAGTGAACAAAGAAGTGATGGATGAGTGCTGGATATGGTAGCCTATACTTCTTGGCTCGTCTCGGCCCTTCATAAACAATTCTGTCAAAAATTATTTTAACCCAGTCAACACCATCCCTAACTTGTATAACGTAATAGCCATGTCTCCTGAAATGTCTAATCGATGAGTCAATGGATCGATATTGTTGATAAGTATCCAATGGAGAATTTTGTATTTGGGTAATAGTCAGAAAACATTCAGTTCTCCTAATTATGGCCAGGCAGGGCCAGTCATTTTCTACGCAATACTGTCCTTGGTCAATTCTTCATCACTTGTGACAGCTACGATATTCATCCTAAGCCAGTCCCTAAGAGAGTTAGGACTAAAGGTAACATGTTTTCCTCGGATATAAACCTGCCACCTGAATTCATTGCCAGCCTTCCCCATATTTTTTTGGAACATTGGCCATAAATTCCTTGACCAGAGTTTCATTGAATGTTCTAGAAAAACTTAACAGATTATGTAAGTTGTGAAAATCAACAATTTCAACCAAACCAGACGAACTAAATTCAAGAATTTCTACCTTGCACTCAACTATGAACTTACGATAGGTGGTAAATGAAAGAGACAGACTCTCAGCACTCTCCAACAAAAAACAGTAATTGAAGGGGTTAACAGAGTGTCTACCTCTAGTTAATGTTTCAAGTTTAAACGTTTGGAGGTCTGAACTGGGAGTAGGCAGTACTATGTAGGCACTCCCTGAGGCAATGGGAGGCCTGTTCTGACCAGTAGATGTGGGCTCTTTAGTAACATCACCAATTTTACTTTTTCCCTTTTTAGACTTTGTGGCTTTTCTAGGTGGAGGAGATGTTGGAGTAGATTCCGAGGATTCATCAAGAGTAAAATCGAAATCAGAATCTGATTTTTGAGAAAGGGGCTTAATTGAACCTTCTACGATTGAGGGATAACGTTTAGACTCCTCATCACCAGTCCATTCATCCTCACGAACTTCCTCTTCAATTCCAACATTGTCAGACCCACTGTCACCCGTTCCAGATCCGTTATCTTCATCTGGTTCTTGAGCACTTATGATAACTTTTTTGCTCAGAAAAGTAATTCTTTAGATGTTTGACAAGGCTGTGATTTAAGATGGCTGACCGGCAGTTGATAAGCAATAATGTCTGTTGATTATTCTGCATGAGATGCAACAGCCACTAGAGAAGTTTTCGGGTTTGAACTGGAGGGTTCCAATCTTCATGCACTTTGTCAGAAAGTCCTTACCGGTGACATTTGAGGCCCTATCGCAGTTTCAGCAGCAACCGACGGAGTAACAATGTTCTTGGATGAACCACCAGCATTTTTCTTTGATTTTGGCATCTTGGTTTTCACAATTGTTTGAATCTGAAATAAAAAACTTAACACAACCTTAGAATCAAATGCAAGCGAGAATTTGATGTTAAGAAATTTGGGAATCAAATGTGAGAGATGAATGAGAAAATCCTAAGTCACGGTTTAATAAGGGAATATATATTTTTTAAAATTGTACAATGAGTGAACGGTTAATTTTGGGACATGTTCAAAGCAGTTTCCAAAAATAAACTGATGATTGGCATTTATGGACATAAAAACCTTCCTTAACTAGATATGTCAAATTTGAATTAAACCGCCTAAGATGCTAATTTATGGAAAACGAAAATTTTAGATTAGGAAGATCAATTTAATATTTAGTATAAAATAAGATTGGATTCTGCAAAAGATTCATCCAAATTTTTCTCAATTAAAGTTGATTGTGTTGTCAAAATTAGACTGTTAATTAAAAATCCTACAAAAAGACCCACACAAGACAATCACACATAAATAATGAGAATATTTTATGAGATAAAATTGAATCTTTTATTTATGAACAAATTTCATATTCCACAAATTATACAATCAACCTAAAATTATCAAAATCAACCGGAATCTTCCAATCAGATATATGCGCATAATTAGATTCAATTAATTGGTCAGATTTATAACGTGAGTGTATGATAGGACATACTAGACAGTCAATCATAACATGTTCCACTAAACAAAATTGAACCTTGTCAAGGAGATAAGTAGAGAGATGTAATTCAAACCAATCATCATTTAAACATCTCTTTAAACAAAAAATATGTGCGTGCCAGACATGAGTACCATAGTAATTTTTTTTTAGTACTCAGAGTGTTGACTTTATATATATATATATATATATTTGTCAAAGCACTAAATTGATAAGATCATGAAGTTGACTTTCTCACAGCTATATAGGTAGCCATTTTTTACATAATTTATGTTCATTATCAAGGACAGCTGCACATATCTATGGTGGTAGCTCTCTCCTCCATGAAATTGTCTATTTAACACAACAACATAATATAGTGCCGAGAGACATAGATACTGACCATGGGTCTACAACAAAGTACGAAACTACTTTAAAGATAACAAATCAGTCAGTAGTAAGACACAATTAAACATGTCAATATGTCCTTAAAATGTGCTTATCTGAGCATATTATACCATAAGTGTAATGAGCATACCAAACTGATTGGTTAATCCATGTAAATCTCAAAATTCATAGACTAATCATACATTTATATCATATGCTATTTGCAAGAAAAGGCCTCCTCTTTTTTTTTTTTTTTTTTTTGTAAATAAAAATGTAAGCAAATGCAAACAAACACACATCATAAAATCAAACAAAAAAAAAAAAAAAAAAGAAAAACACTATTTCTACTAAGTAAATTTTTTTTAAAAGAAAACTAATGCATCAAGCAAATACCCACGGCCTTCCGGAGAGTCTCAAATTTAGCAGAATCTAAGGCATTGGTGAACAAATTAGTACTCAGTCTGAATATGTTCTAAACTAATTACTTTTTCTTCGATCAAATTTCTAATAAAATGATGTTTAATGTCAATTTGGTCATAGAGTGCTGAACATGATTTATAGAAATATTGATAGCACTAGTGTTATCACAGAATATAGTAACAAAGTCCTGATCAATACCATAATCACATAGCATTTGTTTCATCCAGAGTAGCTGAGTGCAACAACTACCCGCAGCAATATACTCAGCTTCTGCAGTAGATAAGGAAATATAGTTTTGTTTCTTACTTAACCATGCAATGAGATAGTTACCAATGTAGAAACATCATTCACTCGTACTTTTCCTATCATCTATATTTCCAACCCAGTCAGCATCAGTGTATCATGCAAGATGAGAGTTAGTATCATTAGTATATCATAAACCAAAATCAGAAGTATAGTTAATATAGTGAATAATTCGCTTCACTGCTGCAAGATGTGATTCTTTTGGTTTGGCCTGATAACGCGCACAAATTCCAACACTGAATGATATGTCAGGACGGCTTGCAGTCAGGTATAGAAAACTGCCTATCATGCTTTTGTACAAGCTAGAGTAAGCCTCATATGGTCATCTCTGGAGATTTTCAAGGACGTGGCCATGGGAGTTCTGATTGACTTGGTTTGTTCAAGGCCGAACTTCTTCACCAGATTTTTAGCATACTTGGGCTGTGAGATAAAAATCCCTGATCCAACCTGTTTGATATGCAAACCTAAAAAGAAATTTAGTTCACCAACCATACTCATTTTGAATTCATTTTGCATAAGTATAACAAACTCCTTGGATTTTGTTTATAGTGAAGAACCAAACACATTATCATCGACGTAGATTTGTGCAACTGTTAATCCAGTTTTAAAATATTTGATGAATAAAGTTTTGTCACCTTATCCTCTCTTGTATCCCTGTTCTAACAAGAACATGGTCAATCGTTCATACCAAGCACGTAGAGCTTATTTTAGTCCGTATAGGGCCTTTTTGAGTCTGAACATATGGTCGGGAGAATAAGAATCAACAAATCCCTTAGACTACTCAACATAGACTTATTCATTAAGAATTTCATTTAGAAATGCACTTTTGACATCAATTTGGTACAACTAGAACCTCATTTGACATGCCACAGATAGTAAAATTCTAATAGATTCAAGTCGAGCCACATGTGCAAATGTTTCATCAAAATCCACTCATTCTAGTTGAGTGTATCCCTGTGCAATCAAGCGTGCCTTATTTCTGACTATGTTGCTATGTTCATCTAATTTATTTTTGAATATCCACTTTGTCCCGATCACATTTGTGTCATTTGGCCGAGGTACAAGTTCCCACACTTCATTTCTGTCAAAATGAGCCAGCTCTTCATGCATGGCTAGAACCCAATTTTCATCAATAATTACTTCATTTATATTTTTGGGTTCAATTTGTGAAGTGTAGCAAATATTTCTAAGTTCATTAGCAAGCCTCCTCCTAGTCATCACACCGTCTCCGGAATCTGAGAGAACATTGTCCAATGGGTGTGCTTTTTATATCCAAGAAGGTGGTTGTCTTCTCTTGTTCTGTTCGTTATTTGTATTTTGTACGTCAGAACTTCCAGAAGCAGGGACAGAGACACCCGAACTTGATGCTGGCTGTTCTGTCTGTTTATCACTGTCTGGTGCAGGCACATGATTGTTTTGAGTAGGTTGACGTCTAGCAACATGTTCTTCCAAGGTTTGAATATTAGGCTCCTGTGAATAAGATGAAAAATCATTAGTGTCATCAATTTTTATATTGATTGATTTAATGATAGTCTGAGTACGCATGTTATAAATTCTGTAAGCTCGGCTGTTCTCAAAATAACCAATAAACACTCACTCATCACTTTTTGAATCGAATTTACCCAAGTATTCCCGATCATTTAAAACATAGCATTTGCTACCAAAGGTATGAAAATATTTGAGATTGGTTTTCTTCCTTTCCAGATTTCATAAGGATTTCATAAAGAGTTTAAGTGGTTTCTATTCTTAAACACATACGATTCAAAATATAACAAGCAGTATTAATAGTTTCAACCCATAATTTAACAGGAAGCTTCTTACCATTTAGCATTACTCTAGTCATCTCTTGTAGAGACATATTTTTTCTTTCCACAACACCATTTTGTTCAAGGGTTTTAGGAGTAGAGAGTTCATGAAAAATGTCATTTTGATCACAGAATGTAGAGAAATTAGCATTTTCAAACTCCCTCCTATGATCACTTTTAATCCTCAATATTTTATTCCCTCAAAATGTTTTTCCTGTTGTTAATTTTAGGTGCAAAAATTTAAATCTTTCAAAAATATCGTATTTTTCTCTCAAGAAATCTACCCAAGTATATCTAGAAAAATCATCCACGCATACAAATATATTTCTTGCTACCAATACTTTCAGTTTGAATAGGTTCCATCAAATTCATGTGAAGTAATTCTAATACATGAGATGTAGTAAGAAACTTACCTTGCTTGTGAGTGTTTTTGGTTTGCTTACCTTTTAGGCACGAACCACACAATCCTTCAGATTTTTCAGTAAGCTTAGGAATGCCTCGTACTGCATTCAATTTTGTTAGTCTCAATAGATCACTATAGTTTAAATGTCCCAATCGTTTGTGCCATAATTCGATAAAGTCAGTATTTGAAATATGACAAGTAATTTTGGTGTCAAGAAGATAATATTTATCACTAGATCTAGTACTATGTAGAATGCAACTACCATCATATTTCAAGACTTTACAAGAATTTTTTGAGAACATAACCAAGTGTTTATCGTCACAGAGTTGGCCTATACTAATTAAGTTAGCTTTCAAACCTACAAAAAAAAAAAAAAAGAATTTCTTTTAACGGGGAGAATCCATCAATTAGAATAGTGCCTATACCTTCAATTTTATCATGTGTTCCATCACCAAAATTGACCAGACCACCTTTGTGACTCTTGTAGATAGTTAGATAAGATCGATTACCAGTCATATGTCTATAACAACTACTATCAAAATACCAAGAGTTATGAATAAAAGTTCTATAGGCAACATCAGTCATATAACAATTTAAATACTCTTTTTAACCCAAATTTGTCTTACTTTAGCATTGCTATAGTGTCTCATTTGTCTATTAACCAAGTTTTTACTATATAAACAATGAAAGGAGTTGTGTCCTAGATTACTATAGATGCAACATTTTACAAATTAATTTGATTTATCTCTCTATATTGAAAATTGATACATTTGTTGTATAACTGATGGTCGTGACTGTTTTTGAGTCTTGGCATTGGTTAGAACTTGTATAGGCAAGTCAGCCTCAGTCTTGATGACAATTGGAGTAGTTTTGTCTGAAAATACAATAGACTGTGTTTCTTTGATGAAGTTAATCTGATTCTCAACTTTTTCTTTACCTTTTCCAACATATCTCAAACCTTCTTTGATGTTTGGAGTTCTTCCATAGCATAGGATTTCACTCAAGCGAGAGGTTCCAATTGTTAGTTGTTTGACAATTTCTTTTAATTTTTCTAATTCATCAAGAAGATTCACAATTTGATCGTCCTTTTCTTTTAAAAGATTGGTTAGAGTGTTATTTTTAGAATCAAATACTGTCTTATCATCTTCTAAAAATTCCATCATGACATGAATAGAAAAATTATTCTCATGTTCGTCTGTTAATTATTTGTTCACACTGATGTAGTTAGAACACATGCAGTTTGGTTTTTCAGATGTTGTAGCCAAAGAATCAGAACCTGCAGTCAATTTTTGCATGGAGTCAGTACTAGAATGTAAGTTTACAGTGAGAGACGTTACTTGATCATCAGTAGTTTTGCCATCCTCGTCTGAGTCTGAATCATTTTCATCATCTTCACTCCAAGTAATATTCATAGCCTTCTTGATACGAGATTTATTTGGAGTATTTGCACATTCAGAAGCAACGAGATTTCTTTGGAGTATTTGATACGAGATTTCTTTGGAGTATTTGTAGTGGGATTTTATTTTTTGTTGTTCGGAAATTTCTTCTTTTGTTGGAGTGGGGTATTCAAGTTTTTGCCTTTCTTATTTCCTTTTAAAAACTTTTTAAATTATTTGGTGAGCATGGCCGTGTTTTCATTAGTTTTACTTTCTTCACCATCAATCTCTTCTTCATCTTTTTCAATTTTGAAGGCAATACCAGATCCATTTTCTTTCTTCATCCTTTGTAGATGTAGTTCATATGTCATAAATGATTCCACCAATTCTTCAACCTTCATTTTCTCAACCTCCTTGCTTTCTTCAATTGCAGTTATTTTAGACTGAAAACTATCAGGTAAGGATCTGAAAATTTTCTTTATAATTTTATTCTCTAAGTATTTCTTTCCCAATGTATAAGCTGTATTGGTGATGTCACTGAGTTTTGCATAAAAGTCTTTGAACTGTTCATCATCTCTTATGGCCAGCTGTTCAAATTCAAGTGTAAGAATTTGAAGTTTGGATAACTTGACAATAGAGGTTCCTTTGTGAGCAATTTGTAAGATGTCGCAAATTCTTTAGCAACTTGACAAGTAGAAATCAAACGAAATTGATTAGAATTTACAAAAGAGAATATGGCATTTAAAGCTTTGGAATTCCAATTAGTATAATTAAAATCAGTTGTAGCCTACTCATCTGTCTTTTTCTCTCTTTCTACATCATTTTCAATAATGGTGGGAATTTTATATTCATGGACAATAGAGTGCTAAGCATTTTCATCAAAGGATTTGATATAAACTTGAATCCTAATTTTCCAATAGGCATAATTAGTACCATCTAAAACTGGTGGTCTAAACGGAGCTCTATCCATATCTAGGTTTCTTCGGATCGCACTTTAAAAAGTGAACCCTCTCTGATACCAATTGAAAGTTCTAAAACCTAGATTAATTAAATTAATAGTAACTTTAAACTTAATTCAACTAGCAGTGGACAGAACGCAGTCAGAACTGACAAGTGACAAAGCTAGCAGTTCTGACTCGCACATCAGTGTTCGTTTACCTAATTTTATTAAGTGCAAAATTTAAGCGATTAAATACGAACACAAGATATCACGTGGTAAACTCCGAAGGGAAACATCAAATAGCCCACATAACATGGGTAAAAATAATCCACTAATAATCTTGATTAAAAATACAATATTATCCAGTTTTTATAATTTCACAAAATTAACCAAATAACAATCAAAAGAAAACAGATCAAACCCCTTTTATACTTCTTCTTCTGACTTGTTGATGAAATAGAATCAAACCAACCAGTCTTGACTTTATCATCACTTCTATATTGTACTTTGACCGCAACCATCACTTGGATTAAGAACCACCATTCTTAACTTTATGCCAAGTAGATTAATCAAGATATGGAATTGTTCGTCGAGCACCAATTTGTTTTTTTATTCTTCAATGAGTTTGAAGAAAACATTTTTACTTTGAAATTGAAATCAATGAAGTATCGAGTCTTATTTTCCACAAAGAATTCGACTGGTTTGTGTTTGGAGAAACAAGAACCAAAATTGTATTTTCAAAGCATTAATTCCTTATTGATTTGTACTCTTACTTATAGTTAAAGTAGAAATTAAATTAAGAATTATTTCTTACCTAAAAATCTGCAACAAGAATGGTAAGACAATTATTAGGAAAGAATATATAGAAATATATTTTAGATTTGTAGAAGGAATGAATTTAGGAGACTCAAGATTATCTTTAAATATTTACTTCTTAAACAAATCTAAAAAAATAAGAAAATATCATTTAACCTACAAAAAGAGGTGTCAATAATATTCATGTGATCGAGATATATCGTGTATGAAAATAGAATAAAAAACGCAACTTTACTGATCTGAAAATTAATCTGTTTATCAACGCAATCAGTTAGAATTGGCGTTATCCAGATTAGTCATAAAGAAAACGTTGACCTACTTTTTTAATATTAAAAATCAATTATATTAATTAAGAAATCTAATATAAAAAATAAAAAATATGACACATATTTTTTTAACGGGAAGTTCTGTACGTAAATTGCTTATTCATTTGACTGAGCTACTGGACTGCCTAAAAGGCAATCTACCATCTTGTGATTCGTCCACATACCTCACATACTGAAATGAGAATATAGATTGCTTTAGCTGATTGGGTCATGGATAAGCTTTCATCCTTCTTATTCAGTGCAATCATCTATGCAGCAAGAGATGGCAGAGAATCGATCTCGTGTATCCCAACTGTTTTCTTTTGCAATGTATTGTTTGAGGGCCATAATGCATTGTTAGAAAAAGCTCGTACGACTTCGTTGATAGTCAATGCCGTGATTGAGCCTCTTGCTGCTGTGTCAACTATATTTCTATTGGCTGCATTTAGTCTAGTGTAGAGTTGTTGGATTTGCACCCACTTTTGTAGACTATGACTTGGGGGATTTTTTGAGCACGTCTTAATAGTTGATACACCTCTCAAGCCTCATAATAACAATTCGTAGTCATGCTGTGCAAAAGTAGTAATCTCATGCCTCTCAGCTTGAAATTTTTGCTTGAGGATGGTATTTTGTCATGAACTTCTGTAGATCGTTCCATGTAGTGCTGTTGTTTGCAGGGAACGAGTTTAGCTATTATTTGGCTCGTCTCTCAAAGTGAGTGAAAAAAAAGTGATGTCCTACATTTTCTTAACCCGGAGGGTCATTAGAAGTCTTAAAACATACTTGATGACTCGCGTGATTAAATTTTTTGTGAGCCCGTGAGTGATTTTGAGTTTTATCTGCAACAAAAAAATATCACACATGCAAGGTAATTTAAAATGGACGTAAAAAACTTTATAGTTTTATCTGCAACACTTGGTGTCGTCAAAAATTATTTGATCAACTTAACGTACTAAAAAAATTATGATTTTTGAACTGTCGATACTTGACACCTTAATAAACAACATATAAAAAATTTAGAATTTAATCAAGTCATTTGATATGTGAATTAAGTGGCCAAAGTAGACTGAAAATTTGCCTTGAGTACAACTGTCACTACCCGAGAAAACGATCATAATAAATTCATCCGACTTGATTTTAAAGTGATTCCAAATTCTACTATTAGAAAACTTATCAAACTATCAAATGCCACTGTACATAAAAAGTTAAAATATTTTGAAATCAAGGCAAAACACTGAAATTTACTACACATAAAACTGAAATTTCATCTTCAATGTCCAATTGGTGAAATAAGTAAAGTTATTATTTTTACTCAAAATTAAATCATTTAAACATAGTTAAAAGTTTGTAATTTAATTCACATATAAAAAGGCTTGATTATATCGACGCCAAAAATATAGTAAACCTAGAACATTTTGTCTCTACTTTTACGCCATCGCGCCACCGCCAAGCCTGTCAATCTGGATAATAAATAATTTTGGGGCATGATCATTTTGAAGAAAATACTCAGTAATAAATATACATACATGTAAGAAAATTATACATAACCACATATGTGACATACCATATGTTAAAATATACTTAAGAAAGAAACATAATTTTGGTAGCCGACACCACATAATTTCTCAAGTGATTACATTCAATCACTAGATGATTTCCTTAAATCAACGACATAATGCTCCATCATAAACGTGCCCTAGCCACGTTAGATAAATTATAAGTATCCAACACGGCAAGGCAACGTCAAAACATTTAACATGTTATATGAGTTGCATACAATTTTCTCAAGTTAAACATCATGAATTCATATAATTAATGTAATATAAAACTACCTCGAAAATGAAATTTTCTGTTGAAGTTGAAGTGGTGGAAATAAAAATACTGCACCTCTTTAAAAATAATCTCGCGCACTTGTCTATTTATTTGCAATAATTGTGTTGTGAAGATATTAAAGAGGGGTAGAAGTCGAATCTGGATGGGTTTCTGAACTCCTATTAGCTGAAAATTGAAAGAAGAAAATGAGAGCTTTTGCTGAATTTTTTGTGCAAATTTTTTGGAAGAGAAAGTGGGAAAATGTTGCTGGAAAATGAGAAGAAACAGAGAATTGAATGGTTGGGACTTTAAGGGCCGAAAGGGAAGGGAGTTTTAGAGGGAGTTCTAGGATTTTTTTTTTTTTATTTAAACTGAAATATGGTGGAATTAAAGGTATAGGGCCTATTTTTGAGGGAGAGGGAGAGGGAGAGGGAGGGGGGGAGAATTAATCTAAAATCTGGGTTTGAGATTAAGGCCCCGTTTGGGATTGATTTTGGAGTCCAACTTCTGATTTTCAAACAATCAGAAGTTGATTTAGGCGTTTGGCAAATTTTTTAAAAGTGATTATAAAATAATCTGACTCTCCTGACAGCAGATTTTGAGAAGCAGCAAAAGGGCAGCTTTTCAGATTCTGCTTTTAGCTTTTACATTTATATATTATTAAAATACCCATTGTACCCTTAATTAATTAAATTAATTTCTTTAATCTTATTTGAAAACTGAATTGAAGCGAGTTGATGCATAAAAAAAATAATATAAATGTAATTAATTTTTGCACTATATGACTATATTATTATTTTGTAATTTTTATAAAATTTGAAATTTATTATGTGTTTATTATTTTTATTTTAAAATAATAATAATGAATGCATTGTCTTGTTAAAAAATATATGACTAGGAAAAAAAATAAATTTTACCACTCGTGATAATAATAATAATACAAAATAACATTATTATATTCAATGTCCTTTTTAGTAATTTAATACAATTATAGAAATAAATCACTTTTGTTTACCAAACGCTCAAATACTGCTTTTGAAACATACAGTAATTTTGAAACAAGAATTTACCAAACACTTATCTGATTCTTCCCACAGCTGATTCTTTCTGCAGCACAGCAGAAGCTGATTCTCTTAAAAGTACAGCAATACCAAACCAAGCCTAAGAAGAAAAATGGAGGAAAGAAGGTGGGTGTATATGGCGGTTTTTAGTATCAATGGGTCGGTTTTTAGATAATGAAAAGGAGTAGTTTGGATGGTGCTAAGAGAGTGTTTTTTGGGAGAAATAACTTGAAATCTGGGGCAGAGATTTGAGATTAAAAGAGAAAAATGGAAGAAAGAAGATGGGTATATGGGGGCGGTTTTTAGCATGCATAAGGGGTTTCAGATAATGGAAAGGGGCAGTTTGGCTGGTGCTAAGGGACGGTTTTCTGGAATTTATTGGGTCAGATTGTAGCTTGTGGCCAAAAATTGGTGAGTTATGGGCTAAAGTTTTTGTGCTAGTAGTGTCGTTTGTGGGCTATAGTTTGTGGGATTAATGGGCCGAGATTTGGGTTAAAAATCAAGTTGATTTTTAGATACAAAATGGACAAAATAGCAATGAAATTAATTCGGGTGAGAGGTTTTCCTCTCATACGAAGTGACATTTAAAATTGTGGTAATTAGGCTCCTTACTTTCTTTTTTCAAAAAAATTGAAAATTACGTTTCTTTTTGAAATTTATGGATTTCTACTTATAAGTTCAACCAATATAAAAGAAAATTCACTGCAGGGCAAAAAAGTCATCTTTAATTTACAGAATAAAAACCCAAAAGCTAAATATATTCACACCATATTTTTCCATAAATGCACACAATTAAATTGCATAAAATGTCCATAATGATTATTTATTTTTATATTTATATTTCTAATATTTTTTCATTGTATTTTTATTATTAACCTTCTATTAATTATTACATATTATCTCTGATAACGGTTCCGTCCAATAATTTCATTAAGAAAGAACAAAAAGACTCATTTTCTTCTCATATTTTTAAATAAGCAAAAAAATAAATAAATAAAAAATTTTGATTAACTATTTGTCCCTCATTTAAAGCACACTGATAGAACATTTGGACGAAAATCGTTAGTAGGAATAAAATGTGTTAATTAATACAATGTTAAATATAAGAATTTGATGAAAAAAGTTAAAGACATAAATGTGACAATAAATAAAAATTAAAGACTTTTTATACAATTAAAATGTTGTGTATTTATCATAAAATGTTGTGTGAATATAACCACCCAAAATCCTTTATTCTTGTATCCGGAAATTTTGGGATCCGGTAATTTTGAGTGTATTTATCTTTGACGGCAAAAATATTCCAGAAAAAGAGGCGCTAAAACCACTTGTTGTAAAGTTGGTTCCAAAACTACCACAGCAAAAGAACGAGTTAGTTTGTTTTTTAATAATTTGGCTTTTTATATGTTGAATAGATAGAAATGTATGGTTTGCCTTCAATTATTGGTTAATGTTCAATTTTGTTTGTTGCAGTGGTGATTGTGGAATCTATGTCATTAAATATGCTGAATATTTCATCAATTCAATGTTGAAGAAAATGCCAAAGACATTCAATATTGCACATATTCGGAAATACTTGGCCACTGAATTGTACGTGTATGCCAAGAAGAAGCAAGTGGAGAATTACGATACTGATAATGATTGGGTGCCAAAGGATATTTGAAAAGACACTGCAATTTTTTTGTAAATAATATTTTTGTACTAGAACTACATGTTACATGTAAATGTAGTGTATATGGTGAATGTAGTTTCATGTAAATGAGATTAACAATGTAGTTTTTGAAGGTTTCTTTGTAAAAAATGTAAGTACAAAATATTTTTGTATACATGTGATATGCTATTCATGTTGACAAAACATGATTATATTGGATTATTTTTATCAAATTGTTGAATATAGATGGTAGAAGTTGAGCTAATTGATATATTACTTTAAGTATGGAAATCATGTATGCACTTTGACAGCCAAGTTAGGGGTTTTAATAACGAACAAACGACAGTGTGTCACTTTCCATTATAAAAGTGACAGTGTGTGTCACTTTTTGTTCTAAAAGTGACATAGTGTGTCACTTTTTGTTCTAAAAGTGACATAGTGTGTCACTTTTTGTTCTTAAATTATGAAAAATATGTATACACTTTGACAGCCATGTTAGGAGTTTTGATAACGAACAAACGACATAGTTTGTCACTTTTCATTATAAAAGTGACAGTGTGTGTCACTTTTTGTTCTAAAAGTGACATAGTGTGTCACTTTTTGTTCTTAAATTATGAAAAACATGTATACACTTTGACAGCCATGTTTGGAGTTTTAATAACGAACAAACGACATAGTTTGTCGCTTTTCATTATAAAAGTGACAGTGTGTGTCACTTTTTGTTCTAAAAGTGACATAGTGTGTCATTTTTTGTTCTAAATGTGACAAAGTGTGTCACCTTTTGTTCTTAAATTATGAAAAACATGTATACACTTTAACGGCCATGTTAGGAGTTTTAATAATGAACAAACGACATAGTTTGTCACTTTTTATTATAAAAGTGACAGTGTGTATCACTTTTTGTTCTAAAAGTGACATAGTGTGTCACTTTTTGTTCTTAAATTATGAAAATCATGTATACAGTTTGACAACCATGTTAGGGGATTTAATAACGAACAAACGCCATAATGTGTCACTTTTCGTTATAAAAGTGACATAGTGTGACACTTTTCATTATAAAAGTGACAGTGTGTTTCACTTTTTGTTCTTAAATTATGAAAATCGTGTATACACTTTGACAGCCATGTTAAGAGTTTTAATAACGAACAAATGACATAATGTGTCACTTTTTGAATAAAAAGTGACAGAGAATGTCACTTTTTGTTCTTAAATTATGGAAATCACGTATACACTTTGACAGCTATGTTAGGAGTTTTAATAACGAACGAAAGACATAGCTATGTTCTAACAAATATGTGGTGGCTTCTATCTGCTTGAGCGGATATAATTTAGTCTCTATCCACTTGATTAAACACTATTCAGTATAAAAAAAATTTGAAAAGAAAAACCAATATGCTTGTTTCATTGTTTGAAAAGTGACACAAATGTAACTTTTTGTTCTAAAAGTTACAATTTCAGTATTTATCAAATTCCTTTAATAGGTGAAGTATCATGTAAACCATTTAGTGTTAAATGATAAGTTTTACATTCCACTATAATGTCATGACCTATAAAAAAGCAAAGCGCATGAATGTTAACACTATTTTGAATAGAAAAACCAATAAGAATGAATAAGTGATAATTTCCAAATAAAAAATAAAAAACTCATAAATCTTGGAACTTTATTTTCTTTTGCGGCTTCTTCTTCAAAGGTGCTGGAGTTTGACACGATCTTCGATTATGGCCGTACTTTCCACATCTACCACATTTTGTACTTTGCTTTTTTTCTCTCCTTTTGATGGTATTCTTTTCTCTTTAGGTCGTCCAGATTTCCTTTTTGGATCAGTAGCCAAGGCTATTCTTGCTTTTACATCATCTGGTATATTCCAATTATTGCGATCTCCAAGTGGGTAAACTGTACCACTGTATGTTTGGACGTACATCTCTGTTGTGTAATATTTTGAACAATACAAATATGAATCGTCCTTTATCTTTGCAATAACTGTCAATACATGTGTACATGGGATTTTGTCCACTTGGAATTGATTGCATGTACATGTCTTTTCTTCAATATTCACCAAATATGAGGCATAAACATCATTGACTTGGTATATTATTGAACTTGAAGCCGATGCCTGTGAAAATAATGCAAGAAAACAATGTATTAATAAACTACGACAATTAAATCATTATTACACGATGTTTAACTCCAACTTACTGAACAAGTGACACACTATGTCACTTTTTACTTAGAAAGTGACAAACTATGTCACTTTTATAGATAATCATATTTTTATTACAATAACAATCAGATATAATTAGATTTCAAAATCATAAACCTTCTACTGATATGTAATTATAAATAGAGCCATAGACGATATGTAATTTAAGTCATGCCACTTTTTACTAAGAAAGTGACACACTATATCACTTTTTACTCAGAAAGTGACACACTCTATCACTTTTTATTCAAAAAGTGACACACTATGTCACTTTTTTTAGATAATCATAATTTTATCACAATAACAATCAGATATAATAAGATTTCAAAATCATAAACCTTCTACTGATATGTAATTATAAATAGAACCATAGACGATATGAAATCCAAGTCATGCCACTTTTTGCTAAGAAAGTGACGCTATGTCACTTTTTACTCAGAAAGTGACACACTCTGTCACTTTTTATTCAAAAAGTGACACACTATGTCACTTTTTTAGATAATCATAATTTTATCACAATAACAATTAGATATAATAAGATTTTAAAATCATAAATCTTCTACTGATATGTAATTATAAATAGAGCCATAGACTATATAAAATCCAAGTCATGCCACTTTTTACTAAGAAAGTGACACACTATGTCACTTTTTACTCAGAAAGTGACACACTCTATCACTTTTTTAGATAATCATAATTTCATCACAATAACAATCAGATTTTAAAATCATAAACTTTCTATTGATATGTAATTATAAATAGATCTATAGACGATATGAAATCCAAGTCATGCCACTTTTTACTAAGAAAGTGACACACTTTATCACTTTTTACTCAGAAAGTGACACAAACATTTTTCTCTTCAATTTTATTCATACTAACAAATGAAATAATTTCACTACCTGTTTCATTACTCATTTCTTCAACCTCCGCTATGCATGAAGAAACATCAACAGCTAAGTCTTCAATACTTGGTAGACTTTGAACTGAGGTTGTTGCCGAACCATGAGTTTGAAAAACTTGTAATTGCATCATTTCATTTTCTTCACCAGTAGCAGCTTTTGAAAGTTGAATGTCTTCAAAACTTTCAATTCTTTGACATAATGAAACCGATGTGACATCTATGCACAAAGGAAAGCTTGCAAGATGTTTCTCCCTTCTTTTGAGCTCCAAATAAAATGTGAGGGAATTATTGTCTGAAATCTTCATCAGAGGCAGGTTTTTCTTCACCTTATATTGTATTGTTATTGAGTGTGTTGCTGGACTTACGTTTGTAATTGAATATATCATGCCATTGAGTTCGCAGTATGTGTATTCTATTGGAACGACAATTCCAGCTATTTTAAAATTTATATATTGGTTACCTTGTTCCCATTTCCCTCCATAATGGATGAATACATTGATTTTATCCATATCTGTAAAAAAAAACACTGATATATGATACATTAATGTTTGATCATCCTCAATAGATGTATCATTAAGTAAAAAGTGATATAGCATGTTACTTTTCTATCTCCAAGTCTCAATTCATATTCAAGACAAAATAACGATACATTAATATTTGGTCATGCTCAATAATTCATGTCACTTCATAATGCACAACAAATATCAAGTTAAATCATGCATTTAAATCAACCACATAGATGATTTTGAATCAAATTTGTTTCTCTATCTTGCAAATATTGTTTTGTCACTTTTTGAGCAAAAAGTGACAGAGCATGTCACTTTTCTATCCCCCAAGCCTCAATTCATGTTCAAAGAAAAATAACGATACATTAATGTTTAGTCATGCTCAATAATTAATGTCACTTCATAATACACAACAAATATCAAGTTAAATCATGCATTTAAATCAACTACATATATGATTTTGATTCAAATTTATTTCTCTATCTTGCAAACATTGTTTTGTCACTTTTTGAGCAAAAAGTGACAGAGCATGTTACTTTTCTATCCCCTAAACCTCAATTCATGTTCAAAGTAAAATAACGATACATTAATGTTTGGTCATGCTCAATAATTGATGTCACTTCATAATGCAAAACAAAATCAAGTTAAATCTTGCATTTAAATAAATCACATAGATGATTTTTTATTTAAATTTGTTTCTCTAACTTGCATACATTGTTCTGTCACTTTTTGAGCTAAAAGTGATAGACCATGTCACTTTTTAGGCAAAAAGTGACATAGCATGTCACTTTTCTATCCCCCAAGCCCCAATTCATGTTCAAAGAAAAATAACGATACATTAATGTTTGGTCATGCTCAATAATTGATGTCACTTCATAATACACAACAAATATCAAGTTAAATCATGCATTTAAATCAACCACATATATGATTTTGATTCAAATTTATTTCTCTATCTTGCAAACATTGTTTTGTCAGAGCATGTCACTTTTCTATTCCCTAAGCTATAATTCATGTTCAAAGCAAAATAACGATACATTAATGTTTGGTCATGCTCAATAATTGATGTCACTTCATAATACACAACAAAATCAAGTTAAATCTTGCATTTAAATAAATCACATAGATGATTTTTTATTTAAATTTGTTTCTCTAACTTGCATACATTGTTCTGTCACTTTTTGAGCTAAAAGTGACAGACCATGTCACTTTTTAGGCAAAAAGTAACATGTCACTTTTCTATCTCCCAAGCTTCAATTCATATTCAAAACAAAATAACGATACATTAATGTTTGGTCATGCTCAATAATTGATGTCACTTCATAATGCACAATAAAATCAAGTTAAATCTTGCATTTAAATAACTCACATAGATGATTTTTTATTCAAATTTGTTTCTCTAACTTGCATACATTGTTCTGTCACTTTTAGTTATGTCATTTTTTGAACTAAAAGTGATAGACCATGTCACTTTTTAGGCAACAAGTGATATAGCATGTCACTTTTCTATCCCCCAAGCCTGAATTCATGTTCAAAGCAAAATAACGATACATTAATGTTTGGTCATGCTCAATAATTGATGTCACTTCATAATGCACAACAAAATCAAGTTAAATCTTGCATTTAAATAAATCACATAGATGATTTTTTATTTAAATTTGTTTCTCTAACTTGCATACATTGTTCTGTCACTTTTTGAGCTAAAAGTGATAGACCATGTCACTTTTTAGGCAAAAAGTGACATAGCATGTCACTTTTCTATCCCCCAAGCCCCAATTCATGTTCAAAGAAAAATAACGATACATTAATGTTTGGTCATGCTCAATAATTGATGTCACTTCATAATACACAACAAATATCAAGTTAAATCATGCATTTAAATCAACCACATATATGATTTTGATTCAAATTTATTTCTCTATCTTGCAAACATTGTTTTGTCAGAGCATGTCACTTTTCTATTCCCTAAGCTATAATTCATGTTCAAAGCAAAATAACGATACATTAATATTTGGTCATGCTCAATAATTGATGTCACTTCATAATACACAACAAAATCAAGTTAAATCTTGCATTTAAATAAATCACATAGATGATTTTTTATTTAAATTTGTTTCTCTAACTTGCATACATTGTTCTGTCACTTTTTGAGCTAAAAGTGACAGACCATGTCACTTTTTAGGCAAAAAGTAACATGTCACTTTTCTATCCCCCAAGCTTCAATTCATATTCAAAACAAAATAACGATACATTAATGTTTGGTCATGCTCAATAATTGATGTCACTTCATAATGCACAATAAAATCAAGTTAAATCTTGCATTTAAATAACTCACATAGATGATTTTTTATTCAAATTTGTTTCTCTAACTTGCATACATTGTTCTGTCACTTTTAGTTATGTCATTTTTTGAACTAAAAGTGATAGACCATGTCACTTTTTAGGCAACAAGTGATATAGCATGTCACTTTTCTATCCCCCAAGCCTGAATTCATGTTCAAAGCAAAATAACGATACATTAATGTTTGGTCATGCTCAATAATTGATGTCACTTCATAATGCACAACAAAATCAAGTTAAATCTTGCATTTAAATAAATCACATAGATGATTTTTTATTTAAATTTGTTTCTCTAACTTGCATACATTGTTCTGTCACTTTTTGAGCTAAAAGTGACAGACCATGTCACTTTTTAGACAAAAAGTGACATAGCATGTCACTTTTCTATCCCCCAAGCCTCAATTCATGTTCAAAAAAAAATAACGATACATTAATGTTTGGTCATGCTCAATAATTGATGTCACTTCATAATACACAACAAATATCAAGTTAAATCATGCATTTAAATCAACCACATATATGATTTTGATTCAAATTTATTTCTCTATCTTGCAAACATTGTTTTGTCAGAGCATGTCACTTTTCTATTTCCTAAGCCTCAATTCATGTTCAAAGCAAAATAACGATACATTAATGTTTGGTCATGCTCAATAATTGATGTCACTTCATAATGTACAACAAAATCAAGTTAAATCTTGCATTTAAATAAACCACATTGATGATTTTTTATTCAAATTTGTTTCTCTAACTTGCATATATTATTCTGTCACTTTTTGAGCAAAAAGTGACAGACCATGTCACTTTTTAGGCAAAAAGTGACATAGCATGTCACTTTTCTATCCCCAAAGCCTGAATTCATGTTCAAAGCAAAATAACGATACATTAATGTTTGGTCATGCTCAATAATTGATGTCACTTCATAATGCACAACAAAATCAAGTTAAATCTTGCATTTAAATAAACCACATAGATGATTTTTTATTCAAATTTGTTTCTCTAACTTACATACATTGTTCTGTCACTTTTTGAGCTAAAAGTGACAGAACATGTCACTATTTTATTCACAAGCTTCAATTCATATTCAAGACAAAATGACAATACATTAATGTTTGGTCAATCTCAATAATTCATGTCACTTCATAATGCACAACAAAATCAAGTTAAATCTTACATTTAAATGAACTACATAGATGATTTTTGATTCAAATTTGTTTTTCTAACTTGCAAACATTGTTCTATCACTTTTAAACAAAAAGTGACAAAGCATGTCACTTTTAGGCAAAAAGTGACAGAACATGTTAATTTTCTATCCCCCAAGGCTCAATTCATATTCAAGATAAAATAACGATACATTAATGTTTAGTCATGCTCAATAATTCATGTCACTTCATAATGCACAAGAAATATCAAGTTAATTCCTGCATTTAAATCAACCATGGAGATGATTTTGATTCAAATTTGTTCGTATAACTGCATATAATGTTTTGTCACTTTTTAGACAAAAAGTGACATAGCATGTCACTTTTCTATCCCCCTAGCCTCAATTCATAATCAAAGTAAAATAACAATACATTAATGTTTGTCTAAGTTACAAAAAATGTTCTGTCATTTTTTAAGCAAAAAGTGACATAGCATGTCACTTTTCTATCTCCCAAGCCTTAATTCATATTAAAGACAAAAAAATGATACATTAATGTTTGATCATGCTCAATAATTCATGTCACTTCATAATGCACAACAAAATCAAATTAATTGCATATAATGTTCGTGTCCTGCATTTAAATCAACCACGGAGATGATTTTGATTCAAATATGTTCGTATAACTTGCATATAATGTTCTGTCACTTTTTAAGCAAAAAGTGACAGAGCATGTCACTTTTTGAACAAAAAGCCATATTCTTATTGATATTTTTACAAACACATTGTATGCACCCCTGCATTAGTAAATATGTTTACAAACACATTGGTAACTGATATTCTTATTGACATTTTTACAAACACATTGGTAACTGATATTCGCAAATATGTTTAGAAGACTTTACTCAATACTAATGATTTATAACAAAGTGAATAAAGAAGGATTTGTCTACATTGAAATTTGAATATGATATAAGTTAAATCAAAATCATTTGTATGCATTTACTAAGCATGTTATTGAATATCTCCAATCAAAATTCAGAAAGTTATCTAATTCAAATAGAAAGTATGAAGAAGAATTAAAATTTAGCAAATTACCTTAGAATTTTGAATTTGAATTCTGATTTTGTGTTAAATTGGAGAAGAAACAACGAGAAATCCTTAATGATGAGATTGGTTTTGAATTTGAATTCTGATAACGTGAAAGAGATCGGTTTTATTAAGAATTTTGGTTTGTAGAGAATTTGGATATGTTTTGGGGTTGATTATGGAATGGAATTGGAATTGGAAATAATATTTACCGTATTAGTTACTGTTATAATTGTTTAGGATGATTTTCCAAAAAAACCCTCAATTTTATGGGTATTTGTGTAATTTGCCCTTTAAAATTTATCAAATTTAAGAAAAATTAACGATGTAATGCTCGGGATTTTTCAACTCAGAGTGTCACTAAAATAATATCTAAATATATGTGAAGACTCCAAATAATGTTTTCCATGCCCTTGAAGGGTTTTAAAAATATAACTTTTGCGAAAAATAACAAGCGCGCCTAATTTTCATGGTTTTGCCTATACCATGATAGGTGTTGCCACAATTTATTTGACAATTCAAACGAACTCCAAAAATTTCAATTTTTTTAATGTAGATACTTTGTACTATAGACTACAACATGTTAAAATTTCAAATATTAGCTACATAGTTTGGTAGGGGAAAATGATAGCCGATGTTTCTTGAAAAACTGGCCGAGTGCCTTAAGGCATGCCCGCTAAAACATTCATAATAAATTCATAATAGAATTTTTGAATGATTCTAATTTCTATTATTAGATCACATATAGAACTTTTCATAGCCACTGATTTCACTCAAAAACTCTAACCATATAGAGAGTTGTGATTTTTCAAAGTAGGAGCGGACAACTGAAATTTTGAAATAGCATCTCGAAGGCAGATTTCTGGTTCGGGCAGATTGATTCCAAAATTATTTTGAAATAGAAAACCAACTCGCATTTAAGTGGAATTCATATAGAAATTAGAAAACATATAAAATTATATCATAACAAAAATTTGGCTCCCACCGGTGACGTTCAGGACATCAAATTATTTTTCTCTCTTCATGAACTCTGATTTCGAGTACAATTCAATGCATTGTACTAAAATTGTCATAAATAATTCAACGAACTTCATAATGACGTGATTTCAAGTCTAGGTCATAGATAACTCATAAAGAGACTTTTTCCAATTGAAATCACATTAAAATTTATAGCATAAAATCCTCAAAAAAAATTTGAAGCTAAGGAATAAATTATGAGATTTGGACAGTAACTCAGTAATTTCATAAACGAGCTCACACATTTTGGTAAAACTTACGAACACGTAAAATGCATAAATTTAAGCATAATCAGTATTTTAACATATCCTTAAGGGTCATCAAGTATTCATTAAAAATTTCACAACTTGAACATAATAAACGAAATTTAAATTAGTAGTTTTATGCTCGAGTACTTGCCATTCACACCGAGCCACTACACCGCCTTCGGAAAATCTGAAATTTTGTTAATATAGGAGGGAGTATCTCAAAGAAACACTCAGTAAGACTGCACACATTAAGCAAAATTAATTATATCAGTATGTATCAATTCATCATACAAGTAAACCGATGATCAATCGATTTACTAAGGATTTTGATGAGCCTCTACGGCCACTGGTATCATAATTCTTTTGTTCTGGTGAGCCTTTATGACTACCAGTAATTTTTATGAATAACACGACTTTTAACATGTAAACTAGAAGAATTAAACTTGCTTAACTTTAACGACTTAGTGCAAAAACCCCTTACCTCTTAAACTTGGAGTTTGAGTGTTAGTTAGGGCCTGACTCCGAGCTTTTAATATTCTCCTCGTGCCTCGTCTAGTAATTATTCTTTTATGAAGTTTTAGTGTTAAAGAATGTATATCTATCGTTTCTTTTTTTTTCTGTGCTACTAGAAAAATTAAAGGATAACAAAAGGAATGAGATAAACTTGCAGGGAGATATAGAAAAGTCGAGAGTGAGCTGTTTTGTCCCTGTTGAGAATAAGTGTATAATGTAATCTATACTACATCTAAAAGGGGGCTTAAATGGAAAAGTATTTTGGACCATTCTACCCTTACAAATTTTTTAAAATTCCATATTAACCTTTAGTATTCATTAATGTATAATTATTTTTTAATATTTTATTTATTATTCTTTTATTGTTCATCCTTATTGGTTAAAATAAGCGCACTTTCAATTAAATAAACTCAAATGTAAAGTCAAAAATTTAACTGAAAAATGCACTTATTTTAACCACTAAAAGTGTACATATTTTGGCCACTAAAATCAAGGATTTGGAGGACCAATGTTTGAAGATGTAAAAAGTTGAAAGACCTAAGATGTAATTTTTGAAGGATTTAACTGAAAGATAATTTAAAATTTGGAGACCAAAGTGTAAAGATGTAAAAGATCAAGGACCTGTGATGCAATTTTTGGAGAACTTAACTGAAAGATAATTAAGAATATAGAGACTAAAGTGATTATTATATAAAGTACAAGGACTACTATGCAATAAATAAAGGTCTATTGTATGTCACATAATCATGGACTACTATGATTATTCTGTGTTAGTGGAAAAATTAAAAGATAACAAAAGAATGTATATCTATGAAGTTTTAGTGTTAAAGAATGTATATCTATCGTTTCTTTTTTTCTGGGCTACGGAAAAATTAAAGGATAACAAAAGGAATGAAATTAACTTGCAGGGAGATATAGAATAGTAGAGAGTGAGCTGTTTTGTCCCTGTTGAGAATAAATGTATAATGTAATCTATACTACATCTAAAAGGGGGCTTAAATGGAAAAGTATTTTGGACCATTATACCCTTACAAATATTTTAAAATTCCATATTAACCTTTAGTATTCATTAATGTATAATTATTTTTTAATATTTTATTTATTACTCTTTTATTGTTCATCCTTATTGGTTAAAATAAGCGCACTTTCAATTAAATAAACTCAAGTGTAAAGTCAAGAATTTAAATGAAAAGTGCACTTATTTTGACCACTAAAAGTGTACATATTTTGGCCACTAAAATCAAGGATTTGGAGGACCAATGTTTGAAGATGTAAAAAGTTGAAGGACCTAAGATGTAATTTTTGAAGGACTTAATTGAAAGATTATTAAAAATTTGGGGACCAAAGTGTAAAGATATAAAAGATCAAGGACCTGTGATGTAATTTATGGAGGACTTAACTAAAAGATAATTAAGAATATAGAGACTAAAGTGATTATTATATAAAGTACATGGACTACTATGCAATAAATAAAGGTCTATTGTATGTCACATAATCATGCCACGTCACCATTTGAAGTTGGAATCTTAAAGGAGTGACCGTTTGAAAAAGAATTATATACTTTAGTGAACAGCGCTACAACTTTTGAAGTTCAGTGACCGTTTTGAAATTTCAAGGTAGCTTCAGTGACCGTTAGAGAAACTAACCCTTTTTGTATCTGTAGATAAAAAGTAAATAAAAGTTGTAGATCCTACAAAATGTCTAGATAAAAATATTATTTGATCAACTTATAAGTGCTTATAAACACTGACAAACATACTCTTAATCTAATATATTTTTACTTATTGATATCATGTTGATTTTTTTTGAATTTTTTTTATTGTTTATCAAAGATTGTTTGATATACATATTCATATATTCAATCTAAGAGCATGTTTGGTAATTTTTTTTTTGTAGATTATAAGCAGTGGGTCCCACGATATGTGTGAATAAAAATGATGTTTAACTTACTTATAAATACTTATAAACACACACAAACATAGTCTAAATATAATTTTTTATTTTCTTTTGGTTGTTAATCATGAAATTCAAAATTTTAATTTTAAAATTCAAAACCTTAAAATATATATATATATATATATATATATATATCCTAAATTAACCTCCCAAATTCCCAATCCCAAATCAAAATCGACATGCCTAAAGAAAAAAAAGCCAAGAACTCAAGAAGAAAGTCAGAAACTGATGTCTCGTCGCCACCGTCTCGCTGCCAGGCTCGACAGTGTTTAGCGGTGACAGCCTGGCTAGAGGCAGATATATTGATGGTTGTAGCGATTGGTTGGGACATTGTGTTGGCCGCCATCTTCTTGTCTCAATCTGATGGTGAGTTCTCACTATTTTACTTTTTCTAGCTTCAGAAGGATTGCCATGGTGTTTTGGAGGGACTGATTTCTTTTCTGGTGGCCTTTGAAAGTATTTCCTTTTTGCGTCATTTTCGGTCGTTTGTATGTGTTATTTTCTGCGTCTATTTTTCTAGTTGTGTGCTTCTGCGAGATTATGGATTCTACTGCTACGAGCACAGAAGATAACAGAAAGTTAAAAAAACAAAAATAATAGGAGAGCAAAATTCAAGCAGATGAACTTTAATGAGTAAAGTCTTGGTGGGACTTACAAGGATCTGAATATGGGCCTAGTGTTTGGCCTCCCCACAATTGTTTTGCTGCTTTAGACTCTATGGTTTGAAATGCTAGTATTTACCTTCGAAAAATTTCAATCTTACATTATTGGATCGAAAGTGATAGTGCACACGAACCACGCAACTTTGAAATATCTCTTTGCTAAAAATGATGCAAAACTAAGGCTAATTCTGTGGATATTACTTCTTCAAGAATTTGACTTGGAATTTCGGAATAAAAAGGGAGAGCGAGAACGTGATAGCCGATCACTTGTCAAGAATAGAGCAGTTAGAAGGGAATGAAAAAAGTGAAATAAATGAAAATTTTACAGACGAGCAGATTTTTGGGATAAAGCAGTTAGAAAAAGAAGATAGCGCACTGTGATATGCTGATTATGTGAATTAACTTGCAAGCATCATCGTGCCACCTGATTATGATCACCAACGCCAAAAAAAAGTTCTTTTTAGAACTTAAATACTACTTTTGGGATGATCTTATTCTCTACAGAATGGGTGCATATCAAGTAATTTGGAGGTGTATACCTGAAGAAGAAATGGAAATTGTCTTAGAACAATGTCATTCATTACCATACGGAGGCCATTTCAGTGTTATTAAGACAGCAGCCAAAGTCTTACAATTTGTGTTTTATTGGCTGACATTATTCAAGGATACTTACAGTTTGGTAAAAAAATGTATAAGTGCCAAAGGACGGAAAATATATCCCGAAAGCAATAAATGCCCCTGCAAAGCATTTTAGAGGTTGAACTATTTGATGTATGGAGAATCGACTTTATGGGACCATTTCCACCCTCGTTCTCAAATTCTTACGTTTTAGTGGCCGTAGACTACGTGTCGAAATGGGTAGAAGCTGTAGCTTTACTGACTAATGATGGTCGGGTGGTGGTGAATTTTTTCAAAAAGAACATTTTCACGCGTTTTGGGACTCCTCGAGTAATAATAAGTGACGGAGGTAAACATTTTTGCAACCGACAGTTTGAAACTCTCTTGGCAAAATACGGTGTGAAGTACATAGTAGCTACTCCTTACCATCCACAAACTAGTGTCAGTGTAGAAATTTCCAATCAGGAGTTGCAGAGGATTCTGGAGTTAACTGTGAATATGTCGAGAAAAGATTGGTCGAACAAAGTATATGATGTTATTTGGGCATATTGAACTGCATTCAAAACTTTAATTGGAATGTCACCATACCGCCTAGTTTTTAGGAAGGCGTGCCATTTTACCAGTCGAGTTGGAGTATCGAGCTTACTAGGCATTGAGAAAGTTGAATTTTGATTTGAAAGAAGCCAGTGAGAAATGAATGCTTCAATTGAACGAAATGGATTAATTCAGGTTTTTGAGGCATATGAAAATGCCAAACTGTACAAGGAAAGGACAAAGTAGTGGCATGACAAGAACATTTAACAAAAGCAGTTTGAGGCGGGACAAAAAGTTTTATTATTCAATTCACGACCCAAGTTCTTTCTGGGAAAACTTTGTTCAAGATGGTCCGGGCCATTTACGGTAGTGAAAGTTTATCCACATAGGACGGTAGAAGTTTCTCATGACACGAAGAGCAAGTTTAAGGTGAGTGGACAAAGGCTAAAACAGTACTTGGATGGTGATTTTTCAAAAGAAAAGTCATTCACCACTTTATAGATTTCATTAGTTTTAGGATTTTAAAGAAACGCTTAATGGGAGGCAGCCCATTTTTCTACCATTTTATTTCAATTTTCGTATCATTTTAGTTTTAGGATTTTATTTTAGTTGTTTACGACTTAAAAGTATGCTTTATCAATTCTTAGATAATGAGGAACAATAATCACCGTCATTGTGCACAGGCACATGCTTCATTTTTAAGTTATGTTTAGGAAAAAAAAATTTGCTACCAATGCGATCGCATAGGTATAACCCATATGACTCCATCGTATAGGCAGAATCTATTCTTCCCAGAATTTGAGTGCATTGCGATCACAGGTTAAGTTTACCATGAGATCGCAGTGTTAAACCGGGATTATTAAAACACAAAAACAACCTATTTAATCTTTTTTAAAAAAATAAATTTCATCTCACGCTCTCTTGTTGGTTAATTTGCCAAAGAATCTTCAGCATTTCATTGTCTTCACATGGAAATCAATCCCACATCATTTCAACTTTCTATCAATTGGAATTTTCAAGGTATGTTCTCCATCTTTGATTAAAAAATTTTGTTTTTTTTTTTCCTATCCTTCCAATTTACACGGTTTTTGTGATTAGTTTGGAGAAGTGGGGATTAGTTTAGGATTGAATTGAATGCAAAAGGAAAAATTGATGAGGGTAGATGCTTAGGATTGAGTAAATTTTTTGTTTTGATTGGGTTACCCAACTTGCTCAACCTAGGAAGAACAAAACCTTGATTGCAAGTTGTTCGATAAAAAATGATCATAGGCTAGACTCATTTACAAATACTATCATCTAGGATCGTTCACCGAGGTTTGGGCGTATTTTGTTCACCAAATTCCAATACTTGACCATTTAGGCACACTCCAGCATGCCATAGTAGCCCATGGCAAGTCGCTTTCACCTGTTTCCGTTAGCATTTTTGTTCCCCATTCGTTTGACACAAATGACCAAAGAATGCACTTTCATACCCTACTTTTCCGGTTGACTTTTGAACATTATTGGGTAATTTTTTCAAGATCCAAAGTAGCCAAGTCCAACACAATAGAACAATTGCCTAAAGTTTGGGATAGTTTGGGGGTGACAAATGAAACCATTTGTATTATTTTTCATATCTAAGACAATACTAATTTTTTTTCATTTACTTTGTAGGTCATGGCTTTGAAACGACTCGTCCCGACCGTCGTAAAAAAAGAAAGAAAAAGACAACCGGAGGCACGTCAAAGAGGGCACAAGCGGAAACTACCGACTCTTCCCACTGCCTATCAGATGAGCACGGATAATGATTTAAAAAATTCACAAGCCATTGGAGTGTTTGGAGAGAGCGGAGGTTACAATTAGAAGATTTCCCACACTCTAAGGTGTTCAACTTGATAGATGTGTGTGGATGGTCACAACTTGCAAAGACTCCACACAAGATCTACTCCCAGCTTGTCCACGAATTCTACGCCAACTTCAACCAAGCGATAGACATATATGGGACGGAGCACTACGGACAGACGTGGGTGCAGGGTAAATGGTTTAAGTTTACCCCGCGTGTCATTAACCATTACTACAGGATTACATTTGAAGATGTTCACCCGCTATCCACTATCCATGATATGGGTGAAGTGGCTCGATTTTTATATGGTCGAGACGATGCTTGGCCACTACCTGGGAAGGACTTTGAGTACAATAAGTTGATTGATTTCCTACTAATCCTAAATCTATTTGTGAGCCATACATCGACCCGATCATGCACTACAATACCATAAATGACGCAAGAACTCGATTTCTTTACCATTTAGCTCACGGAAGAAAAATAGATTTGGGAAGCTACATCTATGCATTGACCAGTAATCTAGGCTTTGAGACAGACAAGAGGCACACTGCTATCATCTCGGCCTTGATCAGTGGTATTTGAAAAGCAGAGGGATTTTCAATCTTTTCAGCAGAATCGGTAGTAAAACTAAAGGGACCGATCAATTGTTTTGCCTTAAAAAATGCACGAAGGCACACTGCACAAGCTGCAAGGGAAGCCCAAGCTGTAGAGGATTAGCCTCAAGATGGGCCCCACTGCGCCTCTAGGAGACATAGTGACCATGCTACGACAACTACTAGAAGTTTAGGCTGAGCAGACAAGGCTCATTGTCGTTACAAGGACTGAATTGAGAACGATGTAACAGGAATTGACGATGTTGCAATCTTGAATGGACGTAGTCAGACATACTCAGATGAATCATGAGAGCCGTTAGCAGAAAACTGACTTAGAGCAGAGTTGAATTCGATCCGACTGCAACCAAGTCAAGATGCACCTAGACAGATGTGTGGGCCAGCTGGATGATATTCATGCCAAGATTTGCCGTCCTGCACCTAGACAAGATCCTCCACCATCGGATCGTACCACACTTGTTCTTCCAGCACCATCCGATCTATCTATGGGAAGTTTCTGATCTTTGATTAAATTTCTTTTGATTGTTAACTTTACATTGGGGACAATGTTTCTTTCAAATTTGGGGGTGGTGGATAAAAATACTTGATTCGATTGTTATGCTTGATTTTGATTGTTAACTTGATCAATTTTGAAATATATATATATATAACCTTGCCGGCTAATGATGAAAAAGTTTTTTTTTTAAATATTACTTAAATTCATGACTTGTAGACAGAAATATTACTCTCAGTTAAATATGAAGCTACTAACCCATGTCTGATATCGTGTTGTGTCAGTTAGTTAAGACGATTTAGCTATATTGGTACACCTTTGTCGAGAACAATAGGATGTCCCTTTTAGACTAGAACTATAAACTTAAAATCAAGAGCGATTAAGTGAGGTAGTAGTTAAGCAGTAATGGTGGCTATCTAAGTTGGTGATTGATTCCATGTGTGTTGAAAAATTATGTGAAGCACTTTAGGCCAGTTAAAGGAAGCTAGGTAATGACCGAATGTTAGGAATCTATTCTCCGTGCATGAACTTATTGCATGCAAGGATCTTGGCTATTACTATCTTAAGACTCTTTTTGTAGCCTTTTTGATTTGATGCCCTAAGGTATGCAAAATCTGGGAGCTATCGCCCTAAAGCTCGTTAAATGAGTCATCTAGAAAATTTAATGGACTGAGTTTTGCACATAAGATAAAAAAATAAAATAAAATAATAAAAATTATACTAAAGCTAATGAAAAAGATCCTTTGCAAAGTTAAAATGGAGATTAGATGACTAATAGATTTTACTTGATTAGTGGAAACTTTTTGGTCGAGAGTACTCAAAAATAAGAGAATAATCGTAAACCTAGTTTGTCATAATTATTAGCTTTCTCAACCAGTTTCGAGCAAGAAAATAACATATAAATCATAACCTTAGACCCAAAAATCTCGAGAGTTGAAAGAAAACAACAATTTGGAGGAAGTGTACCTTACGAGGGGGAAAGGAGAAATTGACCAAATGGTTGGACCATCACTACCATAGAATTTAAATACACACGATTAACTGTTCACACACACACATATCAAGTATAGTTTAAGTAGAATAACGTTTGCAATAGTAATACCTGGATATTTGTCATGAATTATAAGTTATTGCAAAAGCTGAAGCAAGAACGACAAGCTATTTATGTTGTGGAAATTGTTACTGTCTATTTCGTTCTATGATTGTCTTTAGTTAGTATATTCGAAAACGAATAAATGTTCAAGTTTGGGAGCATTTAACAAGTGCAATTTTATACTGATCGGAGCCTACAAAAAGAGACAATTATGATTACTTTTGCATATTTTCATCATAATGGCATATTATTTTTTATCATTATAGGAAAATAATGAATTTCAAGTGTTGATCAAATGAAAAAGAAAGCAAGCAGAAGAAAAAAAGGACACAATTAAACAGATAAAAAAAATTGAAGGGCTTGTCAAGCAAATACCAAAAAGAACAATTCAGGAACTGAACTTCAAGTAACCATGCGATCGCATGGTTAGGAATTTATGCGATCGCAAGAAGTGAATTTGTGCTGCAGAAAGCAAATGGACAGAACCATGCGATCGCATGGTTATACGTGTATTATTTTGTTGTTTCCTGATGGAAACATGATTCTATTCAGTCGAGTATACAACAACTTAAAGCACGTTGAAGGGTTCGAAGAGGGATATAAAAGGTAGATAATAGGGAATTCACAGGATGTGAATTTTGGAAAGAAAAACACAAGAGAAAATCGAATATCAAGAAAAGGATTGAAGATTTTTGGGCCGAAATTACGGGTTGTATTTCTATTTTCTTCTTTTTCCACGAAAACATGATTCATACTATTCTTTTAATGTTTTACAAAATCATGTTTGGCTAAATTACTTATTGCTAGGATGAACGATGAAACCTCACGTTTTTAATTAATTAGAAATTTTTTTCGTTTTAGTAATTAATTGCTTTTGGGTTATTATTCTTTATTCCTTTTTTCTAATGTTTTAATACTTAATCACCATTGGAATATTTTGTGATCTTTATTGAAGTTGAGAGATTCGATCTAGATAAGCACATGATATTGAATAACATAGAGTCCAATAATAAATAGAAATTATTATTATGCCTTATAAAATCTGTTTAGGGTGTTCTTATAATTTAAATGAATTTTTTATGTTCGAAATTTAATTAGAGATAATTATGTTCGCATATCGATATAGAATTGATTGACCATCGAGAGAGGCTTTTTATTAGAATAAGATCACCGATTTTCAATCTAGGGTAATTATAAACTAAAGCGATTAACGAATAATTGATTAAGAGACGTATAGGTAGATTCGCGAATCCTAGTGCTAGTAAAACTCAAATTTATTATCAAAAATTACTTTTGGTTAATCGATAATTTAGATTTAATTAAACTCAAGTAGAATAACTTTAGTCATGAATTTATAAAAGAATCTGTGTTTTTATCTTGTTAAAACTCGAAATATATATTAATTAGTTAATTGGTAGCTAGTACTCGTGGGTTTGATACTCTTTACATCATTATATTATTTGTTAACGATCCATCTACTTACGATATTAAAATCTGCAACAGTAGACATCGTAAATGTGTTTCAGAATGCGTTCCAATTATTAGGAAGTCATTGGAGAAGCCATATACTGATGTCCGTTGTTTCGTAGAATGTGCATTGACTCACTTTATTGAGTATGTTGTCTGATGTTATCGGACTTAGAATGTAGCAAACGAAAATAAATTCATTTTTAATTTTCTAAAAATAAAATTTATTAATTATTTGCTTTGCTACGAATTTTCTATTAAGAATTTAATTATTTTGATCACATAAAAACTGGCACGCATTTTCTTTAATTATTTTTACTTTTATGAACGTAGAATATTAATGTCATCAACAACGTTCGTTTGTAGCGACAGGAAAATTTGCAAAATTTTATGTGGAAATTTTAATTTGAAGTACGAAAATAAATTTAATTAGTTCGCTATATCGCAACATCACTTCTTAAAATTTCAAATTTAATTTTTTCGTCCCATAAAATATTGTCTGCATTTGTCTAGTAATTTTCTTTTTAAATGATGAATAAAATACTTTAATTGACAATTCATTTATTAGTTGAATTGCATTACTTTGTCAGCCACGTTAATACCTTTAAGTTAATGGGATAGCATAGTCCGCTTACGTTTTGTTAAACAATTTACTTTCTTATTCGTGATTTTTATTTTAATTTATGTAGATTTTTTTCGCCAAATATTTAAATATTGTAAAATTAGATAAAAGTATATTCATATTGGTCTCATTTTATAGCTCATAATAAATAACATAGGTTGAGCTCAAGAAAAAGTGATTTTGAACAAGTTAAATCCAAGTTTTTGTAACTTAAAGATGTGTATATTCTCGTACAATATGTTATTCTTAATTGAGCCATTTTAGAATTTTTCCACAGCTGAGTGGGTTGTGAGTAACAATTTTTAACTTTTCTGCATTGTTGGAGTCTGCTGATTTGTGGGACTTTTTTGCATTTTTAGCAAACCGTCTTCTGTAATACATGATGCACGTAATCAAACGTGGAGGTGTTAAAGTTTCAGTTTTTAATAACTACTTTCCACTCCCACTCACCTTCACCACACTCTACCACATTTATATAAATTACATTATACACTTATTCTCTACAGGGACAAAACAGCTCACTTTCGACTCTTCTATATCTCCATGCAAGTTTATTTCATTCCTTTTGTTATCCTTTGATTTTTCCAGTAGCACAGAAAAAAAAAAAGAAACAATAGATATACATTCTTTCACACTAAAACTTCATAAAATAATAATTACTAGACGAGGCACGCGGAGAATTTTAAAGCTCAGAGTCAGGCCCTAACTAACACTCAAACTCCAAGTTTAAGAGGTAAGGGGTTCTTGCACTAAGTCATTAAAGTTAAGCAACTTTAATTCTTCCAGTTTACATCTTAAATGTTGTGTTATTCATGAAAATTACTGGTGGTCCTAGAGGCTCATCTTAAACAAAAGAATTATGATATCGGTGGTCGTAGAGGCTCATCAGAACCCTTAGTAAATCGATTGATCATCGGTTTGCTTGTATGATGATATAATTAATTTTTCTTAACGGGTGCAATCTTACTCAGTGTTTCTTTGAGATACTCACTCCTATATTAACAAAATTTCAGATTTTCCGAAGGCGGTGTAGTGGCTCTGTGTGAATGGCAAGTGCTTAGGCATAAAACCACTAATTTAAATTTTGTTTATTATGTTCAAGTTGTGAAATTTTTAATGAATACTTGATGAACCTTAAGGATATGTTTAAATACTGATTATGCTTAAATTTATGCATTTTACGTGTTCGTAAGTTTTACCAAAATGTGTGAGCACGTTTATAAAATTACTGAGTTGCTGTCCAAATATCAGAATTTGTTCCTCAACTTCAAAAATTTGTTGAGGATTTTGTTCTATAAATTTTAATGTGATTTCAATTGGAAAACGTCTCTTTATGAGTTATCTATGACCTAGACTTGAAATCACGTCATTATGAGGTTCGTAGAATTATTTATGACAATTTTGGTACAATGCATTGAATTGTACTTGAAATCGAAGTTCATGAGAAGAGAAAAATAATTTGATGTCCCGAACATCACTGGCGAGAGACAAATTTTTGTTATGATATAATTTTAAATGTTTTCTAATTTCCATATGAATTTCACTTAAATGTGAGTTGGTTTTATATTTCAAAATAAATTTGGAATCAATTTGCCCGAACCAGAAATTTGCCTTCGAGATGCTGTCTCAAAATTTTAGCTTTTCGTCCCTAATTTAAAAAATCATAACTCTCTGTACGGTTGTATTTTTTGAGTAAAATCGGTGACTATGCAAAGCCCTATATGTGGTCTAATAATAGCAATTGGAATCACTCAAAAATTCTATTGCATGAATTTATTATGAACGTTTTAGCTCGTATGTCTTAAGGCACTCGGTCAGTTTTTCAAGCAACATCGGCTATCATTTTCACCTACCAAACTATGTATATAAAATTTGAAATTTTAACAAATTCTATTATGTAGTCCAAAGTATCTACATTAAAAAAATTGAAATTTTTGGAGTTCGTTTGAATTGTCAAATAAATTGTGGCGACACCTATCACGGTATAGCAAAACCATAAAAATTTGAAGTAAAATCCTTTTTTCCTTGCGCGCTTGTTATTTTTTGCAAAAGTTATATTTTTAAAATCCTTCAAGGGCATGGGAAACATCATTTGGAGTCTTTACATATATTTTAGAGATTATTTTAGTGATACTCCGGGTTGAAAAATTCGGGGCGTTACAGCTTGGTATCAGAGCGCGGTTTTACTTTTCACTAGACTTGCGTTAAAACCTTATTTTAAATGTGTCTAGTCACATTTTCTTTTTAAGTTTTTTAACAATTTTAAAGTTTGTCCCGAGCACTCTGTCTGCCATTGCCGCGCTGCGTCAATTTTGAGGTAAAGAAGAATTTTAGAAAAAGTTCGAGAAATTTATGTTTCAAATACAACAATAGAAAGTTTTTTGAGTGCTTGTATTTGTCTAAAAATAAATCATGTTTAGATGCATCGATAGCAAATTTAGCATGATTGATCGTATTTTTTTATGTTTCAAGAAATGTATATTTAGAAAAGATAAGTTTGAGTTTGAGTATATGATGGAGAAAATTTTAAGAACGCAACCAATTTAAATGTTTATTCACGTCCTCGTAATTTAACTAAAGGACATTAGAAACCTACTTAACTGGACTTTGCATAATTGGTATTACAGAAATGGCATGAGTGGTGAGAACACGTAGAAGAGTGAATGCATCTAGAAGGACTCAACCTGTATAACCACCTTATTCAGACGTCATGAAGAATACCAGTGGAACCAAGACACGATATGGGCCAGCACATCTAGAGGATACTGGTAATATGGACAAAGGGAAGGCGATTGGGTTTCATTGTTACTGGTCGCTGGGCTACATACCAGCTTATTGGCACATTACCAGACGAGTGGCAAGACGTGGCCGAGATTGTTTATGATCTATTATGGGCATCATCTGTACCCATCCTACCACGAGAGATTGACTATGAGGCTTTCTACACAGAGTTGACGGCACTGTGGGAAGAGACTCGGGATAATGCACTTGAGGTCGAAAGAGTGCTATCAAAGATGAGAATCTGCAAAGATGCACCATCGCCTATCTCAAACGTTGAGGAGTAGAGATATGATAACTCTAGTAAGATTTATGTTTCAGATGAATTTTATATATTAGTAGTTGGGAGTAAGATTTTCCTTTCCAGTTGTTAGATCGTCAAATGCTATTTTTTCATCTGTATTTTTCTTGAAGGAATCAAGTGAATGATAAAAGATATTATATTTTTCCTTCATTGTGAGTTCTCATTTGTTAATTGTTCCGTGTGGTGGTTGTGTGATTTGACGAATTACAAACTAATAGTATTTGTATGAAGGAAAATGGCACCAACATCACATACAAGAGCGATTAGATAACTACAACAGATGGTGGAAGAGATGAGACAAGCGATGGCCACTCTAATTGCAGCTCAGGCACCATAGGCCCCACAGATGCCACAAGCACCGTAGGCACCCAAGGTACCTCCGGTTTCTCAAGGACACAATATCACACTGTCTATTCTGGTGATCGAGCAATTTCGCAGATATCGTCCTCCTATTTTTGATGGTGAAAAGGACCCATTGGCAACAAAACAAATGGTTGTGATCTATTGAGAATATTTTTTTGGCACATCTCTTGTCCAGAAAATTAGAAAGTGTTATGTGCTAAGTTTATGCTAGTTGGAAGGGTGGGCCACTGATGGGAGTCCGCAGCACACACTAGTATAGAAGAAGAACAGCGTGACCTGCTTGGGCACAATGTAAGATTGAACTCACAGAAAAATATTTTTCCAGAAGCACTGCGTGACCACAAGGAAACAGAGTTTCTGCAGTTGGTGCAAGGGGACATGGATATCACTAGCTATAAAATGAAGTTTGAGGAGCTATCACGCTATGCCTCACACTTGGTGAGCACTGAAATGATGAAAGCAAGACGTTTTGAGAGAGGGCTTGCGTCTAGAAATCAAGCAGATAGTAAGTTCACACGAGATCTCTACCTATCGGGTAGTTGTAAAGAAGGCCCAAACTGTGTCGTTTTTGGGTGTGAAATCCCCAGGTCAGGGACAGCAGAGCAATTTTAGAAAGAGAAAGTGGCAGGATCAGAATAAGTATCCGAGTCAGTTTAAGAAACAAAATGATGGACCCATTGGTGGGCAGGTCAACAACCCTTTTCCTTAGTGCCCAAAGTGCAAAAGGGCTCATCGAGTGGAATGTTTGTTTGGAAAGAATGTTTGCTTTAGGTGTGGTGAGCCGAGTCACTATGCTTCAGGATGCTGAATAGCACCTGTTAAGGATGAGCAGGCAAAGAAATGAAATGTAAGGGTTTTTGCAATGACTTACAATAGGGCTATCCAAAACCCATACGTGATCATAGGTATTCCATCCATCTCTTACATTCATGTTTATGTTCTTATTGATTCTAGAGGGACGCATTCGTTTATATTTGATGCACGCCTAGCTGAGATTAATATTTCATGTGAGAAAACTGATGGTGCACTAGAAGTTAGTATGCCGTTTAGAGAAATTATAATTTCAGATGAGATAGTTGTAACAGTACAAATAGTTTTTGATGGGTTGATCTTATAGGTAGATTTGCATATTATAAGAATGAATGATTTTGACATTATTAAACTTTTGGAGACTCTACGTGTAGGGAGGTTGTATGCTAAAATCTAGAAACATGAATTTTGGCTAGATCGAATAAGATGTGCCCAAGGTTAAGCATGTAGCCAATAGGCCGAGATCTTCACACGTTGGTGGAGTGAGAAGATTGTAAAAGCTATAGAGAAGTTTAGATCGATGATTAAGACAGCTGAAGATCGCCAAACGAGTTTTGCCAACCAAAGAAGGAAATAGTTAGAGTTTGTAGTCGGTGAGAAAGTATTTTTTTAATGTAGGGAATTTTACATTTTTGGGAAGAAATGAAAGTTGAGACCAAGGTTCTTCGGCCCGTTTGAGGTCATCGGGAAAATTTTGAAAGGTAGTATATCGTTTGGCTTTGCCATCCGAGCTGTCGACAGTGCATGATGCATTCGTTTCGAGGTTAAGAAAGTATGGGCACGTCCTAGTTATGTGGTAAATGTTTAGTGATTGAACATGCAGAGTAATATAACGGATAAAGAAGCACCTTCAATTGTTCTATGTAGAAAGGTCCATACTCTGAGAAATGGAGAAGTTCTTTTAGCCAAAATCTAGTGGGTAAGCATGGGAAAGATGATGCCACTACGGAAAGAGAATAAGATGTTTTGACCAATTACCCAGATCTCTTTAAGCAAGTAAGTTAAATTTCGAGGATGAAATTATTTCAACTGGGGAGGATTGTAGCGACCGAAAGATTTGAAAAATTTTATGTGAATATTTTAATTTAAAGTTTGAAAATAAATTTAATTATTTCACTGCATCACAACGTCACTTTTTAAATTTTCAAATTTAATTTTTTGGTCACATAAAATATTGTCTGCACTTGTCTAGTAATTTTATTTGTAAATGATGAATAAACTATTTTAATTGACAATTCATTTATTAGTTGAATTGCATTACTTTTCCAGCCACGTTAAATTAAAACCCATAAGTTAATGAGATAGCACAGTCCGCTTATGCTTTGTTAAACAATTTACTTTCTTATTCGTGATTTTTATTTTTATTTACTGTAGATTTTTTTTGGCCAAATATTTAAATATTGTAAAATTGGATAAAAGTATATCAATATTGATCTCATTTTATAGCTCATAATAAATAACTTAGGTTGGGCTCAAGAAAAAGTGATTATTAACAAGTTAAATCCAAGTTATTGTAACTTAAAGATGTGTATATTCTTGCACACTATTTTATTCTTAATTGAGCCATTTTAGATTTTTTCCATGGCTGAGTGGGTTGTGAGTAACAATTTTTAACTTTTATGCATTTTTGGAGTCTGCTAATTTGTGAGACTTTTGTACATTTTTTAGCAAACCGTCTTCTGTAATACATGATGCACGTAATCAAACGTGGATGTGTTAAAGTTACAGTTTTGATTAACTACTTTCCACTCTCACTCACCACCTTGACCACACTCACCACATTTATATAAACTAGTTAGACACGCCACCACAACAAAATTTCTATTTTCCGACAACATATTTTGCGACATACATAAATTTATTGCAATAAGTGGTTTAGCACGACACGTTTTTATAGTTTGTCGCAAAAATTGTGGTGAAAAAATAGGTACCAAAAAAATATAAGGCGACATAAAAAGTAGTCGTGAAATGTCAAAATGTGGACAAGTAATAAAGATTGTCACCAAAAACATGATGTGAAGCATGATGTCAAAATATTTTTGATGGAAAACTTATGGCGACAAACTTTAATTTATTGCAATAAAGTTTCTTGTAATGCAATAGATCTCGACAAGGAGTATTTGTTGCTAAAAATTCTAGGATTGAGGAAACAATTTGCGATATCTATGTTTGTTATTACTCTAGCTTGTAAGGATGGTGGAAAATAAATTGTGACATCCACATTTCTCGCCTATTAGTCTTTGTAATTGACACTATTTGTTACAAGTCTATTCTACTATTGTTCATAAATAAATATTTCAATTAAGAGATTTTGGCACCAATGATCCCCAACGTATGCCCTTAGTGCGTTTTTGGTCCCCCTAACCCTTCATTTTTTAGCTAAGAGGTCCCTAACATGTGTCATTGAGTGCAAAAATGGTCCATATGGACAGATTCCGTCCAAATTTATCATTAGTTGAGTGCGTGGGGTGAACCGTCTTTTAATTTGTCTTTACCTGCATGGTTAAATTGGTCATGCCTCCATGAAATAAATAATTTCCATTTGACTTGTCTACAATTTGTATTGCACTTACAACATTTTAAACACGTTCATTTCAACTTCAGCTTTCACAATTACTAAATAATTTTAAAAATCATATGCCTTGTGCCTCATTAATAATTTTATCCATCTGTTCAACATTGTATGTTGGTGGTATAGTTGGTTCAACAGTGTCTGTACATTTTGTCTTTGATCTTAATAATTAATTAATCATACATCATATACACTCCATTTTCCTAGAGCTGCATATGTAGGAAGTGCCAATTTTATACTGATTTTATTGTTTTCTCAACTGGTTGTTATCATCCAAGAAGAATTCAATGTATGGAGTAGCAAGAGGCAAAACTTATATAATCTCATTCAATTGATAACAAGCTCAGCAAGTCAAACCAATTGAGAATGACCAAAAATAGAAAAAAGGTAGAACCAGGGATCTGAGAGAAAAACACCAACTTACTGGTAAACCAAACTGTCTAAAAACAAAGCACCCAACAAGTGAATGATTGGTGGCCAAGCAACTTAACACCATGGGAAAATATGGCAACTAGAAATGAGGTAGAAAGAGGCACCATTAACTGAATAGCAAACCAACTCCAACCCTGCTGCCACCACCACACTTCAACAGGCGATGACCAAATAAAATGCAATAATTCCACAAGATCATATTGAAAGCCCAGAAGAAGTCATTGCAAAGTAAAACACAAAAATAGCGATCAAAACCAGCGACAAAACTATAAAAAAAAACCATGAAAAGAAAAGGAATCCCACATAAAAATAGCGATCAAAACCAGCAGCAAAACTTTTTACCTTCAATCTTTCAAAGGTAAATACTACTCCTAGTAGTTATTTTTCTATAGTGTCATAATTCATTTGAGCGTCATTGAGAGTTCGGCTGGCGTAATATATGACATGTATGACTTTTTAACTACCCTGATAGCAAAATCACTTGCATCGTACATGAGTTCGAACGGTAGATTCCAATCAGTGACCACAATCACTAGTGATGAAATTAAGCTTTCTTTAAGATTTTTGAAAGCTCTAAGACAGTCTATGGAAAAATTAAATTTGACTTCTTTTTCCAACAAACTGCACAACGGTTTAGTTATTTTTGAAAAATATTTTATAAACTGTCTATAGAACCCTGCATGTCTTAGAAAAGATCGAATTTCTTTAACTGTTTTCGAAGGAAGAAGTTTCTCTATAACTTAGATCTTTGCTTTGTCGACCTCAATGCCTTTAGCTGAATCCTGTGTCCTAACACAATACCTTCTTGGACCATAAAGTGGCACTTTTTCCAGTTAAGTACCAAGTTTGTTTTCTCGCAACGCTGAAATAGCAGGGTCAAATTTTTTAGGCATTCATCGAATGATGATCCAAAAACCAAAAAATCATCCATGAAAACTTCAATAAAAATTTTGACCATATCGGAGAAAATAGACATCATACAGTGTTGAAATGTGACACGAGCGTTTCACATGCCAAATGGCATACGCCTATATGCAAACATGTCATAAGGGGAAGTAAATGTTGTCTTCTCATGATCTTCTGGGGCTATATGAATCTGATTGTAGCCTGAATACCCATCAAGAAAGCAATAATGAGAATGACTTTCCAAACGTTTCAGCATCTGATCGATGAGTAGCATCATTCAACTTCCTATATTCAATCACTATTCTCAATCGTAATTCGTCATTTCTTAGACACCACCTGAACCGGGCTTATCCAAGTGCTATCTAAAATTGGATTAATGATACTGGCATCGAGTAGTTTTAAGACTTTAACTCGGACTATCTCTTGCAAATGAGGATTTAATCTGCGTTGATGTTGCACTATCGATTTATATGCTTCTTCCATTAGAATCTTGTGCATGCATATGGATAGGATGATACCTCTAATATCTGTTATAGTATAATTGATGGCTGATTTGTATTCTCTTAAGACTCAGAGTAGTTTGCCTTCCTGATCTTGATTGATAGAATTTGCAATAATGATTGGAAGAGTAGATGACTCTCCGAGATAGGCATATCTAAGGTAACTCAAAAGTCGGATCCTGTTGAATTGAAGGTGGCAGTTGAGGAGGTGTGGTGCCTAATTCCATGTATTTACTTCTTCTTTCTGTCCATTCAGCTCCTTGTAAATATCTGGCACATTCATAAAGAACTAGAGAGTCAGAATTTTCTTCTTGAGAATGCATAATACACGCTTTCCATGGATCTGAGGGATTTTCCAAAGTGAATGTGTTAGATGCCTCGTGATGGATGATGGATATTGAATTGCTTTGAACACGTTGAAAGTGACTTGTTCCTCGTTTAATATCAACACTAACTGTCTTTTTTGTACATCAATTAGTACTCGTCTAGTAGCTAAGAAAGGTCGTCCCAAGATAAGTAGTACATTCCTGTCTTTCTCCACATCCAAGATAATAAAGTTAGCTAGGACTATGAATTTGTCCACTTTCACTAAAATATCTTCAACAACCCAGCGTGGACGTTTAACTGATCAATCATCTAACTGTAGTGAGATTGTGGTTGGCTTTGCTTCTTCGAGACCTAGTTGCCTGAAAATAGAGTAAGGCATCAAATTAATGCTAGCACCTAAATCACATAATACTTTCTCGAAAAATGAACTATCGACTGTGTAAGGAATAGTAAAAATCCATAGATCTTTTAATTTCAGAGGTATCTTGTTTTGCAAGATAGCACTGAATTCTTCGGTAAGCATGATTATTTCATGCTTTTTCGAACTTCTTTTTGTTGGAAAGAATTTCCTTCAAAAATTTTGCATAGCTCGACATTTAAGCTAAAACGTCAACAAAAGGTATGTAGATTTAGAGTTTCTTGAATACATCGAGGAATTTCTCGAATTGCTTGTCTAGTATATATTTTTGCAACCTTTGAGAAAATGGAATTTGAGGAACATAAGCTTTGATCGGTGTCGGAATATAATTTGGTGGAGAGCTTTCTTTTTCATATTCAACTGCTACATATGATTTCCCCTATCTCTCTCTCTCTCTCTCTTTACTTAACGCAATTTTCTTTTCAACACCCAGTCTTTTTACATGAATCTCTGGCAACTCAACTCCACTTCTCATGGTGATTGCATTTACTTGCTCTTTTAGATTGGCCTCGGTATTGCTTAGCTATGTGCCTAGTTGTCGCTCGGTCAATAGTTTAGCAAACTACCCAATCTGATTTTCTACATTCTTTATTGCTACATCTTGTCTTTTCTGCATTTCCTTAAATTCAGATTCCACGCGTTGTGATAACTTTGTGACAGTTTTTTCCAATCCTCATTTTCTTTTTTGTGGTCTCCCTTGATTTGGCATATTTTGAATGTTTTGGGTATTGCCATAGGAGAAATTTGGATGATTTCTCTATCTAACATTATAAGTCTGTGAGTATGGGTTATTCTGTTGTCGCTAGAAGTTCTGAGTATATGTAGCTTGTTCAGGTGATAACATATCAGTGGAGGTTAAATGGCACTTTGATGATTGATGGTTTGCCCTGCATGTTGTACATATTGGTAGGGACAGCTAAACCATATTGGCTAAATGAGAATGTTTCATTGTTTCCATTTGCTTTGCCAATGAATCAATTTTCACTAATAGGAGTGAATTGATTTATACCCTGTGCATTCATGTTACTTTCTTCTGCGACCCTTGTCGGCGGATCTATTTGGGATAGAGCCACCTGCTGCAGAATCTACTAAAAAACGACTATTTGGAGCTAATCCTGAGTAGAAATAATGATTCTGAGCTGCTAAAGGAAAACCATGACTTGGACACTTTTGAATTAGTTATTTGAATCTTTCCCATGCCTCGTGAAAATTTTCCAAGTCAGATTGTTGGAAATTGGATATTTTATACTTCAGCTTGTTCACTCTGGCCGGATGGAAATATTTAAGTGTGAATTTCTGGATCAAATCTGTCCAAATAGTGATGCTCCCAGACGGTAGAGAATCTAACAATTCTCTAGCCTTATCCTTCAGAGTGTGTGGGAAGAGTCTCATCCTAAGTGCCTCTTCATTAACATCGTGGTATTTGAAATTTTCACAATATTCCATAGAACGGCAGATTGTTCGAGAACAAATTAATCACATCTGTTTTTAACTGGAAGTTATTGTGTCCATAAGACAGATAGATTATGCTGAACCGATTCTCTACAATCGGGGGCATCATATACTCACCCATAAGAATATCTACTAGTGGTAGATCATGGACTCACTTGTTGTCGTCCATTGTGCCTTTTTGCTATTTTTTCTTTTCTCATTGTTCACGTTGTCGTTGGTAACAGCTCCGTTCGATTTCTGGGTTGAAATCAAATAGATCAATATCTTTTATACGGCGCATACACAATCAACACCTGAAACTTTAGAAAATTGCTGAAATTTAGCAGTTACACAAAGAACTGAGAAGGAGAAGAATAAAAATAACAATAAAAAATTGTTAAAACTAAATTATCAATTAAAGTATTATATAACTAGTCTCCGGCAACGATGCCAAAAACTTGTTGTAGATTTTAATCCCGTAAGTTGATAGATCGTTAATGTTGTGTGATTTTAATCCCGCAAGTGGATGGATCGTTAACAAGTAATAAAGTGATGTGAAGAGTGTCGAATCCACGAAAACTAGTTATCAATTTAATCAATTACTTTATAATTCAAGCTTTAACAATAAAAAGATACAGATTCGTTAAAGATTTGTGATTCTAATATTATTCTAATTATATTTAATTAAATCTAGATTATCAAACAATTAAAGTAAATATGTGAAAACGACTAGGATTCACGAATCCACCTACACGTTTTATAATCAATTATTCGTTTAATCGCTTTAGCCTATTATTACATTGGATTGAAAATCGGTGTTCTTAATATAATCAAAAGCCTCTCTCGATGGTCAATCAATTCTATATTGATATGCGAACCTAATTATATCTAATTAAGTTTCGAACATAAAAATATGCATTAAAATCTCAAGAACACCTATCCGGATTTCATAAATCATAATAGTAATATCTATCTATTGTTGGACTCTATGTTATTCAATATCACGTGCTTAATCTATATTGAATCCCTCGACTTCAATATAGATCACAATATATTCTAATGGTGATCAAAAATTAAAATAATATAAATAATGAATAAAGAATAATCAACTCAAAAGCAATTAATTACTAAAACGAAAAATTTCTAATTAATTAAAAATACGAGATTTCATCGTTCATCCTAGCAAATAAGTAAATTTGTTGGACATGATTTTGTTAATTAACAAAAAAATTGTATCAATCATGTTCCGGCAGAAAAAGAAGAAAAAATAAATAAAACCCGTGATCCCGGCTCAAGAATTTTCAATCTTGTTCCTCGATCTTCGATTCTTCCTTTGTATCTTGTTTCCTAAAATTCGTCTCCTCAATTGTGTAACCCTTTCAAAAGACCTAGAAGAGGTCTATTTATAGTCCTTGGAAAGTCTTTAAAATTGTGTCTTAAAAGAGTCCTAATCCCACTTAACTTCAGAAAACCGTATTTAAAGCTTTCCTTCAGCGTAGTTCGCGCCTAGGTCGCACAATGCATTATGATACCTAGGTGCGACCTCCAATAAGTTTTCACTACCGCACCTAGGTCGCACTACCCATGTGTGACATAAGTTTTGAAAACTTACAATTTGGTCCCCAATTTAGCATATGATGTACAATTTTGGTCTTTTCTTCTTTAAATCTTCTCAATTCAATTCAAAAGCTTCCAAATGCATTCTAATTGGTCCTCACCCTTCTAAAATCTTCCAAAGTGGCCTTCCAACTATTCAAAATTGTGCAAATTAGTCTCTAAACTTTTAGAAATATGATTTTTGCTCCCGAAATTTTTAAATTTACCACAATAAGCGTCAATTAAACTTCAAACTCTTCTTTTTCATTCCAAACTCATCCAAATTGGGTTTTGTACCTACGTACACAATAATTAAACTCATTTAAATAGAAATCTGCTCATATAATGAAAATATAATAAGTTTACAAGTATAAATAAGCGTATAAAATACATTTATCAGTTAACAAGTAGTATAATGATGTGAAGAGTGTCGAACCCACGAGGACTAGCTACCAATTAACTAATTAATGTATATTTCGAGTTTTAACAAGATAAAAATACAGATTCTTTTATAAGTTCATGACTAAAGTTATTCTAATTGAGTTTAATTAAATATAAATTATCAATTAACCAAATGTAATTTTTGATAATAAATTCGAGTTTTACTAGCACTTGGATTCGCGAATCTACCTATATGTCCCTTAATCAATTATTTGTTAATCGCTTTAGTTCAAAATTACCTTAGATTTAAAATCGGTGATCCTATCATAATCAAAAGTCTCTCTCGATGGTCAATCAATTCTATATCGATATGCGAACTTAATTATCTCTAATTAAGTTTCAAATATAAAAATATGTATTTAAATCACAAGAACACCCTAAACGGATTTCATAAGGTATAATAATAATTTCTATTATTAGACCCTATGTTATTCAATACCATGTGATTATCTAGATTGAATCTCTCGACTTCAATAAAGATCACAAAACATTCCATTGGTAATCAAGCATTAGAACATTAGAAAAAAAAAAGAAATAAAGAATAATCAACTCAAAAATAATTAATTACTAAAACAAAAAAAAACTTCTAATTAATTAAAAACGTTGAGGTTTCATCGTTCATCCTAGCAATAATTAATTTAGCCAGACATTATTTTGTAAAATATTGCAAGAATTGTATGAATCATGTTCTGGAGGGAAAAAAATAGAAATACAACACGTGATTTCAGCCTACGAATCTTCAATCCGTTTCTTGATCTTTGATTATTCTCTTGTATTTTTCTTCCTAACATTCGTCTCCCGCAATTTCTCTATTCTCTGTCTTTTATATCCCTCTCTGAACCCTCCAAAATTTGTTTTAAGTTGTTGTTTTATCCTTGACTAAATAGAGTCTTGTTTCCATCAAGAAATAACAAAATAATACAAACTATAACCATGTGATTGCATGGTTCAAGACCTTGAGGATCGTATGGTTCTGTTCATTTGCTTTCTGCGGCAAAAATTCACTTCTTGCGATCGCTTAAATTCCTAGCCATGTGATCGCATGGTTACTTGAAGTTCAGTTCCTGAATTGTTCTTTTTGATATTTTCTTGACAAACTCCTCAATTTTCTTTATCTGTTCAATTGAGTCTCTTTTTCTTCTGTTTTCGTTTTTTTCATTTGATCGACACTTGAAATTAGTTATTTTCCTATAATGGTAAAAAACAATACACTATTATGTTGAAAACATATAAGCGTATTCATAATTATCCCTTCTTGTAGGCCCTGATCAGTACAGAATTGCACTTATTATCTACCTTGAGTTGAAAGTTAAGGACTCGACGTTCATCAATTGACCATCAACTATAGGCGGAATAATAAATTCATCAACCTGCCTTTCATTTTCATTAGCCACAACCATTTCATATTATGTAGATCCACTATTGTGATCTGTTGCTTATATTTTTGTTTTACTTTTTGTTCTCCGAGTCTATGTTTGAAGGTGTGTTCGATCTCTGAATCGAAATGAACTTGATATAACGTCACATACACGGAAAAATTTATTTGAAAAAGAAAATAAAAAGAAACGATTCAACTAAAGGTATAACTACATCAAATCAATATAAATACCAAACCGTCTCTAGTAACGACATTAAAAACTTGTTTGCGAGAATCATATATGTACGATATCAAGATACGTAATATAATAATAAATAGAGTATCGATCCACAAAGGTTCCGCTATTGAATATCGATTTAAACTAATTATAATTTTTATTTGAATAATTTCAAAGATTCGGTGCTTGTTTGGTCTAGTTTAAAAACTAGTTTTTAATATAAAATAGTTTATTCGACTATAATTTTACTTTCATAACATGCTATATTTGACCATTTTGTGTTGAAAAACAAGTTTTTAAACTAGACCAAATAAGCACTCAATTTGATGGTGGTTTTTAAGCTAAAAACTAAAATTAAGTAGAAGTTGTTTGACAATCTAAACCTGAGTTTAATAAGATGAGATTAAAGTGTTAGGACTCACGATTTTACCATAGATTATCCAATCCAACTTCACCTATCAAGTCTCGACAAGGATTTCATTTTTGTGTCCAATTTAATTTCTCTAGTTAATTTGATAATCTCTCTCGAGCAAAATCAAACATATTCAAAAAATCTAATCTTTAATATATATCTCTATGTAAATTTCAATATATAAAATCATTTAATTACTAAGAAATTCATAAACCAACCGTATATATTATAGAAGTATATTTCCATTTTCTATCCAAATTCACTGTTTTAATTATTCTGGTTTAAACAAATAAACTAGTACATCACCCGTGCGATGCACAGAGTTGACAGTTTCTAATTTAATTACTTGAACCGATGAATAATATTTGTTATATTTGTATATAAACATTAATTCCAGTAATTAAATTGCACATAATAAGCATGTTGTTGATTATAATATATATGTAACTAAGAAACGACGACAATACTATTCTAAATTTTGTGGTTCGTATAAATAGATCCTTAGTCTTCGGGGTATCTTTGGCAACAACCTCGCTAATGATGTATTTTTGCGTATAAGTTAGTTGTATTTAGCAAATTATTCAACAAATTTGACAACAAGATGTAATAACAATAAGAATCTATAAGAAATATTGTGTGCATAAAAAAAATATGTATGTTATCAAGTATTTACGAACAATTCAGTGTAATCGAGATTTGTCGAAGATAGAATATCATTGAAAGCCTTTAATTGAAAAACGTGGTTGGAGAACCTATCATCGCCTATCTCATAGATGTGAGTATTAGTCATGAAGTTGATCTTGTACTTATGACGGGTAGTTTTGTAATTCAAGTTATTGACCCCAACAATAAAATGTCATATCACATACATAGCCCCTTCCCGAAGCAAAGACGTAAAGGTATATATCAATTATTGATTTATAGACGTGTGAATACGCTCACTCTAGAAGTAACACGTAAATACAATGACAACAATTTTATAAAAAAAAAAAGCAGAATTGCATTAGTTTTCATTAAAACTCAGAAAATGTAGGAATCAAGACAAAAAAAAATTATATAAACTTGTATTAAAAGACAGACTACATATAAATGAAACATACACACTACAACAAAATCTCTATTTCGTGACAAAATATTTTGCGACATACATAAATTTGTCGCAATAAGTGATTTAACGCGACACATTTTTAAAGTTTGTCGCAAAAAGTTTGGTGGAAAAATAAGTACAAAAAAAAAAAGGCAACATAAAAAGTTGTCGCGAAATATCGAAATGCGCGACAAGTAATAAAGATTGTCGCAAAAAATATGATGGGAAGCTTGACGCCAAAATTTATCTGGTGGGAAACTTATGGCGACAAATTATTATTTTTTGCAACAATGTTTTTTGGGATGCAATAAGTATACTTTTTGCGACAAGTAATATTTGTTGCTAAAAATTCTAGGATATAGGGAAAAATTTGCAACACCTATATTTGTCGTTGCTCTAGCTTGTAGGGATGGTGAAAAACAAATTGTGACATCCACATTGGTCGCCTATTAGTCTTTGTAATAAACAACACTTGTGACAAGTCTATTCTACTATTGTCAATAAAAAAATATTTTAAATTAATTAATAAATATATAGTAAATTATTAATTAGTATGCACAAACATGAAATTGTAATTGAATTTTTTAGAACTATTCAAATGGATTAAATTATGACTGGTTTTTGAATAATTTTTATTATAATTTATTTATTAAATTTGAAATAACCAAGATGCTATATATGTGGGTTAATTTCACCAACGGTCACTAAAGTTACCTTCAAATTACAAAATGGTTATTGAAGTTCAAAATTTTTAGTGGTGGTCACTGAAGTTAGAAATCTTTTCATTAATGGTCACTCCATTAAATTTCTAATTTAAAATGGTAAAGTCGCATGATGATGTGGTATTTATTTATTGCATAGTAGTCCTTATACCTTATATAATATTCACTTTAGTCCCTATATTTTAATTAAATTCTTCAAAAATTACATCTTAGGTCCTTAATCTTTTACATTTTTACATTTTGGTCCCCAAATTTTAATTATCTTTCAGTTAAGTCCTTCAAAAATTATATCTTAGATCCTTAATCTTTTACATCTTTACACTTTGGTCTCCAAATTTTCAATTATCTTTCAGTTAAGTCCTCCAAAAATTACATCTTAGGTCTTCTAACTTTTTACATCTTTACACTTTAGTTCCCAAATTTTCAATTATCTTTCGGTTAAGTCCTCTAAAAAATTGCATCTTAGGTTCTTCAACTTTATACATCTTTAAACTTTGGTCTTCCAAATCTTTTATTTTAGTGTCCAAAATAAGTGTAATTTTAGTGGTCAAAATAAGTGCACTTTCAATTAAATCATTGACTTTACACTCGAATTTTCACCTAAATGAACAAAATAATATTATAGAGTCTGACGACTAAAATGTCTACTTTTAGTGGTCAACTCGAAGTGATAAGTGTGAATTTTACACTTATTTTGACCACTAACTAGTTTATTATTTAATTATATTATTTTCTTCGTTTAGGTGAAAATTCGAGTGTAAAGTCAAGGATTTAATTGAAAGTGGACTTATTTTGACTACTAAAATTACACTTATTTTGGCCACTAAAATCAAGGATTTGGGAAACCAAAGTTTGAAGATGTATACAGTTGAAGGACCTAAGATGCAATTTATAGAGGACTTAACTGAAAGATAATTAAAAATTTAGAGACCAAAATGTAAAGATGTAAAAAGATTAAGGACCTAAGATGCAATTTATAGATGACTTAACTGAAAGATAATTGAAAATATAAGTACTAAAGTAAATATTATATAAAGCGCATGGACTATCATGCAATAAATAATGATCTATTGTATGCCACATCATCATGCCACGTCACCATTTCAAGTTAGAAATTTAAAGGAGTGACCGTTTGAGAAATGATTATATACTTTAGTAACAAGCACTGCAACTTTTAAATTTCAATGATCATTTTAAAATTTTTAAGGTAACTTCAGTGATCGTTAGTGAAATTAACCCTAAAAGTTTTAGATTTAATGTTTAATATAATTATACTTTTAACTTAATTATTTTTTGGAAAAAATAAAAATTTATTTAATAAAAAATTAATAAAATGTCGACAAAAAACTATGGAAAATTAGTGTAAATGGTCCAAAGCTTTTGCTTTCAGTGTAAAAATAGTCCCTAACCTTTGTTTTTTGCCACAACAGTTCTAATATATGTATTTTAGTGTGCAATTAGTCCTTATTTGATAAAAAGATTTTCATAAAAGAAATATGTAAAATTATTGCACTTTATATATATGTAATTGCTATGTGATGTGAAAAAATTGAATAAAAATTAAGTTAAATAAATAACAAAATGACATATATAATTTTATGACATTAAACTAATCTTATTATATATTTTTTTAACATAAAAAATACTAATAAAAATTAATTCACACATGATTGTTTTTTATTTTTGAACGAAACCAAAACAATAAATTAAATTATGAAGAATACAAAATACTAATAAAAATTAATTTACACATGATAGTTCTTTATTTTTGAACGATACCAAAACAATAAATTAAAATATGAAGAATACAATTTGAGCTATAATATTTGTAGTTAATAAACAAATAACTCAATTAAATAAAAATATTTGAGCATCAAGTTTGTGACAAATGTTTTTTTTTTTATGTTGTAATGATAAAATTAAAGTTTAAATTTTAAATAATATTGATTACTTAATAATAAAAAATTAATTTTAATTAACACGTTTGTTAATAATTTATGAACTTAAATTTTAGTTACTTTATAATAGTTCGTAAAATATACAAAATATTTTAGTATATTATCAATTTGTTAGTTTCCTTTAATTTTTTATAAAAAATAAAAGTATGGGACCTATTTATAATTTTTACAAAGATTGGAAATCCAATTGAAATTTTTTTTAATTAAAAATAAGGGCATATTTGTCTTTTTTATCAAATGAGAACTAATTGCGCACCAATTTTGTGTATATATATACTATTATATATTGTTTACGAGCTGTGGGATCTGACCATAAAATTACGATTCAAATTCAACATATGGATTTTGTAAGTGGAGAAGATGAAGAGATGAGATTTGAGATGATTGTTATATTTGATGAAGAGAAATGATTTTTTTTTTTTTTTTGTGAGTAGCGGTAAAAACTTCTCTTACGATCAGTGGTTATATATTTTTTGGGTTTATACATATATTATTTTTTTTTATATGTTTTGGGTGCAATTAAGTAAACACATTCTTGAATTATTTTTTTGGGAAATGTAAATGAAAGTTCATGACGGTCATCTAGGCCATGACAAATAATATTACATGGTGATTGAAAATAAAAAATTGGTGTAATAAATGTTGATTTTATGACTAATATCTTAAATTATACTTTCAGTAACCAACGATTGCTAATTTATTGGCTGAAGAAAATGTATTTGACTCACCAATTGTACTTAAGTACCGAATCTGATTGCAATCATTATACCTTACTTATCCGTTGCTGGAATAAATTCCAACATGAAAACAAGCGCTCAAGCGCCTTTGACATGAAATTAAGGAAAACAAACATTCATGTCAACTTGATCAACTTTCCTTTACGAGAGGATTAGTTGAGTGTATAGACTGTTAGTCTCTTAGATACCAATCAATAAACTTAACTAAGTAGCAAAAATTATAAGAGAAGCATCATTCATAGAAAGTTAGGAAATAGTACGCCTGGCTCACTAGGTTCCATCACTGCAGGGCCCAATCATACTCAAAAGAAGAGTTTGATCCCAGCTCAGAATGAAAGATAGCTATATACTTATCACATGCAAGTCGAATGTTGTTTTCGAGGAGTTTGGTAGAAGGAAAAACGGCTCCTAGCCGAGGAGTTTGGTAGAAGGAAAAATGGCTCCTAGCTAAAAGTAGCTTATCTCGCTCAGGAGATAAGAAGAGCTGAAAACAAAGTGTTGAATTGATGCGTAACGCATGTGAATCTTTTGAACACTGCAGGGCAAATCCTGAAGAAAGCTAAAAAAAGGTTGTTTGATGAGCTTACGTAGTATTAGGTAGTTGGTTAGTCAAAGCGCTATTTCTAAAAAATACTGTTTCCCACCCTGTTTACTTCTTTTTTTATATATTTTTCATTTTTTAAATCAATTTAAATTAAAAAACATAAACTAAAATAAAAAAATATTATTCGGGACGGGGACGATGTTTTCCGTCTTTGCCCCGGTCCTCCAGTAGGGCGATGTCGGAGATCATTAGTCTAAAATTGCAATTAAAGATTATCGCGTCTCAATTCTGAAGAAGTATTACACAAAAGGGAAGGTCGAATGAGAAGAAAAATACGTCTTATTTTTCTGACAATATTGATGAAGAATATGCAGATGAATAGTTGTTATTTATAAAATCAAACAAATAGATTTTTTAAATTTCATAAGTGTAACGAAATTGGATTGAATGAACCTTTTATTAAGAATTTTATACTTCGATACTCTTTTTGCATAGATTAACAAATTTGAGAACTCGAATTGAAATAACTGAATTAAACCAAACCAAAACTAGAGTCAATATCTTCAATTGCGTATTGATCCCATACTTAGATATGGAACTAAAAGTTCCACGTTAAATATATTAATTGCTACTCTGTTCGGTTAAGATCTCTTTGGAATCAAACTATGCCTACCCCCAATGTTCATCTGAATAACGATAAAGACTAAACTATAAAATGATAACTTAACTAATTTAACTATATTGTCTTGAATCAAATTAATTACCATTATCTTATTTTCAAATCACATTTGTTATTCCAAATAAAACATGAACTAAACTTTTAAGTTAAATTAATTGGAGATGCTCTTAATGCATTCTCAGCCGTTGATCTATAGGAAATTCTCGGCCGTCCATCTAAAAGAATAAGGTTTCTGATACAACAGCCTAGCATTGCCCAATTAACTTTCTAGGTTTTAAGCATCGTGTTGCCGCTTCTGTAAAATCTTCTCTCCCTCATATATATATATATATATATATATATATATATATATATATATATCTCTGAGCATTCAATTATCGCTACGAGTAAACTGTACATAGAGAAAGGAAATTAGAGTTTGCTTCGATAAGGATTGCAAAAATATGTCAACACCTGAAGCTCCTGGAATCGATCGGAATTCTGCGTCCTTTCACCTCATGAAACAGATGGTAAAACTCCTATATCGCCTTTATCATTTTCTCTCTCTAAACCTATGTGTATACTGGTATACATGTATTTGCGTAGTATATATAGTTACGATTTGGAAGCAGAGTTTGTTTAGTTTAAAATCAAATGCATTAGGCTGTGTTTGGTGACTCTGAATTGGGCATTTACGAATCTGAATTCTGGAATAAAAATTAAAATTTGAAAACAACCCAAATCATATTTATAATATTTATGATCTGAATTTCATCTATTAAATTTTTGTTGTCTTTAGATTGACTGTTATAATTTGTTTCATGAGTTTTATACATTGATGAATGGAACATGGTAGTTAACTAATGGCAAGGATTGAAAGAATGTGATGCTGTGATGAACTTGTACTTGCACATTTGACTTGAGATTAATAGATTTCAACACGTGCCATTTTTCCCCGTGTTTAATGATTATTAATGCCATTTAGGTTGAGTTCTTAGTTTGACAGTGAATTAGTTTGTAATCTGGTTGCAATTTAGCTAATAATGCAGTTTTGAAGCTATGCTTCATGATCCATATTGTCACGGATCATGATATCCATGTGATGCTTGTTTCCCTGAGGTGTTGGGTCTCTGAATCACAATGGCCTTGATTCCCTGAGGTGTTGTGTCTATTTTAAACTCTACCAAACAGGTACCTAATGTGTTATATAGTTATTGGTTTCACAATCAATGTTACTTCTTTTTTTGAAAGTTGCTTATAGTAGTTGAGACTTTGTTGAGTTGTGTTTGTTATAGGCTACTGTCTCCAGGCTTGGAGGAAATACTTGGCAAATTAGCTTATGTACATGCCATTGCTGCTTTAATTACTACTTATTTTTTGGACATGTCAATGGCACAATATCTGTAATCTTTAGTTAACTCAAATATCTGATTAGAATGCTTCGCTTCTGTGCAAAATATGCTTATTTCTTATACAATAGTATCATCATTTGCATTCTCAGTAGTATTTTAGTTGCATGAATAACTATGAACATGTATGTATCTAAAGTTTTTGCATCATGTTCTTGTATTCTCTTTTTATACCTATAAAGTGAAATTTCAATTGCCGTCAACTAACAAGAAAAATCAATGATGTATGAACTTGAACTTTATTTATTAGCTAGTGCATTGTCAATTAAAGTCCTGCTTATGGTAGAGGCTTCTGCTTGCTGTGGCTCATTCTTTAAAACAAACTTAGTTACTATTATTAATTAAAAGACGTAGTAGTTGGAGTTATTTCCTATGTTCATTCAATTTTTTATATAAATGCATTTCATTTTCGTTCATGTTTAGTTTTGACAATCAGATTTGTTAAACATTTTACTTTTACATGATGTCTTGATGATATTATAACCCCCCATCTCTATAATTGTTTATAATGAGTTTTTAATGTTTACCGATTTGATTTTAAGCATATCTCCTCAATCATTTTCAGTTTGTTACCTCATCCTTTTCATCATTGCTTACCTCATCAGATTTATTTTTCCTCATCTAGAGACAGATTTCCAGATTAGTATTAGGTATCCCTTTTTATTTTGGTGGTGTTTATATGCATAAAACCAAGAACACCTCCCAATTTTTTACTCTTAAGTTCTTGATGGTAAATAACACAAGTGCTCAAAAAATTAGGATTGATTTTACTTTTGATTCATATTTACTTCATGTCTAATGAATAGATTCAAGAAAACCAGAGCATTACTTTTATCCAATAAAAAGGTTTTTTTCAAAGAAAATGCTCTTTCCCAAAGAACCTCCAAGAAATTAAGCTAGAGTACTGCCTAGTGGAAGAGATTATGATGGTCCAAAGACAAGAAATTTATGGAATAATCAGTCCATTCCCAATGTTTCCATTATCAGAGGAGAATTTACTACTTTTTTGGGTTTTTGTGGTGGGTTTAGTTATCCAGGGATCATAATTTTCTAGAATGACAAAGCAAATTCATTTTATTGTTCATTATGCTCTACTGTTTTTTGTGGGATTTGCTATGATGAGAATTTTAATGATTTTCTATAGCCTAATGGTTTCTACTGTGGAATTATCTGATACTTGGTGCTTTATGTCTATCTGAGGTGTTAAAATAGAATGTTTATAATCCGGTTATTAAAGTGCTCTTATTTACTTATTTATTCATTTTTTTGACTGTTAACTTGGTTTATATATATATATATATATATATATATATATATATATATATATATATATATATAACCTCTATTGCCATTTTAATTTTGATGGAGATAATTCCATGAGATTACCATATGAAGGGGCATTATGTCCATTTACTGGTGTTAGCGCTGCACATTAGAATTGCAAGCTTGCAAGCTTGGACAGTGGTGCCGGGCTTGGTACATTGTGTTATTCTTTTTAGAGCTATAGAGTGACAACTCATATGTAGAAGTATGGCTTCTTTGCCTGATTCTATGCTTATCTGAATGTAATTTAGATTAGTTAGTGATCCCAGTGTGGTGACTGCTTTCTTCCTTGTTAAACTGTTGGCGCTAGTCCTACATTTTGCCTCAGTGGATCGAGGAGACGATGAGCTCGGTGTACAATATTTATGTGAGGAGAATGGTTTGTAAACGTATATAAGACCAACTTGTACAAAATATTCATTTTATTTTTACTTTTTAATGAATATTTTTTATAACGGGGCACACTGTCGTGAATGAAGACATAAAAATGAATTTATTGCGCCAAACACCCGTCATAAAAATATATACTAAAATTTACAATTACTATTTACAATAGCAACCAACTGTTGTATATAATAATTTGTTACGACATACACTTTTCTTCGTTAGTAGTAATGACAACGAGTTTATAAGTAAATAGTTACTATGATTTTTAGTTGTGGTAAAATCGTAGTAAACACTATTTATAACGGACATGTGTTGTAGTAAAAGTATTCACCACGATTTTTATTACCACGTAAGTAAATTAAGCAAATACATGGTTAGTCTGTGGTAAAAACTTTTTACCACAGATTTCATTATCTGTAACAATAGTTATCGAATGCAGTAAAAAGTCTTATAGTGTTTGCATATATTAATCTCTAATATCATTACATCCTTTTTATATCGTTGAATCTATATTTCTTGCCTTTTCTGCTCATGTGTTAAATTTTTGTTGTATTTAGGTTGACTATTATAAGTTGTTTCATAATATTTTTACATTCGTGAAAGGAATGTAGTAGTTAACTAATGACATTAAACCAAATGTATTCTAAAGAGTCTAACTTAAGAATATCTATTCCATTAGATTATTTTCTTTAAGTGAATACACTAATATACACGATGGATAGGAGTTGGATGGGATATAGTAAAGATTATAGTGACATTCGTAAGTAAAATATATTTTTATATATTTTTTGTTTCTTTATTTATTTTTATTATGAAATGTCTTTCTATTTTTTCTTTTAATGATTATTTACACATTTTCTCTTTTCTATGTAGATTCCAGTACAGATGATGCATCTACTAAAAGTCGATAAAAGATTGAAGATTATTGTGGCACTATCTTCACAAGCTTTAGTATTACAATAATATTATTTATATTTGATTAATTGTATAAACTTTAATGTTGTAAGTTACATTTTTGAAATAAATGTGTATTTTTGTAATAATTCTACTGCGATGCAAGAAATTAAAAATTTATTGTTGTTGAAAGTATTAGGCAACGAAAATTCATATTGTCACAAATTAATATTTACTTGTTGTGAAATAGAATATGCGATATATATAAATAATTACAAAATAAATTCCGCAACAATTATAGAGCGTTGCACAAATGTTGATGCGACAAATTCTTTGTGTTGTAAAATAAATTCAACTACAAATACAAATTGTCACATAAACAAATATTCATTGTCACAAAATAATATTTGCAATAATTTTATTTGTTGTAAAATATAATACACGACATACATAAGTATAGGTAAACTAAATTGCACAACAACTATACATTGATACGCGACAAACTCTATGTGTTGTAGAATATATTCAACTTCACACACAATCTGTCATATAAACGAATATCCACTGTCACCAAATAATATTTGTAACAATATTATATGTTGTAAATTATAATATGCGACATATATAAATAGTCACCACATAAATTAGGCAACAACTATAAAATGTTGCACAAATGATGATGCGACAAACTCTTTATGTTGCTGAATGAATTTAACTACACACAAAACTTGTTACATAATAAATTATACTACAAACCTTGAATATCTTGTAATATATTCTGCAATGAAGCAATCTCATTGTAAAATAAATTACGCGACAAACATGACATATTATAAAATATATATAACTGCAAGCATGTTTTGTTGCAAAATAGAATATGTAACAAGCGTTATACTTTTAAAATAGTTTTTGCAACAAACATTTCTCCTTGCAAATTGTGTTTTGGAATAAACATTGCGACAAATTGGCTTGTTGTCCTTTTAATTTTTTCGCGACATCTATGTATTGCAACGACATTATGGCGACAAATATGTTGTCACTATTTCATACTTTCCACGGCAAACAAAAAATGTTGCAAGTTTACTTATGCGACGAGTGACTGATAGTTGTCGCAGAATACATTCTGTGGCGCTTATAGCGTGACAATGCCCGCAACAAACAGCTTGTTGTTGCTAAATTAATTTTGCGACAAAATCTCTATTTAAGCGACAACATTTTTTTGTTGCAAAAAGGATTTTTTTTTTTTGTAGTGACAGTTTAAAAATTAGAAAATGTACAATCTAAATTATTTCTAAATCATTATTAAAAGTCACGCAATATTAAATTGTAATGATAAATTTAAATTACAAAATAACAGTTAAGAAAAGGCTGATACAATTCAAAAAGTAAACTGAAATTACACAGTAATAGTAAATATAAACAAAAACCAACAACAAATATTTAAATTATTTATGTAAAAATAAAAATGCATATACACAACTGTTTTGTTTCTAAAAATGTGTATATGAAAATGCATATTTAAGAAAGTATAATCATGTACTTATCAGAAGCTAATTTTTAATGGGGCAGTGCAAGAAACAAAATAATATCATGATCCATAAGGGAATTAGAAATATATCTCTTATATATAACTCAAATACAATTGTACGTTTTACAAAACGAAGTATAATTTCCAAATGCACAATCACACGCAGATCGATGCAGTAATGCTCTTTCAAAAATGTCAATTGAACTGTTTGAAATACCAATGAAAAGGCCAAAAGACGGTTTCATTTAAAAAAAAAAAAAAAAAGATGATAAGTCCAATTGTTGGTTTCTAAAAAGTTGTTGCATTTATCCATATTTGAGTGCATTTCGTAAAGTTAAATTAAAAATAATAATAATAAAACAGTATTCGAACACAGTAAAAAAAAAAAGAAACAAAATTCAAAAGTGCAAATAATTTACAGAAATAATTTTAACAAAAAATAGGAAAAAAAAAATAAACTGTTCGAATAATACAGGAAAGTCCAAAAGACAGTTTTATACAAAAAAATGAAGATGATGAGTTCAACATATTTCTGAAAAGTTGTTGCATTTATCATTTAATATTAAATATTAGAATAATGTTATTTACAATCGTTCACTGCTGATAGTCATCCTACGTGGTATTACTCAATTGGATAATCTCTATGTTAATTTCTCTAGTTAATTTGATAATCTTTCTCGAGCAAAATCAAACATATTCAAAAAATCTAATCTTTAATATATATCTTTATATAAATTTCAATATATAAAAATCATTTAATTACTAAGAAATTCATAAACCAACCGTATAAATTATAGAAGTATATTTATATTTTCTATCCAAATTCACTGTTTTAATTATTATGGTTTAAACAAATAAATTACCTCTCAATATCATTATTGTTCACAAATCTATCACTTATTGGCCACATAAACGAAGTATTAACAACAATAATAAAAACTATACATAAAATCAAATTTAAGGCCGAAATTTAATAATTAAAACTAAAATATCTAAATTAGGATATATCGTTTGTCCTAACAAAAAAATTTAGCTACACATCATTTTACAAAAGCACAAATAGAAGATTAAGTAAATCAACGGGATTTAGTTTTTATTATGGATTATCAATGAAATCCATAATAAAAACTATGAGGTGCAGCAAATCATCTTATACTTCTTTTACTTTTTCTCCCAAACTTTGGGTCTAATTCTTGCATTTCTATATTTTTCTGAAGGAAAAAGGAAATCGGCGTAAATGGTTCTTAACTTTTGTCCTTAGTGCAAAAATAGTTCCTAAGGTTTGTTTTTAGCACATAAGTCTCTAACTTATGTATTTTAGTGTATAATTGGTCCTTATTTGATAAAAAAAATAAATATACCCTTAGTTTTAATTAGAAAAAATTGTAATTAGATTTCTAATCTTTGTAAAAAATGCAAATGAGTCCGGTACTCTTATTTTTTTTTACAAAAAATTAAAAGAAAATAACGATTTATTTTTTATTTTTTAAATTAACACTTTATTGACCAAATTGATAATATACTAAAATATTTTGTATATTTTACGAACAATTATAAAATAACTAAAATTTAAGCTCATAATTATTAACAACACATGTTAAATAAAATTCTTTTTTTATTATTAAGCAATTGAATTATTTAAAATTTAAACTTTTATTTTATCGCAACATAAAAAGAAAAATAACTTTGTCTCAAACTTGATGCTCAAATACTTTTATTTAATTGAACTATTCGTTTATTGACAACAAATATCATAGCTCCAACGGTATTCTTCATAATTTAAGTTATCGTTTTATTATCGTTCAAAAATAAAAAACACATAAAATCTAAATCAATTTTATTAATACTTTTATGTTAAAGTTTATGTTAAAGAAAAACATAATAAGATTGGTTCAATGTCATAAAATTATTTACGTCATTTTGTTATTTATTTAACATAATTTTTAGGGTAATTATATTACTACAACATTATTTGTTAAGTACACCACATTCTAATTGTAATGAAAGTTTTTAACTATTGGTCACTTTTACATTTATATCTAATTTTTTTTTTAGTAAATTTTTATCATCAAACTATTAATTTGCACTTCTTATATTTGTCTTTGATGATGATTTTTGTCCAAAAAATTAATTAGGAAGGCGTAAAATTGCCTCTAATATTTTTTACATAATCAAAATAAATAACAAATAAGAAAGTTTGACAAAATATTTTTCCCTCATTTCAATACACATCAGAAGAATATTTAGACAAAAATCTTCATACAAGACAAGATGTGAAAATTAAATGAAAAGTTAATGAAAAAAATACGATAAAAAAAAAGTTAAAGACATAAGTGTCTAAATATCAAAAATTAGGAGACTTTTATTACAATTAAAATGGGGTGTGGACAATAAAAAGTGTAGTGTAAATATAATTACTTTAATTTTTATTCAATTTTTTCACATCACATTTGAATTACATACACTTAAAAGCGCAATAATTTTACATTTTTCTTTTATGAAAATTTTAATTCTTACTACTATAGTAATATATTTAATATGTTTAAATTAAATATTATTTAATAAATGTATATGACTCATTTGTACATTTTACAAAGGTTGGTAATCCAATTGTAATTTTTTTTAATTAAAACTAAGGGCAAGTTGGTTTTCTTTTTCATCAAATAAGGACTAATTGCGCACCAAAATACATAGGTTAAAAATTATTTTTGTCAATAAATTAATGTTGGAAAACTTTTTTACACTGAATACAAAAATTAATGACTATTTGTACCAATTTCCCGAACCAGAATTGTGGAACCTTTTGAAGTTTAAGACAACAACTACTTAAATTGTAGAGTTCAGGATTTAGTGTCTGTGCGTTTTATTGCATTATCCAATGAATCAAATTTGCTAATGGATGGATAATGTAGAGAAAAGACTTGTTTGCATTATTTCTATTTTGTTACGATTTATAGTGAATATTATCGGTCTGTTTTAATTTGATTTATTGCAATTGACTGATTTAAAAAGACAATACAATTATACATTACTAATTAACTATACTATATTCTACTACTATATAGAATAGTTAGTTTGACACACGTGCATTGCACGTATTTTTACAATAATATTGTCAATTTTTAATATTTTCACTATTTTTATTTTTTAATTTTTAGTAATTAGAATGTAAGTAGATAAAACAATACGGTTCATGATAACATATTGTATTGTGTTGTTTGATGTTATAATGAAGAATTTTAATATTTTATTTATATTTGTAGAAGTACAATTGCAATCAAAGATGAATTTTAATATTGTGATAATATCAACATTAACTTGAACCCATTGAAGAGCTTTTAGTGATTTGAGTTTTGATGATTGACGAATCTTAGTATCGAATCTTATAGAATTGATGTTGTACGCTGCATTTTATTAAGAATAAAATTAATAATTACTAATTTTATTTGAGAGAATGTAATGATTGACAAAATAACATTGTACATTTGTTTGAGTTGTAGCTCTTTGTAAATAATATTGTTGGTGTATGTTCCCTTTTTGTAGGTGTATCTGATTTGACGATGAAAATGAGAACAACATAAATGTAAGTAAGAAGCATCAATGCTTTATGCTGTGAGAATATTGTTGAGAGGCATAAGTAAGATGATACAAATGTGATTGTAATTTAATATATTAAAAATAATCTTTTTTATCTCCATGTCAGTTTTGACAACTATGATTTAAATTTTAATGCGATAATAAACAAGATTATAACTTTTCTCATTCATTTTTTTAAACCATTTCTCATTCCTTCTTTTCATCTACGTAATGTAAAAAATAAAATAAAAAATTGAGATCATTTTTTCACCTTCTTATTTAATTTAATAGATTTAATTATTTAAAAATTTTAATTGTACATTTAATAAATTTTTAAAAATTTAATGTACACTAATGATGAACAATAAAAGAATAATAAATAAAATATTAAAACCAATTGTACATTAATGAACACTAAGGATAAACATGAAAATATAAAAAAAAATTATAAGGGTAGAAAAGTCCAAAAATGTTTCTCTTACTTTGTGCATTTTAGATGTAGTATAGATGATAATAACCAGTGGTCATAAATAACATTATTCTTCATTTAACTATCTCAATATTTAAGGGTATGCTCACTATGTTGTTTTCAAACTGTTTTCACTTTTTACTTTTGTAAAATACCCAAAACTTGTTTACTATATTATTTTTTAAAATTCAGTTTTGAAAATGATGTTAAACTTATAACACAAAACTCAAAACAAGATTTTTGACGTTTTGAGTGTTTTCAATGAAAACATATAAAACACTCAAAACAAAAAAAACAAAATTTATTTAAATAAAAAGTTATATAAATAAAAATTATTAAAAAAATTCTAAAAAATAAAATTCTAAATTCATACTAAAAAATAAAAATTCTAAAAAAATTAAAAAAAAATTTATACAAACAAAAATTCTAAAAATAAAAAATAAAAATCTAAATTCTTAAAAAATAAAAATTCTAAAAAAATAAAATATAAAAAATTAAATTCTGAAAAAGTAAAAATTCTATAAAAATGAAAGTTCTAAATACTAAAAAATAATTCAAGCCCTTATTGGTTATTTAAATTTAAAAAATTAAAAAATTAATTTAAATAAAAATTGATTAAAATTCTCCCTCCACGTCATTAATTTTTAATTTTAATTTTTTAATTTATTATTTGTTTTCATTTCATTTTCATTTCATTTTTGTAAAAAAAAAATATCGTAAGATTCACTGGCTTTAAAATGTATATATGATTTTATCAAGTATTAGCATAAAATATTTTATTTTACTAAATAATCAAATTAATTGAATAAAATGATATAAAATAATTACTCAAAATTCCAAACAAAATGTGTTTCCAAACAAACCAAATGCGTTTCAAACAATCTTAAAATAGACTATAAAAAAAAATTGAAAATGAATTTAAAACTCAAACTTGAAAACTGAAACATAAAGAGAATAGGCTCTAAGGGTTTGCTTGGGTGTTTTGGAGTATTGGTTACAAGGGTTTTTTAAAATACCAATTTTGGGAGTTTACGTGTAGAACGATTTTTGGTGTTTTTAGTAACGACTTTTGAAACGGTCAAATCCATGCTTATGAGATTATTATCTGGTAGTTATAAAAGTTTTCAAAAGAATCAAATTACATATATGCCCATACATAAAAAAAAAGTTAAATTTTAAAAATTTTAAATATCCACCTATCATTGAAAATATAAAATTAAATTTATGTTCTTGCATATGTATTTTTTTTATTTTCTTTTTTCCTTTTTTTTAGCAAATATTAAGTTTAGGGTGATTTGAAAATAAATGTTTGAGAGAGGATAAAATTAGAAGAAATTTTGAAGAACGGCAAAAAAAAAAATGATTTAGGAGGTTGGAAGATACACTTCAAAATACACTACGCCAGTTTTGGGCGGTGTCCAAAACTAGCGCTAAAAAACTAATAAGCACCGATTTTTCCGTCTCTTCATAAACACTACCACCCAAAATCGGTAAAAAAAAAAAAACTCCCAAGCAGGCCCTTAGAGTTTACATTCAATATCGAGTCGACCAAACTGTGATTATGACGAAGTAATACAAATTCTCGTTGTGCATAACCTTACAAGAAATTTTGTGTGTAATCATGACCGTAGAGAGTTTTATTCGCTATGGAAAGAAAAAAGTATTTAAACGTCCATGTATCACTGTGTCTTCAATTTTTCCCATCACAAAATCATCTCCTCCAAAAGTTTCTAACCACTTCAATCCATCTATCTAATTCGATCATCTCCCTCAACATGGTCGGCTCTGGCTCTAGGCGGCTGGCCGCCTAGGGGCCCCCAACCATTTAGGGTCCAAAAATTTTGGACTTTTGTTTTAATCAACAACTTACATGTGAAGCCTAAATAGAAGAAAAAATTCAAATCTAACATACATTATCTACCTTAATCTAATTTTTAAATTGTAGACAGTACAATTTTTCCTTTAAATCTGTATATGTTGACGTTGGAAAATGACGCTACACTTCCCAAGCTAACTTAATGTTAAGAATTTAGATTGGACGTGGTCGAATTGAACTAGATACAAGAATTGTAACAAAAGACATATCTGTAAGCTCTTTTCGAGTATACTGTTTATTATCAGCCATTGAATGTCCGACCTGTAGGACATTTATGTCTGCTATTTATATGAAGATATGCAATGATTACAAGCATTTAATGCAATGTTCAGCATTAAATGTCTACAAGACATTCTATTTTTGGGTATTTATTATGAAGTAACATTTGTATTAATTGTGGCAACTAGTGTGACACATGAGAAGACATGTTATACTGATAACGTGAGCTTAACCGCAAAACCTGGAGGGGAGGTCTTCCGACCTGGAGCATGACCCGCTTGGGAATGAGGTCCTACCTAGAGTAAGACTCGCTTAGGAAAGAGGTCTGACTTGGAGTAAGACCTAGATGGGAATGAGGTCCGACCTAGAGTAAGATCCGCTTGAAAATGAGGTCCGACCTGGAGTAAGACTCGCTTGGGAATGAGGTCTCGACTTGGAGTAAGACCTAGATGGTAATGACATCTGACCTACTCTTGTAGCGCCGGTGAAGAATTACTTAGCTGATGTAACATATCGAATTGGATATCAACAATTACCCCCTCAAGGCCTGGTCTTGACTTCAATCATGGGTGACCTTCAGTTCGTACCATAGCTTTGGGCCGTTTTTATCTATTTCGTGTGTACACATGTATCCGACATGATAGCATTGGCAATCTGTCTCTTTGGTTGACAAGTGGCACATCAATTGAAATGAAGAAATCGTTAAGGTAATAGTCCCAAATGAGCCCTATTTTCTCCATTTATAGAGAATGGAGGTGAAAAGGTAACACAATAAAAGTTGCAATAATGACATGACGGTGTAATGATGATGCTCCATTAAAACACATCCTCGAGCCCCTCTTCGTGGATGTTAGGTAGGACCTCACTTGTGGAGGTTGGGTAGGACCTAAGATATCGATGTAGCACCTGATATATTGAGGTAGTACCTCTTGGACGATAGTATCCCTCTTCATGAATGTTAGGTGTAGAACCTGAGATATCGAGATAGCACCTGATATATTGAGGTAGGACCTCTTGGATGTTAGTGTCCCTCTTCGTGAAGGTTAGGTAGGACCTCCCTCATGGAGGTTGGGAAGAACTTGAGATATCGAGATAGCATCTGATATATTGAGAAAGGACTTCTTGGACGAAAATGTCCTTCTTTCGTGAAGGTTAGGTAGGACCTCCTTCGTGGAGGTTGGATAGGACATGAGATATCGAGGTAGCACCTGATATATTGAGGTAGGACCTCTTGGACGATAGTGTCCTTCTTCGTGGATGTTAAGTAGGACCTCTCTCGTGGAGGTTGGGTAGGACCTGAGATATCGAGATAGCACCTGATATATTGAGGTAGGACTTCTTAGACGATAGTGTCCTTCTTCGTAAAGGTTAGGTAGAACCTCCCTCGTAGAAGTTGGGTAGGACCTGAGATATCGAGATAGCACCTAATATATTGAGGTAGGACCTTCTAAACGATAGTGTCCCCTCTTCGTGGAGGTTAGGTAACACATCACTCTTGGGAGTTGGGTACGACTTGAAGGGGTATGACCTCACTGACGATGAAACCCTCTCTCTATAGAGGTTGGTAGGACCTGTTGTATGTAGGACCTCCTTCGTGTAATTTGGTAGTACCTGAATAGGTAGGACCTCCTTAATGAGTGAACCACATCTCCATAGAGGTTGGGTAGGACCTGTTGTATGTATGATCTCTTTCGTATGATTCGGTAAGACCTCCCTGAGGGAACTCCCTCTACATAGAGATTGGGTAGGACCTGTTATAGGTAGGACCTTATTCGTATAATTCGGTAGGACATCCTTAACGAATGAACCCCATCTCCATAGAGGTTGTAGGTAGGACCTCATTCATATGATTCGGTAGGACCTGAAGGAGTATGACCTCTCTGATGAGGGAAGCCCCTCTCCATAGAGGTTGGATATGACCTATTGTAGGTAGGACCCCCCTCTTGTAATTCGGTAGGACCTGAATGGGTAGGATCTGATTGATGAGTGAACCTCCTATCCATAAAGGTTGGGTCATACCTATTGTACGTAGGATCTCATTCGTATGATTCGGTAAGACCTGAAGGGGTAAGACCTCTCTGAAGAAGGAATCCCCTCTCTGTAGAGGTTGGGCAGGATCTGAGATATTAAGTTAGGACCCAATATATTGAGGTAGGACCTCCTGGACGATAGTGTCCCTCTTTGTGGAGATTTGGTAGCACCTCACTATTGGGAATTGGGTAGAACCGAAGGGTTATGACCTCCCTGACGATGGAACCTCCTCTCTATAGAAGTTAGGTAGGACCTTCGTCGTGTGATTTGGTAGGACCTGAATGGGTAGGACCTTCCTGATGAGTGAACCCATTCTTTATAGAGGTTGGGTAGGACCTGTTGTAGGTAGGACCTCATTCGTATGATTCAGTAGGACCTCCCAGAGAGAACTCCCTCTACATAGAGATTGGGTAGGACCTATTATAGATATGACCTCATTCGTACGATTCGGTAAGACATCCTTGACGAAGGAACCCCCTATCCATAGAGGTTATAGGTAGGACATATCTGATGAAGGAACCCTATCTCCATAGATGTTGGGTAGGACATGTTGTAGGTAGGACCTCCCTTTTGTGATTCGGTAGGACCTGAATGTGTAGGACCTCCTTGATGAGTGAACCCTCTCTTCATAGAGGTTGGGTAAGACCTGTTGTAGATAGGACCTCCTTCGTATGATTCGGTAGGACGTCTCTAATGAGGGAATCCCCTCTCTATAGAGGTTAGGTAGGACCTCCTGCTCAAGACTTCGGTCAGGGGTGGCCTTTAGTTCGTCATATTGCTCTGATCTATTCTGAAGATTCTCACATAGCTGGATGAGGAAAGGAGGCTCTGTTCTGAGGCCATAGAGGAACTGGAGAGAAAAGAGGAAGAGCTTGCCGCGAATGAGTCCGAGCTCCAGGCTTTAGCATGCCAAGTGGAAAAAGAGAAGATGAGGAAATCCGAGTTGGAGACTTCATTGGAAAGGAGCCAAGCAGACCTCCGAGCTGTCCTAGAGAGGTCGGTGGACAAAGAAGAAGTCGTGGCCGAGTTCAGGTCCTCAGATGCAGACTTGGCCAACCAGGAGAATGTTTACTTCCTCACCATGGAGGAGCTAATTGGCATTCGGACTGAGATGTCTATTTCTTTAAGGATGAGCTGGACTAACTCAAGAAAAACTCTAAGTTCAATCCTCGTTTTTTTGGAGAGGAAGATCAGCCTGAAGGCCAGGACTGAGCTTGGCCTCTCTTAGCTTTAAACGATCATGTAATCTTTTGACATTTCAAAACTTATATGTAGGAACTACTTTATTAATGAAGATTTCTTCTCTTATAGCGTTGTCCTTTATTTTCTGATCTGTTTAAATGATTCGTTTGACCTCAGAGTATAACTAACCTCAAACTTTGGCATTTTGACCTCTAACTTCTAACCCAACTTTTGATGATCTTACTTTCTTAAAGCTCCTAGCTTGTTCAATAGTCGAGCTGTTCAATGAAGGTGTGCACATATGACTTGTTTCATAATTTTGGTTGGCTTCAAGGCTGAGCTCTATACTTTTGGTGGAGGCCATTTCTGAGTTTTCATTGTTAAGTCGACCTTCTTAGATCTACATCGAACCACATCACATATGATGTTTGGAGTGGAGTCCGAGCTGTGTGGGGCCTTTGTGTCCAAAGATTCGTAAGATGTTGGCTTCTTGAGTTGATGTTAGCAGCGCAACATTTACACTGTCCGGCGTGGGTCCGAGATGTGTGGGACCTTTGTGTCTAGAGGTTCATGACCTTGGTCACATCTTCAGTTCGAATGTTGGCTTCTTGAACTGATATTGGCAGCGCAACATTTACACTGTCCGGCGTGAGTATGAGCTATGTGGGACCTTTGTGTCCAAAGGTTCGTGACCTTGGTCATATTCTCAGTTCGAATGTTGGCTTCTTGAGTTGATGTCAGCAGCGCAGCACTTATGCTGATTGACGTGGGTCCGAGCTATGTGGGACCTTTGTGTCTAGATGTTTATGACCTTGGTTACATTCTCAGTTTGGACGTTGGTTAGATTTACTAATTTTGTAGCTGTTCCAAGAGTGCGGGAATAGGAAGCCCCCTATGTTTTGGAGCTAGTAAGCCCCATTCTTTAAGACTGTGGTAATTTTTTAAGGACCTTCCCAATTCTGGACTCTACTCTAAAGGCTAGTGAGAAAGACGTCTCTCCCGTGCTAGAGCGACAAGTTGTGCAATAAGACCAAATTATATTCGAAAGTTATTCTGCCTAAGCACCCACGAGTTCATCCAATTGCGTCTTCAGGGTATGTTTGATGATTTTTAGTTCTTCACCGAACGACCTCAACCTTGGCCAATGGTTTTGCTTCCGCTCATTTGGTGAAGCAGTCAGCATTGACTATGGCGAATTTGGTCCCGTCTTTTCTCGTGGGCTTTGGACCGATTAGATCAATCCTCTATTTTGAAAAAAGGCCATGGGCTGAGGACTGAGGTCAGCTCTTTTGAGAGAGATCTGGTGATGGGGGCAAACCTCTAGCACTTGTCATATTTTTTGACAAACTTGATAGAGTCCTTATTTAGTGATGGCCAGAAGTATCCATACCTCAAAGTTTTATGTGCTAGTGATTGTCCCTCAGCGTAATTGTCACATACTCCTTCATGAACTTTGCTGAGAGCGTATTGTGCTTCGTCTTCCCTTAAACATTTGAGTAGTGGAAGTGAAAAGCTTCTTTTGAATAGGATGTTGTCGATGATTTCCTGGCCTCCGCACTATCTAGGGACACCATACCATCCTTAAAAAATTGGGGTTGACTCCGAGTGGTGAGCATGGGCTCAAGTTGGGTGATTGTTGGACTACTGATTCTTTTTATCGAGATGCTCTCTAGTTCTTCTTTTCCTTAACTAGTAGTGAGTCGAGCTACGACGTCAACGAGGCTATTTTGTGTCCTTGAAGTTTTCTTTTGCTTAGCCTCCAACTCGACTATGCGTTGTTTAGCCCGGTGATCTTCTGGTCGGTTTTGGGCTGGTTATTACTTGTGAGTTTGAGATACATCTAGAGTAGGGCTGAACTATGAACCCGTTAAACTGCAAAACCGAACTGAAACTGCTTTTTCAAAACCGTTGGTTTGGGTCCACGTGGATCCGTCAACGTTTTGGTTTTGAACCGAATCAAACCGCTTCAAAACTATTGCTATCATGTTATTGTATTAGAATGATTAGAATTGAAAGTATAGAACTCTGGTTTGGAATATCTTGTTTTGGTTGGCAGTGATGCTAATATATTTTTTTGTCTTTTATTGATACTAATATTAATGTTTTATCGTGATATTGTAGACTAATAATTTAACTTGTTCATTATATGTTTTTTGTTTGTTTGCTAAACCGTGGTTTTAAACGGAACCAAACCGCAAAAAGTGGTTTGGTTTGGTTTCGAAAGTGAAGTAGTTTGGTTTGGTTTGGAAAATTTTCAAACCGCTTTAAATGGTTTGGTTTGAAAATTTATCGCAAATTGTCCAAACCAAATAGTGTTCACCTCTAATCTAGAGGTGGCTTGATTCTTTTCAAGTCATTCAATAATGTGAGTTAGGTACTCCAACGTTTGTAGGACTGCTTTCCTTACGGAGGCATATGCTGGAGCTGAGGTTTCTCTAGGATGTTTTCGGTGGAAGCCTGGTAGGAGATCAATATGTTGACTCCCTTTTCTTCCGTGGTTGTGAGTTCTTGAGTCATGGCTATGATTCATGTTGAATGTGTTTTAGAGATGAAGTGTTTAGGTGTGGTGGGAGAGATTTACTTTGTGGAAATCAAATGCTAATCTTTTTTGGTGAGCTTCTGGAATATGGAGACCTTTTTTAGGGGGACCCCCCTTCTAGCGCCAAACTGTTGACGTTGGAAAATGACACTGTACTTTTCAAGCTAACTTAATGTTAATAATCTAGGTTGGACGTGACCGAAATGAACTAGATACGAGAATTGTAACAGAAGACATGTTTGTAAGCTCTTTTCGAGTATGCTGTTTATTACCAGCCATTGAATGTCCGACATGTAGGACATTTATGTCTCCTATTTATAGGAAGATATGTAATAATTACAAACATTTAATGTCAAGTTCAGCATTAAATGTCTACAAGACATTCCCTTTTTAGGTATTTATTTTGAAGTGATATTTGCATTAATTGTGGCAACTTGTCTAACGTCTGACACATGAGAAGACATGCCATACTGATGACGTGAGCTGAACTGCAAGACATGGATGAGAGGTATTCCGACCTGGAGCATGACCCGCTTGGGAATGAGGTCCTACTTAGAGTAAGACCCACTTGGGAATGAGGTCTGACCTAGATGTGAATGAGGTCCGACCTGGAGTAAGACCCGCTTGGGAATGAAGTCTGACCTAGAGTATGATCCGCCTGTGAATGAGGTCCCGACTTGGAGTAAGACCTAGATGGAAATGACATCCGACCTGCTCTTGTAGCACATCCGACCTGCTCTTGTAGCACCGGTGAAGAATTACTTAGCCAGATCGAATTGGATATAACATAGAAATATTTATTTTGATTCAAAATGATTTTTCAAATTGTTAGGAGTTGAGCAATAAATAAAAGAGATAAAAATAAATAACAGAAGAGATTAATTCTATATAACAACCCAACCCAATGAAAGTTCCCTAATTATAATGAAATATTAGGAACAACCTAATTACGAAGGTAAAATCTCAAAAAACACCCTTAAGCAAATATAAATATCATACACCTTATCTGGGCACTACCCCCAAGCCCTTGGGAGAGAGGCCTCCTGCTCCCTTCCAACCCCCACGGTGACATTCCGCGCCCAGTTCCGCGTAGCACAATAAATTAGACTCCACAGCTTAACACAAATTTCAACCATTTTTTCATTTAGTGAAGAAGAAGAAAAATGTACTATTTTTTGGCTTGTAAGTCTATAAAAAATTTACATTTTAAAACATCTCAATTTATTAGGAGCCCCATTTTAATTTTGCATAAGGTCCCCAAAATCTCAGGGCCGGCCTTGTCCTCAACCGATCATTTCCAAAATATGCTAAACTCTTTAATCCATCTCTCTCAATCGATGATCTCCCTCTATCGATTATCTCCAAAATATTTTTACCGTCTCAATTCATCATCATAATAGAGCTCAGATCGGATCCCACCACAAAGAAGCGGTATACTAGTCACCAATCGTAAGAGAATTTTTCACCCAAACTCATACAAAAAAAAGTTATATTTGTTTGTCTTACTTTTGAAAATCTCCCCCTTCTCAAATCTCTCTTCAATTTTTTTGCTATTTTTCAAATCTCTCATCTTAACCTTTTTCCTATTATTCAACGCGAGCAATCAGATAGTAACCGGTAAAACACTAAATAATAATCAATAAATTATCAAATTACGTGCTTGCCTAAAGTCAATCACGTGCCAACACGTCACCCTTCTCTACCCCATCTGCTACACATACGTTAAAGCAGAACAGGTGAAAAAAGTGGGAATAACCTCAAATGGCCTTTAAAAAGAGTCAAAAGACTTTTGAGGCCTTTGATCAGAAATAAGAGGGAAAAAAAGGAAGAAAATATTTAATTTGTGCTTTCCCAGTTTATCCCTTCTTTCAACGTAATTTTAATTCATATCATTCATCTCCATTCACTTAACGTCAGTCTCTATCCAAATAAGCGGAAAAATTGCAATGACACTGGTGTTCAAATTCGACAACATTCCCATGAATCCTTGAGGCACAAAGAAAAATGTGATACTAATTTATATGTCTGGGTACACTGTTTATTTGTTATTGAGTTTTTCAGAAGCTATGTAAAGTTTTTTTTACTGTTTATTGTTGATCTAAGTCGGAACTTCATGGGTAATATTAGCCATATGCAATTGCCTCTAATGCGGGATATTTGTTGAATGTGTTGTTTATGGAAAAACCAGATGTGCAGAACGATTTGTGAAACTGCATCAATTCGTCATGGGACGACAGTCGTCGTTTTGGAACGACTATGCTAATTTTTTTAACATTTGAACATATGGCAGTAAATAAATTGAATGGACAATGAGACACTAAAGCTTTTCACATTCCCTTTGTGTTAAAAAATTTTGGTAAAGAATAATTCGATTGATCACCCCTGGACTAAGGCTTTTCTCCTTCCTGCTGTGTTGATGACTCTTGGTCTGCTCTGTTATGTGCTATAAGTTACGCATGTTTTCAAATTATTTTATCATTACTTGCTGCTATTGGTATTTTCTTGTGGTATACTTCTATCGTACCGATGGTAGGTAATGGACCTCTTCTCCAATCAATTCAACCCCAGGGAGCATCAGTTTCATTTGCTTATACGGAGGCACCAGAATTATTTCAATGCCATAAAATTCGTCCATGGAAACCGCCTTGACAATGTGGTAAGAGTGTTCATTGGTGGTAGGGATCATTTTGATATTTTTTTCTTCAATCTTCATATTTCATTGGCTACAGTTAATATGCAGAGTGCATATTTGATGTCTTTCTTAACAAGCATGAAGGCCGATGGAAAGTTCAAGAATACCCACCAAATATTGTTGTGCATTGAAAAGTAGAAGCTTTGCTTGACATATTTTTGCACCCTTATAGGTATTTTAATGAAGTCTACTCTCGCTATTTGGAGACTGATGACATGGATGACAAGATTGAGCAGTCGAGTTCAGAGGAAGGAGATTAAGCAGTGAGGGAGAAGATGATTTATGTTGGTCGCTTGTGAAGTTTGATTGTAATGGTTGTTACAGTTTTTCTTTTTGTATTTGTTTTGAAGAAATTATGTTTACGTTGGTTTTGTTGTATTGTTTTTTTTTTTTTTTTTTAGTATTTTAGCATCGATAAAGTTTTGGTTTTGTTTTACAATTTTGTTTGAATTGATGTATTATCAGTTTTCAATGATAATAGTAACATCATTTTCTAATTAGAGTTTCACACAATTATGGTCGTAGCGAAAACTGTGTAATGACAATGAATACGAGATATAACGTAAAATAAACACTGTAGAATCCCATTGACAAATTGAATCCCAAACACAATATTAATTAACCAACGAAAGTCGTAATCCCATAAGTATATAAAACTTACAAAATGATCTACCAAAGTTAGTTCACAAAAGTATAAAACGAGTACTGATGTTTTAAAACGCATAGATGAGTTTTAAAACAACAACACATGTTTTTGAAGTACTGTTATTGTTCTAAAACTACTGCCATCGTTTATGAACTACTGTAGTTGTTTCAGTAGGCTATCAGCCTAAAATGTACATCTTAAACAATGTTTGCAACTGCTCTACCCTGATATCAACATCATTAAACTGAGCAAAAATCATATCAAAATAAAAAACCAAAACAAATGAGAAAAGGGTACAATCAAGGGTGTATAATTCAACTGCCAATGAAATTCGTTAACTAGCTCTGCTTGTCTGCCGATGCTCAAGAATTCTATGTATTTGATGGCGTAAACACCACAATCACCCTTGCAACACAGAGCTCGTCTGCATTTTCTGAACGTACCCTCATTCCTAATTAACAGGTTGTGAATTAGCTTTGGAGATATTTGCATAGACCTCACATTGTACAACTTTCCAAAACATGAGTTGATGAATAGCTCCTTGTGTTCATATAATGCATCGTAAATGTGTGTTTGGATGACTTTCTTACAGGAATGTCAACAAATATTTGGAACCCATAACTTTTCAAACATTGAGACCTTGTGATTTTACCTAAAAAATCCTAATTTCAAAATCAACTTTACCAAACACACCCTATTTTTTGAAACAACTACACAAATAATCCCTAATTTTGAAATTAATTTGACAACAACCCTAATAGTGGAGATTTAAAATCTTTATGACAATCCAGTCACCTGACTCTACTTCTTGACAGTGAGAGTTAGGGTGTGGAACTACTTCAATATTACAGTTGTGTGTGAAAGGCGACGAGGTTTTACGTCGCGAACTTTCTCTTTTTTTTAAACAATCGTTCAACTAGTTGATGAGTGTATCGTATACAGTAAAATAAAATATAAGTAAAAAAGTATAAAAGTGGTAATTTTTAAAAACGTCTAGAGACGTTATAAAATGACGGTGTCATTTTATATATGTCATCGTAAACAGCCTTAGGGTTTTTCAAGAACATCTAGAGATGTTTCCAACATGACTTCAATAATTTTAAAACAACTACGTCGTTCTACAATATGATCGATACGATTGATTAATCGACACGTTCGAGTTCGACGATCGAAATAATATACAACTATATGATCGACACGATCGACAATTGAAGTAATGTACAATTGATTGATCGATATAATCGAGTTCGACGATCAAAGTAATGTACAACTATATGATCGAAACGATCGACAATCGAAGTAATGTACAATTGATTGATCGACACGATCGAGTTCGACAATCGAAATAATGTACAACTATATCAATCGACACGATCGACGATCGAAATAATGTACAATTGATTGATCGACACGATCGAGTTCGACGATCGAAGTAATGTACAATTGATTGATTGACACGATCGAGTTCGATAATCGAAGTAATGTACAATTGATTGATCGACACGATCGAGTTCAACAATCAAAGTAACGTACAATTGATTGATCGACATGATCGAGTTCGACGATCGAAGTAATATACAATTGATTGATCGACACGATTGAGTTCGACGATCGAAGTAATGTACAATTATATGATCGACACGATCGACGATCAAAGTAATGTACAATTGATTGATCAACACGATCGAGTTCGACGATTGAAGTAATGTACAGTTGATTGATCGACACGATTGAGTTCGACGATCGAGTTCAACGAGTAAAGTAATGTACAACTATATGATCGACACGATCGAGTTTGACAATTGAAGTAATATACAATTATATGATCGACACGATCGATTTCGATGTTCGAAGTAATGTACAATTGATTGATCGACACGATCGAGTTCGATGATCGAAGTAATGTACAGTTGATTGATCGACACGATCGAGTTCAACGATCGAAGTAATGTATAATTGATTAATCGACACGATCGAATTCGAAGATCGAAGTAATGTACAACTATATGATCGACACGATCGAAGTAATGTACAATTGATTGATCAACACGATCGAGTTCGACAATCGAAGTAATGTACAATTAATTGATCGACACGATCGAGTTCGACGATCGAAGTAATGTATAACTAAATGATCGACATGATCGAGTTCGACGATCTAAGTAATGTACAATTGATTGATCGACACGATTGAGTTCGACGATCGAAGTATTGTACAATTGATTGATCAACACGATCGAGTTCGATGATCGAAGTAATGTACAATTGATTGATCGACACGATTGAGTTCGATGATCGAAGTAATGTACAACTATATGATTGACACGATCGAATTCGATGATCGAAGTAATGTATAATTGATTGATTGACACGATCGAGTTCGACGATCGAAGTAATATACAACTATATGATCGACACGATCGAGTTCGACGATCGAAGTAATTTACAATTAATTGTACATCATCGAATGTTTTTTTTAAAACATCTATAGACGTTTAAAACTACTGTAGTCGTTCTATACTAAATGTCGATGGTTGTTTAAAACAACTGCAGTCGTTCTACATTAAACGTCATTGGTCATTTAAAACAACTGTACTTGTTATGTTCGTATATACTAATGTACTAAACGTTGTTGGTTGTTTTCAATAACAGTATACGTTTCACAACATGTTCAATTCATTGGTTCGTCAACTTTACCAAAAACGTATAGGATCATTCAAAACAACTCTACTTGTTATGTACTAAACGTTGATGGTTGTTTAAAACGACTAGTGTCGTTATGTTATTTTTCACACACAGAAGGGATAGTAAGAAGCTAAAAAACACAACATCTACAGTCCAAAATAAAGATAAACAACATAAACACAACATGTGCATTCGACACAACGATAAATCAAATATGTTACGTTCACATTTGTTGTCCATAGAACAAATTAAAAAAAAGAAAACCATAGACCTGCACTACTCTTCTGCTCTACTATCACAAATTAGAATTTGGTGTGTACATCTTAGACGTTTGTGTCCGGTTGCTCCGCATCTGCTACATTTATGCCTCTTGGGAAACTCTCTAGCAGATGATATCCTCGATATTCTTTTACGTCTAGCTTAGCATTTAACTACAGGCAGCAAGACTATTAAAGTCCTGATATACTCAGGAACAACCCAATCAACTTAATTAGACATAGAGAATATTGTTTCATTTCTAACAAACTCATCAAAATAAAATATAGCAATCCATAATGGTGACTCAATTTCTACAATTCTTTAAAACTTTGATTACTTAATCTAAAAAAAAAAAATTGTTTTTCAAAAAATCAAATAATGTATTTCAAACAACAACAACTACACTGCAATAGTAGTTCAAAATGTGTTTCATTGTTTAAAACAACAGATGATCATCTTATAATGACTTGTGTCGTTTAAAACGACTCATGTCGTTCAACAAGAGTACAGTAGTTTAAAATGTTCCACAATAGTTTCAAACATTCCAGAAAGCACAATTAATGCAGCTTCTTTCTCAACTCTACTATTTCAGATGAATAACATTCTTCAACATCTATTTCGAACAGACACAAAAGAATGCCATGTATGTACATATGAAATAATGAAAGGGAAGAGAATATATTACCAATGACGAATTTGCAATAACAAATGGAGTGAAATGTAATTCTTTCCGCGGCAATAACAAATGGCGGCAAGTCTTTCTCTTTACCCCACAGAAAATGAAGGAAGAAACCTAAGATTACAGTTAAGAAATTGGAGGAAGTAGGGTTTCTTCAATTTAACAATATCACGTTGTTAACAGAGTAAGATCAACACTGAGGATTTTTTGATATTTTGTGTTAATGATATTTTAATTATTATAAAAATATAGTAAGGATATTATAGACTTTTTCTACGAAATAGCATCAAAAAGATATAAATAATAAGTTATGCATTAAAAATATTTGTGTTGTTTGACTGAGCTTTGGAAGAAAATACCCGGTGAAAAAACAACAATTACTGTAATAAGGCACAAATTCTAAATCTAATTACCATATTAACGTCAGTTGTACTTGTTCCTGGATTTTGCTTCAATCGATCTGTCTCTCTACGCCTCTTTTTCGATCCATGTTTATATTATAAACCCCGCTTCCCAAGGTGCAGCCTTCGATAGCATAAGATTCAGGTACTTTTGACTCTTTCTTTCTCTTGTTGAAAGCACAAAATACAATTCAATTATGTTTTTTTCTTTCAATTGTTGGATCCAACTGCTGTGTTCAATTTGTTTGTGTGCTCAGATTGAAACCTGACCGGAAAACGGTTGGATTTTTGGTAACGGACTGGAATTTTGCCATCCATTCTAAGGTTCGATTTACTCGGCGATTCATGTTCAATTTTAGCAAAAATATTGTTTTTTGATTCATTTCTTTTGGGGGTTTGATTCTTAGATTCGGATTGGATTGGATGAATTGGGTGGAATTCGTTCAAAGGAAGGTTTGGTTAAAGATCTGGATTTTTGAATATATAAGCTTTTGATTACGTGGATTGATGGCAACTCCAGGGGGACCTCGGCCGGGGAATTTTCCCCCCAATTACAACACTAATTCGCTTGCTAATAATATGCAAAATTTGCAAATTAATCAGCAGCAATCGAATAATCCTCGTGGTGGTGCCCCTAGACCTCCTAATGCTGCACCGCCTGGCCAACAGCCCCCACCTTTTACAGGAAGCCAACCGCGTCCACCCTCACCAGGTGTTTTTCAGAGGGGGCCCCCGGCTCCTAGTGGTACCCCACAAACTACATTGCCTCCGAATGTGGCATCTACATTCACCAGCCCACCGTCTGCATCTCAGCCTCCTCCCTCTTTCACTATGAGAACTCCCCCTCCAGTGGCACTAGCATCTTCTACTGGTGGTCCTGCTGTTCCCCCACCTCCTGGTGCAGTCCCATTAACAGGACCAGGTGCTCGTCCTCGACCTTTTACATCTTCCCCTCCGACATCAGGTCCTGCAATGCCGCCTCGGATGAGCACTTCTGGCCCAGTTAATAATGGACCAACTGCATTCTCTTCATGGCCGACGCAAGGTGGGCCACGTTTCCCTCCTGCAATGGGTGGTACGCCACAACTGCCCATTGGACCTCCGCAGTTGCCGACATTGTTGTCGTCTGGGCCATCTGCTCAGCCTCCACAAATGCGTCCGAACTTTGGGAATCCTCCTGCTGGTGCATCACCTTTTACAGGTCAACCTGCGCCACCATTTTCAGCCCCACAACAAAATATACCACCTCCTCCAGGTTCATTGCCATTTTCACCACCAACTCAAAGCATGCATCACCCTTCAGGCTCTCCTTATGGGATGCAAACATGGCCACCACAGCCAGGGCAGGTTACAGCCTATTTATCTTCTCTTCTTATGATTGTTTAACTTTGTTTTTGAGGAATTCATTATTTGTTTACTACTTATGATTTGTTACTATAATACATGAATGTTAAGACCACGTGTAGAAATGATGGTGAATATATTTGTCCGAGTAATACCAAATGAACAACTTAGGTCTTGGAAATATTATTGTGCTATTGTTGATGATGGCTCTCGTTGTCATTTTATATCTCTATACCATTTAGTTTTAATAGAATGGAGCTCTCTCTTGGTCGGTTAGAGATTTATTGACTGCATTATGCTTTGTTGACATGGACTCTTTATGTGCCCCTGACATTTATGTAAATAAGTTAAATTATTTTAAACATGTAGATACTCGTAATAAGAAAACACTGATAGGTACTAAAACAAGCTAGGATATGATTCTAGCTTTAAGAAGTGGTTATATTTATTGTTTCATAACGTGTCTTGAGGTGCACATCATGTGAGGTTATCATTAAGTGCCTCAAGCTTACATTTTGAGTGCCATTTGTCAATGCTTACGCCTAAGTAAACCTGAGGGCAGTTGAAGTGTGCGCTCCTTTTAGTCTCTCCTTTTTTGGACTCTTTTTTACTAGCCTTTGTTTTTTTGGTTGTTTTTTCATAGCCTAAAACGTTTTTGAGGATTTTTCTGGGGTTTTTTAAACAAGATCAAATCCTAAAAACTAGAAGAAAAGATTGGAGATTAGAGAAGAGAATGTTACTGGTCTGGAACTTAATCTTGGGTTTGATTTTTATTTATTTATTTTTGGTTGTTTGGGGGGGGGGGGGGGGGGGGGGGGGGAGAGATTTGGAAAGAGGTAGAGGATAACCATTAATTCTACTATCTCCTTGTAATCACTGAAGTGGTAATTTACAGAATATTTCTGTTTACATCACATCATATACTATGTGAGTGGCTAACGTCTTTTCCAAACTGAGGAACTAAATTTGGCTAGATGACCTGAGCTTTTGAGGACTTCTAATTTTTCTTGGCCCATGTGATATTCCAACTAAATGACGTGGTTCCATTTTTAAGCACATGAATACATGTATCGCTTGGATGACATTGATGATTTCACATTTGAACAGGTGATAAGCAGGATGGTGCCAATGAATTTAGGTTTCATGCAGCATTCTTTTTATCTTTTGACTGTTCAGTGATGATTCAGCTCTAAATAATCACTTCAATTTGCAAAATAGAACCATGCTTGCAGTTCTTTGAATATAAATTCTATACTTGGTTTTATGTATAGGTGGCTCCACATCCTCCAATCCCTGGTCCTATGCAACAGCAAAGGATGTATGGAATGCCGCCAAGCCCAACACCACTTCCCAATCAATCTATGGCTTTGAGTCATACAGGACAGTCGAAAATTGATCCCAATCAAATTCCTCGCCCTATTAGAAGTTCCTCTGTGATTATACATGACACCCGTCAGGGCAATCAGGCAAACCCTCCCCCGGTAATTAATCTTGCTATTATCAGAATAAGATTGCTTCACTTGATATTTGCTTTATGTTGTGTTCTATAAACATTTATTGAATTGTGTAGTCTTTGGTTATAGTTTCAAATTTGTTTTTGAGGATAAACCATCAATCATGTCACAAGTTTAGTATAATAAAAGTTCTTTATTTATATTTTTTGTGAAGCCTGCAACAAGTGATTATATCGTCAAAGATACAGGAAATTGCAGTCCTCGTCACATGAGATGTACTATTAATCAGGTCAAGTATCTAATTTCATGTTTTTAATACTTCTACAATCTTTTTGTAACCACTAGTTGTCATTTTTTTTTTTAAATTCTACTTTCACTCCCTTTCTTAGATGCCATTCAATTCTTTGTACGAGCAATTTTAATTGCTAATATTGATTACGGCTTTTTTTTTTTTTTTTTTGTTATAGATTCCATGCACTGTAGACGTTTTATCAACATCTTCAATGCAGTTGGCTTTGTTGGTCCAGCCTTTAGCTCTTCCTCATCCATCGGAGGAGCCCATCCAAGTAATGCGTGAAATTCTGTTTCCTATCTGTTATCTTTTATGTCTTCTTCTGTTGTAATGGCATAAATGAGAGTTTGTTTTGCTTAATTGGTCATATGAAGAAGTTTGCATTCCATAACAACAACACATTTTAGATCAATGATAACCAGTTATAATTTGCATGCACTTCAATTATGCGTTCTTGCTATTCATAATTCAATATTCACACTGTTTATCAGAAGGTATCTTTGTTGCTCGCTTTGTTAACTGGTCCTTGAAGTTGTTCTTACCTTATCTAAATGTGTACTCTTTCTAGAACATTTTTACTATGATGAGATAGGTTGAATGCCGTACTTGTGAGAAAAGGTGCAGCTCCTCGTGAACGTTTAAACTTTTTCTGATTGGACAGGGGTGGATAAAATTTGATGATCTCTGTAGTTTGTGATTATTATTTTTTGTTCCTATTAGCATCAAAGATGCTATGCATATGGGGTTGCTTCCTTGCTGATGGATCCCTCCATTCAGGCAAGTCTGCTTGAAATTTGGCAAGCATGATGATCGTCATAGTCCTGATATAGTATGATGTGAGACAATCCACTTGAACTGAAAGAAATTGTTGGGGTTAAATCAGATCCGATGTGATGGTTGTTGGTGGGTTATTTTTGATGGACTGCTTATCCATATTTCAAGCACTTGATTTAGGTCCCTTCGTTTAAACAGTTGCACGTTTGGCATGTTAGTTTGACTTGTCATTTAACTAATTGTCTTCCTAAATTGATTTATCTTACATTTTTCTATCCCCTTTTCATTGTTGAGTCCTTAGTTCCTTGGGCACTTTTCTTAGTGACTTGTGCTTCTATGCCTCAGGTTGTGGATTTTGGGGAAAGTGGTCCTGTTCGATGTTCTCGTTGTAAAGGTTACATAAATCCTTTCATGAAGTTTATTGATCAAGGCAGGCGTTTCATCTGTAACTTGTGTGGTAAGAATAACTGTTTTCTTAATGTCTCTGGAATGATTTAGTGGTTTACAATTTATGCTTTGTACAAGATTTTTCATCTTATACCATTGGATTCAACTTTCCATGAGTGCCCATAATTGTCTTTCCAGAGTTTGATAACATATGGAGCTGAATAGCAATGATTTGTCATGTTGTATAAGAACCAAAGCATTAGTGTACTGAATTCTTAAGATCCTTCTATGCTATATTCTCAGTTCTGCATTGCACGATTACATGAAGTTAATTATTGTAGTTATTGGCATTAATTTTGTATATTTTAAACAATGCATTGCTATTATTTCAATCGTTAGTTGCATATGACTTTCCGTTCTTGTCAAACTGTATGCCTTCACTTCTTACCATTTCTTTTGCAGGATTTACGGATGAAACTCCACGTGACTATCACTGCAACTTAGGTCCAGATGGTAGGCGTAGAGATGCTGATGAAAGACCTGAGCTATGCAGAGGAACTGTTGAATTTGTTGCTACCAAGGAATACATGGTTAGTACAGTTTGGTAGAACTAGATTCGGTTTGGCATGGGACTTCATTGGGATGAAGTCAGTGGCACAATAATATTGGGATAATCTATGATGCACTGATACGGATAAGCGTGTTCGACACGACACGTATTGGATACGTCGACACGCGATTTTCGAACTGACACGTCAATTAAATTTTTTTATTTTTTTAAATTTTATAGTGTAAAAATAAAAATGTGTATACTTATTGCATAAGATATAGTAAAAAAAAATGATTGACCCATTTTAATAATAACAAACAAATAATTGGCCCATTTAAAATTTTGACCGGCCCATAAGGATTGACTTATTTTTTCTAAACTCTAAACAAGTATCCGGTGATATGTTCGATACATGTCGGGCACTGACACGCTGGTGCTAGTGGAGTGTCCATGCTTCTTAGGGGATAATGCAATTAATTGAATAGAGTTGTACACTATGCTCAAGAAGCTAGTTTGATAATGAAAAATAACCACTTCAATGAGACTGATCATGTGGTGGTAACTTCAAGTTCCGTTTGGCATATCTTAGCCTTGTATCAGAATTTTGTTTGCTGAGTTTTGAGATAGCGGTCTTCTTTTGCCATAGCATTTTGAAGTCTTTTACTAGAAGCCCTCTCTAAATGACTTATTAGGAAGGTCAAATGCAATATAATGTTTTGCTAATGCAAATATCAAAATCTCTTCCATGGTAATATTTAAGCAATATAGTTTCTCAAAATCTGACTATTTTGAACAGTTTGAAAAATCACCCTACTTAATTATTTCTTTAAGTGAGCACGAGTTCTCTTCGGAACACAATCTGACACTCAAAATTTTTTGCAAAGTGCTAAAATCCTTTCTCAAATGGTACATGACTTGAGCTTGGATTTTATGGTATGCAAGATCTTCTGCATTAGATAGTCTTTCTTCGAGGTCTAGCTGCTATGCAAGCACTCTGTTGTCAGGAGTCACATATACATTTAAGTCCTGTTCATGATGCAAGCACCCTTTAAGTTTTTCGTTTGCATTTGTTTGCCCATGATAATTTCTGAATTTTTGGCTTATTTCAGGTGCGAGAACCAATGCCCGCTGTTTTTTTCTTCCTTATTGATGTATCCATGAATGCCATACAGACTGGTGCAACTGCAGCAGCTTGCAGTGCAATCAACCAAGTTATATCTGATCTTCCTGTAAGTTTGTAATTGGTATCTTCATGTGGAAATATTTGATTTGAGTACCCTCCATTATCCAGTAGGCTGATGATTTTTTATTGATTTAAATGTATTGTTTTCTTTTTCTGGGTATATAGATTTCAATGTTTTGAGCTTAATAGTGTTAAATATAGGTAATCACCCTCAGAGCAGACTGTTCAAAAGCATTTCTTCAAACTTTCTGAAGATGCTTAATTCTTCGTTGTCTGGTCTCAGTGCCATATAAGTTGTTTCATTGTCATTGTTTGTGTATAAGACCTATGAAATTTGCAAGAGCTACAGAATCATTCATAAGCCTTTGGAGGTTGTTCTCGACAGAAGTTTCAATAAAAATTCCTTGAAAGTTTCAACTTCGTTTTGGTCAAAGAAAAGGTCCATTAGGGGTTTTATTGTTTGGTGACATATGGGACATAAGAACATGAGTGCTTTAATGAGAATGTTTTACCTTTGCCCTTAAGTTCCAAATGACTGTATTATGCAAGTTTTTAGTTGAATTGCTCCTCTTAACTCCAACTTCGCTTTCATTTCTTTCCTTTTTAATAAATATCTTTCCAATCTTCCTTTTGGATCCACCAATATTCTCATTGTTTCTTTATTTAGGGCATTACATACAACTAATTCACCTCTAAATGACTCTGCATATCTTTGATCAACTCATCTATAGAAACCGTCTAAGAACTCCATTCTTACTTTTCTTAAATTGAAATAACTAAGTTCATATTTATTGTCATTGTTTTGCTGTTCCCTTGGAAAAAATAGTTGCTTTCAAATTATGAAAAGGGGGAAAAACACGAAGGAATGGAAGGAGTGTGTGTGTATAATTTGAGCACTAGATGCGTTTTCCAAGATATAGAAAGCTTAATCATGTTTGACATTGATGATCTTTTTCTTGCAGGAGGGTCCTCGGACAATGGTGGGCATTGCTACATTTGACTCAAGTATCCACTTTTACAACCTAAAACGTGCATTACAGCAGGTTGGGGTAGAATTATCATTTGTTTGGTTGTTAAAAACCTATTTATACTTATCTTAAATCATTATTGTGCTTGTTTTCATCCATGATGATAAAAATTTTATAACCTTTCTAAACGATGTTTGTTGTTTGCATTCATTATTCACTGTTCCTGATACAAAATCCCCTTGTTATGTTTTGTCTCCTTATCTCTCAAGCAAAATACGTTGGCATCAGTGGAGACCAAGTTGATGTTTCAGGGAATGCTTGCTTTGATATTTTGCTTCTGTTTGATTGCAGCCATTGATGCTTATAGTCCCTGACGTACAAGATGTCTATACTCCTCTCCAAAGTGACATTATCGTACAACTTTCTGAGGTTGGTTACCATCCATCATTTCGTATCGTCTCTTTTCAAAAGCTAGTTTTACTTTCCTGCAAATTTTTGACTTTCAGTTTTGTGTCAATTGCCATTTTCCAAACTGCTTTTCTTATTTTGCTTCATTTTTCGTGTTTTTCCTTATGCATGTTTGGGGGAAGGTAAGGAGGGTCAGTGTTGAGGTATTAATAGTTCCATTGATGTTAAATATTTTCCAAATGATTGCAATAAAATTGATAACTGCAGTGTCGTCAACATTTAGAGCTTTTACTGGAAAGCATCCCCACAATGTTTCAGAACAGTAGAACTACTGATTCAGCTTTTGGTGCAGCAACAAAGGTACAAAAATTTATATCATTTACATTGTATTCCAACGATTGGGTTGTCAAATATCTTGATAATGGTTAAATTGTAGAGTAATTCAGTTTACACTTTCAGTTGCCAAGACTTAATCACAGAATCTAGTTTGTGGATAAGAAATAATAAGTGCATCATATTCGAAAATTTTTAGTGACTTCTTATGATGAGGAATGGTCTCTCCTAGGAACATTAAATTGTTTCTGAGTCTATTTTAGCCAAAGGATTGTGAGGTGTAGTTACGAATAGATTGGAACTTGCTATTGGCAAATCATCTCACATAGGAATCAATCAGATGGAATCTAGATTATAACATGTTAAACATGCTTATGTGAATTAATTGCCTGCATTACCATGTACATCACAAAAAATCTTCACAGTGTGACTCCTATCAGTTATCCTGAGGAAGTTATCTTTTAATTATATGATTTCACTACACTTGCTTATGATCTTTCATATTATATGTTTCAATCAATTTAAACCGATTGTATTACATAAATATTGTATGCTTTTTGTCCTTTCCACTTCAGGCTGCTTTCTTGGCAATGAAAAGTTCTGGCGGTAAACTCCTAGTTTTCCAGTCTGGTAAGCTTACAAATATGTTTGCTTATTGATGATCTGTAATTGTAGAAAGAATATGCTGAATGTTTGTGATGTTACAGTCTTGCCATCAATTGGCATTGGATCCCTTTCAGCTAGAGAAGCTGAAGGAAGAAGCAATAAATCAGCAGGAGAAAAGGTATGAATGCTTTATCTATGGTTTACTTATTTATACTGGGATTATACTTTAGTGTAGTTAATGTGTTGTGGTTCAACTCAATCTATGTCTGTAGTTACTAATTTGTATGTTTTATATTCAAGTATACAATAATTTCTGGTTCTGCTTAATCCATGGTGAACTGAGAACTTCATTTGTTAGAAACAAGTATGGAGTCCAATGTATCATCTTCGATAAATAGAATTGTGTTCATCATTGGATTTCAGGAGTCTCAGAAATTACTCCAACCAGCGGACAAAACTCTAAAAACAATGGCCATTGAATTTGCTGAATACCAGGTGAAGTTTATTAGTTTTTTCATAGACAATAGAAGATGATATCAAGATTTAGACTGCTATTTCTTAAGATTTATAACCACCTACTTTGTCTCCTCGCCATTTATTATTATTTCAACACTTTCAGGTATGTGTTGACTTGTTCATCACAACACAAACATACGTAGATATCGCTTCCATCTCCGTCGTCACAAGAACTACAGGAGGCCAGGTAACTGTAGAATTAATTGTTTTCTTAGTCCATAAAGAATTATGTAACATTAACTCCTTATTTGGTGGTTGTATCATCTGTTATCTCAATGTTGAGATTTTATCATGAAACGTTTTCTCCTCAAACCATTTGTCAATCATTCACATCCGAGTTGCATTATCACAGGATATCTTTTCATGTTTCAGATATTGATTTTGAGGTCTGATTTCAGAAGTTAACTTTCTCTCCAGGTATATTATTATTACCCTTTCTCTGCTCTGTCTGATCCTGCTAAGCTTTACAATGATCTTCGGTGGAATGTCACGAGGCCTCAAGGCTTTGAGGCAGTGATGCGAGTTAGATGCAGCCAGGTGTGTTTCTTATAGTCTGAATTTTACTTAGCTTGACATCTATCCTGATAATATTTCTATTCATGGGAAGAACAGCTCAATGCTTTACAGACGGTGAGAAAATGATAATCAAGTTAAAATTCATATTTTTCTTGTTAGGGTATTCAAGTTCAGGAATACTATGGGAACTTCTGTAAACGCATTCCAACAGATGTTGATCTACCTGCAGTACGTCTCTCTTTCTCTCCCTCAATATACTACTAGATACCTATTTAGGTGTTGGTTAACGATGTGTATGATCTGACACAATTAAAAAAAATATAAGAATTTGATTACACAACTTAACCATTTTTGGGCATGCATTTACTAGACAGTAGAGACCGATTCAAGCTTTTGTTAATAATGTATATCAATTATCTCATGGCACAGTGGCCAACTGATCACTGAATGCATGATATTCACAAAGTTCTGAAGTAGCGAATTTTAATTCTTATTTGCTTCCTCTGAACCCGACATAGTTTTTCTGCATTCCTTTTGAGTCTACAGGTGGCATTTCCTCTATTTTTTATTACTGAGAAGTCTGTAGCATCAGTTTCCTCGTGTCTTTTCCATACTATTTGTCTTGAGACTGAAATGAATCACATATTTTATACAAAGCATGACTTCTCATTGTTGCTTGCCTATGATTGTTTTGCAACTTCTATGTTCACTGTTGAAACCCTATTAACTTTAAATTGAGATTTGATACCCGCAAGCTGCATCCTCGCGACATCAACTGTTTAACAAGTGGCAGAACATTTCTGCACGGGAAAAATTACGAATCAATTTAATCCACCCCTGTTTAAGAAAAGAAACAAGAAGGATAATAAAGTTCGCAATTATCTTCCGAAAGGATCTAATATTGGTTCATGGGGGTTAGTTGTGAAAATTACACTTCTATGTGTTCAGCATGTGGATCCACTGATTTTGTGACTAATGTGAAAATACACGAGACATGTTGGGCACCTTGTTGCTATAAAAAAATCTTTTATTTATAGTCTATGCACTGTTGCAATCTGATTATTTGGGCATACATGGGTATTTTAATTATATAATATAATCTTTGTAGTCCTTCCATAGGAATGATCTCTAAGATTAGAAAAATAGTCGAGATTGTTTTATAGTAATTACTATTCATTCTTTTTAATTTTGTGAGTTGTTTCACATTTGTCCATAACCCAAATTGTTGAAGACATAATTTAAATGAATACATATGCCCCTCTCTAACCACTTAAGTTTTTTGATGTTATAGTTAAGCCATGCAAAAGACACATTGTATATGATGCCACTATTCATATTGGGGATGGTATTAGTAAAGGGGGCACGGGATGTTCATGGAGTCTTTGCCTTCCATACCACCACAATTTAAGTCTGGGTTCGAGTCTCGCCGCCACCCATTTTTTAAAAATTATGCATGTGATAGGCCTTTTATGAGAAAAAAGAACCCGGCTTGCAAGGGTGGGGGGATGTTGAATGGGGGGAATGCTGAAGACACAATTTAAATGAATACATGTGGCTCCTTTCTAATAGCTTAAGCTTTTAGGTGTGATGGTTTACACAAATATATTGGGAAGAAGGTCTTTGTTTGTTATTGTTGTTGCACATTTTACTGTTGACTTTATGTTGATTGTTTCGCCTTCAACTAGGACTTCACTTTTGCAGATTGACTGCGACAAAACAATAATGGTAACCCTAAAACATGACGACAAATTGCAGGAAGGCTCAGAATGTGCTTTTCAAGTATGACCTTAATTCTTCTCATATTGTGTTTTACTTGGAACTCTTACTTCTTTTGTGTTTTTTTCTCTCTTTTGTTGAAGAAGCTACTGGTCGTCTAATCACTTGGTATAATTATGTTATCTAGTGTGCTCTTCTCTACACCACTGTATATGGGCAAAGAAGAATCCGGGTTTCAACCTTGTCCCTTCCTTGCACCACAATGCTGAGTAATCTGTTTCGCTCTGCCGACTTAGATACCCAATTTGCTTGTGTCCTGAGGCAAGGTAGTTTGCTGGGCATGTGCCTTGTTAATGTTGTCCTTCAATTTTTTGAGATTAAGAATTTACAATAGGCTTCGTCTCATTATTAAGTTTATGCATCTAAATGATGATGATTTTGGCATAACCTGTTTTTATTGTAAATAATCCCTCTTGCCCCCTCGTGCAAAGCTTGGCCTCTGCTATTCCTCACCCCACACCCCACCCCTCACTACTTCCCTCCCCCCTGTAGTTGCTTTTTAGCCAATTATAAACAAAATTTTAGCATTGATTTCTACTTTTTTGATTACATACTAACTCTTCTGTCTGATTTTTCTCATTTGACAGTGGCTAGTGAAATTCCCTCATCTCCACTCGCGCAAGTCAGGGAGCAAGCAACAAATGTTTGCATTAACATTCTGCACTCTTATCGCAAATTTTGCGCTACAGCATCATCATCTGGACAACTCATTCTTCCTGAGGCACTTAAATTGCTGCCCCTATACACGCTTGGTATGTTTTATATATGTCATACCTTTGATCTCTTTTAGAGTCTCACTCTTAACTGGAATGGCTCCCACCCCAAAAACTAACAATGTTAGGTAATGGGGTTCCACAAGTCCTTTTCCTGATTTTGCATATGGTCATGCAGTTGCCACTTCATGGAAATTTATCTTATTATAATGAATGTTGGAACGAAATGTTATTATCATTTAGTCGTTCATCAGATGAAAATTGCCATCAGTTCATCAATATCACCTTTTAATCTAATTTTGAAAAAAAAAAAAAAAAAGTGAGTGGAAGAGTGGGATGCATTTTCCAATTAAAAATGAGTCTAAATGGAGATGAATCAAATGTCACCCTACCATAATGGTAGTGAAATTATAGATATACATGGTAAATTGTAATTTGATTTCCGGGAATTTGTATGGAAAATCATGGTTAACAGTGTAAGAAGACTCTTATTTGCATCATATTCAAATCTGTGTTCATTTACGGTGAAAGAGAGTATTCATCGTCTCAATGGTTATGACTAGACCTGACTTTGTGAAGTGGATTGTGCTACTCCTTCCCTTTTAGGATTCTTCTGTCATATTTTAGCAATATGTTTTATTTTTATTTAATTCCTTCTACCTTTTCCAGCGTTGCTAAAAAGCAGTGGATTGCGAGCTGATGGAAGAGTCGATGATAGGTCCTTTTGGATTAATTATGTTTCCCCTTTATCTACTCCTTTGGCAATCCCGTTGGTGTATCCCAGGATGATAACCATCCATGATCTTGATAAGAAGGTACGTATTTGTTCGTGTTATGATATTGTAATTGTAGTAGTTATTCCTTCCTCTAAAATCTTTATTCTGAACTGTCAGGATTTGGATGATTCCCCTATTCCTCCTCCTGTCCCACTTTCCAGTGAGGACATTTCTGATGAAGGAATATATCTCCTTGAGAATGGCGAAGATTGTTTAATTTTTGTTGGCAACTCTGTCAGTCTGGGTATTTTGCAACAGTTGTTTGGCATATCTTCAATTGAAGAAATCCCTAATCAGGTATTCTACATGGTGTTTTCCTAACTCTTATTTGTTGATTGTCATCTGAACCTTCATTTAGATTGTTTTGCCTGCTCTCTCGTCCACGACATATCTACCACAAGAGTATTTTCAGGAATAAATGTTCCAAATATTCTTCTAAGATTGCTGGATTCCAGTTCCCTTTTCAGACTCTGTACTTGTCGAAATTTCTGGAATGGGATTGTATACATATTTTTATGCATTATTTGCGTTGAAAACATCAACTAGTGTCTCCACCTTAACGATGTTGTCCCTTGTCAGTTTGTACTGCAGCAATATGACAATCCATTGTCAAAGAAGCTGAATGATGTTGTAAATGAGATAAGGCGCCAGAGATGTTCCTACCTACGGTATGAATATCCTTTTAGGCAAATAATGTTGCCCTCTTTACTGAATAAAGTTTTTGGTTTTATAATTGTGGCTATTTTTTCTTCTAATAATTTTTCTTTCTTCTCTATTGCTTCAGCTTAAAATTGTGCAGAAAGGGGGATTCATCAGGTTAGTGAATCATACTACTCTTTCCCACCACCACATAACACCCAACCGTGTCTCCTTGTGATGAAAAAAAGAAAAAAAAGAAAAGAAAATCAAACACGGAAATTCACATAATGAGACGAGCATGGGAGAGAGTTGCAGTGTGAAAAGGACTTCAGGGGTTATTAAATTTGGCTGGCATGAGAGAGTACAAGATAAATGAAATATGGTGGGATGACTTTAATGAGGATTTTTGCAATGTGGGATAAGGTTTTGTCTGAGTTTAGTTTTATTGTTTCACATACATTTTTATTTATTATTATTATTATTATTTTTTTGGCAGGGATGACGTTTTTCTCTTACATGGTAGAGGACAAAACTCCAAGTGGGCTTTCGTATGTCGAATTTCTAGTGCATATCCATAGGCAGATTCAAAGCAAAATGGCTTGAAGATACACACATTTTCAGTTTTGTTAACAAGTTTCCTTACCTTTAGAGAAGGGATGCACATGGATTCAAGATCAAAGAGTCTGAAATTGGGCATTAATCTGAACTCTAAGGGAGCCTTCAATTGTTGTTTTTGGGTGAAGAGCAGCATATCACGTACAGTAGTTTTGATGGTTCCCATACTTCCAGAGGTGAATGTCAGCAATAAATTACAAAGAATGTTTTTATTTATTTGTTTAGATTCGCATCAGTCGTTTTTCATTTATTTGAATTGTGCGGTACAAAATTAAAATCCAGCCGACACTTTGGTTGTGGATGGATAATATGTAATATGTAGACGAAATTTTGTTTCTTGCATTGCTGAGGAGTTGTTAGACACAGTACTGATGTTGGTTTTGAGCTATTCACATACAATGAAGGTAGGATTGACAAAATTTGCACCTTTAATTTTTAGTTGACGTAAATAAATATTGCTGGGGCATGCTTAAATTTTATGCAGAATTGACAAAAGTTGGCTAATGTCTTGTATAAATTAATTTCTCCTGCTACTGCCAATCGCCTCAAACAAGTTTTCTTTTCATTTATTTCTGAAAATCGGGGAGCTTTTGTGCCAGACAGACTAATATCTGATAATGCTATTGTTGCTTTTGAAATTTGAATCTCTATTTCATGAGTAAAAGGTGTAACGGGTGGAAAGGATTTTCGGAAAGCTGGATATGAGTAAAGCATACGACCGGATAGAGTGGGGATTCATTATTTAAAGGGAAATTTGTAATTTTTGATTCTTATTTGTTCAATTTGTTATTAATCTACATCTAAATTAATTTTTATAGTATCAGACATTTTTAACATTTCAATTAATTGCAAATCACGTCTCTAAAGCCAAATTAGTTTATTCACAAAAATCTTCCATTCTTTTCTTGACCTTTTTGTTTATCATCTACTCTTATTTCTGACAATCTAAATATAGAATGGAGAGTATGTAGATGTGGAAATCGAATAGATCAGAAGACATCATAGACGGATGCGAACCCAGTTAGAAGATTTTTTGTCTGTGAGGTGAGAATAGTGCTTCATACCTTGAATTTTCTATGATTTAAGTACTTGAAACTCTAAATTTTTGTGTAGGAAAATCAATGTGGTTGCGTTGCGTTGCGTGGTATGCCTTCCTATTTGTAACCAGGCAAAGCAAGTGATTCCTAGGTTGTTGAATTCTAGGTGAAGAGACGAAACAAAGATAAATCAGTTAGAAGCATATGTTAAGAGACTGAAAGCAGATATCAAGAAGTTACAAACACATATCAAATTCCTCGAAGGAGAAAAGACAGAACTAGAAGTAATAACAAATGGTAAATTATTGGGTGAAGAAAGAAAACCGCAAAATAGTTATTTTTGAATTTACTTAGTTGTAATCAGGTTTATTTTAGCTTTGGATTTCATGATCATAGGTTAATGTCATTAAGAGCTACAGCCAAATTTGTAAACCAATTGCAATTATTGTGTTTAGTGGAATGTTTTCTAGATTGTTGGTTTTTTATGTTGATTTTTGCAAATTCTAAGTTATTTCGTCAATATCTTTCTTTCACGTCTAATTCAAACATGTATGGAACGTGGTATGCTACTACCAGTGAATGTTGATGACCTATTTTGCAACAACAATTTAAAGGTTGGGGACTTAAATTGTAAACATTCTTCAACGTTGGAGACGAAGTATGCAACAATACGTAAAGGTTTTGGACGTATTATGTAACAATATGTAAAGGTTGGGACCTGATTTGCCAAATGTTTGTTTGACAAATTATGCGTATATACTCCCCTTCTCATCACATCTCTCTTGTCAAACCAATAATTTCAACACATTCAAACAATTCCATACAATCAGATTCTGACTCATCATTTTCAAACAAATGCAAGCAGTGAAAACATTCGTCACATTCATTCAAAATATAATAATACCATCAAACATCCATCACAATCATCCATCACGTTCAAAACAGTTTCACATTCAAAACATTTTTACATTTTAACATTCAAGATTTCTGTTTCTTAGATGAAGCTCTTTTCTTCTTATTCCCGGGATCTTGGTTGGAGCTGGCTTACTTGGTCTTGCATAAACGCTTTTTGTAATCAATGTTCCCACAACTACTGCAAGTCATTTCCATCCAATGTCTCCATCTCTTGTTGTTTGACTTTGGCACATAATCTTGTTATCTTTTTCTTAATTTCTTGGGCCTGCCCGGTTGTTTTCAATGAAGGGTTAGAGCAATATGTTTCTTACCCCTTATTGCCTAAAACTCAGGGTCTACCACTGGATGAATAACTGGATTCTAAGCCTTTAGGAACATCTCTTTGCTGTAACACTCATCAACGTAATCCTCAAGTTTGAGATACCTACTTTGAATGCAATACATGGCATGACAACATAGAATTCCATTCACCTAAAACCTTCTATAAGAGCATATATTTTGAACAAGGTCAACAACATATGTTTTGTCGTTGTTATCTTCTACCTCATACTCCTGCCTATCTGTCCACGTAGGTCTACATAGCCTAGAATCCTTCACATTTTTCTCAATAATTTTCCAGATTTTAGTAGCAAATCCATGTTGCCACTTGTTCATTGATTCTCTCTTGGTTGCTATACTTGTCATGATATAATACATATCTTCTCTAACAAACATATAACTAGTTTGTCCCTAGCGTGCAAAATTGTGGCATTAAAACTCTCACGCATATTGTTGAGCAGAATGTCATATTTAGTCGTGTGGTTGAAATGTGACCTACTTCATTGTGATGTCGTCTTGTTTTCCAACTACTTAAATGCTCATTCACTTGCATCTTTCATTTTTTTCCATAAATTATGCTACAGTTGTTGCCTTAGCAGCTTCCCACAACTAGATCTTCAATTGCATACCCCTAAATTGCCCTTTAAAGTTAGAGTATAGATGTCTAACACAAAATCGATGCTCCGCGTCACCAACCCACTTGTCCAGTGCATCTACTAAGCCCTTTTGTTTATCATTAATGAAAGTCCACTATTGTAAGTTTCCAACACCAATGTCATCAACCAACTGCTCCAAAAACCAATTCCAACTACTTTTGTTCTCACCCTCAACTATGGCGTATGCAGTAGGGTACATTGCATTGTCACCGTCAATACCCATTACTGATAAGACATGGCTACCAAAATCACCCATCCAATCCTTCAACTTTTCTGCACCCATTTATGAATCCCTCTTTCACAGCACCCAAGCATATGTAAACTCTTCAAACTTCCGTATATCACCAGCCATCATGGTATTTAGTACAAGGGTACTGCCTATATTGCTCTTCTTCAAGTGCTCACAGTAATCTGAAAAGATTTGAAACTGCTCTTTACTATTCCCTCTGATAACCTCCAAACATTTGGTCTTTGTCTTATAAAACTTCCATCTCGAAGCACTCGAAGCACATTCCTTATTCACAGTCTTGATAAAACTTCTCATTTTCCAACCAGGCTCATTCCTAAATTGATCCATGTAACTCGCAGACAATTATAATGTACTTGCATGCCTACTTTCATATGTCATAACACAACTATGCTCCAAATTCAGTGTGTTTATTCTGTATACCCCACTTTTTGTGGAATCGAGCATAAAGAACCCATTTGCAATTCTTATTTTTGCATACAGCTCAGATACAAATCTTGTCATCCTTTATAGACTTAATTTCTAGCATGATTTACAGAGTACTGTCTAATGGCCTTCTTCAACATTTACTTATCAGCAAACTTCTTACCTGCATATGCACAACAATGTCCAGAAAATCACAACAGTTAAGTAAAGGTTGGTGACCTATTTTGCAAAAACATGAAATTACAATAGGGTACACTGCAGTATGTTAAGTAAAAGTTGGGGACATATTATTCAATAATAAAAAATGTCAATTTGCATAAACTATACATATTTCAAATTGTGGGTCACTGAAATTATCTTTGTCAACAGAGACATGATCTTTGTCTTTCCTCTTCCTGGTATCTTCGTCACCATCTAAACTACGTAGGTCATCTGAATCTTCATCTTCAGCTTCGTTTACTACACCATCCTCATTTTGGTAATCTATGTATTTGTCCCATGTGTAGCGTGTCTCAAAATTTTCATCATCATACAGTTGAAGATCCTCCCGCTCATAGTCTAAATCTACAAGATTGTCATTCTCGTGTGTCTCAAAATTTTCATCATCATTCAGTTGTCGATAATCCTGCTCATAGTATGAATCTACAAGAATGTCATTCTCACCCACATCATCATCTCTATTTTCATCTTCATTAGCTTTCAACGTTGCTTTAGTTGTAGATCTACCAATAGCATCTTGATCATTTGCAACACAATGTTCACGCATTCCAGTTGCTCTATCATGAAAAGAACTAGTACCCACCCCACCTCCGCAGACTCCATAAGTTTATCTACAAACTCATCACTAAAATAGTTCCTACAATCATTCACTAGGCGGTCGTCCCACTCCCTAACAATTTTCTCATATTGGTTCCTTCAAAAGAGTTGTCTTGGGATGCAATCGGAAGTAGTGAACCAGTTAGTGGCTGGCTTTCAGCTGTATGCACTCCATTTTCCAACTGCTCTGTAGCTTTCACTCTACAATTGGTCATTTCTTCAGCTTCTCCTTCCAATACAACATTGCATAATCGAGACATTTTCTTCCACAATGATTGTAAGTGTTTCAATTTCTTTAGGTTCATAAAATTCTACGATGCCATCAATATCTGAATGTAAAGTGAAAAGATTTACATCAATTTTTTTTACCTTAATTCTAACTCAATAATGATCACATTGTCCCCATATGTCCTCAAGGTAGGATAATACCCCAAGATATGTAACCACATATACTTCTATAGTCCTAGATTTGCTAAGATCCTTAATCAAGCACAACACATCTCCATTAGTCATCAAGCTCAACAATCTATTCGTAAGATTCATTTTAAGTTTCCTATAGACAAAGATGAAAGAAAAATTGTACCCTAAATATTTGGCCATGACATTTGACTCAAACATTAAAAGGCAATCATAGTCCACCCAGTCAATGTACTGTGTCTGCCCATGCAAGTAGACGCTGTTTGCCATTCCCATAAAAAACCACCATCATGGATGCATTTCATTGTGAAGTAAGGAGAATTATCGGCTACCAAACATCTCTCCCAAAAAAATATATACAATTTTGGGTTAGAAAAGTTCAATAACAACTATGGATTAATACATTTCAACTAAAATGAACCAAGAAACATACCATATTATGGATCCTCTTTGTTTTCTCTACGGTATTGGTATTTCTAGAACGGCCTCGTTCTGGTTTCTTTGCAACTGTTCGACTGTGCTTCTCCAAATGTATGATATGTGTGCTATTTTAAAAGGAAGAGGTTCGTCGTGTTCTGGTAGAGAGTGGGTGGTCATGTTCTCCGACGAATGTCAGCGGTTTGTCAGAGTGAAGATGGTGTAAGTAATTTTCCATCTGTTTCTAGAACAAATTTTAGGGTTTGGTATCATATGCACATGTAAAATTTGGTTTCAAACTTTAAAGAAAGATTTTTGTGAATGGACCAAATTTTCCGTAAGTTCTCATACGCACTGATGGAGGCATATAAACACATGGGGTACACACTTGTAATGTAACGGCAGTTTTTAACAGAATCTGTAATTGAGAATGTGATTTGTAATTAATTAAAATGTTGGAGATGTTTGATGCTATAAAAATTGATTGGGGGGGGTAGATTAGTAATAAATTGAAAAGGTTGGAGACGAAAATTATAAATTTTCCTTATTTAAATATTAGACATGATGGATTTCTCACTAAAATAACAAAATTTGATTTTTAACTGCATGTTCGCTTCAAGCATTGCCTTTTGTATTAATGGACGTCCCAAGGGTCGTGTGATGCCTTCATGTGGCCTTAGACATGTTGCTTTTTATCTCTTTACTTGTTCTTACTATGTGTGGAGGTTTTTTCAAGTTTAACCTGACTTGTTGAAAGGGACGTGCGAATAATGAGTTTGCAATGTTCTCATGATGAACCACAGGTAAGTCACCTGTTTTTTTTTCTAATGACTCCATCATTTTCTTCCGAGCCAAGGTGTATGACTTTCAAGCTTTGGTTGATATTTTGTTTACCTACAAGGAATTGTTTGGACAAAAGATAAATTTTGAAAAGTTATCTATTATTTTGAGCCCAAACGTGGCTACTTTAGATTGGGATTTTATCCAGAGACATTTTGGGATTCAGTCGAATTGACCTTACAACACCTATCTAGTATTACCGACAGTAGTAGGATGGAATAAGTGCCAAAATTTTGCATTGATAAAGGGTAAGGTGTGGAAGAGGGTACAACATTAGGGAATTTTTCCTATAGGTGGCTGTGAGGTTTTAGTAAAGCTAGTGGTGCAGACGATCTCGACATATTTGATGAGCTTCTTTTGATTGTCAATATATGTGCCGTAACATTAGTTTGATTATCTATAAATTTTTGTGGGATGGTGAGGCAATATCTAGAAAATTTAATTGGGTTCGATGGAGTTAGGTGTGTCGGCCTAATACGCATGGATAGGCTTTCGTGATTTGGAGTTTTTTAATAAATCTCTAGTAGCTAAGTAGGCGTGCCACTTGGTACAACATGGATATTTTCTTGCAGTACAACTCCTTAAAGGAAAATACCATCATGCTTCGAATTTCTCTCTACACGGGTAAGAGGGGATGACTCGTTGGTATGGAAAAGTATTATATGGAACGAATAAATATTTGGGCTTGATGTGGATGGGCGGGGATAAAAGGTCAATAAATATTTTTTGTGACCCATGGTTGCTAAGGCCTGCCTCATTTTGACCAATTACAGGAGTAACGAAGAGGTGAGTAAAGTGCGGGACCTATATACAAGTATTTGAGCTTGGGACATAGCTAAGGTGGAGTGTTTGTTTGTTCCAATGGATTGTGAACACATTCGGGCTATTCCTTCGGGTAAGGGACAAGTGGAAAATAAATTTGTTTGGCAGTTTGAGACAAATGTCTATATTCAATGAAGAGCGGGTATAGATGTTTGCTAGCAACCGGGTTAGGTAAAGAGCATGTATATATCTTTGCTGGCGTGGAATTCTGACAGAGGTGTGCGGGTTGTGGGTTGGTGGAATTGACCAACCACATGTTGTTTTTGTGTGAGGTGCCAAAGAGGGTTTGGAAGGTGTTGGGTTTGTGGAGGATCATTAAATCTTTCCCCGGGAAAAGTGATGTGCATGATTTATTGTAATCTTTAAGCTTTGTAATATCCTTTACATAAAATCTCTTGTACATTGATCAAAGAGGTGCTATATCATCTTTTGACATCAATAGTTTGGCGTTAGAGGAAGGAGATGAATTACCCAACTTCATGGATGCCTATTTCGACTATAATCAAATTGCGATGCATGAGGCTGACTAGAAACACACTTTGTTCATCACCGACTATGGGTTGTATTGCTATAAAGTAATGCTCTTTTGATTGAAAAATGTTGGGACAACGTACCAAAGGCTGGTCAATACAATGTTGGCCAACCAGATCAAAAAAATGATGGAAGTATATATTGATGACATGCTCGTAAAGACCATAAAGGTCGAAGACTACATTCAGCACATATCAGAGATGTTGGGGATACAATAAAAGTATAAAATGAAGGTCAACCCCCTTAAGTGTGCGTTCGGTGTTGGTTCCAGCAAATTCATGGAGTACATGTTTAATTAATGAGGGATCAAAGACAACCTCGAGAAAATCATATCAATCATAGAAATGGAGGCTCCAACTAGATCGAAAGAAGTGCAAAGCCTCACAAGATCAATAGTCGCCCTCAACCGTTGTGTCTCAAAGGCAACCGAATGATGTAGGTCCCTTTTCAACATACTCCGATGAGAAGAAATTTGAGTGGACGGATGAATGCCACCAAGCCTTTAAATGGATTAAGAGACAACTAACTACCACTACTGCTATCCAAGCCCAAGGATGATGATGTACTTTCTCTGTATCTAGTTGTCTCCGAGTATACAGTAAGTGCAGTTTCCACCAGAAGTAAAAGTGGATCCAATATCCTATGTATTACGTCAGCCAAGCCCTCAATGAAGCTAAGTTACACTAATCCCTAATTGAAAAGTTCACATTCGTCCTAATCACGTCCTTAAAGAAGTTTAGGCCCTACTTCATATTGCATCCCATTGAGGTTTTAACTAGTTAATCGCTAAGGTAAGTCCTGTAGAAGTTTGATACTTTAGGATGGCTGATGAAGTGGGTAGTAGAGCTATGAAAATTTGAACTCTCCTACAAGTTTTGAATCGCTATTAAGGGCCAGGCCTTGACCGATTTTGTAGCGGAGTTCAACCCAAAATTTGAAGAAGTTGAGCAACAAGAGAACACCTCTGGGAAATATTTATGGATGGGTCATCCACTGGAGTCCGATGTGGGACATGGATCATACTGATAAGCCCAGACCGCCACTATTTCTGTCAAGTTCTAAGCTTTAACTTCAAAACCTCCAACAATGAAGCAAATTACAAAGTCCTACTAGTCAAACTAAAGATGACCAAGGAAATGAAGATAGTTAAGGTAATCGCACACGGTGATCCCCAACTCATTGTTCACCAAATAAACAAATCATATCAAACTATATAATGTTATCTTAACTTCGAGTAGTCTACGAGAAGTTTAGAAATTTCAAGGATGTAGAAGTAAAACGAATATCTCGATCCTAGAATAGACACACAGACGTGCTAGCTCGGTTAGCAACTAGCGATGGGATAGAAGCACTTGAGATCATCGTGCTAGGAAAAATAAAACAAATAATAATTGAGAACAGTGAAATCATCTCAATGGTTGTAGACTCAAAACCAATATGGATAGATAAAATCATTGGTTTTTTGAAGAATGGAAGGGTGCATGTTGACCTAACTGAAGCTCGTAAACTGAGAATTAGGTCTGCCAAATATACACTAGTGGACAATGTCCTTTGCAAAAGATGGTACCCAAGTCCCACTTCTAAGGTGCCTAGACGAAGAGTAAGCGCATTATGCCTTGTGGGAAGTACACTAGAGAATATGTGGCAACCATGCTAGGGACAATCGTTAGGTCACAAATTCTTGAGGCATAGATATTTTTGGCCAATCTTGAAGAAAGATTCCTTGGAATTCATAAGAAAATGTGACAAATGTCAAAGGTTTGCCCCAATAATCCGAACTCCACCTGAAGAGCTAACCTCAATTATAAGCCCTTGGCCCTCTACCAAATTGAAAATTGATCTGAATAGACCTATGCCCACACGAAAGGATGGGACAAAATTTGAAAAGTCGCTATAGACTATTTCACCAAATGGGCCAAGGCCAAACCTTTAGCTAAAATAACATAGCAAAATACCATTGATTTCGTTTGGAAATCATTATCTGTAAGTTTGGTATCCCATACTCAGTTGTCATAGATAACGACAAGAAGTTCGACAACCCAAAGCTAAAATCTATCTATTAAGAGTTGAAGATGAAAAGACACTTCTCTACTCTCAATCACATCCAAGAAAATAACCAAGTCGAAGAAATCAACAAATTTATCAAACACACTCTCAGAGCTCGCCTAGATGAATTAAAAAGAGCATGGGAGGAAGAACTTCCCAATGTACTCTGGTCTTACCGCACTATTGCCTGAACTAGTACTGGAGAAACACCATTCTCCTTCGCCTTTGGAGTCGAAGCTCTAATCTCCCAAGAGATAGGAGTGTCCTAATTTCGATCTTAACACTTAAGTGATGACCATAACCAAGAAGGACTTTGTGTTGGACTATTTCTACTCGAGAAAAAAGAAAGTGAAGTCGAGCTAAGGCTAGTAGTATACAAGCAAATAAGCACGATATATTACAATCAGAAAGTTGTTAACAAGTTGTGTTTGTAATTCAATTTATTCTATAACAGAGAGTTTGCCGCATAATCATTTGCACAACGATGTATAGTTGTCGTGTAATGTATTTTGTTACTAATATTTTACAACATATAAAGTTGTTACAAATATTATTTTGTGGCGATGGAGATTCGTTTGTCACAAGTTGTGTTTGTAGTTCAATTTATTCTGCAACACAGAGAATTTGTCGCATAATTATTTGTTAAACACAACCACAACAAGATCAATATTAGGACTGGCCTAGTTAAAATAACTCCTATATACCAAGGTATTTACACATCTTATGGTAGTGAACATGGATTATTCGCCTGGGTTGAACTGCCATTCTCTGTAGATGGAAAAAAGTTGTCATTCCACTTCTTTACTGATGCATAGGTGTCAACCACTATGGACTCCCCAGTGTTTACCTGTAGTACCACCTCGAGTCCTTCTCATACTCATTGAAGAAATAGAGCAAGCTGAACTCCTCCATACTCAGCTCGGAGAATCCCAACTCTTTGCACAATAACAAGCACCCAAACAATATTTTCCATCCGTATGGGCATAGCTAAGTTGGGGCTATTGTCCAGGTCATCAGAAAACTTCCTAACAATGGGAGAGAATGACATGATTTAGTGCTGCGCAACCTTCAGGTGACTCCTACGCCCTATCATCGGCTAGGGATATAAAAAATTCTATGGTATCAGGGACAAGGTAGGCCTTAAACTAATTCTCTAATTCTTTCTTGATCATTTGGGTATTTATAATCAAGCAACCCAAGTTCAAGAGTGAATCCAAGAATTTAGTCTGCGGGGGCTGAAATATATAAAAGTCAATATAATAACATTTATATATAATATAAAAAGTCAATAAATTGATATTATTAATTGAAATTGTTTCCAACGAAGTTTTGAAACATAAAATTTATCTATGATAGAATCTACATCAATTTTCTCAGCAAATTCTCGTTTGATGAATAGTGTCATACAATTAGCTAGAAAGTCATCTTCTATTTTGTTTCGAAGATCAGCCTTCACATATTTCATTACAGAAAATACTCGCTCAATCGTCGCTGTAGAAATATGTAATATCAACACAAGATGAATCAATCTAGTCACCATAATGTAACTATCTGACCTTCCACTCTTAGTTAACAGTTGGCACATCTCAACAAGTGTAGATACTTGAAATTGAGGACCGTGCTTCATATCTAGCTCATAATGTCACAACTCATATTCCAAACTACGAATATCTTGCACCAAAAAATCTTTAGGATAAAACTACTCTGTAAGTGAACAAATATCAGAAATGTTATATGATTTATATGAATATTTAGGATCCAAAGTGACACTGAGAGAAAGGAGTTCAACTACTGTCTCGTTAAATCTTGTATCTAACTCCATCAGTATGAAATTTATCACTTCATTGAAAACATTGAAGTGATAATGATGCTCGACTATATTTTGATCTCGAGAGCGGCCAATTCTATATAAACCATCAAGATCTTGTTTCTTGAGCAAAAACTATTCACTCCTTGGAGAAATTTTTCCCAACCAGTATATCTCAATTTCTGAAGAAGTTCTTTTGTAGTTGATTCAAATCTTATAGCATATAAGATGTCTAGAGATTTTCTTTGAAGGGTTTGACAAAGAATATCAGAGATTCTCATAATGTCATATATTAAATGCAAGATGAACACAAATTCATAATTTGTCAAGTTTTTGTAAGTGCCACAAGCTTCAGCTTGCGTTTGGAAAATGATGAGTAAGATATTCAGGTATATTGCAAGTTGCAGCATAGATATCTATCAAACTCTTTAAGGAGTCATAATGAGAACTCCAACGAGTAGCTCCCGATCGTTGCAAATTATCCATTTGATTAACCCCACTTCCAGACTTATGCTCTCCAATATCCAACATACGCTCAATTTTTATTGTTTGAGCAGTTTGCAACTCATTAATGTGCTTAGGTGAAGAAGTAATAATATTAGCAACATTATCCAAATGAGAAAAAAAATTTCCAAATAGCACCAACATCTTTAGCTGCAAAAACCAAAGTCAACTGTAATCAGTGGACAAAACAATGAACGTAATATACATATGGACAATCTTAAAGAAATAATGCCTGAAATCCATTCCAAGCACCGCGCATGTTACTTGCACCATCATAACCTTGGCCTATCATTTTTCTACCTGAAGATCGTGTTGAGCAAAAACATCAGATATTTCATTTTTTAGATTCAATGACGTGGTGTCACGCTTTTGATTGCAAAGAACCGTTCTCTCAACATACCACGATCGTTCACAAACCTTAGGATAATGGCTATTTGCTCTCGTTTAGATGCATCTTGTGCTTCATCGACAAGAATACAAAAGCATTCATTCGCAATTTCATCATGAATCATCCGTCTCACTCTATTGGCTATAATGTGCAAAATTTATTTTTGAATATTTGGAGCAATGTATTGAGCATTTTTTGGAGCATTATCCAGTACAAATTTTATCAATTTCAATATTCATTTCTGCCAACAACTTTACCAATTGAAGAAAATTCCCCCGATTCAATGAAGATGAAGATTTGTTGTGACCTTTGAAGGCACAACCTTGAAGTGCTAATCATCAAACACTTATGATTGAAGTTTTTAGATGCAAACGACGTCTCTGCACTTCTTTTCTCGATACTACATACATTACCTTGTCAATATGTTGAGACGGTCTCACTAAATCTTTAGCTCTTGTCTCACACATATTATGATGTGGTGCACCAAAATGAGTAAAGAATACACATTTCACTCCGTCATTAACTCTCTTCCACTTATCATAATCATGACTGATCAATGCTGAACAATTGAATGAATTACTATCATTCTGAAAAAGAAAGTAGTAAAAACAATATGCCCTATTCGTTGCAGGCGAATACTCCAACTAAGGAAATTGACTAAACCATTTCTTCTAAAATCAACGAGACTGAGTTTTTCTTGTATTCTTTGGATATTCTGAAAGTGCTGGTTGATAAGGCCCAACTTTTAGATATACCACTCTAATCTCATCTCGCAGATTAACATGATGTTCAAATATTTGCTTTCTTTTTTTCTGGATCTTGTTCAATACTAGTAGTTGACTGTAAATCAGGATTCGAAGTTGAAGTATGTACAGTTTCTGGAGATGTAATTCAGGATTGTAATTAATGACACCATTACAAGCGAATTAGCAAAATACCTGCAAAGCCCTAACTCTAAGCGTATTTTTCTTTATTTGTTCCTCAAGTTGGCCACTGCCCGCTAATTTTTTCCTGTACAATAAAAATAATTCAATTCATAATCTTACAGTTTTCATAAAAATAAAAATATGCATTAAACATAACTACATAAGCCGCTGATTTTCTTACAGTTTTTTTTCCAATAATTGAAAATAAACAAAATAATATACAATCAGACTCAGTCATTTCATAATCTGGTATAAAATTAAAAATAAAATATGCAAAATAATATAAACTTTACAAAAATGTAAAAAAAAACAAAAAATACCTGTTCTTGAGAACAATTTCGGCGGAAAAATAGATTTCTGAATGATTTAAGACCGTTGAAAACAAACTACCAAGTTGGGCTAACGAATTTGCAGTTTATTTTCCGTTATTGAAGTTTCAATTTGACCAAAAAAAAAAAATTTGAAGAAATGGATGGAGCTTCAAGTTTCGCATGTAAAGGTTTCGTGGAAATGGGCAATGGCTGAAAAATCAAATTGGGACTGATTTTTTTTTTTTTTGCGGTTGAATTTTTTTGGTTTTAGTTGGGACTTGGGCTGTTGGGCACTTTACTTGGGTTGGGTAGTTGGGCTGAATTTTTTTTTTTTTAGTTAGGACTTGGGCTTAAGCTGAAATCATTCACTTGGACAGTTGAACTGAAAATTGAACTTGGGCCTGGGCTAATTTTTATTTTGACATGGGCTATTTCAAAAAAAAAAAAAAATTATCTATTCTTTCTGGATCTGCCCAGCCCCCTCAATCAACCCCTGCCCAAGTTCATCCATTCGTTCCCAGGTTCGCCTTCATCATCACCATGCCAACCTAAATATGGTAACTTTATCATCCTCCTCACTTTTGTCCTTTAGGCCCCCAGTCCAAAGTGGGTTATAGTAGTCTTCTACACGTTGGGCCGATCTGTCCACAAAAGGGCCCTAGCAAAGATAGGGCTCGAACATAAAATCTCATCTACGTATGAACTAGAACCAGATCTCTCAACAACACAAACCCCTCATAATGCTTCTTGATCATTACCTCAAGATGGGACAAGTGACTCGTCCGAACTCATAGTTTACCTCGTAAATAGGAAGAACAAAATAAAAAAAGAAATGAGGTGGGGTGAAGTATGGAAAAGGAAGTACTGTTGAAAAAGGCTTAGGGCAGATGACCCCAACTCGAAGAAGACTACTCTGAGAAGATATCACCAAAAGTAGAAGAGTCAATGGATATAAGAACAAAATGAAAATTCTTCAAGATTAAAAGGTAATGAAAAGGAACCGAGACAATCTAGGCCGTTCAAATCATGAGGAGGGAATTTTGAAAATTCAAATCAACTGCCTTAATTGAATAACCTGGAATGACGTCGTTTTGAGAAACTTGCCAAGGAAGATCCTTACTTGGGGCGTGTCTGGAATCACTTATATGGAGATTAAATTCTTTGACCAACCAACTTTTGGAAGAAGCTGCAATATCTTGATTCAAATGCCACAATTGTTGACTAAGGAATTCATGCACATTGACACTATTGCCCTTATTTTTGACCGTTTGAAAAGCATTGTAACCCATTTGCATGGACAAAAATGTAATTTGAAATGCTGCAATTGTTGACTAAGGAATTGTACTGTTGTATATTCAGCTTTTCAATTCAATAGTCAACCCAGGTTTTAGCAAAATATGGACAAAATTGATTCCAGACATGCCCTTAGTGGGATCTAAAATCATCTCCTAAGTTCCCGCCACATATAATTGATCTACGATACGTGGGTATAGTTGTCTTCCACTGATATATAAAGCGTCGGCCACATATCGGGTAATAATTAAAGCATCGGCCACAAATCGACCGTAGATCTCAAAGAGTACAAAAATGGTTGATTCCTTATGTGGGATGTTTAAAGCTGAATACTGATGTTGCTATTTGATGGGAGACAGAGTTCGTTAATATCGGTGTTCTTATTCGGTATGAACATGTCATGATGATAGCTATGAAATCAAAAAGGATGGTGAGACAATTCCAAGTAGAGACAACAAAAGCTATTATAAGACGAAGTTTGTGTTAGAGAGAGAAGCTCGCACCTTGAGAGAGAAAATCCTCTCCAAGGCGCCCAAACTCACTGTTGATTTCTTGCATTCAATTCAATTTCTGCCACCTGACAATGGATTCAAGATGTTTTGCTTCCATTAATGCTTAATTAATTATTCCATAGTGCTCTTTTGGATTTAGTGGAGGCATTTATTGGAATTTCCTTCACTTTTTGCATTTTCCAGCATTGTTCGTGGCTACTAGATTTATTGATTCTTGTACTGTTTTCTGGCCGATTTCTTTCCTTTATTGGATCCTTGTAATGTTTATTTCACTCTGGATATAATGGGTAAGAAGAATAGAGGTTCGTCGGTCTTGGAGAGAAAAGGACATACGAAGTTCATTATCGCTGATAAGGTTTTATCGCTTGCTTCATCTTCTGATTTGGCTGTTAAATCTACTCAGGGTGCTATGCTTAAGGATGTAGATCCTTCTTCATCTTTTGTGGGTACTTCAAAAATTCAGTCTTTGGGCTTTGAGGATAGTGATCCTCAATCACTACTATCCCATTCAATCAAGAACTCTTGGAGAGAATGATACCGATTCAGTTGGTTCTTTAGATAAAAGTCCAGCTAATGTGAATGTGGACAAACCAACAAAGTTAGCTGATTCAAAGGAAACAAAAGACCCGTGGGTCAGCTCATTTGTGAACAACCGAAAACAAGACAAAAGTCTTATGCTCAAGGTGTTTGATAAAATGCCTGAAGGTGTCGTTTTAAGCCAGCAACATGTTGAAGATGTAGAAATGGCATGGGGTTATAGCATTGTTGGTTATTTTGTTGGAAGATTTCTAGGAAAAAAAGCACTTCTACAACTTTGTGATTCTTGGAATGTTAAATATCAATATTTTGCCCATTCAAGTGGTTGGTTGATATTTAAATTTGAGGATAGTTCCTCTCGGGATTATGTTCTTAACAATGGACCGTATTTTGTTTTTGGCAGACCTTTGCTTCTAAAGATTATGCCAGAATTTTTTGAATTTGATGATGCGGAGATCAGCTCTATGCCGGTTTGGGTCACGTTACCGAGGCTCCCATTGGAATGCTGGAACATTACTGCTCTAAGCATGATTACGTCGTAGATAGGTAAGCCAATTTCTATAGATAACCTTACCTCCTCTAGGGGCAGATTATCTTATGCAAGAGCTCTTGTGGAAATTGATGCTTCGATTGATTTGGTTCGGTCTGTGCTTATTACTTTGCCAAATGGAAAAGTTTGAGAACAATCTGTAATTTTTGAGCATGAACCGAAGTTTTGCTCGACTTGTAGGGTCTTTGGGCATATCCTAAAGGATTGTGTCACTTACACAAGTCCTTCGGACAGCTTCAAAGTTGCAGTTGCAGTTGCAGTTGAGGCTTCGAATAATATTCCCACAGAAAATCCTATTTCTCAAGGAGTGAATGAACTGCAACCAGGAGCTGCTATTACTCCTTTAAATGGTGTAGATGGAGTTTTGCTACAATCTGTTGATTTCACTGGGTCCAAAAAGGTTTGAGTGGTCCTTTAACTCTAGGAGAGATAGAGGAACCTTTTACAGAGGTTACTAGAAAGAAAAGAAATCAAAAGGGTCGTGTTTTGGCCTCAAATCAGCCATCGAAAACAATCAGTAAATAGAATGCTCTTCAGCGCCAGCATCCTTCTACCTTATCACAGCCACATGTAGTCAGCCCAGAGTTATTATTAAAAGATCTTATCAAAGATAAAAGGCGGGGGCAAGGCCCCTTTGGTTTCATCATGAAGGTATGAAGCTTGAACATCAGGGGTTTACATAAATCCCTAAAGCAGAATGGTGTACAACACCTAATAAAACAACATAATCTTGATGTTATGAGTATTTTGGAAACGAAATTGAATGACCAAAAATTGGATCGTATTTTGCGGATTAAATTAATTGGCTGGAGCCAGGTAAACAACTTCCATCTTCACCCGACTGGTAGAATCTTGCTTCTCTGGAATCCTGCAAAGGTTAATGTAGATGTCCTTGGAATTTCAGAACAAGTCATCTATTGTTCTATCTCATGTAAGGTAACTTCTATTACCTTTTTTGTTAGTTTTGTATATGGTTTCCATACTACAGTTAGCAGAAGGCCTCATTGGGATAATAATTTAGATTTTAGTGCTGCTTGTTCTATCCCTTAGTTAATTTTGGGGGACTTCAATAATGTTTTGAATGCAAATGAAAATTGCAATGGTGCTGAAATTTCATCTTATGAGATCAAAGACCTCTTGGATTGTTGTATGATTGCTGGACTCTTCGATTTGAGATATGTGGGATGTTTTTATACTTGGACAAATAATTCGGTTTGGAGTAAAATTGATAGAGCAATGGTTAATAACCACTAGCTGTAGGCTGGATTCTTCGGCCTTGCAAATTTTATCCCTTCGTCTCTCGGATCATTCTCCATGTATTGTCACCCTTTTGCAGGAGGAAGTAAGGAATTCTAAGCCTTTTAGATTCTTCAACATGTGGTCATCTCATGATGATTTCCCTTATCTTGTTTCAAATTTTTGGAATTTTGAAGTGACTGGAACTGAACAATTCAGATTGTGTTCTAAACTAAAAAAATCTGAAAATGCCTTTGAAAAAGCTTAATACCAGACATTTTGGGCACATTTCTATGAGGGCAGAAAATGAAAATAAGGCATTGAAAGATGCTCAACTTTAGTTGCATGATAATCCGAATTATTTAAATCTTCATATCACAGTGGCACAACTGAGGAATGACGCTTATTTTCTAGGGAAGGCAGAGAGGAAATTCTTTTATCAGCAAGCAAAATGTACCCATCTCAAACACAATGATAGATATACAAAATTCTTCCATGCAATGGTCAAAAGGAATACTAGGATGAACCATATTGCAGCTGTTTCTTTAGAGGATGGATCCTTGTCCACTTCCCAGAATCAGGTTGCTGCTGAGTTTACTACTTACTTCGAGAATTTGCTGGGAACTTCTAACAGTTGTGAACCCATTGATCTTGATATTTTGAGGCTTGGACCTTTAATTTCAGATGAACAAGCAACAGAACTTGACATGGATGTCTTTTCTACAGAAATAAAGGATGCCTTATTCAACATATGAGATGACAAATCTCCGGGGCCGGATGGATATACTTCTTATTTTTTCAAGAAAGCTTGGATGATTGTGGGTGAGGACTTTATTAAGGCAATACAAGAATTTTTCCCCACAGGTTGTCTCCTAAAGCAGATAAATCATACGGTTATTGCTCTTGTTCCTAAAACGCAGCACACTCATTCGGTGGGTGATTATTGTCCGATTGCATGCTGCAATGTTTTTTACAAGGTCATAACAAAAATCATTGTAGCCAGATTAGCTCCTTTGCTGGGGGTATTATTGACCACGCACATGCTGCCTTTGTCCAAGGGAGATCAATGACGAAAAACATTCATCTTGCCCAAGAACTTTTGAGACAATATAACAGGAAACGAATTTCACCAAGGTGCCTACTAAAGATTGATTTAAGGAAAGTATATGATTCAATTAACTGGAACTTCCTTCATGATATTCTTGTTGGACTACATTTCCCGCACATATTTATTCGATGGATCATGGAATGTGTGTCAACACTGTCTTATTCTATTGCCCTAAATGGTCAATTGTTTGGTTTCTTTAAAGGAAGAAAATGGCTTAGGCAGGGGGATCCTCTATCCCCTTTTCTATTTGTATTGTGCCTTGAATATCTTTCTCTGAGTTTAAAGGCTGCGACTCAAATGGATTTTAATTTTCATCCTAAATGTGCTAAACTCCGGATCACACATTTAGCTTTTGCGGATGACTTAATGCTCTTTTCGAGGGGGGACATAATCTCAGTCCGTATCCTTATGGATTGTTTATCAAAATTTGCAATGTGCTCGGGTCTTCTTGCAAACACTAGCAAATCGAGTCTTTATACTGCTAGGATTTTTGGCTTTGAACTGGATCAAATCAATAGAATGACAAATATTCCGTTGGGTACATATTTGGGTATTCCTCTAGCGGCTGTAAATTTGAAAATTACTTATTACTCCTCGTTCATTGATAAGATAGCATCGTATATTAATGCTTGGACTTCAGCCTCGCTTTCTTAGGCATGTCGGGCAGAATTAATTAGGGTTGTGCTGCAAGGTGTTCAATGCTTCTGGCTGTCAATTTTTCCCGTCCCAACTAGGGTCATTTCCAGAATTATTAGACTTTGTAGATGGTTCTTATGGAGATCAAAGAAACCATTAGTTGCATGGAAAGAACTGTGTTTGCCAAAAACTGAAGGTGGACTTGGAATTCGAGACATTAAAAGATGGAACTAGAGATGGCAATGGGCCGAGCTGGGCGGGCTTGGCCCGTGGCACAATGGTTCCGGCTCGGCCCGTCTCCAAAAGGGTGATCTGGACCAGTCTGCAGTCCGCGGGCCAATGGGCACGGGCCAATCCGCGAACCCACGTGAAATCATTAATTTTTTTTTTGAAGTTTAAAAAAAATAATAAGAAGAAATAAGTCAAGAAAAAATTTTAAATTCAAACCCTAATCCTTTTTCCAGGCTTAGGACCGGCTACTACTAGCGTAGGCAGAGTTATAATTGTACACGAACAAGTTGTTACGTGTACAATTTTTTGTAAAGTTAAATATCAAAACTTACAAGTTAAAATGAATAAAAATAGAATGAATTTATACAAAATAATAAATATACTTACATTTTACTTACTACGTATTCAGTTCGTCTATCTCTTCGGCCAATATCAGGCTTACTTTATCTTAGATTCGAAGTTCTGCATTCTCCCAATCTTTCAAACACATTAAACTCTCTAATATATCTGGTTTAAATCTTGACCTCAAATCATTAAGAATCCTACCATCTGTATTAAAAGCAGACTCCGATGCTACAGTTGATACCGGAGGTGTTAGTAGATGACGTGCTATAATAGAAACAATTGGGTATTGGCGCTCGTTTTGTCTCCACCACCTAAGTATATTAAAATTATTCCTCTCGTCTTCATCTAACAAATTAAATATGTCGTAACCAAAATATCTAGCTAACTCTAATGGTATATCTCTAATATTAGTTTCAATATTTGTGGCACGGGAAAGCGAAGAAGAAGAAGAAGAACTAGGATTTTGAGTTCCCTTATAAATAAGGAAACTCCAATAATCATTAGGATTAGGGTTATTTGAAGAAGAAGAAGAAGGGTTTGGCGCAGGAGGTCTTCTAACGTTCCTACGGGTTTTTTCTGCACAAAATTCGTACATTTCATATAATGTTTTTTTCTAAATTACCGTAAGTTAATGGATTACCGTAACACAAATTATTAGAAATTTCGAAAATAGTATGTTTAGTACCTTGTAAATTTACTCTAGGGTCCATAATTGACGCTAACGGAAACAACATAGGCAGGTCTTCCCAATATTTTCTAAACTTCATTTCTGTTGTTTCAACAATATTAGAAAAAATTGCATACGTCTTATATCTATTAAAATTATTTGCAATAAAATAAAAATGATTTAAAACTAATGGATTAGTAGGGTAGTATACACCACCACATGCATTTGTGGCGTTGTAAAATACTTTTAAAAATTTTCGAACATGAAATGCAATTTGTCAATCATGTGGTTACAAATCGTATTGTGGACCGTGTGAATGTCGGCCATTATAATAAGCAGTTACACAATGTTCATAACCTTCACATGATTCAAGAATTAAATAAGTAGAGTTCCACCTATTACGTATGTCTATACATATAGTTTTAGTTGGAAAAGAATTTTCTACGTATAATTCATCAAATACTTGTTTTCTAGAAGGTGAAGCAGTAATATAGTTCAAGACATACCTAATTTTTTCTAATTGTGGACCTATATACTTTAAACCATCTTAGACAATTAAATTAAAAATATAGCATCCACATCTAACATGAAACAAAATTCCACCGAAATCCGGTTGTAATTCCTCAATTAATTTTTCTATTACAATATTATTAGGCAGAGCATTGTCAAATGTCATACTGTCAATTACTTTAAAAACAATTATTCTTTTATGCATAATCCATAGTTTATCAATATAATGTAAAGTAGTTGCAATATATCCTTTATGATTTAGACCGGATCATAAGTTCGAAGTGAATGATACAACATCAGCATATGTACTTAAATCATTTTTTATATGTTGTTTTCTTTTATTATATGCAGCAATAGTACAAGAACGAAGATTGTTTCTAATAAAGGGTAAATACCTTGGTAGAAGACACCTTTGTACAAACCGCGTGAAATGAGGGCTTTCCACTATGCTAAGCGAAAATTCACCACTGGCCACCAACTGACACATGCCTTCTCGGCGCAAATACTCTTGTGAATAAACCCAATTATTAAGATTGGGAGAAGAACTAGTAGATCCACCCGGAGAGCCGAAATGTAGTTGTGCTTGGTTGGTATCAACTCCTCCGTACTTTTGCATACACTTCGGAAAATGTCAGTTAAGATGACTCGTTCCACCACCTTTTTGCCATACAAATTGTTGCTTACAATATTTACAAACTTCCTTGAAAATTGGTTGCCCATCTGCAGATGCACCAGTCTGCACTCTATTGAAATGATCCCAACACCGAGCCTTTTATTTTGCGGCTCTTCGTTTAGTAGTCGATTGAGTAGTGTTGGTCGTTTTTAACTCTTCGTCAATATCATCTAAATCGAAAATTGGAGCATTGTTCCCAACTCCAAAATCATCACCAAATTCTGGAATTGGAATATTATTTAAACCACTAAAATCATCTTGAATTTAGTTTTCGACAGACTCGGCACTTCATTGAAAATTGTATTGATCCATGAATAATTGTAGATAATAGAAATGTAGAAGACTAGAAGTAGAAAAAATAAATATGGAAATTAGAATGTAGGGATGTAGAAGATAAGAAGAATAAGATTATAAATTTAGAAATTCTATAAATTGCACAATATATGAATATAATTTTTTCGGAAAATGGAAGTATGAATGTAAGATTGTAAGTTGAGACTTGAGAGATTTGTGAAGAGAATAGAGCTAATTTATAGGGTATTTATAGGAGAAAAAAAATAGCCGTTTGCAAAAAAAAAAAAAAAAAAAATTAATTGGGGACCAAATTACAAACGGTCAGAAGTGCAACGGTCATATTTATGACCGTTGCATATTGCAACAACTGGTCCCCAGCTTTTGTTGGGGACCAATTTGGTCCCTGCCTTACGGACCACGGACCACGGACCACGGACCACGGGCCTGATCCGTGGACCGGTCCATGGGCTGGATCCACGGGCCAGCCCGTGGATTTCACGGCCCAGTCTGGGATTGGGCCCATCGTTCGACAGGCTCGAGCTGGCACGGGTCCCTCTATTTGCGGATCGGGCCTCTGGACCGACGGACGGCCCGATCCGTTTGCCATCTCTAGATGGAACACTGCCCTTCTTGCTAAATCTCTGTGGAACATTCACATAAAGAAAGATACGCTTTGTATCAAATGGGTGAACGAAGTATACTTAAATGGGAATTCAATTTGGGAATGGAATCCTCGTAAGGGTGACTCCCCACTTCTCAAAAGGCTGTTCGCCATCAGAGATTTTCTATGCCAATCTGAAGGATCGTCCGTGCGTGCTGCCAGCAGGATTACTGATTGGAATTGTGCTGGAGATTTTTGCATTTCACGCAGTTATGAATATTTTCAGCCTAAAGGGACATTTCAGCTATCAGCAAAGGTTGTTTGGAACCAATGCATCATTCCGAAACACTCATTTATATTTTGGTTATCTGCAAAAGCTAAATTACTAACAAAGGATAGGCTTCAGCACTTGGAAATTGATAGGACCTGTGATCTTTGCGGATTGAAAGATGAAACAACACGACACATTTTTTTCTCTTGTGACTTTAGCAACCGAATCTGGAAGAACATCAGAGAATGGCTGGGAATTACTAGATCTATGTCCACGATACCTAGTGCATTAAAGTGGATTCATAAGAAAGCAAGATGATCATCTTGGCAAGCTAAATCTAAACGAATTGCACTGGCTTGCACCCTCTACCACCTTTGGACAGTCAAGAACCGAAAAATATTTGATGGTTTAATACCTCTTTTTGATATCATTACTAGAAAAATTAAAACGCATGTATACAAGATCATATTTACCTTGTACCCTCATGTTTTGATTCAAGTACGTCTTTATTCAGGTACTTCTTAATTCATTTTTTGTAAAGTAATCTGGGTATGCCCAGCATATTTGTATATTTTTTTTATCTATATATATTTTTACATTTCTGATAAAAAAAAACAAAAGCTATTGCGGAGGTGCATGAAGGGATACTTTTGGCTAAGGACAATGGGTTCTGTATTGCGCTAGTAATTGAGTGAGACTCTCACCGTGTGGTACAAAGCCTCATGTTGGATTTTTGGTGAGCTCCGAATGTGGTAGTGCTAGCAAACATTTTATCTTTGTTTTCTGATGTCAATTGTGGCTCTTGCAGCTTTATTTCTAGCAAGGGGAATAAAGTTGTTCATGAAGTTCCGTCTATATTTTTGTTAGTTTTTACTATTAAATGTTGGATGTATTTTAGCCCTCGTATGATTTCACCTGCAGTTTGTAGTGATTTGAATTAATGAAGTTGATTTTGGTTTTTAAAAAAATGAATTTTTCTTTTTGATATGTTCATACTGTAAAGTTTAGGTCACCAAACAAACCATTAATATTAATATAATCTATCATGGCCTTCATAGATTAAACATTTCAAGATCACACACAAGTATTAAGAGTAGTGGGAGATGATCTCCTCTCCACAGTGGAGAAGAGTTATACATCCCACGAGAGAAGTGTCTAATTTTTATTGGACAAGTAGTTGACATTTAATGTTAACCAAATTTTCATTGTCCAATAAAATTTGGACACATTCTCAATGAGAGGTATAACTCCTCCACATTGTGAAAAGGAGATCATCTCCAATATAATAGTATATCCACCAGTCATTAATGGCAAAATTGGAGAAAAAAGGATATAATAGAAGGAGAGAAGCATTAAATGCTTAAAAGAAATAATAATACTATTATCACAATTGGTGATAAATATCAATTTATGTGGCATTAAAATGATATTTTCAATAAAAGAAATATTATATCTCCACATTTGATTGAGTCCATCATTTGATATAAACACATTTGCCATATAGAAATAGCATTATTCTTAAGAAGATGTTTGTGTATGCTTATAAGTAAGTACTTATAGAGTTTGTTTGATAACAATTAAAATTTTGTTAAAAAACTAAAGTCAAAGACAACAATTAATTTTAACCACACATCTCTGACCCATAATTTTTTTATAATTTATCAATCACACATTTCATCAACTTTTATCAATATTTACAGAAAATATTATTTTAATCAAAATCAAATATATTTATAAATTGGTCAAATATTATTTTTATTCACATATTTTATAAAAGATATAATTTTTATTTATAAATTCGGTAGGCTGTCCTAACTTTTATGTCATTTACCACCCCGAACCTCCCCCTCCCCCCCCACACACACACACAACACCACACTACCCCAATGGTGGGGCCAGGCCGGTCCAATCACCTACCAAAAAAGAATTTGAAAAAAACATTAATTACACCATTTCCAACTGTCGAACTGAAACGGAAAGCCATCTGGAAACATTAAAATCACCCGCCATCTTTACTATATATATAGATTTGGGTAAATTACATAAATGAACCCCAAGCCTTTGAAGTTATTTTCATTTTTATCCCCAACCTATTTTTTTGACAAATCTATCTTTTAAATCTCAACTCGACATTCATTTAAATATATTCAACCCATTTGACCTGTATGCTCAAAAATAAAAAAAAAAGAACAAAATTGTCAATCCCAATGGGCACAACTGCACAGGTCATATGGAATCAATTGAGGGAGAAAATGGACGGCATTCATCTGCTAATGTTTCAAAGATTGGTATGAAAATGTGAATTTCTATAAAGGTTGAGGACCTTTACTGTAATTTACCCCATAGGTTTCTCAGAGTGAAATTTTACTGTTTGAACATAAAGTTGTGCCTACTGCCTATTCTATCAAGAATTCAAATCCCATTATCACACAAAACAATGTGCACACATGCAGACGCAGTGATTTATACATACATCTCTCTCTCTCTCTCTCTCTTCTTTTTTATTGGTCTAGATCTTTCCCTTTGTTTTGGCCGTCTGAAATTCTTAGGCTCCAACATTGGTAAAAATTTGTGCAGGCCTGAAGCTTTTGTCGTAACATGACACACAATCTTGGACTAAAATACTGTCCCAAGTAACTAGTATTTGTCTGAAACCATTTTCTTCTTTGTCTACTGAGTTATGGATCCGGCACTCGGTCCTGTTTCCATCTCTTATGATTTGAAGGTAAGTTTGTTTCACCCTTTTCTCTGTTATAATCTCTTATTTTTCACTTATGGTTTTAGGATGAGTAAATTACAGTGATCTTTTTGATCCGATTCAAATAACTTCTCTGTTTCTTTCAATTTGACTGTAATTTATGAGGAATTATGTTAATTTTAAGTTCAATCGCTTCATTTTTTTCGATTTATTCTGGATGCATACAGTTCTTATCTTTTTATCCAAAGGCATTCATTTCTCTGATTTTGCAGTTACTGTAGATATATATGTTAGCAATTATTATTTACTAATCAACAATTAATAATCAGCATTTTGGAGAAATTTGCTTTTAATTGACTTAAAAAGTTAGTTTCATTTACTTTTAAGCACAACCAAACATCTTATAATCTTAACAGCTTATTTGGCTAAGCTTAAATTATAATTTAAGCTTTTATCAAAACATTTTGTACGACCTTGTTGCTTTTTATCTAAATATTTTGAATCCACAATTTATAAGCTATTAAAAAATAATTTCAACACTACCAAATATAAAATAGTGATTGAGTGTTTGAGTACTAGTGAAGAAAATAAAAAGACACAAATGTCATTTCTTTTGACTTTTGAGGCCTCCTATGATTTTACCTGAGATGCCAATTACACTAGAGGTATAGATTAGATTTTCCTTGTGTAATTAAGTTATAATTTGACTAAAGTTTCTATCTTAAAAAACACATAAGGGCATGCTTGGAATACAAAAAGTCGGATAGGATCAAAAGGCGCGACAAACAATATTTTTTACTTATTTTTCTTCTTCAAAAGCCGGATTCATTGTTTTCACTTTTCAACATAGGTCGCGTGGTAGGTGAGATCTCCCTTGTGTGCTTGAGTTATACTCTTGACAAAGTTTTTGCCTTGTAACTCACAAGGCATGTTTGGTATATGCTAATGGATTGATATAATGGACAAAAATTTAATTTATTTTTCTTCTTCAATACTAGTACAACATGGTGTTCCGTGTTGTAGAGTGCGCTCTACCAAACAAGCCAATAAGTATGGTAGAATTTTCTGTAAAGTAAATGCAGATAGTAGCACAACTGCACAACCACAAATGATCTTTATCGGAAATGATGTTATGTTATTAATGGTTGAGCAATGCACACGTGAACAGCTAAGGTATAACAAATATTATTGTCCTTTTCTTTTATAATAAATTACAGCATTAAATGCAATTTAATACATTCAATGCTTGCTGAGATAATTAGCCTTCTTAGCATATTAAGAGCCTTTGAAAAAAATACAAAAGGGTTATTTGATGACAAAGGTTGTTTCTATTTATCGTCCATCCTTGTGCACACTTGCCATATACCAATTTTAATAGGGGTTGGCAGTGCAAGGCGGACTGGGGCCATCCCTGGCCTCGTTTAGAATCCCACAGTCCATGTGGGATAAAAAGTTGATAAGCTAACACAATTAAAGACCTAAGTTTTGCTATTGAAATCAAATTCATTCTTCTTTCCCGACTGTTGATGAGATAAGAACTATAATCCTGTGAATCTAGTAAAGAATGATATACATAAATTCCAGCTCAATCATTCATGATAATCTTAGCAGTGACACTATACTTAGTTTGAATATTGTAATTTAAGTTATTTGATGAGGTATTTGAGTAAGTGATAAGATATAGTAGTTATTTAAACACAGTGCATTAATAACTCACATATATAGCCATAATTTTACTCCAACTTTTCATTGACATATGTATCCATATAAGTTGATATCCGTATTATTTTCATTCTCTTGTTTTAGGCAAATTTTGTAGACACAGTGAAAAGGTTACATGGCAACCTAACGTTGTGATGTTAAATATACATCCATAACTCGAAGCTCATGATATCAAGTCCTTTTCTTACATCCTAACTACTGTAGATTACAATATCCTTTGAGTTGTTTGTCCTATTGGATAATGATATTTGATCATTCTGGACTATAGGATGTTCATACATTTCTTAATCAAGCTGTTTGGATTTTGGTGTACAAAGTTAGTATCTTTATGTGGAGATCAAATGTCTGTTTAACCTGAAAATGTGCAGAAAGAGACATGGAGGCGTACACTCCTTTTATCATTTCAAAGCCTTGGAGTGGTATATGGTCGGTTGAGCACCGCTCCCTTGTACGTGTTTGGATCAATTGAGCCGAACGATATTGAATCGCGTGAAGAGATGCGTGAACTCTTTTCATTTGTGTTCTGGACTTTAACTATTATTCCCTTGCTGAAGTATACCTTCATTGTACTGAGAGCAGATGATGATGGAGAGGGTATTAATCTTGATAACCCTTGAGATAAAGGATCGACTATAATTTAGTGCATACTGAAACTCATACTTTCATGGTTATTTTGCAGGTGGTACATTTTCATTGTACTCACTGCTTTGCAGGCATGCGAAAGTGGGGCTGCTTCCGTGTAATAAAAATTCAGGAAAAATTGTGAATCTCGTGGAAGAAAGTCCTAAGGGTAAACTGGAATCTAAAGCTAGAAAGGCCATTGAAAAACATAAAAGCAGTCACTATTTGCTGCTGTTCCTGGCTTTGCTTGGTGCTTGCATGATAATTAGCGACACGGTTCTTACCCCAGCTATTTCTGGTTGGACCGTATATCTATTTCCAGTTGAATTGATTGCTTTATTTAGTTATTAAAATTAATATACCCTATTTGACAAGATTATGCATCTAACTCTGTGTTGTTTCTTCCCTTCAGTTCTTTCGGCAGCAGAAGGTCTTGGACGATCATTGGCAAAGATTTCAAAGAAAGGTCAGAGTTTGCGTAAATTTGGACAAAAAAAAAAAGAGATCTAGTGATTTTTCTATTTTGTATTAAACTTTAGCAATAGTCATATAAAAACTAAAACTTTGCGCTTTTTTACCAGTTTTCTCTTCTGATAAAACAAAACACCATGCGGCAAAGTTCTTGAAGAAATGTAAGTTCTTTAATCTGAATGTTAATGATTTTCAGTTAAATGTTGTCTGAGATTCTCTTCCTTGATTATTTTCAAGTACATCTAGGACTTCTTCATGGCCATTGGTTGTGTTTGGTAAATGAGTCATGCATTGATTCACCGAACTCAATGGGTTCTATTCTTTGATAACATTTGAGTTTGTACTGACTAATATAAGTCTACCTTTCTGCACTTCATGGATTGGCAAATTTACTTTAGCTCTTCAGTTGAGCTCCTGATTTCTTCAATATGATATTATCAGATGTACCGACTCCTGCAGCATGTGCCATATTGGTTTGCCTCTTCACTTTGCAACACTATGGAACCAACAAAATCGGGTTTGTATTTGCCCCAATTGTCATCATATGGCTTTTCTTCATCTGTGGATCGGGTCTATATAATATTCTTCATGGTGATCACCAAATCATCCATGCGATCTCCCCAATATACATGTTGAGGTTCATGAAGAAAATTAACCTTGAACACTGGAAGCTGCTAAGCAGTATTGTCTTATGCATTGCAGGTTTGTTCTTTACACTGATAAGAAGTGCATTCTGCTTGATTCAGCATTTATCTATGATTTTTATCACTTGGTTGTAAAAATAATTTTCAGGGTCAGAGGCAATGTTTGCAGATCTTGGTCATTTTTCAAAGAAATCTATCAAGGTACAAATGAAATACATTTAACTTTGAGAATACAAAATATAAAATAGTTGGATTATGAATTGTTTCTTCGATGCAGATCACCTTTGTCTGCCTAATATATCCGGTCCTTGTTTTAACTTATGCTGGCCAAACTGCATTTATCTCCAAAAACTTGGGCACTGAAGATGTTTTTCATCTCAGCGAATCTATCCCGAACAGTAAGTTTTTCCTTCTCTTCTTATTTCCTTCTATGATGGTTGCCTCACATGTAAATTCTCCGTTCTTATTTTCGGAACTCATGGGATTTTCAGAAAATCTTCAGCACGTATTTGCAGTGTTATCACTGTTTGCTTCTGCTGTGGGAAGTCAAGCAACGATTACTGCTGGATTTTCCATCATAAATCAGTGTCAAGCACTCGATTGTTTTCCAAGAGTAAAAGTTGTCCACACATCGGAAAATGTGCGAGGGCAGGTTTATGTTCCGGATGCAAACTGGGTGTTCATGGCCCTCAGCTTAGCAGTCACCATTGGCTTGCGTGACATATCACCAATTGGAAAAGCAACAGGTACATAAAATAAGTGAAATTGTATTCATGGTTTTTTCTCAGCATCCCTGTATGTTGAGAATCAACTGCATTGATGCATGATAGATGGGATTCATTTATTTCACGACACAAATGGAAGAGTAAAATGGTTATCGATCGTTTGGTAATATGTGGATTGTAAAATATTAGCGAAGGAAAATAAAAAAAAAAACCAACACAAACATACCATTGTAGTAATATGAATGAGCTCTGTATTTAATCACAAGATTTTCGTGAACTTACAACCTTGAAAACCACTTGCATTCTCACTCAATGATAGGAAAGATTCCTAAGTTTGAATACATAATAGAAAAATTCAATATGTTGAACAAAAGAAAAGACATTGAATGAAAATTGTCCAAGATTTTTAGCATTTAGGCAAAGCAAAAACACTCTAGGAGGTTCCTTTATGTAACTCGAATCAGACATACTGATCAGAAATTTTCACAAATACGAGGGCACTTGCTAAAAGCGCTTTCAGTGGATACTGAAACAAGTGTCATGTTGGTCATGTCTAATTCAATTTTACTCAATTCTGTGACAGGTTTGGCTATTACTTGTGGAATGCTAGTAACAACTTGTCTAATGTCGCTTGTGATTGCACTGAACTGGGAGAAGAGTTTGTTCATATCAGCATGTTTTCTTCTATTCTTCGGTTCTATTGAAGCCATATATCTGTCCACAAGTTTGTTGAACTTTTTCCATGGGGCTTGGTGTTTAATGATCTTATTGTTGCTTTTCAAGACGATTATGGTTTCCTGGCACTATGGTACCCTAAAGAAATACGAATTCGATATAGAGAACAAGGTATCAGTGGAGTGGCTAACAGATTATAGTCCTGGTCTAGGAGTTTCCAGAGTGCCAGGCATTGGCTTCATCTACTCGGATGTCGTGACAGGAATCCCGGCTTTCTTCACCCATTTCATTACAAATCTCCCAGCATTTCATCAAGTGCTAATTTTTGTCTCTTTCAAGTCCTTACCGGTGCCCTGCATCCCTGAAAACCAGCGATACCTTGTAGGACGTGTCGGCCCCAGAGAATATAAGATTTATAGGTGTATTATGCGTTATGGATATCGTGATAATGTTAGAGATACAGATGATTTCGAGGATCACATCATTAGTTCGATTGGAGAATTCATCGCTAGGGAGGAATATGATTCCGAAGCATTGACTTCACTGGAAGGAAAGATGATGGTTTTGGATAGTCCAATGGAGGATAGAAATGCACTAATTGCCGTGCCGGAAGAAAGCAGTTCGACCGGAGATGCTCAAATGTTATCAGAAAGTGGGTCACGGAGGAATTTATTGGATACTCCATCAGAAATTACACATTCTCCTTATCCTGTTAAAAAGAAAAAAGTCCGATTTTTGCTGCCTCCGGAAAGCCCGAAAATGCGCGCAAGTGTAAGGCTGGAGCTTCAAGAAATCATCGACGCAAGGGAAAGTGGCACAACTTATTTCTTGGGACAATCACATTTATCAGCAAGAAATGGCTCAAATTTCTTCAAGAAAATTCTCATAATGGCTTATGTTTTTCTTGACAAAAATTGCAGAGAGCCTCCGGTTGCACTGAACATCCCTCATGCTGCTCTTTTAGAGGTTGGTACCGTTTATACAATATAAAAACTGGTTTTTTACTACATGTATACTCAGCATAATGCTGTTAAAAGTTGTAAATAACTAGGCAAATACCACTGGACACGGGCATTAACAATATTACCTGTTGAATTACTTGTGATCGATATATAAATAAGACATACTTCAACCTAAGGGTGTCAAAATGTGTTAAGACGTTGCAAGCTTAGACAGCGCTTTAGGCCTGAACCGGTCTGGTATGGACTGTGGGCTGCTCGATGCTACAGCTCGTCTGGACTAGCCCCAACTATAGGAGCTCGCTATGCATGCAAGTGATTGCAAATTGCATATGGAAGAATGAATGAATGTGTTTGAAACATTTAACTAGCTAGCTATAAATTAGTCTAATTAAGTGTTTGGTTTTACCAAACTAATTGATAAAAGACTTGAGTAAATGTCAATAATTAATTTTAACTACACATTTTATAGGACTTATAATTTTTATCAACTTTTTAATCACATATTTTATCAACTTTTATTAAAATTTACTAAAAATCTAATTTTTACCAAAACTAAACAAGCACTGAATGAGTGAAAAATTGTTCAAATTAATCGTATCTACTAGCTAGTAAATTTTACATTCACTCTTGAAAAAGATGAGTTAATTAGTCTATATTTCAGTTCGAAGCTAACAAAAAGAGAAAGAAAAGAAGAGAATAAGACTATTAAACATATAAAATTGACAAGTAAAACTTTAGAATGAACCCATATCACAAATATGTGAAGATATTCAAAACTAGAGGAGTAAAACACTGTAATGTGCATGTTTAATTAGTATGTAGTATTTGACAAGAGTATTCGATAGTTTAATAAATTAGATTTTAATTCCTTTTTTCTTCGTCAATACTACCCGAGATATGCTTCGTGTCGATTACTTCCTGAGATAAAGCTGTGGATGAAGGGATCTCCATTAGTTCTTCGAGTTGAGAATGCATATTTTTTATGAATGCAATGGATTCTTGTTGGGGTTCTTTCATTGCTTCTCTTAGCTTGTTCAGGGTCATGCAGAATGCTTCCTGCATGAAGATTAATTATCATATATAACTGATTAAAGATTTTACACGGTGTAAAAATGTTAAAATGTTTTCGTTGTGGTCCGCAAAAATAACCTATCAATGACACGACTTATGAACATGTTTGTTACGCAGTACTAAATAAGAATAGATAGAATTTAGTACGTTACCTTAGTTATTAAGCTCGTTTGGCAAAACTTTGATAAAATGAAAACAACTTTTTAGTTCGTCAAACTTCAATTTTAGCTACACATTCTATATGACTCACAACTTTTTTCAACTTTTTAACTACACATTACATCAATATTTTTCAAAATCTGCTGAAACTTTTATCAAAAGCTTTGCCAAACAAACCTCAAAGAATCCAAAATTGTATTCAAATCTTACCATAAACTGGTCCAAATCTGGTTGGTTAGCCACAGATGAGTTCAGTTCGATATCAGCTGCCACTGAATCAATGTCTTCATTGTCACCTAAACACAGCTGCAAAGGACATATATATGTGATGATTGCCCCCTCTTTAAAGAGAAAACATGAATACAAAATCCAATTCTAGTACTCTTGTGCTTTTTGAAGATGGTGAAGTTAGGGTTTGGCTCTTAATTGTACCGTCCAGATTGAATTCCACTATTTTAATATTTTCATGCAAGTCGGGCAATTTCTGCTGGGCTTCCTGGGTAAGGGGCGAGTCGACATCTTAGAACTTTTTCGAACTTGTCATCGTTAGAGGAACTATTTTGTAAATGTCTAACTAGCTAGGGTGGAGACCCATTCAACGCGAAAACATAGCAACAATTTACTCAGTCTTACATCCATGGAATGAACGAGGGCTGAACTTCGGATCATAACAGCAATGAGAAAGAGAGAGAGGGAGAGAGAGTGTGTGACCTTTACGCAGTTTAAGTGAGACTCAACCAAAATGGGGTACAAAGCATGGCAGGCAATTGTCCTCCTGAAGATACTATCCTCATCTTCATCTGCTGAAATACAGTAATCTTCTACTTCTTCCTTACTGTTGTTACCTTTGCTTTCCATTTTTCACATGTACATTCAACTTCTACAGTTGTGTGTGTACACTAATCACTATTTATACATGAAAATTCCCAAAAAAGCTTAAAAAACTGTATAATGGAACGCCATAAGTTGAGCCATCTTTGGAAGCAAGTGTTTGGCTTTATGCATACATTGAATTGTTATATCAGTCAGAAACACTAACTGAGAGTACACTGCACACTCAACTTTTTGCGTTACCCGTTTATGTTTACTCTTAGCTTTTTACCCCCTTGAAAGGAACATTTCACAAGTTTCTTGGATTCTGAGGAACATTAACTGTAGCTCATTTGAAAATATCAATCTTGAATTTCGAACAATCACCCTACTAAACTTTAATTTAAAAGCCATCGTACCACTCCATTTGAATTCTGTTAATGTGCTTACCGGAGTTCGCTAACACTTCGATTAAAACCAACGAAATGCCAAAATGTCCATCACGGTCAACAAATTAATAATACTAGAGGTCACTGAACTTTCACTCTAGTTGCAATTGAGTCACTGAACTTTTACCATAGTTGCAAGAGTAATGCTCCTTAGACAATAACTTTAACCGAAACTTAGATTACTATTGAGAAAATGTCAAATACGCATTTTGCAAATACATAATTCAAATTCTCAATTATGTCTTTGCAAATGGTGTATTTGACATTTACTCAATAGTGGTCTAAATTTCGGTTGAAAGGGTTGTTCAAGGAGCATTACACTAGTTGCAATTGGATTACAGAACTTTAACCAATGATATAATATTAATTAACTTTATGACTAAATGAGTTAGAAAAATACTTTATAGCTCAACTTGAATTTTGCACAAACATAAGTGTCCATTTGTGATATTAACACCTCATAATCTGATAATTATTAAAAAATCCACACAACATCGAAAGCATACTGTTACCAAATAGGTTACAAGAAGGAATAATTGATAAATGACGCGGACATGAAAGTAGCTGTGAATGTGATTGCTTGAGTTTTCAGCGGGGCTTTGCTATTTGTAACATGTGCATTAATGTTATTGACGGTTGATGTTTCTATTTATTACGAAATCTTCCACACCATCAGTGTGACTACGGCGTTATGGGATTTCATATTATGATTTTTTTTTTTTTTTTTTGGCATTTACTTTTGCCGTCCGTGTCTAATAGATTTTTCAAATCACTTTATGAGTCTCATTTGGTACATCATATTTTTACTCAGTTACAAATTTTTTGAAGAAACTATGTTGATTTTTTTTTTTTTTTTGGCTCAATTTGTATTTTCAATTGCTCTATTTTTCTTATTCATTTCAAATAGAGTCGTAAAAGTTAAAAATTTGAATTTTGAATCCTATTATTTTTCACTAATTGCTGTAGCAAATACCTTAACAAGGCTAAAAAAATATGTTTATATCGTAAACATGTAAGAAAGTGTATCATAACTATTGGGGGTAGAATTGCATGATTTATGACTTGATTGTTTTTAAATTGGAGAATAGTGACCCAATTGCAACTAAGGTCAAAATTCAATGACATCTAGTGTTATTAATCTGCTGACTGAGATGGACATGTTGGAATATTAATAGTTTTGATGAACATGTTAACTAAAGAAGGCACGTTAAATGAACTTAAACAGAATGACCTCAAGTGTAATTAACCCCTTTCTTTATTTTACCCGTTAAATGACTTTTGATCTCGTTGGTGTGTGTCAAATTCACACAAATGTTTATGGTTCTAGACTATTCGAAAGGTTCAATGGGACACCTACAAAAATGCGTAAATAAAAGAAAAGAATAGACAAGACAAGACAAGATGTAATTGATAAAATAAACCATGCGTAATCGATATGTCGAACATGCCCAACTATTTGACGACCATGTGTAGGGCATACATTATTTCTGCACACATGATTTTAACTAATGATATAATGTGTTTGATGGCATTATCGTGGACAACAGTTTCAAAGCAATAGAGCAAAGGAATTTTGCTCTACTGGTACCAATTACTAGTGCCATTCTAGTACAGAGCAACACCTTCTCAAAAATTGATTTCAATGGCATCCTAGTACACAAGTGTCAAAATGGAAGTTGGATACTTACAATTCCAATTTACTCAACTCCATTAATGTGTACTATCCTGTCTGGATACTCTTCTTTCGACTGTTCAAAACGTCATTATTTTTTAAAGTGGCTGTGCAAATTATTCTTACCTATGAAATTTTAGCATTTTCATCTTCAAATACGTCTTTGCTTGCGCAAAATATCCTTTCTGTTCATTGCCATCCAACAAGCTCCGTTAAGTGGCTTCTTTAACATGATTCGTATCACTTTGGAAGGGTAATTTCATCCATACATCTATTTCTTATTTCCTCCCGCCTAACTAGTCTACTTCTCTATTTCACTAACAAAATCCCCCACTTCCGGCCGCAAATGTAGGTGAAATAGGAGATGCAAATGTTCCAGAAGAAGAGTAACATAAAACATACCATATTTCACCAAGAATAATGATAAATTGATTGTACAGATACAGAATCCAAATGGGTATTTTGTAGTAATATTTATATTTTATTTGTGGGCTTTTAGTTATGTGACTACTCATGTAATACTCTTATTGTAATGTTGGTGAAATCAGAATCAAGCTTCAGTGGTGAAGAATGCAGTGTATTGAGTATGCTGAATTGAAAATGTTATGTACCATTTTGGTATGTAATTGATGTTGTGTAAAACGTCTCAACCTATTAATAACATTGTGCTTATCGTCCATACTTTTGTTGTTTTTTTGTAAATAACGTCCATATTTTTTATTGTTTGTTGTGAAGAGCATTCTTATGTAATTGTATTGTTGGCTTAAAATGTCCTTACTTAAAAATTGATTTACAATAGAAAATGGAAACAACAACAAAACTACAATAAGTACAAACAATAATGCGATATCATCAACAAAATAATCATATGTGAGTTGAACAAATACATCATTTTCTAAAGAAACTTTCACCAAGAGACGTGTACAAAAAGTCCAAAGCTATTCAGTATCAATTCAAATGATTTGAAATGCAAAAAACTTCACAAAAAAAAAAAAAAAAAAAAAAAAAGCCCCATATGTACAAAAGGCAAATGACCAAAAAAATTCCAGAATGTGAGGCCCTAATTTGGTGTTGATGGTGGCGCCCCTTTGCATCTCATTCCTGGAACATTTATATCTCCTATTCGCCTACATTTGCGGCCAGAAGTGGAGAATTTTATCGGTGAAATAGAGAAGTAGACCAATTAGGCATGAGGAAATAGGAAATATGTGCGTGGACAAAAGTACCCTTCTAAAGTGGTATGAATCGTGTTGATAATGCTACTTAACGGAGTTTTTTAGATGACAATTAATGAACAGAAAGGATGTTTTGTACAAGCAAATGTGGATTTGATGGTGAAAATGTCAAAATTTCGTAGATAAGGATGATTTTCACAATCACTTCAAAAGTTATGGATATTTTGCGCCAATTACCCTTCTTTTGACCTAGTTTCAAGAGGCCGATCACTTAAAAGCTCTTAATTTGTCCTTTCGTCAAGCCGTTTCTTGTTCGTATCTAGCATACTGGGGAATTATGTGCTTGTAGGTTATGTTTTTTAGTACTTATAAGCAGTGAGTCCTACATAATATATAGATAAATAAGTGGATACTAAGTTTTTGTAGTATCCAATGACACCTACACATAATTATTAAGGATCAAGAGCTATACTTTCATCAATCACACAACAAGAAATGGAGCAAATTCTTGATTCTGGAGATGAATACGGTATATTGATATAACCAACTGACACATGACAAGATATGAACCTTATATTCAACATAACCAGTCTAAATTATAGGCCACGTTTCATGTCCCATTTTTATTTCTGTGCAACCTAGTCCAAGTATAGTAGCTCAATGAATTATTTACACACTTTTTCTTACTCTTTTTACTTTTCAACTACTTCAAGAACCACCACGAAAATTTGAAATAAAATTTAAAAAGAAAATAATTTACCGTTAACTACTTCATGATAGTGTAGTTGGCCCTGGGAGAGCCAGACCCGACAAAAACGGGTTGGGCATTTTCAGCCCGTTCACAGTAACGTTGAGATCATGCTATTGATTCTCCTAAGCTAGAATTATAATCCCGACTCTGGTTTTACTGAATTTAAAACCCTGCCACCGACTAAGCACCATCATGGTAGCATGAAACTCGACCACTGAATAGACTCAGTGAATGAAGTTCTAATGGTGTCAATGAGCCGGCCCTAAGGACGAGCTGAGTCGCACTGATTTAGCTCGGCCCTTGGGCCTCATGGGCTTGGTCGAGCTGCCCATGAACCCATGGATTCATCTCGTTGTTTTCTTTAAATTTTGAAAAAATAAAAAAGATTGCAAATTTCAAAAATAAATATAGTACAAAAAATTTGAAATCTTCCTCATTTTTTCGGATTTGAGATCCGCCATTTTTAATGTAGGCGGAGTTAAAATGGTACACGAACAAAATATTAAGTGTACAATTTTTTTCGAAAATATAACTGTAAGAAAAATTAACATAAACAATACTTACAAATTGTGACATAAGATGTTTTTTTTTCCGTGTGATGTCTATTTTATCTTGAATTCGATACTCTACGTCTTGTCAGTAACACATTAAAGTCTCTTATATGTCTTATTTTAGTCTTAATTGGTAATCAGACTAAATCATGTCACCTGCATTAAAAGCAGGCGATGTTACAGTAAATATCGGAGATGCTAGTAGATGATGTGTTATCATAGATATTATTGGATATTGACGATTGTTCATTCTCCACCACCTCATTATGTTAAAAAAAAATTGTCTGGATCTTAAATATTAAGCATGTCATGATCAAAATACCAAACTAATTCCAATGGTAATTCACTTGTACCTATATCCGCAGTATTTGCAAGGAAAGAAGAATGACTAGATTGTTGACTGCGATTACAAAGACTTAAGTAGTTTCATAAATCGTTGTCGTTCTGTGACGACAAACTAACCCTTACTACAAGGGGCCATCAAACATTCCTATCGTTTTTTACATCGCATTGATTGTACATCTCATATAAAAAAATTCTCTAGATTTTCACGTCTAACTAGAGATCCATAAGTTAATTTAGTCGAAATTACGAATACAATACTTTTTGTACCTTCTAAATAGAATTAGGAGTCCATTACCGAAACTAAAGGAGACAACAAAGGCAAATTCTCTCAATATTTCTAAACTTAGCCTCCATCATATTTATAATATCATTAAAAATGAGAAATGTTTTATACTTATTGAAATTATTGACAATATAATAAAAATGTGTAATAACGAGAGGACTAGTAAGATAATATACGTCTGCACATGCGTTACTAGCTTCATAAAAAATATTCAAAATTTTCTCAACATGAAATGCAATAGACCAATCCTGGTCTTGTAAATCAAATTCGAGACCTTCTGATGTTCAATTATTATAATAAGCATCAACATACTTTCCGTAGCATTCATAAGATTTCATCATAAGAAAAGTGGAGTTCTATTTGTGACTTTGGGACAAATGTTCTTTCAATTAGATCATTTTCTGCACATAAACTATTGAATACTTGTTTTCTAATGAAGGAGACCGAAATAAAATTTATAGCATACCTAATTTTCTATAACTCTCATTTTAGAAAATCTATCCCATAAATCACAATTAAATTGAAAATATGGAAAACATGCATATGGAATAGTATACCACTAAAACTGTGGTTAAGTTCTAAAACTAATGATTCAATGACTACATTGTTGACGGACGCATTGTCAAAAGTAAAACTACGAATTTTAGTTTCGCACTCAAACATTCCAATGATGTTCAATAAAATATTAAAAATATTTTGTGCATTATGGAGAAATTCTATTAAGTAAATGCAATATTTTTTTTTATGCATAATCCACTGTTTATCTAAATCGTGATAGCTATATAACTTTTATGGTTACAATCGGTCCACAAGTAAGACATAACAGATAAAATACAAGTATATTTTTTATAGGGTTAATTACACTAATGGTCTCCATTCTTTCAGGTTTGTAACGATTTCATCCCCATTCAAATTTTGTAGCAGATAGCATCCTCATCCTTTCATTTATTCGCACAAATAGTCCGCAAATCACTATTTTTCACTATTTTGACAATTTTTCTCTTTGACTTAAATAAATTAAATGATAGAAAAGAAAATACAACGAAAGCATTATAATTGGACCCTTAACATTTTCAAAAGTACAAATAAATCCTAAACTATTTTATTTTATTCAGATAAGTGTTCTTCCCCAACTAAAAACAAATCATCTTTTTTCAACCCCCACCCTACCCCCACCGAATTGCGTCAGATTCTGTGGAAACATAGAATTAAGCTTAGACAAATCACTTGTAGTTCGTCAAGAATCAAAATGATGATATACAGAAAAATAATTTCCCAAAAGAAGTTCAATAAAATTAAATTCCTCGAACATAAATCCATATTCCGAGCAGGATTCAAGGGAGAGCATACTTTGAAAAGAAAAGGAAGAATGCGGCCCCATTTTTGCAAAATCTTATCTCCAATCACACTTGGGTTCTATCCAATCCAATCCTCCAAATTCACTAATTTATAGTCATTACCACTATCATGACTCCCATTCAGCACTCCATTCTCTCCCTGACCCCCCGGCACCAGCACCACGACGGCATAGGAGGGCCCGGACTAGTGGCTCCCCATCTAGAATTCAGCATATGGCTTAGAATCATTTGTTTCTTCTCCATTGTTTCTCGCATACAACCGCGCAACACTTGACTCTCTCCCATTCTTATCCCAATCATAGTTCTTTACACAAAAAACTTGCTTTTACTTCATCACCTCTTCGTCAGCCAAAATTGCTAGTGGAGTGACAGTGAAACCCATTTTGTACTTCATCACCTCTTCGCTGGCCAAATGGGTCGACAATTTTGTTATTATATATTTGAAATATTTTATATTTGATTGGGTCAATTTTTGACGGATTATACAAGTTCGCGGGTTTTAGTTTTGTGCATTTTTTGATGTGGTGTGGACGGGTTTTGTACTATGAAGCACACCTATCTATATAAAATAAAATAGTTTAAGATTTATTTGTACTTTTGAAAAGGTTAAAATCCCAATTACAATATTTTCATTGTATTTTCTTTTTTTCATCATTTTAATTTATTTAAGTCAAGGGAAAAATTGTCAAAGAATTGTCAAAATAGTGAAAAATGGTGATTTGGGGACCATCTGTGCGAATAAATAAAAATATGGGGATGATATCTGCTAAAAAAATTGAATGGGGATGAAATCATTACAAACCTGAAAGAATGAGGACCATTAGTGTAATTAACCCTTATTTATATTAGGTATTATGCATTACTTTATTTATTGTATAAACTATAAAGTACTAGCTCTAAAAGAATAATATTTTTTGAAAAGGGTTTGTACCTAGGTTGGACATATTTTTATATGAAGTTGGCCAAGTGAACGATTTTTATTGTGCTAAGCGGCAACTCACTACTGGCTACAAACATCACCATATCTTCACGCATATTATTTTGTGAATAGACCCAGTTGGTAATAACAGTTTTAAAGAACCTTCACTAGAAAAAACAAACTGAAGTTGTGACTGATTATTTCCCAAACCCTCCATGTCTAATTGTAAATGTTCTGTAGTATCTATTAAGATGACTAGTGCCACTAGACTCTTTTCCAAGTTAACTGTTTTTTGTAATAATTACACATTACTTTGTACTTTTGTTGTCTGTTCAAAACACCACTCTTCACTAATTTAAAGTGTTCACAATACTTAGCCGTATTTTTCAAATAGAAGTATAATTTAGTATAGTACATCATAATTTGTATAGTTAGTTCAAAAACTATCACTAACAAAGTCCTTGGCAAGTAAGTTGAAGTATTAGGCGTTTCCAATACAATCGTGGATTTGTAAAAACGTTTTGCTACATAAGCAAAACATATAATGTCCAAAAAACTCTTTTTCAATGCAAGTCAACAAAGACTTTGTCAAGCTCATGTGACAAAGAAAAAATAGACATTGTCTAGAAATCCTTCTAAATTCATAAACTCTGTTAAACATGCTAGCTTAACAAAATTTATAATTCGTATGCAAAATTAGATTAGATTTTATTTTTATTTAAGAAAATTAAAGACACATAGTTAGAATTGTTGGGTTGTAGATAAAAACTGTCAGTATATATTAGTATATACCATTTATCTTAATTGTTATCAGTATATATTAGTGTATACCTTTTACCTTAATTGTAATCAGGGTTTAGGGTTGTGTTACTTTTTGTGTTTGCCTCCTTCTCTTATAAAAGGACGACCTCTTGTACAGTTTATACATATATTCTTCAATTCTCTCTTCTTTCTTCATATTTTTCTTATTCCGGCATGGTATCAGAGTCAATTGCTCTTCGAGTAAAACATAGGGCTTTGCCCTGACTGAGGCCATTTTTCGGCCAAAATCCATCGTTTATGCCTCTGAAATTGTATTTTTTCATTTTTTTTCGGGCTGAAATCTATTGTTCGGATCTCCATCTGCTCTAATTCGATTAGCATCTATGGCTTCCACTAATAATGTTAATATTACTAGTCCTGTCGATATTGTTTTGGATGGAACCAACTGCAATATTTGGGCCCAGTAGATGTCATTAGTCGTATATTGTGGCATTTTGTGACTGGAGAGAAAACAAAGCCAATAAAAATCAAGAATGAGTCTGATGAAGAGTTTGGTGATCATCTTGAGGTATGAGAAGCCACTCATTGTAAGATTTTATCCTGGTTAACCATTACATTTGTTCCTTATATTCAAAGTCTTCTCTACAAATTTCAGAAAGCCAAACTTGCTTTGAATTTTTTGGCAAATCGATACATTTGATCTAGTGATGCCGCCCTCCAATTTCAGTTGGAATCCAAGTTGTATCAATTGCATCAAGAGCCTGGTTAATCTATTACTGAGTTTTATTATCAGGTAAGTAGTATTTGGGATCAACTCTATCAGACTGTTCTATCTTTTCCTAATAATAAATCTACTAAACTCTTGGGATCGTCAGTAGTTCATCCACTTTATAATGCATATTCGAAATGATTTTGAGAATACTAGAGCCTCGTTATTTCATCGTTCTCCACTACCAACTCTTGATGTTGTCCTTATTGAGCTCATCCCTGAAGAGACACGACAAAAGGCTTGTCGAGTTTGTTCTACTGATCTAGTTATAGTTGATACACATAGTATAGCTTCTACTGTTGTGGCTGCTACTTCTTCCAAGCCGTGTCATTTCAATGGTCAATGTTACTATTGTAGAGAAGAAGATCATCAAATTTCTGATTGTGCCAATAAAAAGGTAAGATGCGAGAGATGCATAGAAAGATATGGTACATACTTCTAACCTCAGGATTGCTGTTGCATATACTAGTTCATCATCTTCAGAGTCCTCATCTACACCCGCTTTGTCATTTCTTACTGCAGCTGATCTTGAGACAATTGTCCAACAAATTTTATCATGTACTCCTACTGCCTTGATCGTTTTCTCATGTACATATTCTTCTTGGTTAGTTGACTCAGCCTGTTGCAATCATACCCCTAATTCCTCTTTATTGTTTGAGAAGAAATCTGTAAGTCCCGTCCCTACCATTTACACTGCTATGGGTTCCCATGTGTATGTTAGTCATGTTGATTCCATATCTACCTGTACTCTTCCAATTCCTGATACATATCTTGTTCTACAATTATCTCTCTATCTTCTTTATGTTGGACAACTTGTTGAGCATGATCTTGTTTTAACGTTTTCTAACAAAAGGTGTGGTGTACATGATTAGAAAAACAGATTAGCTAGTTGGGACAGAGCGTAACGTTGGTCGTTTCTTTGAGCTTTCTTCCTTGCAAGTTCCTAGTTCATGTTTTGTTCAATCTTTTACAGCTACTGCCTTTTCCTATCTTTGGCATTCCCATCTCAGTCATACATCTTTCTCTCGTATTCGATCTTTAGCGTATAATGGTTATTTCGAAAAAGTTCATTTTGACTCTTTTGATTGTGTATCTTGTCAATTGGAAAAATAGAAAGCTTTATCTTTTAATAATATTGATTCTTCATCTTCTGCAACTTTTGATCTTGTCCACTCTGATGTATGGAGACATACCCATATTCTTAGCAAGGGGAGATATTGTTATTTTGTTGCCTTTATCGATGATTATTCACACTACACGTGGCTTTATCTTTTACATAATCGATTTGAGTTGCTGACTGTGCAGATGATACAAACTTAGTTTAATCGCACTATCAAAATATTTTGCTCTGAAAATGCCATGGAGTATATGTCTGCCTATTTTCTTAGCACCCTTAAAGATGATGAAACCCTTTCTCATCGATCTTGTTTGTATACTTCCTAGCAGAATGGTCGTGCAGAACATAAGCACCTTCACGTGCTCAACATTGTAAGATCTCTTATTCTCTCAGCCTCTCTCCTTAAATCCTTTTGGATAGATGATGATCTTACAACCATTTTTACAATCAATCGAGTCCCCTCCCCTATCATTTCTAATCAATCTCCCTATGAGCTTCTCCATAGGAAAGCACCAAATTATTCTCTTTTGAGCCTTTTTGGTTGTGCTTGTTTTGTTTTACTTCCACCTCACGAGCGTACCAAAATTGAACCACGATCTCATCTTTGTTGTTTCCTTGGTTATGGCATTGAACAAAATTGTTATGATGTTATGACTTTATCGACAAGTGTCTTCACATCTCTCGTCATGTTCAGTTTTGGGAGCTCAAACTCTCCACCATTATATATTCAATCATGTCACTTCCTTTGACTCATTCTCTTGTATTTACTGGTCAGTATATATTTTTCATTAGATTCTGATGTAGGTGTTGAAAGCTCATTTAGTGACCACTCATTGCCGATTTCTCCTGAGTCTGAACCATTGCTTGATCCTGTCATCACCTACGAGTCCTTATCCGCTCCATAAATTTGTCGTTCCAATATAGTAAAAACACTTACTGTCCATCTTAATGATTGTCATTGTTATTCTACAATTGCTACTCTTCATGAACATTGCAATCATCGCGAGGCCAGTTCTGACCCTCTTTGGCAAAAATCTATGTTTGATGAACTTCAGGCCCTCATCAAAACTCATATGTGAGACTTAGTTGATTTGCCTCCTGGTAAGTTTACAGTAGGGTGCAAGTGGGTGTACAAGATTAAGACACGAGCTGATAGGTCGGTGAAATGATACAAAGCTCGTCTTGTGGCATAGAAATTTACCCAGTAGTATGGTATTGATCATGAAGAGACTTTTTGCACATGTTGCATGCCTTACTTCTTTCAAATCTTTACTTGTCATTGTAGCTATTCAGTAGTGGAGCCTATTTCAAATGGATGTGAAGAATGCATTTCTTAAATGGTGATCTAGATGAAGACGTCTATTTCAAACCTCCTCTTGGATTAGAGCACCCGCCCCAGAAGGTTTGTGGCTTCCGAAAGGCTCTTTACAGTCTCAAGTAGTCTCCTTGAGCTTGGTTTTCCAAGTTGAGTTCTGTGTTGGCTCAGCAAGTCTTCATTCTCAGTGTATATGATTCTACTTTGTTTATCTGTTGGTCTGAAGCTGGTAATTGTTCTTTTCTAACTTTATGTTGACAATAAGGTTATTATGGGTGATTATCTTTCTAGCATACATGCACTTCAGCAGTTTCTTAGCCACCAGTTTAGGATAAAAGATTTGAGTTCTCTCAGTTATTTCCTGGGTCTTAAGGTATCATCCTGCTTAGATGGATATTATCTTTCCCAAGCTAAGTATGCGTATAAGCTCTTGTCTTGTGCTGGACTAACCGACAGTAAGATTGTAGATAGCCCTTTGGAGACAAATTTCAAGCTTCTTTCCAACGATTAAGAACTTTTAGATGATGTCACTCTCTATCGACAATTTGTTGGTAGTCTCATTAACCTAGCTGTGACTCATCCCGACATTTCAACTTATACGCCACATACATCGCATTAGTAATCTATAGAATGCATGCTTTTAGTTCATTTTTTGGTGAGACTAAAATTATAAATTTCGTAAATATGGAGCTTCAATTTTCTTACTTGAGCTAGATTTTCCAAGTGAAAAAGGTAGTTATATGAAAACAATTTGAACCAAAAAATAGTTTTGTATTTTACGTGTGTAAGAGCATCTCCAATGCTTTATTGGGTTTTTATAATAATTTCTTACATAAGCGAAATAAACAGTATTTAAAAATTTATCTTTAATATAATTTGACAAGGACTTTGTTAAGCTGATATGCTAAAGAAAAAAACCGACAATGCAAAAAGCTATGTCTAAATTTAGAAGTTCTATTAGAACAAAATAGTTCAACAAAATTTATATTTCTTATGTATCATATTTTATTTTATTTTAAGGAAATAAAAGACATTTAAGCAGTAATATTAGATTGTAAATAGAACTCACTGGTGATTAATTTTAAGCTTGACGTTGTGTTCATTAGATATCAATTGTCACGTAGACAACAAGTATTTTCAACTTGTATGCTACCTAAATATTAAATGCATTGAAGAAACTCTAAGACCCTAGAAATTGAATTCGTTTTTGAGGTGGCCATATCGAAAATTACCAAGATGACCTAATTAGTAGCTCTTGAATAGTAGTATGTCGTATTGAAGCTAGTTTTCATAAATTTTATCGAATTGAATAATTTGAAACAATTTCATGTCAGCCAAGATTGTCGAAACTGAACTGAATAACTTTAGTAGCAACACTTACCTATGCTAATAAATATAATATAACATTCTTTAAATATAATCATAAATCAATTTGCATATAAGAAATTGTTGCAGGAATCAGTCGTGAAATTTAGTTCACTGTACAATTCACGTCAACTTGTCACAAAGTCAAACATTTGAATGGTTCAACGATGAACTCTTTTTGGTACAAAATGTTTTTATTTTCATAATATATTCTATATGCTTCTCAATTTCAAGAAATACAATTCTAACTTTGCATACTTATCTTACATTTAAAACGGGTAATTGATTTGCCAAACAATTCCACTTAAAAGATGTTTGACGCGGTGTTTTAGTCGTCTTCCTGAACACTACTTTCTTAAACGACATGTATTGATGCTTTTACATATATAATCAAACGTGTAATCAATTAAAAAATTGAACGCAAAAGCCATTACAATTATACCCAAGAAAATTAAAAACCGGATGAAATAAAATCTCAAATTAATACTCAGAATATCCATCAGCCCCACCGTCGGTGCCACCATTTTCGCCGCTATCGCCTCCACCAATGATACCTTGCATGACGTTCTGGCCAACCTGCTGGAAAGCACCTTCAACAAGCCCCTGCATCGCCGCCGTCATCATAGTGGCGCCGAGTCCATTATCCTTGTTGGGACGTGGCTGAATATTGTTATGCATAGGCACCATATTTGTTGGCACAGACCCTGTATTTACAGGACCCATATGGGGATTTGCGATTCCACCTATACTTGCACTGTGCATCAGATTATTGGCTTGGCCTGGAGCCTGAAATTGTGATCCGGTGCTTGCAGAATGCATCAGATTATGATTAGGGTTCAAAGGGAAACCTGCAGCCACATGATGATTTTGATGACTTGCACTCGGATATGAATGGTGATGATGCAACATAAACTTCTGTTCCTTTACAGAAGGTTTAGGTATAGCCATGGTACAATCCAAATGCACATCGAATTCACAAGAATTGCATCTGTACAGCCACTGCTTCACCCCGATCTGTCGACAGATATCACAGGAGAATCCTTTAGCCTCGTACGGATTCTTGAAAGTAAGCTGAAGCGGGCAAGAATGTGCCCGATGTGTAATTTTCAAAGGATTTTTGGCACAGACGACATGAAGATCATAATCACACTTGACACAGTGGTAGCTGAACCCTTCGCCATGTCGGTTGCAGGCGTCGCAGTTGAACTTGCCACCGGGGTAGGTCGAGACGGGGAGGAGCGTCAGGTTGCAGCCTGGATGGGAAGGGTGGGTGATCAGCTTCGGAAATTGAGTACATGCTGTGTGAAGACTGAAATTACAAGGAGTGCATGTGTACATAATTCCTGAGGCTTCAAGTTCGCATCCTGAACATAGAATTAGGTTTTGAGGATTGTGTGGGATTGGTACGAGTTCATGAGGGTGGCTGAAGTGTTTGATTAATGGTGCAGATGCACTGGAATTTTGATTTACCCTTCCCATATTTTCTCAAATTTCCTGGCTCTCTCTCTGGTTTTCACTCAGTTTGTGTGTGCAATGAAAAAGGCAAGGTGGAGAAGAGATGATAGCCCTTTTACTTTACAGGGTTTGGGCTAAAAGTCAAATATTCCAACGCGTTTATTGGTAGATAATGTCGTGTAGAAAGTGTTCATTCATTCATTGACTTTGATCTACTCTGATTTTTCATTGCTAGCATTTTATTTTTCTTTCTAATTAATTAGGCATATTGGTGATGTTAAAATTATTTTTTAATCACTTATAATAAGTGAGTTTTATATAATGTGTAGATAATAAGTAGTTAGTAAGTTGTAAATTATATAAAATGTGTAGATAAAAAGTATATTTGATTAGCTTAAATTATAACTTAGACAATGACAAATAAATACTAAGTGTCTGTTTGGCGGAATTTAAAAGTAGTTTTTTAAAAAATTTTGATAAAAATTGATAAAACGTGTAGTTGAAAAATCGATAAAAATTATAAATTTTATAAAATATGTGATTGAAAATAAATTTAAAAAAAAAAAAAAGAAACATTTTAAAACAAAGTCAACCAAACAGTCATAAATCTATTTGCATGTTTACACTAATCGTGTCATAAAAAATGGTTTGGATTTTAGAGGAATAAGAAATTGTTGCTGAAATAAAATTATAACATTAGACTATTTTTGGTAAAATATGTTATTTTTTTTGAAAGCCAAACTTTATTGAGATGTCACCTAAATGACCATCGAAATAAATAAAGGCATACAATTGACAAGGAGCTATCTCCAAATTCCAGTAGACAATTATTATTTTGTCCTTATTTAATGTGACACTTACATATTGAATGAATTATCGATGTGACATTTCACTATAAGAAAATGTACCTATAGCGACGACACCATTAGTAGCGACAACATGTCGCCACTACTTGTTCTGTATAATAAAGACGACAATGAAATATTGTCACTATAAGATTCAACTCTATAACGACAACATTAGTCATCTTTATATTGAACGTGTCGTCGCTACTGTTGTGGATATATAGCGACGACATAATTCTATTGTTGTGGATATATAGCGACGACATAATAAATTATGTCGTCGGTATATATATTTCAAATGATAGGAATAATTCGCGCCATTTTTGTGTACATATAGAGACGACCTAAGTCATCGCAATAGAGCTATAGCTGTTGTTTTTAGTTACGTGACGCATGATTCTTCTCGTAATTTGTATTGAAGTCTATTGAGACGAATTTTTTCGTCAATGTAGAGTTGTCAAAATTGGCGGGAAAATTGGCGCCAATTTCTTATCTATAGCAAAGACTTTCTTAATCGATAGAGAAGACTTTGTCGCCACTATAGAATCTTCTTTTTCAGCTTTCCATCTCCGCATTTTTGTACATTTAACATTTTTCTTCATTCTCCATCTCTATATTTATGCAAATTCAATATCTTACTTCAGTTCTGCTTCTTCTATTATTCATCACTGTATTTCTGAAAATTCTATACTTCATTGCCAAAAAAATAGTATTTTTCAGGTATAGATATTGATAAAAGTTGGACAAAAATTAGAAATCGCACAAAATCGTCAGATCTTCGGAACAATTTGAAAGCATTTATAAATATGGTTAAGCCATACGTAAACGATAGGAGAATGATTAAATGTCATGCACAAGATGTTTAAATGGTCTCATACATCCATTGGAAACTATCGAGACTCACATATTTTATCATGGTTTTGCAGAGAGTTGTATAACTTGGATATACCATGGCGAGACCGAGGCAGAATACAAATGTGTATACACAAAATGAGAGAACAAGTGTGGAGGATTCTTGAAAGTTGATGTCATGGACGACATATTCGGTGATAAGCATGTTGGTACAGGCACCGATGGTTACTATGACAAATTGTTTGAGGCTCTGCATTCAGAACTATACCTGGGAGTTTCATCATTTTTGTCTTTAAACTTTTTAGTGAAGTTAATGCATATTAAAGTTGTGAACAAATGGACAAATAAGTATGTCGATAATCTTTTGAAGTTGCTAAAGTTAGCTTTCTCAAACATGAACATGGTGGACTCCCACTACGAAGCTAAATTTGGGTTACAAATCTATTCATGCATGTAATAATGAATGTGCAATATTTTGGGGTGAGCATGTTGATATATAAATTTGTCTGATCTGCCAGGAAAGTCATTAGGTGCACATAATGTTCTGTATAAGGTGTTGCACTATTTTTCCTTGGCCTTCAGACTAAAACGTATGTTCGTGATGAATGATACTGTAAAACTCATGCTATAGAAAGGTGTAGAGATGAAGATGAAATGCAGCATCCCGTGGATGAGAAGGCATGGTGGGATTTTGACAGGGAACGTCCACTGTTTGCAAGTGAGATCCAGAATGTCCGGTTAAGTTTGGCCTCAGATGGATTCAATCTATTGGAGACATGAGTCTAGCGTACAACATGTGACCAATAGTTGTAACCATTTACAACCTGCCACATTAGTTTTGCATGAAACCCAAATACTTCATGGTTACTCTCTTGATACCAAGCCCTAAAACACCGGGTAAGGACATTGATGTATTCTTATGACCATTAGTGGACGAGTTGAAGGAGTTGTGGGCCAATGGGATTGACATGTGTGACACTAGAACCAATAATATGTCGGTATTTAGAATGCGTACAGCATTGTTGTAGACAGTTAACGATTTTCCAGTAAAAAGTAGTTTATCGGGTTGAAGCGGTCAGGGGTACATGGCATGTCCTACGTGCAATGAGGAGATGCCTTCAGTCCGTGTGATAGGTAAGACATCTTACGTGGGTCACCGACAGTTTCTACTGTCCAGGCATCATTTTGGGAGCAATTTAAACTTTGATGGGAGGACGGAGATGCGACCACCCCCACGTCGGTTACTACATGCAGACATTTTAGCACAGTTAAGCTATCTGAGACATAATATTCCGAAAAGCACACTAACTACGAGGGTGTTAGAAAGAAGAGAAGTGATGATGAGCTGAATTGGAGAAAAAATAGCATTTTCTATAAGTTGCCTTATTGGTCTTCTACTGAGCTAAAACATAACATCGATGTCATGCACGTAGAAAATGTTGCACTTGTATCATATTGAGAACATGTGTATGAAGCCTGCCGCATGTTACACCATGTTCATTGCAAACTATCAGAGGTTTTGCAACTTCATCTGATCGTTTCAGTTTCCAAATGGCTTCACTTCTAATCTTTAGAAGAATATTGCTCCTAATGACAGCCGCATTATTAGGTTGAAGTCACACGATTGCCACATTATCATGCAATGGTTATTGCCAGTCGGATGTCGCGCGTTCTTGAATAAAAGTATTTCCACTACAATTATTGAATTGTGCACGTTTTTCAAACAGCTTTGTGCAAGAACACTAAAGGTTAGCGACATGATGGCTGCCTACGATCACTTGATACTCGTCCTCTGCAAGTTGGAATGAATCGTTTTGCCAACTTTCTTCGACATCATGATTTACCTCGTAATGCATCTGCCAGAAGAGACAATCTTTGGTGGTCCGGTATATGTGAAATGGATGTATCTGTTCGAGCAATACCTGAAGAAACTTAAGAACTACGTCACAAATTGAGCTCGACCTGAGGGTTCAATAGCTGAAGGGTATGTTATTGACGAGGCCTTGACTTTTTGTTCGAGGTATTTCGATGACATAGAAACAAGGTTTAATCGACTGTACAGAAACAATGATGTAAGTGTTCCATGAAGAAAACTTTCTATTTTTCAGTCATACTATCACCCAATTGGAAAGAAGACACCAATGACGCTTCTTACAAATGTTCGAAGTCAAGCGATATTTTATGTCATCAACAACTGTATTGAAATTGAGACATTCTTGCTGTAAGACCTCGTATTATTCAATTATCTTGAAGCAGCTTTGTCATTTTAAACGAACTAATTAGTTGATCTTATATGCCTTGTAAAGAGAACATAGGCATGAGCTATTGCACAATGGCTGCCCAAACATTGACCAGGTGCATAAAAGAAACTTTTACGGTTGGTTTTACAGTAAGGTAAATGAACAACGATCAAATACATTTCAAATATGTCCACATTTTTCTTTTCTGTAAACTTGACTAAAACCAACTTCCATTTCATCCAGATATATGCATTGCGCCAATGCTACGCCTCTTAAGTTTTTCATGAGTTATTTTCGTTGGCCAGTAGATGTTACACGCATGTTATATCTTACACGGCTTGTGTTGTAAAAAGAGTTTGCTTTCTAACATATGATCGTGATATTCGAAAGAAAACAAAGAACAGTGGTATGTCTGTCCCAGAGATTGGGGATGAAATTTACTATAGACAGCTGCAAGAGATACTGGAACTATAGTTCAGACCAGAACTTTCAGTTTTTACATTCCGATGCAAATGGTTTAGGTATGATGAGAGACGGAGGGTAACTGAGAATAACGTTACCAGTATTGACATCAGTGCAGAGACGTACAAGGATGATAAGTTCATACTTGCTAGCCAAACACATCAAGTGTTCTACATTGAAGATCCTTCTCATGGTCCGAACTGGCGAGTTGTACAAGAAGTCCATCACAAGAGCAAGTGGGATATTATGGGATCTAACATCACTGAGATAGACCTAATCCACAATAACAACTCTTCTCATTTTTCTCTGATCGTTGATCTTGACAACTTAGAGCACATATCCTTGCATCGGAATGATGGTAAGCCTGATGAGATAAGAGAATTGTTTATCAGGAGAGCATCGTTTTATACTGCAGGAGATACTTCGTTCAATAACGACGAGGATGTGGAAGACGACACACATAAAGAATATGAGGGTGACGAAACATGTAGTGAAAGTAATGAGGACAACAATGACGACGATGTGGATCAAACGTATCATGATGGTGAATCAGATTGAATGTTATTGTTCGTCACTAAAGTGATTGGTGTATGTCATAACCCGAGTTCGGATGGATTTGGAAATTTTGTTCACGGAAAATAGGCGAAGAATGACTGCAATTATACAAAAACATGGAAATGAGGACCTATATGTAACCTCGTAAAAGTTGAAGTTCTTACATTGCAAATAAAAGAAGATGAAATTGAAATAAAAGAGGAAATATAAGGACCAAAATAAATAATATTTAAAGTCGATGGACCTAACTGCAAATAACCAATGTTTACATCGATGACATATATGTTGTCGCTACATGTAATAAATTTTGGGCGGTACGTTTTAAGTACGTGCACCAAAAAATTAAAAACATGTTGCGGCTATACTCGCTACAGATTTAACCCTTTTAAAATACACAAGTCACCTTTTTCTTCCCCATTTCTGTTTTCTCTTGGCTAAAATTCGTCCGCCTCTAATTTTCCGCCGTCCAACTGTTGCTGTCCAAGGTGCAGATAAGCTCTCCCCCTCTGAATCTAGAGTGCCATGTAACTACATGGTTTCTTTTGAAATCAAATTTTACTGATTTGTATTATTACCGGTTCTTGAATTTTTTTTTATTACCAGAAACTATTAACTGAATATACTTGAGTAATGTCAACCCTCAATTTGATCTTTTAGAAAGACATTGGTTGTGGGTATGAAGATTGTGATGGCAGTGGTTGTGGTTGACGATTGCACTACTCATGTGCTACTGGATTTGGGTGTTGCATGGTGGTTGTAGGTGCTGCTATGGGCGGTGATTGGTTGGTTTTTGAATGTGAATTATTATTATTATTATTTTTTGTGACGAGAAGACATACATCAATGTGGTTTTTGGTGATTGTGATTTTGGAGGAGTTGCTAGCGATGTTAGTTCAGGGGATGAATGGTATCTTAATCTGTTAGGTGGTTTTTTTTTTTTTTTTTTAATTAGTGGTGGGTTGTCGGCGGTGGGTGGCAACAATGGTGGTGAGGTAGCGTGGTGTTGGTCAAGAAGTTTGGCGAATAAGTAGTATTGATGATATAGATTTTAGGTGTTAGTGGTTTTGTCTTTATTGGATTTTTTGTGTATTTAAAATTATGAGCAATGATGTCTTTTTATGAATTAAATACCCCCATGCCACTATACTTTGTCAAAACTTTTGGGAATCAAATACAACTATACTTTATACTTGCATATTTGATGTATAATGTTATAGGCATGATTAGATGAAATCGTTATCGCGATTATAAACTAAAGGCACATAATCACTTGAAAGAGCATAGGCCGAGCCGTTCATATGGCGAGTTGTCTGTTGATGAATGATAGAATTGCATTGACTTCTTCACAAATCATAATTTCGTGGTACATACTATAATTTAGTTTTTATGTTAATATTTTTATAAACTTCAGAGTTACGTAATCAATTATTTTTTATTGTCTCCATAAACGGTCAAAGAATAAAGCCAATCAGGGTAATGCTAAATACTCGAGCGTGCAGGGGTCGAAGATCTTCTCTGCCACGCGTTACGATCAGATACATGTATATTTTTATTTTACAAATCTTCAATGCATTACATATACATGTTTTTTTTAACTAAATTTCACACTTATTGAGTCAAGCATTATTGAGTCGTTCCAGACTTTCCACTCTTTCTGGGATGGCAATTGGGTAAATTCGATGGCGGCTAGTGACTACGTGAACAAAAATTTCTATTTTTTAATGTTGTTAATTTTATCTGACATTGTATTATTACTTATTATTTGTTTTTTTCCACTAAACAGCATAAACTTGTTGAGGTGAATGAGACTAAACAGACTTAGGTCGCCTCTAGTGGTGCGTCAGTTGACGAGCGTGCTATTGCGAACGAGGACACGTTCGTGGGGTTGGACGGGTTCCGAAGGGCAGCTCTTCCTCCCTAGATTCGACCACTGCATCGAACGCCCACGAGGAACATTCAACCTGTTTTGTGAAGGCTTCCGGAATGATGATCCCCGGTTTGCAATGTATAAGGCACATCAGCGTCAAATGGATGTGACAATTGCACGTCTTACGGTGAATCTGCAGTAGAAAATACTGGGAGTTGTGTCAGAGGATGATGAGGAGGTTGGTGAAAACGACGGTGGGGGTTTGGAGGATCCGTATCATTTATGTACAATTGAATTGTTTTTATTTATTTTAAAAAAATTTAAAACATGTATCCGAAAGTCGTCGCTAAAATGAAAAAAATGACTTGTATTTTAGCGACGACATAGTCGTCAGTATATATCCTACGTATATTGCGACGACATTGTCGTCGATACTAATTAGGAAATGTAAAGGAAATAGTGACGATATCTCCGTCGCTAATGTTAGAGACAAATTTTGCGACGACTTTGTCGTCTACACTTTCTCTAATTCTGAGAAATTGAGCACGACATTGTCATCGGTATATTTTTAAATGTGTATAGTGACGACAATATGTCGTCGCTAATTACCTAGAGGTACTAATCTATTGAGACGACCTACAGTGACGACATTGTCGTCTCTATACATAAAAAATGATGACAACTAATCTTTTAACGACGACTTTAGTCGTTGCTATAGACCTCATTTCTTGTAGTGTTTACTTAAGTGAGCAATTCGTCCAATGTACAAGTGTCACATTGGATGTTGTCAAGATAAATTGTTTATTTGGAGTAGGAGATCGCTCATCTACAATTAACCCAACTATACGAAGTTGAGTTTTTATAGTACTTTGGAGATCCTAAAACTCATTTTTTTCGTATTGTGTTTTCATTAAAAATTAAAACTTATTTATTTTTTTTCTTTTATTTTATGTGAGAATTAAATATTTATGATTAAAACTATAATTTCTACCAATGTGCACCATATGGAGAAGGAGCTGAAAAAAACGCGCTGCTCGAAAGGCAGCTGATGCAGCTCGAACTATAATAGAGCAAAAAACGAAAAGCAAGTTGAATATTGTTGGGCAACAATTTAATTCTACACTGCAATCTTGACATCATTCTATGCAACAACTATGTTAACAAATTCCTGATTTCGTTTTACCACAATTTACACCATTGTCAATAGAAGAAGATGCTAATGAAGAATATGATACTATTGGGGACAAAGAAAACGGCTTTGATGAGGAGAACAACATTAGTGAAGACGGTAGCATATCTAAAAAATAGGATGAAGAGTTATGTTTTTTTTATTATATTCATTATAAAAGATGGATAGCATATTTGCTAAACTTTTTTATAGTTTAGATATTATTTTTATTTGTATTTTAGTACAATATTTGTGTTCAATGTTATATTAATTGACACTTATAAGACCTTAATTTAATTTGTTGTCTTTTTTTGTATCTTTATATTATTTTGAAGAAGGTAAAAAGAATTAACATAATATAAAAAATTATATAAAAATAATTAATTTCTCCTACAAATTCTATCGTTGATGGAAAAAATAATATACTTGGCCCACAAATACGCTTTCTCCACAAAATATCATTTGTAGAAAAAAAAAGTACAAATTGGACTACAAAATTTTTTTGACACAAAAATTTATTTGTAGGGAAAAGTACGATTTAGCACACAAAATAATTTTTGCCTTGTGCCTACAAAGCCAGTTTCGTGGGCTAAAGTAATTTTAGCCGACGAATAATTTTGTCGAGAGAGAATTTAGACGACAAATTGTATTCGTCTCTAAAGGATTTGTAGGGAGAGACTTTAGCCCACAAATTTTTACCATTTGTCTTCTTATACCTTTCCTCACGATATTTGCTCACAAACGCTCATACAAAAAAAATTCGTCGGGAGAGGTTTTTTTCCACAAAAAAGAACATTAACCTACAAATTTATTTTGTATGCGAAAGATAAAAATCTTGCAGTGGTATTTATTGAATTATACAGACATTGATTTATTTTGAAATTTGATTTAGCTTCTTTTTTTTTTTTTTTTTTTTTTTTTTTGTATTACCAGCAATGGTACTTTTTTCTATTGCTTCTACAAATTCACAAATTCTAAATTTTAGTTTTGTTTTTATTTTATCAATGTTAAACGCTATCATCATAAGGTCTCGAGTGAAGTAATTCGATTTATTTCACGAACACAGACATCGAAAAGCTTCAACTCCTGGTGGTTTAGAAAAATTGGTTTTGCTATTTCATCTACAAAAGGTTGCATAGACTCCACTTTGGATTTCATTCGAGTGTCCTACATCAGAAAAGGATACTACTTCTTGCTCGAATTTCTTGGGCCGATAAAATTGAGATGTTATCTTTGTTTGGTTTAATTTCATTTTTTTGACTTTGACATCTTATTTGATAGTCCCTCGAGTAAAATTAAAACTACTCCTCAACACGAATTTTCTATATCCCTATTTGAAATATTACAATGAAAAAAAAAAATACACTACACAACTAGGAAATCCTCACGCTATCACACAAATAATAGGAGTATATTTGTATCTTCTATTCAAATTTATGATTTTCATTGTTTTAGGATCTGTTTGACAAAGAATATAAACTAAAAGTGGTTTATTTCATTCGTATTTTTTGACTTTTCAAACTAATTTTAACATGAAATGTCCATATTACCCTTAAACAACAAAATGTCATTTCATAGTAGAAAGAACATTTTAGTCATTTTATGTTAAAGTGATTTGAAAAGTCAACAATTTCGACTCAAATAAACTAATATTGGTTTATAAATTGATTTTTAATCTCTATCAAACGGGATCTTAGTCTAATCACATAAATCTGCTCTTGGTCTGATTATAGTTCATAATTCATTCAAAGTTCATCGGCCTTCTAAAGGAATTAAGAACAACAAAAGAATAAAAATTATTGGTCTGATTATAGCTCACAATTCATTCCAAGTTCATCAGCCTTCTAAAGGAATTAAGAACAACAAAAGAATAAAAATCATGATTACAATGCTTAATAATGCCAAAATCCTAAAGTAGAAATTAAACTATTAAAACTAGCTTACATCGTTCGTCCTAACTCTGAAATTCAGCCAATCATGTTTACCGAATACAAACAAAAAGTTTAAGAGCAAAAAGAGAAATTAAAGATGAATCTCAATCTGACTTTGAATTTTCAAGCTTTTCTCTTTCTTCTTCTTTTTCTTTAAAACCTAATTAAGGTGACTAATTCTATTTACCTCTTTTGTGGCTTTGGTTGAAGTTATTTATAGCTCGAGGTGTTTCGACCTCTTTTCTTGTCATTAATATACCCAAAATACCCTCAACACGCTGAAGAAATCGAAGCAGAATCGGACCAGAAAAACCCTCCCCGTGGCCGCAAGAAGGTAACTCTGCATGGAATTTTTCTTGCAATCCGGAGTAAAATCTATTTAGTAGGAAACTCCAAATAACGATCCATAACATGCAATTCCAAACTTGAAAAGCTTTCAAATGCTATATTATTTGCTTAGTCAAAATCTCTAAGTATTAATCTTGGTGCTCCAAATTGTCCTCTTTTTGTGACTTTTGATCTCATTGTTCATGCCTTTTCGTTGAAATTGTGTTTCCCAAGCTTTGATGTGTTTCTGACACAAGTAAACACATCATAATAAGTAGAAATCAACTCAGAGTGACTAACAATTAGTAATATAATGAATGCAAATAAATGTAATTTTTACACTCATTAGGTCACTCCTTTGATATCTGAGTAATGAGATCCTCATCGAAAATAAGGCACTTTCCCAAAAGATGTCACCCAAATCTAGAAAATCATAAGCTTCAACCTCTTCATCGAGAAATGATGCGTGTCATAACTATCATCATCATCCAACACTGCAAATTCTTCTACCTCAATGTTGAAAATTGGCACTTTAACATCTATTTTTCTATCTTAATAACAACTCTTTTTCGAAAAATGGGCTATTTGTATCGCTTAAAAGCCACTGAAAGAACTCACAATACATTGATATATATTCTTCAAAACATCGTAATTGTAAGGTCCAATAGTGCAGTATACTTTGGGATATTTCATATATATTGGCAGGGATAAAATATTGATGATTCAGAAATTCCTGCTCACCGATTGCATTCACAAAATTAAAGGCTGCATGGACTTGACTATGGATTCTATCAGTGATCTAAACTGGAGGGGTGTGTAGCCCCTTGAACTCCTAGGACCACTCCTTTGAGATTTCGACATCAGACTCCGCAATGAAAATTGGGAGTGTCCTAATTAGAGTTGGCCCTAACCCGATTTTACGCGGGCCAGTAATTTGATGGGCCATGTCAGGCCAGCCTGACTTAATTTTTTAATTTAAAAAAAAAATTTCTTCGTCTTCTTCTTCAAGCAAACCTCCACCACCCCGTAGTAACCAAATGGGGGGAGGGTTTCTCCCCCTGGTTTAGTCGTGAAACTAGGGGCAAAATCTCCTTGGTTTCGCGTACTCCCTAGTTTTCACGAAATCAGAGAGATTTTCCCCTGGTTTCGCGACAAAAAGAAGGAGGAGAATTCTCCCCTAGTTGTGATCAGCAATTGTGGGTAGGGTTGGGGTATGAATGAGGTGGGTGACTTGGGCCAAAAAATTTATCGGGCCTAGGTTAAATAGGCTCGATTTTTATTGAGCCGGCCTGGTTTAGATTCCGAGTTATCTGGACTAGTCCACCAGTCCGATTCATTTTTGCCACCTCTAGTCTTAATTGTCACCACCCAAATCTAATAACTCATTTGGTTCAACTACTTAAATAAAAACTGGTACTCTATCCTAATTGTATCATTCAACTTCAAAAGTTCTTGATTCAGTTGAAGAGTATGATAGAAGAATCATGCATTTTTTATTTAGTGTCTGTTTGGATTTGCTAAGAATCAGTATTTTAACATATTTTGATAAAAGTTGATGAAATGTGTGGTTGAAAAGTTGATAAAAATTGTAGATACCATGAAATCGATACTGCAATTTGTGCAACCTTTTGTAAATGCAATTGCTAAGTCAAAATTTCTAAACCATCAAAATTGAGAGGCTCGAGCTAAATCCTATATCTTTGAAATAACTCGAATTTACTACACTTGAGCACTTTATACTATGACAGTGTTTTGAAGGATATACTTGATTATGAGTAATTTCAGTGGCCTAATTGATACAAATAACACTTTGGCTAGCTACAAATCATGTGTGGTGGCAGGGGCGGATCTAGCACATGGCGAGACTCCGCGTCCGCCCGTGCTGAAATTTCGAGAAAAAATGGTATTGGTTTAGGGGCGGACCCACTGGATTTCATCAAAAAAAAATTTCATGCTGTGGCAATGGCTGGCTGCGTGTATGTATATATGTATATAAAGCTTATTGGATTGAAGGAAGGAAGGAAGGAAGGAAGGTGGGTCACGTGTGTGTGTGTGTGTGTGTGTGTGTGTGAGAGAGAGAGAGAGAGAGAGAGAGAGGGGAGTATTTTAAATTCAAAATTACATTTATGGTCCTCAACTTTGAGAAATTAAAAAATAAGGTAATTGCATGAATAAATTTTCAAGTAAGGATTTATTATTTCTCTTTAATATGATAATTGCATAATTTGAAAAGTGTGTCAAAATTGAAGAATATAAAAAGCATTTATCAGAGCTTTTGCTCTTTTTTTTTATTTACCATAGATTTAGTTTTATTTTAAACTTTTCAACATATAAAAAATCGTAAAGAACAACTATAAAAAATTTACTACATTTTGAATTATCATTATTGTCTTATTTTAAATTATTTTTTATGTAAATCTTTATCGCCCCCACTGAACTTTTGCTCTCTTTTTTTTTTTTTTGCCATAAATTTGACTTTATTTTAAGTTTTTTCTTATGCTAGTATTGGAAGCGAATCAAATGTGAGGCTGATACTTATATTTCTAACAAGCATCGGCCGTTGACTGGTCAACGATCAATATTTGACCATTGACCAGTCAACGTCCGCCCTAACTGAAATTCAACTCTAGATCCGCCCCTGTGTGGTGGCTCAAGATCTTGAATATGGTGATCTCATAATTGATTGTGGGCTCAATAAGCTAGTCTCAAATAGCCTACACGCAATTTGGTATGAAAAATTGGTAGATAATACTCTAATAGTGTGTTTGGAAGAGTTTTTTTGAAGTCTAAAAGCACTTCCTAAAGAGTAAAAGTACTTTTAGTTATTTTTATTGTTGTTTGGTTAAAGTCAACAAGCACTTTTTGATTTAAAAAACAGCTTAAAAAAGCTGTTTTAGAGAAGCCCAAATTTTGAGCTTCTCTAAAAAGCTCTAATTGAGCTTTTACGGGAAATTGTAATTAACATTTAATGAACTTCAAAATTAATAAAATTACTATTAATATATCAAAAATAATAATTTATTTACTACATTAATTACTTATTTCAAATTGTCATTTCATATACTTATATAAATTTAAAAAAATATTGACTTGTTAAATAATATAATACAAATTATATAATATATTTTATTTAAATAATTAATTAATGTTTAATCAAATATACTTAAATTATCATGTTATTATAATTAAATTAATATATTAAATTTAATAGTTATTATAGGATATAAAAATATATGATTTCTTTTAAAAAAATAATATGAGTTATACAATAATTAATTATTTTTTAATCAAATATAATAAAATAATCGTGTTATTATAATTAAATTAATATATTAATTTTAATAGTTATTATATTATATAAAAAAAATTTATTTTAAAACAAATAATATAATATACATAATAATTAATTACTATTTAATCAAATAAATATAAAGTTTATAGAAAAGTACTTCTATAATTATGCAACCAAACACTCAATTTAATATTCACAGCACTTTTTGAATTCACATCCAAACAGTCAATTGCTTTTTAACAAAAGCTCTATTATCAAAAGCTCTACTGCAAAAAGCTCTACTGCTAAAAGCTCTACTCACCACAGCTGTTCCAAACGGACCCTAACTATGCTATCATTAAGAGACATCGGTTGAAGCTACGATCACGATTCAAGGATAAACCCCATGTCCCTTTGCCTAATTTAAATGTTTTTCTCCATTATTATTATTTTATTAAATATGGAGTCTTTTGTTATTTTATGATCAGTACGAGTTTTAGTTTAAAGGAATTTATTTGATTAGTTTACTTTTCAAAGGTTTGCTTTCGTCTAGATTGTTAGTTAATGTTTTCTTGTATTTCCTTGACAAGCTCGAGCTAGGGTTTATTCTTATTAGGTCATTAATTATTTTTTCAACTATTCCATTTATTCAGTGTTCTTCACGAGTCAATGGATATTTGATGAATCAAATTCTCAGTATCCAAATTAATCAACAAGTTTTTGGAGGTGTTAATCATCCTTCACGTATTTTTCATTACATCTTGTCAAGCCGGCTTTACAACGATGAGTTAAGTCCATGGACATTAACAATGGAAGCTTTTTACTATAGAGGGATGAAATGGAAATTTTTACTTCAATGATCTAGCTTTGTTTGAAGCATAGAAATACGAGAATTTTTTATGGGCTAAACTGTGAGCCAATATATCAGAGAGTACAAAGAAATGTGACTAAGGGTAGAGGGACTTGCTAGAGGAATACATCCTACTAGAACATAATATGTGGATTAAAAATATGTTTGACCAATTTGACCATCTTAAATTATAATTTAAACATAGGCAAACAAGCACAAACTTAAGCTTAATGTTTGACGTAATTGTAAAAGAGAGACATGGGTTCTATGGTATTGGTGTGATATATGCTACAACCACCAAGGAGAAATCGAGAATGGTCACTATACTGGAGAATGTATCACATTAGGGAGGGCCTTAAATTTTACAAGTCCATAGCTATTGAAGAATTGGAATTTGACTGTATTAATGCCATATTGCTGAAGTTTATAATTTGACTGTATTAAATTTTACAAGTCATTAAAATAAATTCTTTGGTAGCGTAAAATATTTTAAATTTAAGTTTTTTGACCAATAAAGACAAAGGAATTTTTTTTAAAAAAAAGAAAACAACAATGTTATAAATTAAAAGAAAGATGAGATACACTATAAAGATATATACACGCAGAATTGGAGAAATGATTTTATTTCTACTTGGAATATCCATTTCTTTTTACGTCTCCAAATCTATAAGGTGACAATTTGACACCATAAATTACTAGATAAATGGAAATAAATGGGAGGAAATGTAAGTCACGGGGGTTATACAATTTGTAACATGTGAAAGTAAAGTCATATATTTATGTTGAGGGTAAATGTCTTCTGAATTATGATATTTATAATTATAATATTTATATAACAATTTTCTTTGGATTTCTATTACACAAAGAATATGCTTTGTTAAAATTTTATTTAAAAAAAATATGTGGATAGCGAATGAAAAAGAATACATTATTTTTCTAAATATGCCACATTTAATACGTTGCTAGGAAAACCTAGTAGGATAAAACCCCGGCCAAAAGAATTCTATTAGTTAAATGCTCGTTCTACAGGCAAAATTTTATTTTTCCAAGATTTCTCATCTCGAATTATTTCTGTAAGTGGTCTACTGCCTTTGGACGCTCTTAAATAGTTCCAATAATATTTAAATTATCAACTTATACAACAATAATTGCGAATTTAGATATTATATTTCTTTATAGAAACATGTGGTCGTTCTTTTACCATTTTTCAACAGATATTAATTAATACGGTCATATTGCATATGTCCAATTGAAATCTATTTAAATGGCTCTGTAGTTTCTAAAAATTTGAATTATGTGCTTCATGCTATTATATGGATATTATTATTAGTCATGACAGATAAATTGGATATAACCAATTTTATTAGATGCATCTCATGTATTTATGCATTGCTAGGCTAAAAAATTTCGATTTGTGATTACATCCACCGCACGAGAATTTGTCTATTTTCCAAGTCTTTGCAAAAATCACCAAGTTAAGACTTGTGCATTATATCTTACGACTTTATGTTCCTCATTTCCTTTTTTCGTATAAGTACCACTAGCTTTACACTTTTAGGTGTTAGGATTGCATGTCCAAAAACTTTAGGTTTTTCTAGTGAGTTCAATTATTCTTACATTGTATCTTTTTATTCGGGTTAATCATTTTTACATCAATATTCTTCAATGGATTTTGATTCAACATCTTCTCTTATGTTCATAATATTGCACACAACATTTTAGTATAACTATGTTGTCCACAACTGTTTATTTTCAATTCCGTTTCTTTCATGTAAATAGGGACGGACCCAAGATTATCGTTAAGTGGGGACGACACAAAATTACGAAAAAAATAATTTCAAATAAGGCAATAACGATAATATTCAAAGTATAGTACTTTTTTTACAATTGTTCCTTACGGCTTCTCATATTTTGAAAACGTCATATAATAGTATCATTATCAATTTCATTAAATACATCTCTTTCAACATACACAACTAAGTTATTGTTAATCCATTGATCTCCAATCCGATTACGCGGTCGATTCTTCACAATATTCATAGCAAAAAATACTCTTTCAACAGTAGTAGTAACAATCGGAAGAGTTAATCCCAAAGTTACAAGCATGTAAACTAACGGGTACACTTTATTTTTATTCGTCACAACCAATTTCAGTGCAAGTTCACTAAGTCCCTGCAATTCTTTGAACTTCTTGCTAGAGCGCATATCAACAATATAGTTTCGAAACAGATCATCAAGTGCCATGAGTTGTACTTTTGAAAAATCTTCAGGATAATACTTAGCAAGTTGAATTAATTTCTCATTTTCAAAAGCGGAGAATGAATCATCGGGACATAAACATGCTAAACAAAGAAGTAACTTTGTACTTATCTCAGAAAAATGATCATTCAACTCTTGAAGTTGCATATCAATGACAACATAAAATAAATCCACACGAAAGCGATGAAAATTTGTCATTTCTTCAGTATTACGTCGTGAGCGACCTGGACGTATAAACACACTATCCATATCGAGAACATCAATATTATGTGATGATAAATATTTTTCTCCTCCTCCGAGCACGGCAGCGACAGTGGTGGAGACCTGCAAAAGGTGGCGAGACTTTTTTTCCCCCGTGTCCACTCCAGCGTGATAATCAGAATATGATTAAAACATATATGTAGAATAGCAATATGGAGTGTATAAGAATTGTATATTCTGTTTTTACCTTGGGGATTGACCTCTGTTTATAGGGATGGCCTGCAATTATGGATAACGGGTATCCCTTTATCTCCCACATTTGATGACGGTTGTCCCTTTATCTCCTTCATTTGATAACATGTGTCCATTCATCTCCCTCATTATTAGGAGTTAATAAGGGATGTTAATGAGGAATGTTTCATCTTCTCAATTGCTGGTGTTTCATCTTCCCAATTGTTAATAGTTACTGTCATTTTATGGGTAGCCTGTCTGACTTAACTAATGGCGGTTGAGTCATTGTTATCTATCTATCAGAGACAATCTTATGATACCAACGAGGCAGGCGAGTTGGTGAGGTGGGCATGCCACTATTGACGGACAACATATAACAGCTGTTATTATTTCTATCATCATAAACCCTTATACTTTTCATAGACTGTCGTCAAAAGAAAATAGAAATAATCTACCACACCTGCTTCTCTCTAAATTTTTCAGACAGAAGCTCATCGTCTTGATTTTTAAACAGATGCTCATCGCCTTGGTTTTCAGACAGAGTCTCATCGCCTTGATTTTTAAACAGAGGCTCATCGCCTTAATTTTTAAACAGAGGCTCATCGCCTTGTTTTTCAGACAGAGACTCATCGCCTTGTTTTTCAGACAGAGACTCATCGCCTTGACTTCTAAACATAATCTCATCACCTTGTTTTCCATACAGAGGCTCATCGCCTTAATTTTTAAATAGAGGCTATTGCCTTGATTTTTAAATATAGGCTCATTGCCTTGATTTTTAAATATAGGCTATCGCATTGATTTTTAAACATAGGATCACCACCTTAATTTTTAAATATAGGCTCATCGCCTTAATTTTTAAATAGAGGCTATCGCCTTGAGTTTTAAACATAGGCTCATCGCTTTGATTTTTATATATATGCTCATCGCCTTGATTTTTAAAAAGAAGCTATCGCCTTGATTTTTAAACAGAGTCTAAAGCCTTGATTTTTAAATAGAGGCTATCGCCATGTTTTTCAATAGAGGCTACCGCATACATTTTTAAACCTTGGCTCGGCTTGCAGGCCTGGTTGGCTCGCCTCAGCTTGGTTGAGGTCGCTTTGAATTTTTTTTTTAAACCTTGGCTTGGCATGCACGCCTGGTTGGCTCGCCTTGGCTTGGGTGAGGTCGCCTTGAAATTTTTTTTTAATTAAAACCTTGGCTCGACTAGCTCACCTGGTTGGCTCACCTCGACTTGGACAAGGTCGCCTATATTATTTTGAGGTTCGGGCTCGTCCCGAGTCTTCCTTTTGTTAGACTCAAGTTTATTTCGATTTTTCATACTTTTGGTAATGAGATATGTTTCTTTAGCATCCACATACTTATCTCCTCTCTTGAGTAACTCATGCATCGTATCCGGCGTGTTTTTAGAGAGTGACATCTTGAAAGAACGACTTCGAGTCCCACTCATCATGACAGTGACTACAGCAGACATCTGCTGATATTTGATTCCTAGCGTGGCTCTATTGAACCGGGCAATAAAATCTTTCAATAGTTCATCCTTGTCATGTGTCAATTGCATCAGACTGATAGCAGTTTCCTTAACACGTTTGCTGCTTGCAAAGTATGCAGTAAAAATTTTGAAAAAAATCATCAAATGTACGGATCGAATTTGGGGGAAGGATGGCTACCCAGTCTCTGGCCTCCTGCCTAAGTATTGGCGGGAAAGCCCTACACATAATCGCATCAGGGATGGCTTGTAACCTCATCAAGTCGACAAAAGCCCTGAGATGATCGACAGGATCAGAAGATCCGTCGTACTTTTCCATCTTTGGCTGTTTGAAGTTTCGTGGTAAGGGGACCGTCATCACTTCTAAGGAAAAATGATATTTTTCCAACACCATATATTGTTGCCTACTACCTTTCTTAGACATAGCCTCAGCTATTTTACGACCCATCATGTCTTCTAATAATTGTTCCAGGCTTAACACTGGTATCTCAACTAGCGTAGGCGTGGGCATCCATGACGGTTGTCCCTAGTGTGGATTTGGTTTAGATGTCCATGAATGGAAGTGGGGTGCGGAAGGTGGAGTCAAAGAAACTGGAGCCAACAGTGGAGCTGTCGTTGGTGGTGTTTTCATTGCTGGAAAGTTAGGAGTCTGGGGAAGAGCCCCTAGCGGTTAGGGCCCTCTACGACCTTGGGGCGGAGCCCTTGGTGGTAAAGATCCTACCGACAGAAGGTTAGGACCCTGTGGTAGCTGAGAAACCGCAGCATTCCGATCTTGGAGTATAGCCGTTAAGGCCGCCACCTGAGCTTGTAGTACCGCAAGTTGAGTGGCAGAGGCGAATTCTTTTTGTAACGTCACATGTTCACTTACATGTTTTTTATAGATTATGACGATACTTGTCCTAATATTATATTTAATCTTTAATTAATAAATTATTATTTTTGTGACTAACCATGATTTTGCAGTGGAATGTTCCGTGGACGTCCTAGACGATTGACGTGCCTATTAATTTAAATAACAAGACTCTTATAATTTTTATTTAAACTTGAATTAAAGTATATAATATTTTTAATTATTAAATGCCTATGTCAATATCATATAGATTAACGAACCTAGACATGCATCTTGAACATATTCATTTTATTTCATATGAATTAAAATATAATTTACTATGGAAAACATGGAACGGGGAGGCCTCAAAAATGTGAATGAAACCAATTCTTTTCACAAAATTTGCATGATTGACTTTTAAATGGGTATCCTAAAATTGGAAACAAAAGGCTCTCTTTTTTGGAGCACTTGTCCTTGTAAAAATTCACCATTTATCCATTTTCATTTTTGAAGCATTTCTCAAATTGTGGTCACAGAAAGGTACTCAAATTTAATATTATTTTATCGTTAGAGTTATATTTAATTATTTAATGACTTTGTCTATTTGGATTGAATTATAAGAAATAGTGGTTAAATTGGGCATATGCATACCTCTGTGTGTATATATATATATATATATATATATATATACACACGTGTGTCTATATATATATATGTGTGTGTGTGTGTGTGTGTGTGTTTGTTTTTATACATTCCAATGAGATTGCCCATTTATTAATTTAAAATATCATTACTCATGGAATTTGAACATTGCACACACTTTCAATGGTTCACAAATAATTCAAGTTTTATTGTGTTAAATTTCTATTTCTGGCCGTATTTATTTGGCTCGTCTGTGAATTTATTCCATCGTATCAATAATTTCTACGTAGTATTTTATCCTCTCATAAATAAAAGAATAATTAAATAAATTGAAGGTGTATAATTATTTATTAATCTCTAACTTATATCTTTACTTATCTAGAGAGAAATTTAACTATTTTTATTTATAAATGTTGAGGCTAACACTCTTTTAATAGATTGTACAAACTTTTAGTTCAAAATAATATTATTAATACGTGTAAATATTTATAATGTATTTGTCAATAATATTAATTTGCTAAAATATAGCTTATGCCAAACATGTCATAAGAGTCTCCTAACATAAATATAATGTTTGCCATTATTAAAGATTTAAATGTTTGCCTACCATTAAACTTTTATGAGTAGCCAAGCATGCCCAGATTGTTTTCTACCTCATACATCATAAATAAATATGTAAACACACGGTGGATGGTTTTGCATCTTTCAATTATTGGCAACATTATATAAATGGTACAAACGTGGTCTCTTGGATGTTATCTTCGGGATTTTCACCCATTTTAAGGTTGTCTTTCAATTTATAATGTTAAAATGGTTTTCAAGTTAGGATTGTACATAGTCGGGCAGTTATAAAAAAAAAAAAGGTAAATGATATATAGATTTTATTTTAATAAATGGTAATAACTTAGGATTTCTAGCACGTTGACTTCGTGTACAGCTTGGAACATATCCATTTACTACTTAAAACGTGAATAAAGATCCAAAGTAAGTAAACTCTCCTAGTATTCATTTGTGGATTGCAATGTTAATTGTCTAAATGTGTTATATTATTATCTGAACATAACATCTTGTAATTGCTTTATATGTCATTAATAATCATGTGATATATTCTTGCATGTGTAATTATGTTAATGCATCCATAAGAATGCATGAAGTAAAGTTTTAAATGGTAATATTGTAAAGTATACTTTATTCAAAAATGATATGTATCCCAAATTTTATAAATGAAATAGTGTACGCCTATGCCATGAAAGGTGTGCGTGGGAAATGGGGCATGGAGGACCGGCGCACCCGACGAATGATAATGTTGAATATTTAATGTTGAATGTATAACCGCTCTGTAGTACTACCGGTAGATGGAACATGTTCCAAATAATAATGACCCACTGTATTCTGATTGGCTAGGCAATACACAAAAGTGAGCTCACAATATTAAATGTTTTAAAGGAACAATAAAGAAAAAAAATGGGGATACACATTTTAATGAATCATTTGTAAAGTAAAGCATTTCATAAACATGCATCACGTGCATGAGGTTTACTTAATGGGCATTAGCTCATCCCATATTCTCCATTTTTCAGATGATGAGAGTTAGATGATTCGAGACGACTGCTTGGGACGAGACGGACTCAATAGTGTTTAAATCCAAGTTTTATTTTGTTATTATTTCAGAAATAAGATGCATTAGGCCATGTGGTATTATTGGAATACTATTCTTTTACTTATTTTAAATTAGTCAAATTATGAAGTTTCCCGTAATTATTGTGTTTATTTAATAAAGAATTTGGACATATAATTTATTATGCAAATTATTGTTTTTAATTAATACTGTTGAAATCCATTGACATTTATTTCCTATTTTCAAATAAAATAAAATAGAATGAATATTTTATCCACTTTTCCGTATTTATATCTTGTCGTTTAATGGTAATTAAATGATAGCACTTCTAAATCTAGAGTTTCTAGACTTGAGGGGTTATACTTTTTGTAGATGATTAGTGGTGGCGTTAGACTCGGTGTCTACATCTCCGACGGAGGCTGGTGGAGCGGTTACATTCGTAACTCTTCTAGTTCGAGCCATGACTTATTGTATGTTTTCCACAGACGGCGCCAAATGATGATAAATATTTTTTTCCTCCTCCGAGTACGGCGGCGACAGTGGTAGAGACCTGCAAAATGTTGCCGGGATTTTTTCCCCTATGTCCACTTCGATGTGATAATCAGTATATGATTAAAACATATGTGTAGAATAGCAATATGAAGTATATAAGAGTTGTATGTTCTGTTTTTACCTGAGGGATTGGCCTCTATTTATAGGGATGGCTTGCAGTTATGGATAATGGGTATCCCTTCATCTCCCTTATTTGATAACATGTGTCCCTTCATCTCCCTCATTATTAGGAATTAATAAGGGATGTTTCATCTCCTCAATTGCCGGTGTTTCATTTTTCCATTGTCGATGGTAACTGTCATTTTATAGGTCGCATGTCTAGCTTGTCTAATGGCAGTTGGGCTATTGTTATCTATTTGTCAGAGACGATCTTATGATACCAACGAGGCAGGCGAGTCGGTGAGGCGGGCGTGTCACTATTGACAGACAACATATAATAGCTGTCATTATTTCTATCATCATTATGCTTTTGACAAAAAGAAACTACTTCATCAAAAAATGAATTCCATTCATTGTCTCTCATCCCTTAGAGTCTTTTTTTACATAATGTCACTAAACTCATGGCATTTACAATATCCTGATATTTCCTTTGTAATGCATTAGACAATTCATTTGAAATTCTTAAGATGGTTCTCATGAGATGAAGATTAAACACAAATTCAAATGATTGCATTGAATCCAATAAATTATCTGCTTCACATCTTTGTTCACGTGTTGATCCATCAACAAAAATCATTTCAATGACATCAATTATAGGTGAGATCATCAAAATCAAACTAATCAAAGTACGATAATACGATCCCCAACATTTATCACCAAAACATGTAATAGTACTTTGATGATTAAGGCCCCGTCCACTTGAAATCTCACCATTAATGAGTGCTTCAGAAATTATGGCTTCTTGTTTCTCTCAAATAATATCAAAACACTTAGAAGAAGCTCCCAAAATATTCACCACACTAGAAACCAAATGAAAGAGTGACTGGACTTTCTTATGCGTCTTTGCTACCGATATAAGAGCCAATTGAAGTTGGTGAACAAAACAATGAACATAAAAGGCACTGTGATTCTCTTTTAAAATAAGTACTTTGAGACCATTAAACTACCTTGCATACTACTCGCCCCATCATAAATCTGCCCTCGTAATCTAGATATACTCAACCCATATCTTGAAAATAATCTATCTATAGCCTCTTTAAGTGATAGAGTTGTAAAACTAGAAACGTGTTCAATCCCAATAAAACGTTCAACTACATGTCTTGTCTTATTCACATAATGCAAAACAATAGACATTTGCTCCTCCACTGAGACATCTTGAGATTCATCAACTAGAATTAAAAAGAACGTATCACCTATTTCTTTGATAATAACATCAATTGTTTCAACAGTTGCAACACTTACAATATCCTTCTAAAATTTTGGTGATGTTAGTTAGTGATTTTTTGGAGCATTTTTCAAAGTAAAAGATTTAATCTCCTCATTATGATGAGCTAAAAACTTCAATTGTTCAATAAAGTTACCTTGATTGTTTGACTCTACACACTTATCATGACCACGAAAAGCATGTCCTTGCTGTAAAAGAAGTTGAACACAATCAATTGATGCATTCAAATGATTTAGATATGCACTATGTGCTTATTTTGACTGCTTGAAAAACATTGTCTCAATATGTTGTTCTTGATTCATCAAGGCTTCACAGTTGCTTTTGGCTTGATTGTGTACACTGTCGACGTCTCCGACATGAACTCCCAATCTATTCTTCTTTTTAAAATTACCAAACCTTTCCGTCACAAAAGCATCACCAACTCCTTGTTCCCCATTGTTTGGTCTGAAAAGATAACAATATAAGCAAAATACAGTATTTTTACTTATACTATATTCCAACCAATTACCATATTCATTGAACCATACAGGAATGAATCACCTTGATTTTTTACGTGGAAACACATGACTTCGAGGTTGACACGGACCTCTTTGCAAAGATGCTCTTCTTATTTGATATCAAAGATTAACATTGTAATCTATTATTGGAGTTCTTAATCTGGGATCCGTAGGAAGTTGTGCAACATCAATTTGATCAATATTTGCTCTTTTTACCTCATCATTTTCTTGAAAATTAGTTTCATCAACACTTGCTCCATTTGTTTCATCATCTTTTTCCATAGTAATATCCTCAACACGTTCCTTTGCTTCATCATTTTCTTCAATAGAAATTTCCTCAATACGCGATTTCTTTATCTCAACATTTTCTTCAATCGAAATTTGATATATCCGTTTAAAATATCTCAACATATCTTCCTAAAAATCAAACAAAGCTTGCATAAACAATCAACCACATAAAGAATTAAAGCAAATATTCTCAAGTCTCAACTGTTAACTGTCATATTTTCTTAGCAACTGAAACTGGCAGAAATGATTCAGCGGCCATTCAAGCAATTAACAATAATGTCTTTAGAAAAGATACAATAATAATATTAGGTTAATTTGACTAAAGACTAATGCAATTAAATGATTAATGATCTGGTATGCATATGTAATATGTTTCTACTTTTTACGCCTGAAACCAAACATCGAACATGCTCTTAAAATTTTAGAATTAGAACATTAGCGGAAACTACAATTGAAGCTTGAAGCTTGAAAGCGTGAAAGGCTGGAAATAATTTGTTAAATCAATATTCGTGAAAAAAATGTCTCATATATTAACAACACGAACACATTTTATTCATTAGCATCAAAATCTACATAATATTTATAACTTATTCAAGAGAAAAAATAACTATAAAAAAAATTAGATAATAAGATTAAGAAAGAGAATGGGCATTAGAAATTACAAAATTTTGCTTTTTCAATATGTTCTTCTTTGTCTTCTTCTTCCAATTTTCAAGATGTCGACGATGATTTGAATTGGAACTTCAATACGTTCTTTCTCTTTCACAGCCCAAATATTCCGCCATCGCCATTTGCAAATGCTGATTTGGAGAATTGAAGTAAGTGGGGTTTGGTTAAGTGATTTTATTTTACCTGGGCTTGGGCAGTTGGGCTGTGATTCTGTGAAAGAAATTTAAAAAAAAGTGATAATTTCACCATATACTACAAAATATAAAATAATTTAAAAAATAATATTTAACTTTTTTTATTCTAAAAATACTATTTTTTATTTTTGCAACACTTGTTGTCATATTTGTTATGTTTGTTAACACATTTGTTATTTTAGTTATAATAAATGTGTTACATTTGTTATTAACAAACATAACAAATGTAACAACAAGTGTTAAAAAAAAAAAACAGTATTTTTAGAATAAAAAAATATAATAGTATTTTAAGAAATATTTTATTTATTGTAGTTATTTTTTAAAAAATCCCCCAAAAAAACTGAGACCACTAACCAAGGCAATTGGGCCATGACAAAAAAAAAAAACAAAAAAAAAAAAAAAATGGACCTTAGGACCCTTAATCGGTCCGCCTCTGCCAGTAAAGGTACAACTTATTGAGATCTCTTCATTATCATGTACATGAACATCTTTTAAAACTTTACAATTTGTTATATCTATATATTTTTAAAAAAGATACCTCATCGATAGAAATTATTGGACAAAATAAAACCATGTCATCTTTGTTAAACATAATTTAGAATATACTCTTTAGATCATACGAAGATCTAAATATGGCTTTGAATAGTTATTTGAACGGTAAAATTATAAAACACTAAACACTATTTGACCTTTAATTCTGGAGAATAAAAATAAACTAAGAAGAAAATTGAACATTCGCTCACTCACTCATTTGGTTAGATTTTCGTGTAGATTATGTGTTATAAGTCAAAAGAAAGATGAGATAAGCTTAAAGATACAAAATGAATTTGAGATCGAATTATATTTCCTTTAGGAATATTAATTGCTTTATACAACTTCAATATATATCGCTACAATTTGAAACCATAAATTACTAGATTAATGAAAATAAATAAGAGAAATTGTAATTCACGAGGGTTTATATAATTTTTAATATACGAAAGTAAAGTAATTAAATTATATAGAGAATAAATATTTTGTATTTTATGAATCCATAACTATAATATTTATAACAAACAACCATTACTCAAGATTGGCTTCAACTCAATGGTCAAAATTTAGAGCAATTTAAAGAATTGGTCCAATCCTTTCACTAATCAGTCTCCTACTAGGTTTAAAATTTGTTTGGGATGAGAAATGTTTATCCAATTAATTGATGCAATATAAATAGAAAATGGGTTCATTTACGTAAGGGGTATGGTGTCATGATAGGTTGATTTTATTTTATTTGTGTGAAGAAATCTTCGAAATACTACTTAGGAGAGAGTAAAAAATAGTCAATATTATTGGATAATTACATTTTTATCACTTTTTTTATATAAATATATTATATTTTAATTGTATTAGACGTCTTTAACCTTTACATCACATTTCTGTCTAAAACTTTTTTTTATTGCATTCTTATCCATAACGTTCCATTTATTAGCACATATTGTCACTGAGGATGGTTTTCGTCCAAAAATTATATTATCATGCTTAAAAATAAGGGACAAATATTTAATCGTGCTTTTGTATTTGTTATTTTTATGTTTATTTATAAGTACGACGAAAAAATAAGTCTTTTTATACTTTCTTAACAAATTTTTTAGACGGAAACTGTTATCAAAGACAAGATGTACTAATAAATGGAAGGCTGGTGATTATAGTTAAATGATAAAAAAGTCAGGAACATAAGTATGACAATAATTAAAGATTAGAAAGCTTTATTACAATGTTTTTACTCACTTACTCTTGATTTGAGGTTTGCTACGGCTTGTTGAACTTCGTCCCATGTGACATTTTGTTTTGATGCTCACGCAGATAGTTCGTGTCGATTGAATTAATGACACTAATTAAGTAACTGAATTTGAAACAACATTAAAGTTTGTGACTTGATTGAAAGGTTTTGAAGTTGAGTGACCTAATTGAGACTTCACTCAAAGTTGAGCCCAACAAATAGTAATTGATTAATGAAATGGAGAATTTGATTGAAATAGACCCAAATCGCCGATTTATAATCGCTGTACTCGTATCTTCTCAACGATTTGTAAACAAACAAACACACACACACACACTAAATACACAAAGATATACGAATGGAATACTCAATTGGGAACCTAAATTAGCCTGAATCTTGATCCAATAAACCTCTCGAAATTCTCTCCGTATTCCCATTTTCCTTATTTTCTGTATTTACTCATTCATATACTTGATTAGATACAATGCACTAGTTCCGATACATAGATTTTTTGATTTTCTCACACAATCTTCTATCGTAAATCTTGAAGGCATATGATAGGAAATGGCGATTAGGAGGGGAGTTTCCGGTGCCGGCGTCCACAGGAGTAGAACCAATGGATCTTGTTTCCCCATTGCTGTCCTCATCTTCTTGGCGGTCCTCGTTTTCTCGTTTTTCGTCCGCAGCCTCTATTCATCTGCTTTCACTGGTTTGTCCATGAACAATTATGTGCATACAAATGTAATGTATGTATTTTATATTTTGATATATTAGTGGATGCATCCAATAATTTATGGTGGTTAATTATCAATGTTATGGTAGACCTCAGTATAGAAATTGAACAATTATGCGCACACAAATTTAAGTAAAATACGTATTATATGTTATGACATATTAATGGATCTCAGTATAGAAATTGAACAATTATGTGCGCACACAAATTTAATGTATAATATGTATTATATGTTATGACATGTTTTATGGTGGTTGATTGTCGATGTTATGGTAGATCTCAGTATAGAAATTGAACAATTATGTGCACAAAATTATAATGTATGTATAATATGTATCTTATATTTCTACATGTTAATTGATGTACCCAATGATGGTTAATTATCAATTTTATGGTAGATCTCCATATAGAAATCGAACAATTATGTGGACACAAATGTAATGTCCGTAAAATGTGTATCTTATATTTTGACATGTTAATTGATGTGCCCGAAATTGTATGGTGGTTAATTATAAGTTTGATGATAGATCTGAGTATGGAAATTGAACTTGAGTAATGATGGATTTAGAGTTTGAGGTAGGTGAAGGCCAAGCATTACTTCCAAGTGATGTAATTGATACAAGTATGCGAATTGATGAGATTGGGTTAAGGGTTTTTTCCCTAGACCTTTATATTTTTTAAGCACTGTTGGGTATGAATTGTTTGAAATTATTCTGAAGTATTATGAAAATCTTATATAATCTATGGACTTTCTAGATAGTAATTTTGTAGATAATAAACTTAACGGTGCCAAATAGACATTTGCTTAAAAGTTTTAAAAGTAACAATCAGTGTTGCTAACTATGCCGTAAAAAGAAATCAAAATACAAACTGGGTGTTTAGTTGAGGTATTTTTGCACTAGTGTTGACTATTGAATGATAATGGGCTTGTTACTGTTGGTTTTCTTGGTAGTTCAGAGTTGGCTGATTTTGCTTAGCTATAATTAGAAATTGGCTGATGAAAACTAGGGAAGTGGCTAGCTGCTAAATGTTTGTTAACATGTGGAATTATATGCTGCATTTATGTGATAGAATAAATTAAATTTCAAATTGTCAAAAGTAGCTAACACTTCTAGTGGGTGGTTCCCTTTTACTATGGATTTCTGAATTGTTGCCCAAAATTCTTGGTAAAAACAAAGTTGTGAAGACATCTTGAAATGTGGCCGTGTGACATATTACCGGTATTCCTTTTGGAGATGAAATTTGGACAAAACTATATCACCAAAAAGTGTTAATTGTAAATCAGTCGCTTTATTATTGCTATTGGTTAATGAACTGAATTTTGGATTGAACAGACAGATTGAGGTTTAGGATTGATTCAAGGGAAAAAAATGTGGGAGGGTTTTGGAGGATCTAAATGATAAAACTGTTGACATGATACCACTAGGGAACTAATTGATTTTGGCAATCATAATTTACTGTCACTTACAAAATAAAGCAAGATATTCCGTGATGCTTTTGTACATATTGCAAGCTACAATAGAGTCCAATAGATTAGCACTTTTGCAATGATTTTTCTAAGCATATTGAATGAAAGGAACCTTATTTAGATTTCTAGATCATATTGCGATATAGTCTGTTAATTAGCTTTCTTTTTCTTTTATTGGTTAGATTAAACTATTGAGGAATGGTTTTGAGACTGAGGGGAAGAGAGATTTGGTGGTGAGATATGGCGGAGGGAGTGGCAGGGTTGGTGTGGTAGATCTGAATGTAGATAGCGGGGTTGGTTAGGCAAGAGTGGGATGTGTTTAGTGAAAATAGAAGAAGTTGGTTGATTGGTTGAGAGGGAATCCACGTGGAGAGAGGTTTGCAAGGTTGGGAGGTGTCAAGGATCGGCTGGGTGGTTGGATTATTGATGAAGCAAGAGGGGCTGGATTTTCCGTTAACCCAAGCCACCCACCCACCCACCCACCCACCCCACCAACACGCGCAGACAGACACCTTCCCCACCCTCTATATGTTCTGTTGTTTATGTGTTTTGTAAAGGCATATATTTGTATTTCAACAGACTTGAATTGTCATTCAATTGGATAGAAACCACCCAATTATATCTCTTTACTTTGCTGTAAAATAATACATGTGTTTTCTGCAGATCGAAACGATTTTGTAACAAGTTTGAATAAACAGGTACCTTCTTTGGCATGTACTTACGTATGGACTTTAGTTTTGGATGTCTTTCTAACTTCATAAGAAATACAGGACCTAAACTGGAGGGAGAGGCTGGCATTGCAACACATCAAATCTTTATTCTCCAAAGAGGCAAGTTTTCCCATTGGATGACACCTTCGTAATGTTAAAAAATTGTACTTGAATTTAGCGTTTGAGAATCTTGTAGGTAATGGATGTCATTAAGGCGAACATGGACGATTTAGGGCCTCTGAGTCTTGAGTCTTTCAGAAAGAATAATTTGTCTGCATCATGGAAACTTGTTGGCCCAGAAACTGTTGCTGATACTAATGCTGTTTCTGCTAAGGTCGAGATGACTATCAGAATGTGGCTTATTTCATGCTTATGCATTCTATTACTCCTAGGAAGATACTGATTCTTCTTTCTTCTTCTCTTTTGGTGATTTTTAAGTCAACTGAAGTAGCTGCAGATATCAAACAAGAAACCTCTATAGGCAAGCAGGAAGATACTTTAGATGGTAACCATTTTTGTATAAAACTCTGTTGATTTTGTAAGTTTCCAATTGCATATGTGATTTCATTGGATGTCATATTCCCTGTGCAGAGGATCATTCTAGATTTTCTGAGACACCTGCCATACTGTCCAGAAGGGTGAGCATGCTGATTCAGTTTAAGTTTATCTAATGCTGTCAATGATAATTTACCCCTGCATGGTCGAACATTTTTTGGATGGGGATATGGCTCCTGCTTTTTTACCTATAGAGAAATTAAAGCAATGTCCTTATAACTTGCATTTTCTGTCTACAAATTGGCCTGTTTTACTTCATCTCCTGGACCTTTTGAGCTACAAGTTAATCTGTTTAACTGCACTGCAGCGCTTGAGAGAAAAAAGACGTGAAAAACGTGCTGCTGACTTGGTAAAGCAAGAGGATGAAGTAACTGTGAAGCTTGAAAATGCAGCCATTGAACGTTCCAAGTCAGTTGACTCTGCAGTCCTGGGTAAGTACAGTATTTGGAGGAAAGAAAATGAGAATGAAAATTCTGATTCAACTGTGCGCTTGATGCGAGATCAAATGATAATGGCAAGGGTGTATATAAGCCTTGCTAGGATTACACACAAGACTGACTTAGCCAATGAGCTGCAGAACCGGCTCAAAGAAAGTCAGCGTGCTTTAGGCGAGGCAACTGCAGATTCTGATTTACATACGAGGTAATGGATAATTTTGATTTTTTATGTGTTTAATCACCTAAATTCGAACTTGTTTTATTAGTTGATTATTTGGCTCATGTATATGCAAACGTATGGCAGTGCACCTGAGAAAATTAAAGCTATGGGCCAAGTGCTGTCAAAAGCTAGAGAGCAATTGTATGACTGCAAGCTAGTCACTGGGAAGCTAAGAGCCATGCTACAATCGGCAGATGAGCAAGTGCGGAGTCTGAAAAAGCAGAGCACGTTCCTCAGCCAGCTAGCTGCAAAGACAATTCCAAATGGACTTCACTGTTTATCCATGCGCTTAACAATAGACTATTACCTCCTTCCACCAGAAAAAAGGAAGTTCCCTCGAAGTGAGAATCTGGAAAATCCAAATCTTTACCATTATGCCCTCTTCTCTGACAATGTTCTTGCAGCTTCAGTTGTTGTCAACTCAACCATTATGAATGCTAAGGTCTGGAATTCAAGTTGGTCTTTCATATCTCATAAATATATGTGTGTGTGTATATATTTTATTCTCTGAATTGAAATAGTATCTAGTGACATTTTTAAGCAAAATTTTATCTGCCTTTGTTTTGTCACATGGCAGTGGCTTGAAATATCGCGAGTATTTGTTTTTTATGGGTCATAATAAGTGAAGTTCAGCATGTGCTATGTTTTCGCGCTATAATGGAAGGCGGAAGAATTTTTGAACAAAGCAGAAAAGCAATATTATTGGAATACATGGATTGGTTGATTCATGCAATTCACATTCAAGACAAGATCTTTATTGGGAAGACTTGAGTAATCATGTGGGACAGCCGACTTAGGATATGAAAGAGTACATAGAAATTTCGGCTTTGGGGATCAAAATAAGGAAGCAATACTAATTTGGACATTGGTTTAGCTCATGATACAGTGTTAGCAAATATATGTGCTTCAAATAGAAAGACCAAAAAATGCTATTTACAATTGCTCACTACCGGTAGTCATTCTACGTGACATTACTCAATTGAATGAATTATTTACTCCAATTGAGTAATGTATTTATAGTCATTAATTATGAATAATTCATCCAATTGAGTAATGCCATGTATGATGACTATCGGTAGTGAGCGACTGTGAATAGCATTACTCTTTTCGAAATATGCAAGTGTTTAGTAAAGTGTATTTCATCCTCTCTAGGAAGATGGATATGTCTTAGTGCAATGATTTTAAGGTTATTAAGATGAGTCTTGGTGAGAGCTTAATTATAGAACGAAGGTTGATGGTGCTTGATGTGGTTATTAGAAATGGAAAAGAAGTGATAAGAGGTTTGAGTCCGCACAACAAAATGGTGGAACCTGCAGGGTGAAAAATTAGTGAAATTCAAGGATATGTGAGTAGAACTATCTGGAACCTAGAGGAGGAGATGATAAGATAGTCTAAGGTTACCCACCTAATAAAGGAACATGGTGATGGACTAGAAGGCTCATATGAGAGTTTAAGTTTAAAAAGAAATGCTGTAGAAACTTACCAAAATCTAAAAATGGGGAGGATTTTGAAAGTACAAGTTAAATGGGAAGCAAAAAGGGTAATTGTGGAGTTGTGTGGAAGCATATGGAAAATTATATCTTTATCTTGGGACCAAGATCAGAAAAAAAAATGGTATTTATGAGATATTTCAACAAAGGGAGAATGCAACTAGAAATCTTAACCAAGTTACGTGTATTAAAGATGAAACCAAGAGTTTGTCTTCAAAATGATTAGATTGTGGGAAGACAGAGGAATTACTTTGACAAATTATTTAATAGCAGGGATATTGGGAAATTGTCTTACTCCACTTTTGATTTTAATGTTAACTATTCTAGAAGATTTGAAGTCTTCGAAGGGAGGGTGGTTATGAAGAGGATGATGATGAGAGAAGCAATTGATCCACATGGAAATCCAATTGAAATATGAAAGTGTCTGGGTGAGCTTAGTATTTTATGGTTGATAGATTATTCTATTAGTTGATTAGTTCTTAAAATAAAGTGTAAAGGTGCCAAATGAATGGAGAAAGACTGTTAAGGTACCTATCTCTCAGATAAAAGATATATTCAAGATTGTTCGAATTATACATGTATTAAGCTCTTGAATATATTATGAAATGATGGACAATGATGATTGATCGTAGTTTAATCCTGTAATTAAAAAATACCAGAGAACCGGTTTGGTTTTATACTTGGGAGACCTACTTTGGTAACATTTACGTACTTAGGAGATTTGTGGAAAGATGTACAGAAGAGAGATTTGGGTATAGTAGTTATTGAACTTCCTACCCACAAGAATGACTGGTGGGTGTTAGAGAGAAGGAATTTCTACTATATGTGTCACATTATTAAGAATATTTACGATGGAGCAGATAAAATTGTGACATGTAGTAGTGGTAGCAGTAGAAAATTCCTGTTACTGTATTCTTTCAGTGGTTATGCTTCAAGTCCTTATTTTTTTGCCTGACTAGACATCCGAGTTCAATTTTCATGGTATGTATATTTGGAAGATGATAAATTTTGAGTTATAACTCTGTAGGATTGCTTTGCAACCTAAAGATACTAAGTTATGTAGAATTGAGGATGATAGTGGAGTGAGGATCGCATCCCCAAGAGTGAGTCTTTTAGGTATTAGACTTGATTATTAACGAGAAAGACTGAGTTATGACACCAAGTGTTGGATTGTTAGAAGACAAATTGTCACATAAGATGAATAAAGCGGAAATGATGATGTTAAGATGGATATTTATCTACTATAATAGATAAGATATGTGAATAGAAGTCAATGAATGATGATTTAGGTTGTTGGGGCATGTTTCGTTCGCAAGAGTGTAGAAGTATACCAAACTTAACATGACCTGATGTGCTTGTTAGGATCGAAACAGTGATGTAGGGTACTTGACTCTAAATTTATTTAGAATGGGGTTTAGTATATTGTTGTATTGTTGGCATGGTCCTTGGAATGGCTCTTTCAATGTTAAATATGGTCAGACACATCAAACTTAACTTCTTTCTGTGCAAGAACTGGTCCATGTATTTATTTGTGTTTCCTTGAAAAAACTTAGATAACTGAATATGCTACATTTATGAATTGCAGGAACCCGGGAAACATGTTTTTCATCTTGTTACAGATAAGCTGAATTTTGGAGCGATGAATATGTGGTTTCTGTTAAACCCACCTGGAAAAGCGACCATCCATGTTGAAAATGTTGATGAATTTAAATGGCTTAACTCATCCTATTGTCCTGTTCTACGTCAGTTGGAGTCAGCTGCCATGAAGGAGTACTATTTCAAGTCAGCTCATCCCACCACTCTTGCTGCTGGTTCTTCTAACCTGAAGTACAGGAACCCAAAGTATCTTTCAATGCTCAACCACCTCAGGTTTTACCTCCCACAGGTGTATCCCAAGTTCGATAAAATTCTTTTTCTTGATGATGATATCGTTGTTCAGAAAGACTTGACTGGATTGTGGAAAGTGGATCTCCATGGAAAAGTTAATGGGGCAGTTGAAACCTGTGGTGAGAGCTTTCATCGTTTCGACAAGTACCTAAATTTTTCAAATCCTCACATTGCTAGAAACTTTGATCCAAATGCATGTGGGTGGGCCTATGGAATGAACATATTTGATCTCAAGGAGTGGAAAAATAAAGATATAACTGGAATCTACCACAAATGGCAGAATATGGTAAGCTTTCTGCAAATTTTGCTTTTGTATTTTTATCATCTGATGTATAAACCTATTGCATGAGAATTAATAAACATCTTCAACTTCTGTGGGGGAGATGTCGACCAGTTTGCTTTATCGAGATGTCAACGATACGCAGCTTGACAGCTTGACATAAGATTACTAACAATTTGCTTCTTTTTAGAATATGAATGCTATTATTTTTTTTGGCTTTGTTCATATTTTGACTCTTGTGATGCAAACTTCATGGTGTCTTCCTTTCTGAGTTCCTTTCTTTGTTTTTGTCTTCCTCTTTTGTTGTTGGTATTAGAATGAAGACAGGGTTTTGTGGAAGCTTGGGACACTGCCGCCGGGGTTGATGACTTTCTATGGGCTCACACATCCACTTGAAAAGTCATGGCATGTGCTTGGTTTGGGTTACAATCCAAGTGTTGATCGGTCCGAAATTGACAATGCAGCTGTTGTACATTACAATGGGAACATGAAACCCTGGCTAGAGTTGGCAATGACGAAGTACAGGCCATATTGGACCAAGTATATCAAGTTTGACCATCCATACATAAGCAGCTGCAAACTCGGTGAATAATAGAATGATGAAATTAATAGAACCATGCTAATTCTTAGTTGAGCAGTGGAAAGGTGACTGATCATTTTGAACTTGACTGTCTGAATGAGGCAATTTATGCATCTGAGGCAAGTCGCATTGTCCATTCTTTTTTGCCAATTCAGTTTTATTCATTAAATCATTCGCTCACGAACTTTTCTATGATAGGTCACATGTTCATTTGTAGTCACTCCCTCAATATTGTTCGGGAGTTCAGGTGTGTTCTTTTGTATAGGTGAAACCTCGTGATTTTGAGGAAGCAAAAGTTGATTTTAGTGTATTCTTTGAACAACTTTGACTCAAGTTGTAGGTCTGAATTTGAATAGAATAGCCATATTTGACTAATTGTACGTTTGCCTTTATCGAGAAAAAGGGTATGAAATATCATTGTTCGATAAGTGTGAGTTTGCCTTTCTAAGTGTTATCAGTTTAAACTGCATATTATACTAGACATGTAAAATTTCTCTCTACGAGGGATTGAATTTTTGAGCCTTGCCAGCCATATTTGTTCGTCTTACATGTCACTAGCCTATAAAGGAGAACTTTGGATGTGGGACGAGTACTTGCCCGCGTATGGGATAGTGTTTTAGCATCTTTACAAGCTTCCATGGACGAAGAGTTGAAGGATTTTACTCTTTTTTAATCTTTCTCGACTGGAAATATGTATTGTATTTTTGCATTTATATTTACAAGAAACTTTTTCTTAGTGTTGGTTTGATTTTGCTAAATATCAGATTTTAAGTAGATTTTAATAAAAGTTGATAAAGTGTGTGATTGAGAAGTTGTGAAATGCGTGGTTAACTAGGCCATTGGATTTTATTCCGACTTTTAATGTCCGAATTTAGCAATAGACGAACATATTTATGGACTCGATCTTGACTGTTTCGGTTGAACTCATCGGGTTGAATTCTGTAACACTGTAAACAAATTGGTTTACACGAGAGTGTTTTCAAATTGTAGGGAATTTGATGTCTTGTTTTTCTTTTAAATTTTTTTGTGACATGTTTAATACGTTAAACTAATATAACACGTTTAATACGTTAAACTGAACATAATAGGAGCCAAAATTTTTTCATGCATATTACTTTGTGTTGCTCCTACACTATATGATTAGAAGCTATTCGAATTTTTGGAATAATTTAAATAACCCAAATTAATATAATCAGACATAATGTTTGCAACAAATGGACATGACAATTTTCATTTTAACGTTTAATTATGTTGAACATATTAAATATGGAATCCTATTCTCTGGGCAGGAGAATTTTTGCCCACTGCTTATGTTGCGAGTCAAGTCAGATGTAGTGATGGCAACGGGGCGAATCAGGGTGGATCGGATACGGATTGGGGTGGATTGGAGCCCTGATCCGTATACTGATCCGTTTTTTTTTTTTTTTTTTTTTATCTTTTTCCAATGGATCGGCCATCTCGGATAGGGGCATTAAATTTGACCAGAGGAGTCTATTTATACTTTTTTCAGAAAATTGTTCTGAAGATTGGCTTAAATCTCTCTGAAAATTGAAGACAGAAAAGGATAATGTAGTACGTTAGCTGCACTGTGCTATTTTAGCAAATGCTGAGATTGTTATATATAGGACTAGGAGAGAAGGACTGGTGGTGAAAAAGAGGAGAGAGAGATTGTTCTTCTTCTAAACGTAAGGAACTTTCGACTCAATTGCATAAACCAAGAAAATTACAAATTAAATATTGAGGATCTGATTTCTATTGGTGCTGCTGGAGCTGATTTCTGCAGTTCTGATGGTGCTGTTTTTGCTGGTTGTCGAGATTCAGGAATTGTTTAGGTAATCAATTCTTGTAATCAATTCATGAATAAGCTTCTTTGGGTAAATCATAAAAGTTTATTTAATCATTCTCAGCTATCCCCAACTAACAACAATAGGAAATTTACCGATATATAAATTTGTCGAAGAAATTGAAGAAATTTGATTACCCGAAGAAAATGGAGAAGAAGTTCTTCAAGGAGAAGGTCAGGCGGAGCCGCGCGGAGCGATGAAGCAGGGTCTGGATTCTGGAACTTTCAAATCTTCAATATGGATTGGAACTCTGGGACTGGAAGCTCACAGATGTTACAAGGAAGAGAGTTAGAGAGATTCAGATTTCATTAGGTTTAGGAAGTTTAAAATTGCATTTTCAGTCCTAGTCCTAATTTTTTGATCTTTTTACAATTGAATCCTTTTTTTTTTAATTCGGGGCGGGGCGGATCGGGGCAGCCCCAATCCGCCCCGCCCCGAGATTCGTGGCGGATCACGGATATCCGCCCCGATCCGCCCCGCCGATCAACGGATCGGGTATTTTTCGCTCCATTCGGATCGGATATCCATCAGGTTCGGGGCAGATCGGATATTTTTGCCATCACTAGTCAGATGCCACTTTAGAAAAAAAAAAACACAAACACTTAACCCACCAACCTCCCAAAAACCCCACCCGAGCAATCATTCCCCATCTCTCTCTCTCTCTCTCTCTCGTCTACCCATCAGCCAAGCAGCAGTGAGGTAGCTAACACCCCCATTGCCAACGGCGGAGCCAACCTAACATTCCCGGCCAGCAATAGTCGGTGCTGTCTTCGCCGTCTCTTCCCTCCATCTCTCCAAGTTCAACTTCACCAACACTTTCGTTTGCCGCCACTCCCATCACCAACGGCAGAGCCAACCCAACATTCCCGGCCAACAATAGCCGATGCTGTCTTCGCCATCTCTTTCCTCCATCTCTCCAAGTTTAACCTCATCAACACCGCCGTTGTCTTCGCCGTCTCTTCCCTCCATCTCTCCAAGTTCAACCTTACCAACAACACCATAACCTCCACCTTCAACATCACTCTAACTGCTCATAATCCCAACAAAAAATTGTAAGATTTTATTCATGGAAAAAAAAATTGGGTTGGGGTGGGTATTTAGGGCACCAAAGAAGAAATTTGAGGAGGAGGAGGAGGAGGATGAGGAGGAGGTGTGCGTGGGGAGGGGGGGTGAAATGATTGTTAGGGTGGAAATGGGGGGAATGAGGGAATTTAGGGTACCAAAGAAGAAATTTGGGAAGAATGGGTGGGTGGGTGAGGGGTTGGTGGGTTAAGTGTTTGGTTTGTTTGTTTGTTTTTTTTGCTGAAGTGGCAGTTGACTGGACTCATCATGTAGGCAATATGCAAGAATTCTCATGTCCACTGTGGGCAGCAGAGCGAGACTCATTACACATGCTACCACTGGTTCATTAAATGTTTTTTTTTTTTTTTTAATGTGGCAAGAAAAGGTGGAATATGCCAAATTCAAAAATCGTGATTGCCGTGAGACTTACCATCGTTATGGAGTATTATTTGGGGATATTTTTGGCTCTGAAAAATACGCAATGAGGTTTCGGCCTTTATAGCGACAGCGGTAACGAAGACAAAAACGAAGCCACCAATTAACGCATAAACAAGCAATTCAAGTGATTGACCTTCGCGAGAACGAACTTGTTCAGGGATAGATATGTCCGGTCACCACAATGGTGACAAGCGAAAGGCTTTAGCTCGTAAAGGAAAAGGGATCGATCGACGAACAAAAGATTCGGGGCTCGCGACTTATCATTTTCTGTAGACCATCTTGTTAGCATAGGAGATGAGCTTGCGTATAGCCTTGGAGATACCCACTTGTGCTGAGTGTATCCAAGAACTTGAAGACACGAGAAAGATGGAGAAGATTAGTTCGTTCCACATGTTTGTTGTTACGTTCCTCACCTTAGGGGATAGTTCGCTGCTTGCTTAGGTGCGAAGACGAAGTTCAATTAGGTCCAATTCAACTATCAAAATTGGTTGAAGTAAATGTAAATTCAAGTTGTATATTGTTTTGGTCAAATACAGTTTTCCATTTATCAATCGTCTCTTTTTCATTTTTTTTTAAAACTCTGTGTATTGTTTATTTCCTTTGAGAATTTGTTACCCATTCCATATGCATTTGCTCACACTTACCTCCACATTTACGCTCTCACATGTGTCAAATGATGATTTGCTCATTTTATTTATTTGGCCAATTAAATAATGATTTCAGCAAATCATTATTTGACATGTGTGAGGGTGTAAGTATGTGAGTAAGTATGGGTGTATAACAAGCATTATCCTTTGGTCAGTACTAGTTTGTTTTATATGATTGTATTTGATTGTGTATCCACGTGAGGTTATAATGTTGAAAAAGAAAGTAACCTCCCATATTTGTCGTCTTCTGATTGGATATTTTAACATCACAGCTTGCGCACTGTAGCAGTAGTAGGAAAAGTCACAATGCAATAATGTCATATACCTAACGGTACCACACATTTATTTCTCCCATTGTATAAAAATATATACAAACTCATTCATTTCCTAAATCAAATCAAGCTACTTCATGATCAAATAATTTCCCCAAATTTGAACCATGATGCCTGTATTTGATTTCGATTATATGCTGGAGCTGGACTCGGATGATGAGTTTAGTGAGGACGACGATGTAGAAGTGTTGGAAGAAAATATTTTGATATGGCTTTATTTCTGTCACATAATGGATGAAGCTATTTATCAATATATAAGCAAATGCAAAAGATCCATTCAAAGATACCCTAGAGCTTGAAACAACCACTTATTCATGATGCAGTCCTTGGACCGTGCCAACCAAATAGCATTTTAGGAATCTCGAATGTATCCCCCTACTTTTGTGCATTCCACACATATTCTTCGGGATGAATACAACTTGCAAAGTGGCACCAACGTTGACGTGAACATGTCGAAATGTTCTTGTGCATCGTAGCCTATGGGAAAAGCTATTGTCAGGTGTAGACACCATTTAGACACCGCTCCAAACCATTAGACATTCTTTCAAGATTGTGTTGCACGCTGTGGTTAGTTTTGTATCCCGGCTTATCAAACTGGGCCCTAATTTTAACCAAAATCTGCTACTCCATTGACCTAATCTTGACAAGTACCCCATATTCCAGGTAACTCCGTGCATAGATATGTGTAGCTGAATTAATTTTGTTATTTTGTCCTAAAGGCTTACAAGCACATGATTTAGGCTCTACCGTCATTCTTGATATTTTGATAATTAGATGTTGTTTTTTCGACTATATGCAAAGCTAATTGTTTGAATTACGTGTAGGATTATATTGGTGCCATTGATGGAAGACATGTGAAAGCTATTCTACCTTGGGAGGAATTACTAAACTTCATTGGACGAAAGGGCACACAGAACATTCTAGCAGTTATGACTTCAATCTTTGCTCCACCTTTATTCTCGCATTCTAGGAAGGGCAATTTATAGCTCGAAATACATTTTTCCTTTCCCGTCCCAGGGAAGCACTATTTAGTTGATTCGCACGGGCCTATTTATATCGCCAAGTACAAAGGTTCCGACATTAGCTAACATTTTCAAGAATTATACACACTACTAAAAATTGACTTTTGCAGATAATTCAAAAATGTCCCCAACACTACATAACCAATGCCAATACTTATTTGGAATGAACACTAAAATCGTCCATGTTAAGAGGGTGGTAGATAGTATCAAGGATGGTCTTCGCGACGGTTCCACAAGCGTTGGGAAAAATCTTTTTTTCGCGACGGTAAGTAATCGTCCCTATAGAGGTCACTTTGTTCAAATACTTTCTACTATTTTGCCACGGTTTTGAACCATCTCCATTTATTTTCAACAAACAAAAACCTTCTTAGACATCGTGGCTAAAGAACTCTTATTGTACTTATAGGGACTGAAAAAACCGTTCCTAAAACTTTTTTTTTATTTCCGTCATTACATTACCCTGGTCACTTGTGGTTACACATTTTTTCAATTGTAAAATATTTATCATTCAAGTCAATATAACATCCACCTGCATTCAATTATAAATCTGAAATAACATATCTATATCCATTTACAAATCTAAAATAAGATCATGTACATTTTATTCTCAAGTCAAAATAACATACTCCTGAATTTCCATTTAGAGATTTAAAATACAATATCCACATCTATATACAAAACCAAAATAAGTTCATGTACATTCCATTCACAACTCAAAAGAACATCTATATATGAATCATTTCCAAACTCCTCTATCTGCATAACTATCTTGTTATATATATGCAAATGCAATAATACTTCTTATTAATATTAGAAAGTAAAAAATATCTCACTAGAAAAGAGTGCCCACTTGTAAGATAATATGTGAACTCTAATGAAAATGAAGTTGCAAGTGACTTAAAAGCACAACATATTACCAAACAAGTTCAAGTTTACACATTGAAGATAACAAGTTTGAAATTTGAACAAATTTACTAATTACATTGAAGATAACAAGTTTGAAATTTGAACAAATTTACTAATTAATAAATGTCACTACATCAGTTTTGTTCGTAGAAATCATGTTAGCAGCTATTATAATATTGTTACCACCCGATTTTGGTAAGGCCTCCACGTCAGCAAAGTTCTAGTAAAAGTCCCATCTAGGCCTAATTCAGGCCTCGCTAAGGCCTTATAGGCCTAGCGAGGGTCTTCCAGATTCATAAAGGTTCCATAGGCCCCGCGAAGGCCTCGGGGGCCCAGCAAGGGCCTCGTAAATATTCAGAAGGCCTCGAAGGCCCATTGAACACCTTAGTATTCCTGAATCAGAGTATTGCAAGGCCCACGAAGGACCTCGACACTCATAGCCGACCCAGAGAGCTTCACCGGACTTCGTATTTATTATAAATAGTAGGTAGCACGATATTTTGGGATAATCAGAGAAGTAATTAAAAAAATATTGTGTTTGATTGCCATAAGGACTCTCACAAGGAAACCAAATCCTAATCCCATAAAGATTAGGCAACTTGATCTCAAAGAAGGGCCGAAATCTGGAAGATTGTATTGACAAATAATCATCCATATCCCATAAGGAAAGAGAGTCCAATCAGATTTCTAATTGATTGTTTTCCTAAATCAATTAAAATTCTTGTGCTATAAATATAATGTCCCCGGTTATTCCAAGGGAAGAATTTTTTTTACGCGCACAATATTTATGACGCAATTTTATGCATTATTATCACCCATAAACTATGTTTAAATCTCTGTCTGCTTGTCCCTCACACACACAATTACTTTCATTCCCCGTATATTGCTCTTTATACCGGCAGTTGACTTGATCGTCGAAGTACCAACGATCGCCGGACCCTTTTTCTCTGGTGATCTTGGTGCCTAACGGTCGTTCTAGTATGCAGGTAACATACATGTTGACAGATGAGTGACTGGAGATCTGTTGACACGTGGTTTAGTACGGAATCCGATGTCAACAAATGTTTATATGCATTAATAAATATAAATACATCAGTTCCGTGACTCATTTACACGTGAATTCAGATATAAATATTTAAGACTGCATTCATTCTAGGGCTTTGATAAGCATTTATTTGTCTCCATTCTTGCATAAAAAATATTAGACTTCCAGCCATTATCCCAATGACCTAATTGCAAGTCCCTAACCCGATCAATTGAGGTACATGCACCGACTTAGCCAAGCTGCAATCTTGACAGGAAGACTTCTCTTATTCAGTGTTTTGAAAATTATGTAATTGCAAGTCAACAATATCACACACAAGTAATAAAGTGGACCTATTGAGTCCAAATTATCGTTCCCACGAAGATTATCTTATTTATATAAGAGTTAAATTAATCTTAATGCTAATATATTTAAAACACTTTAAATTAAATTGATTTGAGAGTTTAAATTATAACTATGAATTTTAGAAAACAATGTAATAACTTATGTGAAAGCAAAAATTAAGAATTTAAAAAATATGGTTATTAAAGAATTTGAATTCACGAGTTCACCATAGTTGTCATATCTAATTTCATTCTCTCAAGATTTATTCTTAAAGTTGTATTTGGTCAATTCACGAATTTAACCTAATTTACCTCTCTCAAGTTCAAATTAGTCCTATCAAATTAAGTCAACTTATAAAGTCAGAATGACCATTAATTAGATGCATTAAATCTCCTAAGAATTCAATTCAAGACCGCGATAATAACAAAAGCGTATCTCTACCTTTTATCCATTTGCCAGATTTTATTATGTAGTTTAGATTAATAATTTACCTCTCGATTCCTTACAATTCACAATTCAATGAAAAATAATGACCAATTATTTCAGCATTAAGAGAAGAAGTAAAATGAAATACTTAATTAATTTATAAATCAAAACTTGAGAGTCAAAAATAAAGAATTAAATTAGATTATATCGTTCATCCAACTTTGAGTTTAGCTATTCATAATTCTAGAGAAAGAAAAGATAAAGAGATTTGAATACATAACCGGATCTTGAATAAAAAATGAGAAGAACTTGAATATTTTGTACCAAGAATTCTTCGTCTTCACATTCCAATCTTCAAGATCTTCCTTGTTCTTCATGTTATTCGCCATTCTTTTCTCCAAAAAATCAACAACCTTCTTTTGACCTAGGTTAGATTTTTATATAGTATTTTACTAATTTTGAAACTCATGTACGTAAAAAGACGAAAAAGACATTGACTAGAGTTGAAAATAAGCCAAAAAAAGTCAAGACGAGCAAACAGCGCATTACCGCGGTCAACTGCGGTTTGCAAACCGTGGTAAGTAAAGAATTTTACCAAATTCAATTCCAATCCTATATTAGCACACTTGGTCCTCCAAGTTTTGACATATATACGGTTTGGTCCCACTTCAAGTTTTACTTGCAGGTTTAGTCATTTTTCTTCCAAAAATTTATGGTTGGTCCCATACTTTCAAAAACTTCTATCTTGGTCCCCAAATCTTCATAGTTGTTCACAATATGTCCTATTGGTCCTTTCACTTTCATTGTTCTATACTTTAGTCCTTTAATTTCTTCTTTCATTTCAATTTAGTCCTCTTTTATTTGCAACCCAAGTCTTTAAACTTTTGAAAGTCTTTGTACATTTTCAGTCATTCTTTGCCTATTTTGCGTTGTTTTTCTCCAATTTCTTTTGAACTCGGGTTTCAACATAAAATAATCAAATCAACACATAATTAAGTAAAGATTCACTTAAGAGTACATCAAATTGTCCATTTTTTATAGTCCCAATAAGTGTAAATCGACACTTATCATTCAGCTATAAATACAAGTGAGAGTGAGTGTTGAAGAAGATCAATTTATCTTGCATTATTGAGTGGTGGCTTTAAGCTCAATAAATGGAAAGTCTTTCACAGTTCTCATTGTCTGACCATTTGCTTATCTCCGTTTCACTTGCTTTCATTTGTTTCTCCAACCCGTGCTTATGCTTCAAACCCTATCACATCAATCTATCCAACCAAGCTGTGCATTGGTCTTCAATATATTTAACAACTCAAGTTTTTAAATAAGGTAATTTAACGCTGAAACTCAATGTCACAAGCACCATTTAACATGAAAATCTTTAGAACTCCATAGAGAAAACGAAAATGAGAATTCGAGAATTGGCAAGAAATTATTTAGAGAATGCAGTGATTCTTAATTGGATCAAGTCCCAACGCCTCCAAACATAATACCCACCGTTTAACCAAAGTCTAATAATGAAGCACCTATAAATATAGCTGGATGAATGGCCTATGTAAAAAAAAATTTGAAAAATGCAATAGCCCAATTAAAGACCAAATTATATAATTTATGTTATATAGAGAAAGAAAAAGATATGCACACCACTTGCTAATGGTTAGAGTGTGTGGTAGAACTGGGGGACGAAGTAGAACTCATTGATACTTGAGTGTGCTGCAAAGGGTGTTGCAATGAAGTAATAAAAACTTGATAGTGTACATAAACATATTCACTTATGATAGTAGGAAAATATAACTTTAAAAATAATACTCTATCAACAAGAATCAATTGAAAATATGGCATCATCATTGTTAATTCATCATAGTAGTCTTCAATGAAGCTTGTAACGCATTTGTAGTACTTTTAGCATCATAACATTTTTGCTGTGTGTTCTTTAATTCTTCTTTTATACTTTTTACTTTTTCTTCTACATCCACTCTCTTTTCCTTCAAGTTTCTAACCTCCACATTAACTCAGTGTTCGAGGATTCTCTCAGGAAGGTTGCTCTTCTAAAACACCACTTCCGACCTCGGCTATTAGGTCCTATGACTTGGGTGAAGATGTCATCATTTCTGGTGGAATACATTGATGAACCCTCCTCGGTCCCCTTGTCAACCAACTCTTTCTTTTGGTCATGCAAAAATTCTCATACACATTACATTAAAATAAAGAAGTTGTAATATAAATGTTTTTTCTATAGAAAATATAAAGCATTTGCTAAAATATTCAATCTAAGTAATTGATTGGTGTCTTATCTTTCCGAGTATGAATCTTCCTAAAAATTTCTAATCGAATTGCTACTGTGCCAGAAGTTGCATCTCGCTCCGGATCTTCCTCTATCTATCAGAATATGAAAAGACCTAATAAGTATAACCAACTCAAGTATTGAGATGATGTTTGAAGTTTAGTCTTACCTTAACCACTTGCTTCACAAAACTCTTTGAACCCCATTATGCATTATCCTATGCTTTTTTCGATAAATTACTGCCTTTTCTTATATACCAAAGTTGATCTTTAAAAAAAAAAAACAATAAATAATGGTAAATAGTAACAATGTGTGATTATATATATTAGAACTTACAATGGTTTTAGGATTCTCCCAGTAATCCACCACTACCGTCCATTATTTGGACGGTTTGTGGTTCGCTCTTCTCTAGTGGCAAATGGAGTAAAATATTCTCTCTACATATCTTCCTTTTCATCCTTCCATGATGTACTGAGTTGCATAAGGACATGCTTGTTGCATTCATTTGAGAAATCATAGTGTTGCTTAAATTAATAAAGAAAAATAGTAAGATGCATTAGTCATGAAAGTATCCAAAGATTGTAGATAATTTAAAGTCAAATTAAAAGGCAAAAGATGTGTATATATATATATATATATATATATATATATATATATAAAGAGCATGATTGGAAGAGTTTTTTTTAACTCTTTTTTTCACAAACTCATTTTCAACAACATATTTTATGGATCCCACAACTTTTATCAACTTTTCAACCACACATCTCATCAAATTTTTGAAAAAAAAAAATTACTTTTAAACTCTACCAAACGAACACTAAAAACTATTTTAGTTTACCTTGATTTCCATCATCACTCTATCCTTATATTCAACATCTACCCATGGCCATTTAAGAAAGTGAATTAGCAATAGATTCGCATCCCTTCCTAGTGTCCTGCTAAACTAGACAACTCACTTGAGTTCGGATCAATTGCAAACCCATCCTGAAAAGTAACTCGGAGTTTCTCTACTTGTGTTCTCTCCAAGAATGCCAACTTGGCATGTCCTCGAACATTTCTAGGAGCAGCTTCCTCTTCTTCAGCCATTTACCTGCACATTTGTTACAAGATCATAGGATTGATTAGATAAAGAGTTTAAATCACATCTAATTGAAATATATAAAAACATATTGTAATATCTGATTATATATGGTGTTGTAGTTGGAACTTTGCATGTTTAAGTATTTTGAGATAATATTAACTAACATAACAAAAAGAGACAACTAGAATCAATTCCTAGAATATCGATTAAAGTCATTTCAAGTTTGTTTGTCACATCCATAAAATTGATGATACACCCGAATAATCAAAAACAAAAAATTAATCACAATCAAGTGTTAGAATCAGTCGTTTAATTGAAGTTCATCTTCATATAATCTCATCTTTATCATTAATGAAGTCCATGCAAGTATCATTTTAGCAGGTGGAGCACCGTCAACATATCATCCAATCACATCATTCCTCATCAAGTTGATATTATCATCTTCATCATCATCATCAATGAGGTTTCTATTCCCATAAAGATCATTATCAAATGGAATATCATCACCTCCACCCAAGTCATATGTGTCTCTAGGCTTAGTCATTACAACAATCCCTATATACCTTTTCAGCGAAAAATTGAGCACACAATTAAAGAACCATCTACGACGGATCAAACCGTTCTAAATAATCTATAATTGTGGATAAAACTTGAGAATACCATCCTACTGGTTAGCTTTTTGTGATGCATATTTATAAACATTCCATAATAATTTACTATTGGATACGAATTTTTAAACCGTCCTCGATAAAGCGTCCCCAAATGTCAATTTTTTTACTAGTGACGAGGGCTATCATTGTCGAAGAAGGTTTAGAAATGCAAAAGAGCATTTCAACTACCATCAATCCTCTTGTAATCGTCAATGTTTACAAGAAACAATTGAAGATTCTTGATCGGATATTGAATTATTCTTTTCAAGCATAAATAACAGTCGAGATTGCGACAATGGCGATGATCAACTTCCTCCAGAGGTCCTATCATATTGGCAAGGCCTTTCATATAGTTGACAAGGACGAGGATGCTGCTGAGATAGACATGCCAGATGAGGAATAAAAAATAGTGGTTGAAATGAGTGTGCCGCAACACCAAGACATGCCATGGGATCAAATGCGCGACTATATGGCACAACAATTGGGTTAGAAATCCGTGACATCGAATATGTACTAGAGTCGAGCTCACCATTTGTTGAATCTATCGAATGAAATATTTTATGATTACATATCATGACTTCACTGATTGTGGTAAACTATGTATTTTACGATGTTAGGATTTTGCAATGTTCAAAAATATTTTCGTTTTTATTTTTTATTTTGTGGACCCGAATTTTTGTTTAGACCGTTGAAATAATTGTAAAAATAAAAAACTTTAAGAGATAAATTCATACTTATAAAAATTGTTACGTATATTGCAAAATCGTCCAATTTAGTAATTTCAAGCTCACATTTTCGTCCAAATAACATATATAGGGGCATATAGGTCAATTCTCACATAGAGGACTGGGGGGGGGGTTTCAATTATTGTAAGTAATTTCAACGTAAAAAAAAAATCCTAATAATGCAAAGATGGGTTATTATTGTTTGAACGGTGGGATTAATTTAGTGCGTTTTAGTATAGTCTAGGCTTGGGTGTCGGGTGGATCAGTCCGGGTATTTCAATACCCAGAACCACCTGTTACAGTTCAAGTATTTCGTAAATGGAACCATTCGGTTCTACGTAATTGTTAGAACCAAACCAGAACTAGAACCGTCAGTTCAGGTTTGGGTTCGGGTTCGGTTCTAGCCATAATATTTTTAATAAAATCTTTAGTTTACAATATGTTTTGAAAAAAATTAAAAATTATAAACCCGTTAACATTAAAGTATGTTAGATATTAAAATAAGTTATGAAAGATATAAACATTAAATGGAAGAATAGTCACCAAAATTGCAAACTCATAAATTAAGGTTAGAAAAAAGAAAATTACATATCAAAATTGGGAATTGGTTTCGGTTAAAGAAGAGTTTCGCATTCCCTGTCTCACTGTGTGTTGAGCGAAATAGGGATGAACAAAAGTCCAAGACATGCGACAATGATTGTATTGAGCATTTGAGAAAATATCGATTGAGAATTTGAGATTTTGGTAATTAGAATTGGGTTAATTGAGTTTGAGTTTGAAAGTGACGAATTTTGTACTTTTTATTTGGATATTGGATAGTTGGACTCTTGTCTTTGGTACCGTGGTATTGGATTGTGGGTCATTGAGTTCGGGTGAATAAATTGTAAAAACTAAAAAAATTATAAAAAATGACAAATTCGGTTCCAATCAGGTACCCACGGTTCTAGTTCAAGAACCAAGAACTGACCCGAACCAGATCGATTCTCAGTTCAGGTTCTTAATTTCATTTTTTTGGAACCAGATTGGAACCTCTGGTTCTGGTTCGATTTCGATTTGGAAGGTTCGGTTCCGGTTAAAATGCCTACCCCTAGTATAGTCAATTAGTGCACCTATTTTATTCTGTATTGGGACCTACTTCAAGCACACAATAAATCGATGGGGTATTTTATTAAAAGGCCTATTGAAACAACTCAAGTCTTTTTAAGGTCTAACTTATTCTTCATATCTTTTTAAGGCCTCTTTTGTGGAAAAATATATAATACCCTTACTATATTTTTATACTAATTGAAATGCTATTGACACAAAAGACCCAAAAATCAGCGTTGATCTCACTCTGTTAACGACATGAAGTTGGTAAATTGAAGAAACCATATTCCCTCCAATTTCTCTACTGTAATCTTGGGTTCTTCCTTTATTTTTTGTGGGCGAAGAGAAAGACTTGCCGCCATTTGTTGTTGCCGCGAAGAGAATTACTTGTCACTCTATTTGTTGTTGCAAATTCGTAATTGTTAATATATTCTCCTCCCTTTCATTATTTCATATGTACATGGCATTTTTTGTGTATGTTCGAAATGGGTGTTGAAGAATGTTATTCATCAAAAATAGTGGAGCTGGAGAAGAAGTTGTATTATTTGTGATTTCTAGAACGTTTGAAACTACTGTAGTCTTGTTGAATGACATGAGTCATTTTTAACGACAGGAGTTGTTTTAAACGACGGTGGTTTTCATAAGATGACCATATGTCATTTTAAACAACAAAACACATTTTGAACTTGCAACGTAGTTGAGGTTGTTTTAAGTACATTATTTGATGTTTTGAGAAACACATTTTTTTAGACTAAGTAATCAAAGTTTTAATGAATTGTAGGAATGGAGTCACTATTATGGATCGTTGTATTTTATTTTGGTGAGTTTGTTAGGGATGATCAGGGAAAGTGGAATTGAAAACGGGGTGATAGTCATGTTGTGGATGGACTTGAAATTGTTATTGAGATTTCATATAAAGAGTTGTATGGTAAACTACTGGACATATACAATGTTGACTATTTCTTGCATGAATTGGAGATGATGTTTCTTCTACCTGGTGATGTAATATTTGCAGAGCCAGTCCAGATTACATTAGACAAACATGTGCACTGGTATGTAGGTCTCAATGAACAAGGTCAGCCTCGTCCTATTTGCGTAACCTGTGTGAGCAAAGTTCCAGCACTGGTTAATGATAAAACTGATGTAGTCGAACCGAGTGAACTCGAGTGTGAAATAAAAAAGGAGACATTGTCATTCAACAATGTTCAATCACAAGGGAATGACTATTGGCAAGACTTGGAGATACTTCTAGAAAATGATGTACGATTACAAGCCAACGACGATAATAAGTGGACGAAAATGTAGATGATTATCGGGATGAGATGAATATAAATGTAGATGATTATAATGAAAGTCCAGCTGGAAATTCTAAGAATACTGCCAGCAGCTATTCTTCTGGACCTGAGGTGGTCAAAGACAATCAGTTCACAAATGAGGAACTTCTATTTTTATCTTTACTTATTACAACACATGTGATTCCAACGGATGAAGATGTGCCAGATGACAGTCTTTAAGTCAAAAAAAGATCTGATGTTGGAGTTGCACTTGTTTGCAATGAAGTGCGACTTTGAATTCAGAGTGAAGAAATCAAACAAGCAGACATATACCATTGTTTGTTTCGATCAAAATTGCAAATGGCATTTGCGAGCAACGAAGTTCGCACAATGTGATTACTTTAAAGTTCGTAAGTACAAACGTGAACATATTTGCTCTCTAAGCATTCACGGCAATGATCATAGACATGCAAGATCGTGGGTTGTCGGGAGACACATAGTGCCAAAGTTTCTAAACCCCAGCACGGTGTACAGACCAGGAGATGTTATTAATGATGGCGAAACGACTTCGGGGTAGTCATGAGCTATCGAAAGGCATGGAAGTCTAGAGAATTTTCCCTTACAGATCTAAGAGGTTCAACTGAGGAAAGCTATGCTAAATTGGCCTTGTATGCTCAATACTTGTCTGTTAACAATCCTGATATGGTAACACGTCTACAGATTGAGAGTGATAGCAGATTTCTATATTTTTTTATGGCTCTCGAACTTGTATTCGTGGATTTCACAATTGCATGCGGCCAGTAATTATTGTAGACAGAACATCGCTGAAAGAAAGATATAATGGTACGCTGATTGTTGTTACATGTCAAGATGCGAACATGTAGATATATCCTATTGTATGTAAAATAGTTGATTCTGAGAATGATGCATCGTGGAACTGGTTTTTTACACAATTGAAGGAAGTAACTAGTGACCAATTGGACCTTGTTTTGATATCTGACCAAGGGCAGAGTATCATCAATGGAGTCGAAGCTGTATACCCGAGCACGTACCATGGCTACTGCATCTATCACATAAATGGCAACTTGAGACTGAAGACAAAAAATTCAGAGGTTTTATCACTGTTCAAGAACACGGCGGAGGCCTATACTGTGGAAGAGTGTGACAATTATATGACTCAAATTAAGAATATACATAAATGTAGTTGGGATTATTTACAGAAAGCAAAGTATGAATGTTGGGACAAGTCACACTTTAAGGAGAACCGCTACAACATCATGACATCGAACAATGCAGAGTCAATCAACTCATTGTTGAAGAAAGATCGAGACTTATCAGTCCTTGGACTAATTGAAAACATCCGAAGAAAGCTGCAGAAATGGTTTTACAAAAGACGCATGATTGCACAAGCTTGCATCAGCACTCTAACTCTACCAATGGAAGAAAAATTTAATAAGAATCATGGTAAGGCCAGAAAGTACTTGACGGATCCCATTGATCTAATAAGGTATGATGTGAGCAACGGAATGTCGAGGTACACTGTAAACTTGGACAAGAAAACATGTACATGTAGACAGTTTCAGTTGGAGCGCTTACCATGCGAGTATGCAATCGCAGCAGTGAAGGTGAGTGGGCATTCGGTTTACCTATTATGTTCGTTGTATTACACGACTGATTATTGGAGAGTGGAGTATGCTGAAACAATATTCCCTATACCCAATGGAGTTGATTGGGTTGTTCCTGAGTATATCAGGACTTTAATAGTCTTGCCGCCAGTAGTTAAGCCCCAAGCTGAATGTAAGAGAACATCGAGGATAACATATGCTAGAGAGTTTTCCAAGAGGTATAAATGTAGTAGGTGCGGAGCAACCGGACACAACAGTCTAAGATGTACACACCAGTTTCCAATTGGTGACAGTAGAGCGGAAGAGTAGTACATGTCTATGGTTTTGTTTTAATTTGTTATATGGACAACAAATGTGAACGTAATATATTTGATTTATCGTTATGTTGAATGCAGATGTTGTGTTTATATTGTTTAACTTTATTTTGGACTGCAGATGTTGTATTTTTTAGCTACTTACTATCCTTTCTGTGTGTAAAAAATAGCATAACGACACCAGTCGTTTTCAACAACCATCGACATTTAGTACATAACAAGTAGAGTTGTTTTAAACGACTCTAGACGTTTTTGGTAAAATTGACGAACCAATGAATTGAACGTGTTGGGAAACGTATACTGTTATTGAAAACAACCAACGACGTTTAGTATGTTAGTAGACGAACATAACAAGTACAGTTGTTTTAAAAATCCAATGACGTTTAATATAAAATGACTGAAGTTGTTTTAAACAATCACCGATGTTTAGTATAGAATGACTACAGTTGTTTTAAACGTTTATAGACGTTTTTTTTTTTTAAAAAAAAAAACCCTTCGATAATGTACAATCAATTGTACATTACTTGAATCGTTGAACTCGATCGTGTCGATCATATATTTGTACATTATTTCGATCGTCGAACTCGATCGTGTCGATAAATCAATTGTACATGAGTTCGATCGTTGAACTCGATCGTGTCGATTATTTAGTTGTACATTATTTCAATCGTCGAACTCGATCTTGTCGATCAATCAATTGTACATTACTTCAATCGTTGAACTTGATCGTGTCGATCATATAGTTGTACATTATTTTGATCGTCGAACTTGAGCGTGTCGATCAATCAATTGTACATTACTTCAATCGTCAAACTCAATCGTGTCGATCATATAGTTTTACATTATTTCGATCGTCGAACTCGATCGTTTCAATCATATAGTTGTACATTATTTCAATTGTCGAACTTGATCGTGGCGATCAATTAATTGTACATTACTTCGATCATTAAACTCGATCATGTCGATCAATCAATTGTACATGAGTTCAATCGTTGAACTCGATCGTGTTGATCATATAGTTGTACATGATCGTGTCGATCAATCAATTGTACATTATTTCGATCGTGTCGATTAATCAATTGTACATTACTTCAATCGTCGAACTCGATCGTATCGATCATATAGTTGTACATTATTTCGATCGTCGAACTCGATTTTGTCGATCAATCAATTGTACATTACTTCAATCGTCGAACTCGATTGTGTTAATTATACAATTGTACATTCTTTTGATCGTCGAACTCAATCGTGTCGATAAATCAATTGTACATTACTTCGATCGTTGAACTTGATCGTGTTGATCAATCAATTGTACATAATGTAGAACGACGTAGTTGTTTTATAATGATTGAAGTCGTGTTGGAAACATCTCTAGACGTTTTTAATAACTATCACTTTTATACTTTTTTTACTTATATTTTACTTTACTGTATACGGTACATTCACCCACTTACTGAACGACTGTTAAAAAAGAGAGGAAAGTTCGCGACGTAAAACCTCGCTGTCGTTCGCACGCAACTATACTATTAAAGTTCCACACTCTAACTTCATCTGTTAAGAAGCAGAGTCAGGTGATTGAATTGTCATAAAGATTCCAAATCTCCACTATAAGGGTTGTCGTCAAATTAATTTCGAAATTAGGGGTTATTTGTGTAGTTGTTTCAGAAAATATGGTGTGTTTGGTAAATTTGACGTTGAAATTAGGGTTTTTTTAAGGTAAAATCACAATGTCTCAATGTTTGAAAAGTTGTGGGTTCCAAACATTTATTGACATTCCTGTAAGAAAGTCTTTCCAAACACACCTTTATGATGAACGACAGTGAGTGGTCCACAATATTCTCACTTGTATAAGTTTACAACGTACGACTGTATTTATTTCACATGTGATTGCATTTGTCACTAAACGACTACATGACGTTACAGAACGAATGTTATTGTTCCAAAAAGTATGTGGTCTTTCTAGAACTGTACCTGATGTTTCACTAACTGATTATGTTATGTTATTTGTAGAATAGAGTATTTCGTAGACAGAAATTTTGTAATTGAATCTAAGGTGTCATCGAGATCCACGCTACTGAAAATTGATACAATATACGATACATTAGATGATGAACACAAGGAGCTATTCATCAACTCATGTTTTGGGAAGTTGTACAATGTAAGGTCTATGCAACTATCTCCAAAGTTAATTCACAATCTGTTAATCATGAGGGTACGTTCAGAAAATACAAACGAGCTCTTGTTTTGTTTTGAGAATGAGCAAGCTGCCCAGTACGTTCACAAAAACAGGATAGTGCAGAGTGGGCGGTTGTTTAAGAAATACTTTGGAGATGGGGATAAGATCCTCCCTAGTCGTTTGTATGAAGCATTTGACAATGAGGAAGACGATATGGATGACGAGTACAAGTTAGGACTGTCATGTATCTATGAGTTAGTGCTGAGAGCCAAATAATTGAACACAAAGATAGATGGTCACATATTGGATTTGGTTGACTTGAATTTATTCAATGAATATCCATGGGGGCGGAAGATTTATGACCTCACAATGCATGCATTTATGAGAAGTTGGGAAGAACAGTAGGAGAGGTATTCTTTGTAGGGGTTCCCATTGGCGGTGCAGGTAGTGGTCATTGAATCTAAAATTACCGTTAAGTGAAAAAATTTGATATAAAAAATTGGTAAGTAAATGACAAGTACATCTATTTGAAGGTTTGAGCATTTGAGGCAATACCATGCATAGCGCACTTGTTCTGTGCTCAGATGCAGGAAAGGAGACTCCCGATGATGTGCTCATGGAATTCGTGCTTAACATCTGAATCAAGAGACATTGTAGAAGTCTTGGACGATCCACAGCTATGCGTTTGATGTACATTGCATGCTAATCCTGAGGAGAAGGAAGAAGAGTATGTGAGATTGTTTGTCTCCTGCCCTATAAGAGAAGATCCAATCCTCGATACCTACCTTCACGAGGACGGAGCAGACGGTGCTGCTAGAGATGAAGAGCCCTATGATATATTTGAACAAGTACGAGAGGATGACCACCCCCTCCACCCCCTTCCCCCCCACTCTTCAGTTGCACATGATGAGCATGAGGTATGTATATTATAATAAATTAATTGCATCCAATCCTGCTACTTGCATTCGTTTGTAACACTTTGTTTTTGTTATTCTTTGTCATGTCCAGGCAGGTCAATCATCGCCCACTATAGCACCTCGTGCACCTTTACAGAAGAGCTGTCCGTGTTGCGAACACGAAAATATGCTGAGGTAAATATTTGAACAAATCAAAAAACTGACAGATCAAGTTGACGAGCTAAAGAGGAAGGTGGATATGTCAGAAGAACGGAGGCAGCGTAGCCCACATTTGCATAGAGAATATATGGACGACAACAGATGAATGAATTGGGATGGGGCTGACGTATCATTTGGTGATCAGGGGCAGAGGGGTGCAGATGAGGCATATGATAGAGAAGTAGATACATGGGTAGATGGAATGGGGTAGGAGAGTGTAGAGAAGCTGGTAGATGCAGGTGTAGAAGTGGATGTGGCCGTAGATACAGAGGTTGGGGCAGATCATGTCGAGGGTGAAACGGAGGCCCCGGTAGATACAAAGGTTGGGACAACAGTGGAGGGTGATCAGGAGGAGGTCGTAGATGCAGGTATAGACACAACGGTGGAGGGTGAAGTGGAGACAGCCGTAGATATAGGGGTGGGACAATGGTGGAGGGTAATGCGGAGGAGGCGGATCAACCTCGTAGGCGGACTACACGATTTTTCAGACGGTAAAATGTACAAGAAAAACCTAAGGTGTTCCTACGCAGGAATAAGAAGAAAGCCGTAGAAAATCCTGACGTAGACGAACAGCTACGAAAAACGAGAGTTAAAAAGCCTTCACAGTGGGTTACTTATCCATACACGACTTAAGGTTATTGGAGAAAGCACGTTGATGCTACGGCGTTTGATCTTTTCTGAGATGTTGACCCTATGAAGGATAATGAGTTTTCTGCATAGTACAACAAGTTAGGTGACGGTCAAACATCGTTTCCAACTTAGTGGACTTATTATGCAGCTGTAATTTTTATATTTGTTTTTTCTTCATTCATATTTTTTCCATTATTCATTTACGCCCAGTGTCCGCCACCAATTGGACCATTTAAAGTTGAATGATTCAAAAAAATGGTTCCATGTTGCTTTCACACAGGGAGCTTGGCTTTCAGATGAGGTAAGTAGCCTCAACGTGTGAAATATATGTTCAACATACTTAATTACTTTGGCTAACACTTGCTTCTTTTGACGCAGGTTGATTTGGCAATGCAATTGCTGTATCAGCGAACGATAAAATATCCCAAATTCTTTTGCCATCCGTGAGTCATTCTGGACGTGAACTTCTACGTCAACTGCATGCTAGCGATGCTTTAGTTAGATGCAACAGATCATTCGACAAAGCTGCCAGAAGGGTTCGATAGTTACTTCGAAGGCAAGTTCTCAAAACATGGTCAGAAGTAGGAGTGGTGCACCCATTTATATTTTCCAGTTTGCAGTCGTAGTCACTGGTATGCTGTTGAGGTGGACATCGCCAAATCGACCATGTTCATATACGATCCAGATAGGAGCTGCTCTACAGATGATCAAATTAGATCTGACTTGAAGCCCATGCCAATGATTTTTTCTATGCTTCTGAAGAAAATCAACATTGTCATCGATGCTCTAGCAATAGAACGGATAACGACAACCTCGAAACAATCCAACTCGTAAGTTTCATATGACATTAAGCAATTGCTCAACTGCGATCATCTATTTCAATTTGCACTATTAATGCCCAACTTCAAAACTGTGTTGCAGGGGTGATTGTGGTGTTTACGCCATCAAATACATAGAATTCTTGAGCATCGGCAGACAAGCAGAGCTAGTTAACGGATTCTACATGCCGAAGTAGAAGAGAAAACTGGCTGTTGAATTATACACCTTTGATTGTACCCCATAACAAATAATTTCTCGTTTGTTTTGATTTTTTATTTTGATTTGCTTTTTGTTCAGTTTAATGATGTTGATATCAGGGTAGGGCAATTGCAAACGTTGTTTAATATGTACATTTTAGACTGATAGCATATTGAAACGACTGCAGTAGGTTATAAACAATGTCAGTAGTTTTAGAACAACAGCACTAGTTCAAAAATATGTGTTGTTGTTTTAAAACTCCTCTATGCGTTTTAAAACATCAGTACTCGGTTTAGACTTTTGTGAACTAAATTTGGCAAATCCTTTTGTAAGTTTTATGTACTTATGGGATTACGACTTTTGTTGGTTAATTAATATTATGCTTGGGATTCAATTTGTCAATGGAATTCTACAGAGTTTTCATTTTACGTTATATCTCGTGTTCATTGTTATTATACAGTTTTCACTAGGAGTGGTAAAAAAGCTCGCCAGCTCGACTCGTAAAAGCTCGGTCCAGCTCGGGCTTGGGCTCGTTGAGAGACGAGCATAAGCTAGGGCCAAGCTCAAAAAAAAAAGAGGGCCGAACAAGAAACGAGCCGGCTCGGCTCGTGGCTCGTGGCTCGTCAACGATCACATCTTTATTATTTTTTTTTTTTGGTTTTTTACTTTCATTATTTTCCTATAAATACCCATATTCTAAACTCATTTTTTCACACTTTAATCTTTTATCTCTCATTCAATTATATACTCAAAGTCTCAATCCATTAACAATTCTCAAATTACATTCTCTCAATATTAGTGTTCTAATTAGTATCTAGTATCTCATTATCTAAATATTACTCTATAATTTTAAGTTGTAATTTTCTACTTCTACTAATCCTCTACATTTCTATTTTCTAGTTTCTAGTTTCTACTACATCTTCATCTTGTCCTATTTTTTTTATTCTATTATTCCTAATGGCATACAACCGAAGTGATGATGATTTTATTGGTCTTAATGACATTCCAATTCCAGAAGATATTATTGATCAGTTTGGTGGTAGCACTAATCTAATTGATTTGTTACCATTGGATCTTGCACTAAACGAAAAGCCACCAAATAAAAGGCTAAGTGCTGGGAGCATTTTGAGTTGGTGCCGACTGGTAAACTAGTGAATGGAGTCCCTAAGTTCAAAGCACAGTGTAAACACTGTCAGGAGAAGTTTGCTTGACAAAATGGGATAGGTATGACCCATCTAAATAGACACTTCAAAAAGTGTCAATACAAACATGGAGGTTTGGATACAAATCAGGCACAACTCCAGTTTGGATCTCCAAGAGTCGGGTCCAGTAGTCCCACTCTCAACAATTGGATATACTCACAAGAACTCATGCGCCATGAAGGACTGCCGGAATTGATAGAAAATGTTGAGTTTTCACTATGCTTGGTAGACAATCCTCATTAGACGTCATTCGTTAAAAAATATCTACAACCAATGTACGTTAGTATTTCTAGAAATACACTTCGTAAAGACACTATTGTTAGATATAATAAAAAGAAAGAAGCTATAATTAATGATAGTAATAATTATAACGATATTGTATCTTTACATTAGACTTATGGACATGTTGTAACCAAAAAGGATACATGGTTGCAACTGCACACTATATTGATAATAATTGGATAATGCATAAAAAAGCAACAGCATTTAAACAAATAGACTATCCTCATAATGGAAATAATATTTATCAAATTTTATTAGGCGTGTTACATGAATTTAAATGTGATTTTAAGGTTCGTAGTTTTACATTTGATAATGCAGGCCCAAATAATATAGTAACTAAAAAATTAATGCAACATTGTAATCCAGATTTTGATGGTATTTTATTTCATATTCGTTGTTTATGTCATGTGTTTAATTTAATTGTACAAGATGGATTAAAATTTATGCAACTTCAATTAGAAAAAGATAGATATGCTATTAATTATATTTCGGTATCACCATCAAGAAAATAAGTTTTTGCAGCTCTATGTACAGAAAATGAGCTACAATCAAAAAGTTTTGCAACTGATATTGCTAATAGATGGAATGTAACATATCTTATGCTTGAATTATGTGAAGGTTATGAAGATTGCATTACTGTCTATTATAATGGCTGATACTCACACAGCTCAGAATATGATTTAGAATTACATAATTGGGAAATATGTGGTCATGTTAGAAAAATTTTAAAAGTTTTTATGACGCAACAACTGCATGTTCTGGTGTGTATTACACAACTATTCCACTTGTTTTAAATCATTTTTATTATATTGCTAACAATTTTAATATGTATAAGAATTTTGCTCTTTTTACTAGTATTATATATGTTATGGAAGCTAAATTTAAGAAATATTGGGAATAATTGCCTATGTTATTTCCATTAGCATGTATCATGGATCCTCAACTTAACTTAGAGGGTATGAAAGTAACAATAATGGCAATTTCAGATAAATTAACTTACGAAAATGCAGTCACGTGTGGTAATTTAGAACAAACTTTATATTCTATGTATGCGGTCTATGCTGAAAAGATCGGTATGAACGTTGTACGACCCTCCTAATCCAACTTATACTTCGTCATCAACTGATGACATTGACTTATGGAGTTACGTTAGTACACATAGGAGTGGTACATGTCAACAATTAGTTGGTTCTTCTTCTAGTTCTCCACTTCCCCGTTCTAATGATACACCTGTAGAGTTAGTTAGGTATTTTGCGTATGATGTGCTTAATATATTCGATGACGAAGAGAGAGAAAATTTTGATATACTACGATGGTGGAGACAACATCAACATAGTTACCCAATTCTTTCAAAAATAGCACATGATCAATTAACACTTCCGGTCTCAATTGTAGCATCGGATGCTGCATTTAGTACAAGTGGCAGGGTTTTGTCTGATATCAGATCAAGACTCAAAACCAACATTTTAGAAAACTTAATGTGTCTAAATGATTGGGATGAGCCGAACTTCGAATCCAAGACAAAGTGGACAAAATAATGTTCGAAGAACTTGAAAATTTAAATATGAATTAATCATATTCGTAGTAAGTATTATTTTGTATTAGTATTTATGTATTTGATATTTTTTTTCTTATTTCAATAAAAAATTGTACAAGTAACATCTTGTTCGTGTACAATTTTAACTCCGCCTACTTTTAAAGTAGTCGGTCCCAAGCTCGAAAAAAGGAGGAGGGTTTTAAATATTTAATTTTTAACATAAAGGATTCTCGATATGGTAGTTATTTTTTATTTTCAAATTTTTTTTAAAAAAAAAATAAAAACAAAAAGAGAGGAGGTTAGTAAATCTTTAATTTTTAACATAAAGGATTCTCGATATTGTATTTCTTTTTTATTTTCAAATTTAAAAAAAAATTAAGGCTGAGCCGAGCTCGCCACGAGCTCAGCTCGGTTCGGCTTGTTCGGCCCACGAACTCGTGGGTCGAATCGATCTCGATAATTGGAGATGAGCCGAGCCTGTGTTTTATGGGCCGAGTCGGCCCATTGCCATGCCTAGTTTTCACTACAACCATAACTGTGTGAAACTCCAATAAAATTGATGTTACTATTTTCATTGAAAATTGATTTTGCATCAATTCAAACATAACTGTAAAACAAAACCAAAACTTCACTGATGTCAAAATACTAAAAAAAAAAAAAGCAATACAACAAAATCAACGTAAACACAATTTCTTCAAAACAATACAAAAAGAAAAACTGTATCAACCATTCCATTTAAACTTCACAAGCAACCAACATAAATCCTCTTCTTCCTGATTGCTTAATCCCCTTCCTCTGAACCCGACTACTCAATCTTGTCATCCATCTGATCATTTTCCAAATATCGAGAGTAGACTTCATTAAAATACTCATAAGCGTGTAAAAACATGTCAAGCAAAGCTTCTACTTTGCGCAACAATATTTGGTGGGTATTCCTAAACTTTCCATTAGCGTTCATGCTTGTCAAGCAAGACATCAAATATGCGCTCGTCTAACTGTACCTTAACTGTAGCTAATGAAATATGAGGATTGAAGAAGAAAAGATCAAAATGATCCTTACCACCAATGGACACTCTTACCACATTGTCAAGGCGGTATCCATGTGCAAGAGATGGATGAATTGTGTGGCATTGAAATAACTCTGGTGCTTCTGTATAAGCAAATGGAGCTGATGCTCCCTGGAGTTGAATAGATTGAAGAAGAGTTCTGTTACCTGCCATTGGTACGATAGAAGTAGACCATAAGAAAATATCAATAGTAGCAAGTAATGATAAAATAATTAGAAAACATGTGTACTTTATAGCACATAATAGAGTAGACCAATAGTCATTAACACAGCAGAAAAGGGAAAGGAATCAGTCCAGGGGTGATCAATCGAATTATTCTTTACCAAAAAATTTTAACACAAAGAGAATGTGAAAAGCTTTAGGCCATGTTCTCTTTGGTGTTTTTAACCCGTTTTCTGTTTTGTGTTTTTTAAAATAATCAAAACGTGTTCTTTTTGCCATTTCTGAAATCAATTTTTGAAAACACTTAAAAATTTGCAAAGGAAACACAAAATGATATTTTGGCCGTTTTTGCATTTTGTTGACAAAAGTTGGGTGTTTTCCAAAACGGTCAAAACGCGCGTTTTGGCCGCAGAGGTCCCGGTTTCGAATCTTGCTTGCGCTATTTTTTTTTCATTTCATTTTACGCTGGTCAAAATAATCATAATTTAAGTATTGTCCTCGTTTTTTTAACAATACGCAGTTCCTTTCCAAAGTGGTCAGGAGCGTGATGTTGAAGTTTGAGGTCCTGGGTTATATTCCCCTCTCATTTCCAAGTTTTTAAATGTTTTTAATTCTTTTTAATGGTGTTTAATTCTTTTTAATTGTTTTTAATTCCATATTTAAATGTTTTTAATTCTTTTTAATGGTTTTTAATTATTTTTAAATGTTTTTAATTTCATAATTACATGTTTTTAATTGTTTTTAAATATTTTTTATTGTCTTTAAATATTTTTAATTCCATAATTAAATATTTTTAATTGTTTTAAAATATTTTTAAATCCATAATTAAATATTGTTAATTATTTTAAAATATTTTTGAGTCCATAATTAAATGTTTTTAATTGTTTTAAAATGTTTTTAATTCCATAATTAAATATTTTTAATTGTTTTAAAATGTTTTTGATTCTATAATTAAATATTTTTAATTGTTTTAAAATGTTTTTAATTGTTTTTAAATATTTTTAATTCCATAAATAAATATTTTTAATTGTTTTAAAATGTTTTTAATTCCATAATTAAATGTTTTTAATTGTTTTAAAATGTTTTTAATTCTATAATTTAATGCTTTTAATTCTTTTTAATGGTTTTGAAATGTTTTTAATTCTTTTGAAGTGTTTTTAATTTCAATTTTTAATTGTTTTCAGTTGTGTTTAAATGTTTTAAATTTGAAATCCAAATTTCTAAAAAATTTCAAGGAAACGTATTTTCGATTTTTCTGTTTTCAAAAACAATTTTCAAAAATTCCAAAAAGAACGCATTTTCAAAAATCTCAAAACAAACACTTAAAACACAAAATACAAAATGAATTCAAAACACAAAACACAAACGCAAAGAGAATATCACCTTAGTGTCTCATTGGCCATTCGATTTATTTACTGTCATATGTTCAATTCGATTTATTTACTGTCATATGTTCAAATGTTAAAAAAATTAGCATGGTCGTTCCAAAACGACGACTGTCGTTCCAAAATGCTGACTCTCGTTCCAAAACTACTACCATCTTTCCAAAACGTTAACTGTTGTTCCATGACGAATTGATGCAGTTTCACAGATCGTTCTGCACATTTGGGTTTTCCATAAACCACAGCTTCAACAGATATCCAGCATCAGAGGCAATTGCATATGGCTAACATTACCCATGAAGTTCCGACTTAGATCAGCGATAAACAGTAAAAAAAGCTTTACATAGCTACTAGAAAAATCAATAACAAATAAATAGTGTACATCAGCCATACAAATTATTATCATATTCTTCTTTGCTCCTCGAGGATTCATAGGAATGTTGTCGAACTTGAACACCTGTGCCGTTGCAATTTTTGTTCTTCTTTGAATAAGTTTAACGTCGTGAGGAGAGACTGAAGTTAAATGGATGGAGATGAATGACATAAATTAAATTCATGTTGAAAGAAGGGGTAAAATAGAACTACACAAATTAAACAATTTCTTCCTTTTTTTATTTTCCCTTATTTTCCTCAAAAGTTTTTTAACTCTTTTCGAAGGCCTTTTGAGGTGATTCCCACTAAATCGATTGTCTCATAAAATGGATTTCAGACATTAGCTGCTTAATGATGAATGAGAATATTTTCCCTGATTTTCCTCGCTCTAATTTAAGTATTTTCGACTGTTTTTGCTTAATATCAGGAAACTTTTGATCGCTATTTATTGGGGAGAGAGACCCATAATCCTCTTCATGTTGTCAAATTATCACATATATTTCAATATTTTATTGTTTCGCTATGTGCTTTTTTTTACATTGTTTCTGTTGAAAACTGGCATGAGAATTAGCCAGAAAATAAAAATTTTCTTTAATTTAATAAAACCAGGATCTTTACTAGGCGTTCACGTATTTATTATAATTAAAATACTAATGGATTTATATTATACCTGAATCGATAAATTATATTGATCTGGATCTGATTCACGAACTTGTTGCTTTTGATTCACGAACTTGGTGCTCTCAACGTTCAAGTCTTCTATGGTATTCTCCCAAGCCTGGATTACACCGGTGTGTGGGCACCTTTTAATTTTAATCAAAAACAAAACTAATTTCTGGACTGATCAGATCTAGAAAACTGAGAAGCTAAATTTCTTCTATTTTCTTGATTGATCGAATCTTGGAATGAATTTATGTCACAAGCAATGTGATATAAATAATGGCAAGTGATCTAGTTGCAAACAACGACAAGAGTCCTGATTGCATTCAAGTCCAATTAGTTTAGGATTGATTTAATTACACATGTAAACCCTGAACTTATATCACAGTTACAATTAAGTCCAAAACTTTTATAGTTACTGTGATTAAGTCCAAAACTTTATAGAGCTACCACAGGGACCTGATCGGACATATATTTTCCAAACTCCAATAATTAGATTCCGTCTAGTCACCCTAGACCCCTCAATCTAATTATTAGTCTTTTACTTTTTTCACTAAAGACAAGAGACTGCACTCTCGGAATATATAAAATTACAGAAGCTGTAATACTTTCCTCTGACCTACCGTATATATAATTCATCTCTGTTTGAGATCCGATAATTAGGTATGAGCATAAATGATCGTTTTGCCCTTCTAATTATTCTCAATAACTTTAAGTTACATTTTCTTCGACGGTCCTGTGAACTAATTCACAGATGTCGATGTTTAGCCATCGCTAAACACTGGGCTCAGATTTATAACCGTTCAACAGAAAATACTTAAGTTGTCACTCGACCCATTTTTTAGGACGACAATTCTCGATACGAATTCGTGTTTTCTACTTCGCTCATTCTCAAGCTCCCAACTCACCGAGATATTTGATCAACCAAATTGATCTCACCCATTGGTGAATCAAAGAACCATTAAACTAACGAAAAGATATACACAATCCTTTCAAGGAATTTAGATGAAAAACTCGGTGATCAAGTAGAATTTAATTATTCGCACGGTCATGATATATAATTAAATTCGACACGTGGTCCGTTCAATACACTCCAAGTGTACTAGTGTTACCATTAATTCATTTATGCGATAAGGACAAATCGCAAACCTGAATGATTAAATAGTCAGCACTACAACTTTCTTGTATAAGGCGCCAACCCTTGTACATTAGTTGTGAATTACTTTATTGATGATTAAAATATAAGTTGTGTCACACTATACTTTTCAACGCAAGTATCCAACTTATATTATCACAAGTGATCGTTGTTACTTTGTTTATATACTCAATATGAAGCAAATGTAATAATAATAAATAAAAAGAACAAACTTTTATTTATCATAAAATTGTTATTTTATTTCAGCAAAAACTATACTATAATGGCATACTACCCAACATTTCTCCCACTTGCCCTAGAGTATATATGTTATGTCTTGCAACCCCATACATTGCATATGTCCCTCAAAACTTTTAGCCGGAAGGCTTTTAGTAAATTGGTCCGCGAGGTTATCCTCAGTAGCAATCTTGTTGACAATTACATCTCCACGACTAACAATCTCTCTTAAGAGATGATATTTCCGTTCTATATGTTTTCTCCTTTAATGACTCATTGGTTCTTTAGCATTTGCCACTACCCCACTATTGTCACAGTACAATGTCATGGGCTGTGATGATGCAGGCACCACCTCAATGTCCATTAGGAATTTCTTGAGCCATACAGCCTCTTTAGCAGCTTCACAAGATGCCACATACTCGACTTCCATGGTGGAATCAGTAATGCATGATTGCTTGATACTTCTCCATATAATGGCTCCACCACCTAGTGTAAACAATGATCCTGATGTGGACTTATGAGAGTCTTTATTAGCTTGAAAATTGGAATCTGTATACCCAACTGGAACAATGTATGGTGAGGAGTAAACTAGCATATGGTTCCTTGTTCTCCGAAGGTACTTAAAGATATGCTTTACAGCCACCCAATGTTCTGGTCCTGGGTTAGATTGATAACGACTGATCATACCAACAGTCTAACAAATGTCAGGTCTAGTGCACAACATAGCATACATGAGACTACCCACTACTGACGCATAAGGTATTCTACTCATGCGCTCTATCGCTTCAGGAGTTCTTGGAGATTGTTCCTTAGAGAGTTGAATTCCATGTCTGAACGACAAATTGCCTTTTTTGGAATCTTGCATGGAAAATCTGACAAGTATTTTGTCAATATATGTAGCTTGGGATAATGCTATCAGCTTGTTCTTTCGATCCATCAAGATCTGAATGCCTAGAACATAACTAGCTTCACCCAAATCCTTCATATGAAACTGTTGGGCCAACCACGCTTTCGTAGATGATAACATACCTACATCATTTCCTATGAGTAGAATATCATCCACATAAAGCACCAGGAAAATTACATTTTTGTCCTGTATGTTCTTATAGACACAGGGTTCGTCGAAGTTCTGATCAAAATCATATGTCTTAATCACCTCGTCAAATCTTTTGTTCCAAGATCTTGATGCCTGCTTTAGTCCATAAATGGACCGTTGCAGCTTGCAGACTTTTGATTCATGACCGCGTTCTACGAACCCATCTGGTTGTACCATATAGATACACTCTTCAAGATGACTATTAAGAAAAGCCGTCTTGACATCCATTTGCCACACCTCATAATCATAATGAGCTGCAATGGATCAGAGAATCCGGATAGATTTAAGCATAGCTACAGGCGAGAAGGTTTCTTCGTAATCGATACCTTCTCTTTGGGTAAAACCCTTAGCCACTATCCTTGCTTCGAAGGTTTCCACCTTCCCATCTACTCCTCTCTTTCTTTTGTAGACCCACTTGCACCCGATGGGTTTTATCCCTTTTGGTGCATCTACAAGTTCCCAGACTTGATTTGAATGCATAGATTCCATCTCAGTATTCATAGCTAGTCTCCACAAATCTGCATCGACAGCGTTTATAGCCTCCTTATATGAATTCGGATCATCTACTTGTTTTGCAGAGATCGCCTGTTTAGATTCTCTGACAAACAAGTATCTAGACAGTTTTCTGATGACCCTTTGACTTTGTCTAAGGGGCGATGGATCTTGAATCGTGGCTTCATTTGGAATTGTAACGTTTTCATCAATGTTGGTATCACCTTCAGGTGATACAATTACCTCATCATTACCTTGAACATTTTCTTGATCTATGGGATTAGATAATGAATCATTTCTCCCACTCATATAATGTTCCTTAGGTGTTTGCGATACCATGGGTAGTCTGTCAATAGGCTGTGTTTCAGGAATTGATGAGTTGGGATTACTCCTACTCGTTTCTTCCAAAACAACCCTAATTTTGGACTGACGTTCATTAATATATTTATCCTCTAGGAAGGTTGTATTTGTACTGACAAAAACCTTCCTATCTAGATGACTATAAAAATAGTATCCCCTGGTACCTTTAGGGCATCCCACAAACAAGCATATTTCTGATCTAGACTCCAACTTTTCTGTCTTTCCTTTCAGCACATGAGCCGGACATCCCCAAATTCGGTTTACGCCCATTCTATATTTCCAGGAGAGTATTGAGAACAAACTTAGATGGAACTAGATTAAGAATATAAGCGGTTGTCTCTAGTGCATATCCCCAAAATGAGATAGGTAGAGTTGAAAAACTCATCATTGACCTAACCATATCTAACAATGTCCTGTTTCTTCTTTCTGAAACGCCGTTCTGTTGGGGTGTACTAGGCGCACTCAGTTGAGAAACTATACCATTTTCTGTTAAGTAGTCCCTGAATTCTCCCGAGAGATATTCGCCACCTCGATCTGATCGAAATGTTTTTATACTTTTACTCAAATGTTTATCGACCTCAGTCCGATATGCATTGAATTTTTCAAAAGCCTCTGACTTTCGAGTCATCAGGTAAATATATCCGAATCTAGAGTAATCATCTGTAAAGGTGGTAAAATACTCATATATTTCTCTCCTTGGTGTATTCATAGGTCCACATACATCAGAATGAACTAGTTCTAATACTTCTTTGGCTCTATGTCCCTTTCCTAAAAGGGACTTTTTGGTCATCTTACCTTCTAAACAAGAATCACAGACCGGCAATGGTTCGACCTCAATTGAGTTGAGGGGACCATCATTTGCCAGTCTTTGTATTTTGTTAAGGTTGATGTGTCCAAGTCTAAGATGCCATAGATAAGTATCACTAATATGGTATGTATTTTGTTTATTATGGTTTGCAGAAGTATTATTAATTTCATTTGTGGAATAATTTAATATATAAAGACCATTCATCAAATATCCAGCACAAATAGGAACTTTATTCATCAAAATGTAAAGTGCTTTATTAGGCGCAAAATCAAGAGAATAACCTTGTCCTATTAAACAAGAAATGGAAATCAAATTCCGCTTCATCTGCGGGACATAATAACAGTCCTTAAGAATTAAACGCCTGCCACTACTGAAATAAAAATAAACTACTCCTACAGCTCTCGCCGAAACTACTGCTCCTGTGCTGAATGTGATAGTAAACTGGCATTCATTGAGTTTTCTGCTCTCGTGAAGCACCTGCATTGACATGTAAACATGATTAGTAGCTCCAGAATCTACAACCCAGGAATATGTAGAATCAACCACCAAACAAGACTCAGTTATGAAAAACTCACCCGCACTTTGCTTCTGTTTAGCTAGTGCTTTGGGACAGTCTTTTTTCCAGTGACCTTTCTCGCTGAAGTTGAAACACTTGCCTTTCGGCTTTCCATCTGCTTTGGTCTTTTTGTTGCTTATTGGCATCTTGCTAGCTCTCTTCATTTTCTTTCCGCCTTTGCCTTTCAGCTTGAAATCAGAGGAGCTACCAATTACTGCATAAGCATTACCACATTTGGCCTTCAGACCACTTTCCATATTTTGCAACTCATTCATTATCTTAGTCAATGTCACATCTATTTTGTGTAAGTGATAGTCGACAGTAAATTGTGAAAACATATCAGGTAAAGATTTCAATACCATATCAACCTGAGTATTTGCATCAATGGTTGTACCCAGATTCTCCGCCACATTGAAGTGTCCAATCATGGTTAACATATGGTCCTTCACTGGCGTTCCGGGTTTCATACTGATGTTCTGTAAGGTACGAATGACTTCGAATCGAGCTCTCCTACTTTGATGTGCAAACATGTCCTTGAGGCTTTTCATTATATCATAAGAGGTCTCAATACTGTCATGCTTCTGCTGTAACACATTTGACATTGATGCCAAAATGTAACAGCGAGCCAACTTGTCTGCAGCTACCCACTTATCATAAGCATCCCTCATGTCCTTGCTTATAGTCTCAGTAGGTTGCTCAGACCAATCTTCTTCAAGCACAAAATCAATTTTTTCAATGGTGAGAACAATCATTATGTTACGTTTCCAATCTACATAATTTTCTCCAATTAGTTTGTTTTGTTTTAGGATAACGAAAAGTGGACTGATAGACATTTTGCTGAAAATAACAAACTTATTGCATATTAAAATTGAGTAGGAAATTTAACATATGATGCATGAATGCACATGTAGATCTATAAAACTACAATAATGTAACGACTACTTAATCCTTGTGATCCAACAGGCCTCTCTATAGGAAATGTCATCATGTCCACTGATTAAGTTGGGACCCTCCCACTAGACAAATCATATATTGACAATAAATGTCTAGATAAATCCAATATCGCTTTATTTGGTTACCAAAATTATAAACGAGAGCCTCTATAGGAGGTTCGTAGATAATCTCGATTTGAGTGTGTAACCTTTGTCTAGATCTCTAGACACTTGAAAAATAATTCCGCCATTTATAGGATGATCTCAAATTATATTCTATGTAAATCATCTTGCCAAAAAGAAATCTAATCAAACAACTCGAATTACGCAGCTCTCCTATAGGGATCCGTTGTGTTACTGTCATAAAACTAGCACATTCTGTTGTTTATGAATTGACAAAAAGAAACCGTGTATTTTTATTTAAATAAATATTCTCTCCCACTCAATATTTTAAAATAATGAATTTTAATAATTACCAACTATTCACATTAATCAAATTAACATATAATTTAATTATTACGAATTTTTCTTTCCAGAAAAATTTATTTTAAATTAAATTAATCGAGGAAAAATTAATATTTCAATGAAATGCATTCTATTATAAGTATCACGAACGATGCCAAAATTAATTATATATGACATGATTTACAGAATAATAATATTTCAAACAAATATTTATACATTAGCAATAAATTTACAATTATTTGTGGCCCAAAACAAGTCTCAACAAAAAAATTAAAAAGTAACTGGATCCAAATCCAATAGTTTCTTCCTCATGATCATTACACAACTCATTTCATGGCTGAAGATGAAACCCCAGAAGTTCAGCAACTCCCTGAAATCATAGTTCTCGGACCACCTGTGGTATTCGAAACATACGAGAAAGAATTCTGTTCGAAATTCAGAATTTTAAGACCATGGGAGTCGACACTCCCCCTGTCCGAATTCCTCTTAGCCCACGCACAAAACACGAATGCCGCTTTGTGCTCTGGTTACTTCTTGCTGTCTACTGCCGTCCTCCGCCACCTCCCCTCTCTCCGCCTCGTCGTCACCACAAGCGCCGGCGTCGACCACATAGATCTCTCTGAGTGCCGTCGTCGCCAAATCTCTGTTGCTAATGCCTCCACTGTGTTCTCCGCCGATGTTGCTGATCTTGCAGTCGGTCTGCTCCTTGATGTAATGCGGCAAATTAGCGCTGCAAATCGCTTTGTGAAAAATGGGCTCTGGCCTAAAACAGGAGATTATCCATTTGGCTCCAAGGTAAATTATATACATAAAACTCAGTTTGTTCATGGGGAAATTTAACTCAATGTATTAACGGGGAGATTGGGGGCGGGACTGGACTACAGTTAAAAAATCAATTTTTGAAGTGCAATTTTTATTATTATTTTTTTTATCCCCTTCTTAGTTTTGAAGTGTAGTTATTTTACTTTTTAAAGTAGCAGTCTTCCGCAAGAAATCCTGGCTCCGGACACATCAAATATTTGTTTTGTAACTTATTAAGCAGAACCGTTAATATTTTGGACAGACGGAGTGACCAAATTGCAATAAAGAGAGAACTTTAGTGACTAAATTAGAGCAAAATTAAGTTTTAGTCTGGTTTGGGACTTTATTCTTCCTTTAGTTTTTAGTAACATGACGAATGACAGTTATTGTTTTGTGTACAAGCAAGCATGTTACAATTTGTTTAAGAAAATATAGAATACATTATATTTTGGTGAAATTCAGTGTATAATACTCTTGATTGTATTTCCTATTGAGCTATAGTCGGTCCATTATAGCTACAATTCTTGCTAGTCGATTGACATGATGATTTCAGTTGGGAGGCAAGAAAGTTGGGATCGTAGGACTAGGCAGCATTGGCTTAGAAGTCGCAAGGAGGCTCGAAGCATTCGGCTGTATAATATCGTATCACTCAAGGGAGAAGAAGTCATTTGTTCTGTACCCTTTCTACAGAGACATCCTTGAACTAGCAGCCATATCGGACGTCCTTGTCATCTGTTGTGCTTTAACTAAGCAAACCCGTCATCTCATTGACGGGGAGGTTCTGTTGGCTCTCGGAAAGAAAGGATTTATTGTCAATATTGCACGCGGGCCTATAATCGATGAGAATGAATTAGTGCTTTGTTTGCAACAAGGACTAATAGCTGGTGCTGGATTGGAAGTGTTTGAAAATGAACCTCATGTTCCTGAAGCACTTTTTTCACTAAATAATGTCGTATTGTCGCCTCATAGTGCTGCCTTCACGATGGAATCTCTTTGGGATTCATATGAAATCACGTCTGGTAATTTGGAGGCATTCTTCTCAAATAAGCCATTGCTTTCTCCGGTTTTAGATAAATAGTCATCGATGGTATGTTTTTATATTTCTTGTTCACTTTGAAGTACATTGAGTGCAGTTTAGTACGAAGTACTGTCAAGACTGAACTGACATGAAGGCACGACTGCAAGGAGGACGTCGCTAAGTTCCTTTTACCTTTTTTTTTTTTTTTTTGTTAGCAGCTTGATGTTGTTTCATTATTTATATTATTCTTTGTGTTTTATTTTGGTGGAAGGGTGAAACAGACTTTCATTAAAAGCAAAGCTAGGGTTCATTGTCATCTTGGTTGTTTTTTGATTGAATCAATCTAGAACTTGGAATTTTCTTCTAATTCTTGATTCAATCTTGAGTATTTGCAGAATCAACAAGTTTGTGATCTTTTTTCATCATTCTTCTTTGATTCCCCTGCATCATTGAATAGTATGAGTCCTTAATTTTTGCTGAAAATTGAACCAATCGGTTTAACTAGAAAAATCGGAAATCGATCCAGATATTGGTTAAATTCGGTGCACGTGAATTGGAAATGAAGAACATAAGTTTTTCTAATTGTAGCTCAATTGATTTGTACTATTCAATCAATTAATATATACACAATGAAATGAAAACTGAATTTACGGAATACATTTTAACCGGCAAGCTAATGATTTACATGTAGAAGGCAATATAACAATGTTGCTAGAAATCAGGAGATACTTAAATTTTGTTGTAACATTCAAAACACCAAAATGTATTCACAGCAGCAGTCCCTGATCTCTATTCTGCAGCACAAAGGTCTCTGATAAATTGAAACTATCTTTTAACATCCTCTCTCAACCTAGAGGATACTTTAATTACTCCAAGCTTGCTTTTCAAATAGTTGAATCTGGAATGAGATAGAGACTTGGTCATTATGTCTGCTGTTTGATCAAAAGATGGAATGTATCTGATGTCCAACTGATTCTCTAACACTTTGTCTCTAACAAAATGAATATCCAATTCAATATGCTTTGTGCGAGCAGGGAAGACTGGATTAGCTGCAAGTACACTAACATTCTCATTATCGCACCATAGTATTGGTTTTATTCCTTGGTTAAGTTTGATTTCTCCAAACAATGACTGCAACCAAGAAATTTCTGATGTGGCTTGAGCTAGGGCCTATACCCTGATTCTGTGCTGGATCTTAATACTACATATTGTTTCTTAGATGACTATGCCACTAAGCTATCATCTAAGTATATGCAATAACCACCTGTAGACCTTCTATCATCAGGGCATGATACCCAATCAGCATCAACAAATCCTATGATATCAATATTATCACTTCTTTTGATCCATAGTCCCTGATTAATAGTTATTTCTAAAGACCCTTTTTACAGCTTTCCAGTGAATGTCAGTGGGAGTTTGCACGAACTGACTCATTTTATTTACTGCAAATGAAATATCTGATCTAGTGTAGCATAGATGCTGCATTCTGACTATTGCACTTCTGTATGTACTTGCATCTTTCAATTGTTGTCCATCTTCCTTCGATAACATATTCCCAATAGCCATGGGTATTTCAGATGAATTTAGATTTTCATAGTCAAACCTCTTTAGCAATTCTGAGATATATTGATTTTGTGTTAAATGCATATCAGCTTCATGTCTATTGATTTCAATTCCAGAAATTGATGCAATGTTCCCATGTCTTTCAATGCAAACCTTTTGTTTAACTTCGTAGAAAGGCATGAATCAACTCACCATTATTTCCAGTTAGAACAATATGATCCACATACCTCAAGATAAAAATAGCAACTGTAACATTTTGTAGAAAGAACAATGAAGTGTAAGCTTTTGATTGCTTGATTTTCCAATCCTGAAGTACATTTTTCAAATGTTCATACCAAGCTCTAGGAGCTTGTTTTAATCCATACAAAGCTTTATCCAGTTTGCATATGTGTGAGGGTTTGTTCTTATCAATGAATCCTTCTGGTTGAACCATGTAAACTTCTTCCTCTAACCTTCCATTTAAAAAGGCATTGTTAATGTCAACTTGCCTCTCTTCCCAATCCTTTGAGACTGCTAATGACAGAAACACTCTTTAGTGTTGAAGCTTTGATTACTGGACTAAATGTTTCATAGAAGTCTACACCTGGAGTCTGTAAAAATCCTTTGGCAACTAACCTTGCTTTATGTCTTTCCACTCTCCCATCTGAATCATACTTCAGTCTGAAGATCCATTTGTTGCCAATTAATTTATGGTTATCTGATGGTGGTATAAGCATCATACTCATCTTTCATGGCTGCTCTCCATTTGTCACTTAACAAGGCTTTCTTCACACTATTTGGTTCTGAATCTCTTGCTTCATTAACCACAGTGGCATCTATTTCTTTACTGGGATAGACCTTTGGTTTGAATTACTTGAGTCTAGTTATCATTGAGTGCTTCATTAACCACATTTGCTTCATTTACCTTATTTTCATCTAGTTATCATTGAGTGTTGATTATCATTCAAGGTGTATCTCTCGGGACATTAACCTCGAGAAGGTTTGACAAGCGAACTAGAAGAGATCACTTTCCATCACGTTCGACAATTACTCTATCATGTTCTTTGTAGACATATTTGAATTAATATTTAATATCTTTTACACCAAAACAAATTTTCACATTGACATTACAATCATTTTTAGCATTGACATTACAATCATATTTAGCAGATAAACAAGAATTATAAAGGACAACCCACTTATTATCTAATAAAGACCCCATATTGATTATCATTGCAACATCTATAATTTGGGTAAGAAATATTGCATAGAAAAGTTTTTATAGTAAATTCTTTTGGATATTTATTTTGTACTCTCCCTTTTCATTCATACAAAAATTAATATACCACATGGACCACGCATCATATGTTTCACTATAATTGAATGTAAATGAGGGTGATTAATTTTGTTCGATATTTCATGAGAAACAATTTGATCAATTAAATCTATATTATTAACTTTAAAACATGTCTTCAAAATTAACAAAAGTGATTATGCGGAAGATCTCTTTTTTGAAATTCTATTACATGAATATAGGTAACAACTTATCTAAAGATTTGTCTTTGTATTAAAGTAATTTTCAATTATTCTAATTTAGATTTAAATATACGAGAAATTAAATCAGGTTTATTTTGACTTGTCTCGTTATGTTTCAATTCATTTTTTTATTTCATCCCAATTAGGATTAAAAGTCACTGTTAGAAATATATCTGTTTGTCAAATCTTTGAACTTAGGTCATTGCATTCATATATCTTTTTATTTTTTATTACCAATAAAAAATCAGTAAAATAATATTCCGACCAATTTTATAACCTCTATTTTCATCATTATCACGCTATCAACAATTATCTGTAAAGTTCAGCATGTAGTTCATTTGGATTTTGCAAAAATAATCTAATCTACTCGTTTCAATCTTAACATACATATCAACCACATATTGTTAGAAAAGTCTACTAGCATAGAGCAAAATAAAATTGTTGGTAGTTCTCATGTGTAATTTATAGCAGTAGTATTTACAATAAGAAACTTGATATATCTTTTTTGTCCATTTCAAAACTAAAAAGAAATCGAAAAACAAATAAAAATTATGAACAACTTTAAACATGAAACAATAGGATTACAAATACTAATGTACTAACAACAATAACATGTATTCACTTTTTCAATTACCTCATTTGCAGAATTGATAACGTTTATATCTAACAAATTATCTAATGTATGACAATTATCAACTTTATCTTTTTTATATTTTTATTATCTTCGTGCCATCTAGATTCACCAAAAAGAAATAATATTAGATAATAAATATTGAAGATGATTACAACAACCAAAATAATAATGTATTATATGTAAACTATTAGAATGACAATATATTGATATATCATGAACTCTAATATCTGCAAATGGATCTTCATCAACCCAAACTGCACCAACCCGTGACGCAAAAGGTGTGTTATATACTCTTTGATTGAGTCTTTGGTCACACTTATGTGTATTTTACACATTTCTAAACAATTGATGTCGCTCAAAGAACCAAAGAATCTTGAGTATGGATTTATTTTTAATATATCTATTAATTTGTGCAACATAAATTCACAAAATTTATCAAATTTTTGCAACTTGTGTTGTATTTCATTCTCAGTGTTATAAAAGTACATGTGTAAATAATATGAATTATTATCAACTAGAAAAAATAGATTTATGTAATGATATAAGATGTATTTCATTCTCAGTATTATAAAAGTACATATGTAAATAAGATGAATTATTATAACTGGAAAAATTAGATTTATATACTTGTCATTGAACCCTAAATGTGTAGATACTTTATAATTTGTAAACAATTTTTTATCGTATTTAACACCAAATGAAGTAAACACAAAATGATTACTATAATTGCGTGCGTTATTTTTAAAATGCATTGCTTCAGTAGAATTAGTAGTAAATAACTCGTGCAATTCAATAGGTACACTATTGATGTGTAGTTTGATTTTTCCATCATAACAATAAAATTCTTTACTTTCCTTCTCAAACTTATTAGCATTGCGATGTTTACAAAAAGTTGGTCTTTGTAATATATAGGTTTCAATAGGAATATTTATTATATCAATTTTTATACCATATTGATTCAGTTGGAATTCATTATTTTTTATATAAGTCATCCTTTGATTCTCTTAATTAACAAGAATCGTGATTATCTAAACCATCATCAAATGTATCTTTCTTTGTAGAGAAAAATCTTTCATTAACACGTACTTCAACTACAATAAAATTTTTTTTATTATAAATATTTATGAAATAAGTATTACTAATTCACTATAACTTATATTCTGGTTCTAAGAAATAATTATAAATGGCCACTTTTGAACTAATACTTACATTATTGAAATTAACCTCTACGTTACTAAAATGTTGAAGTTCTTTTCTATAAACTGTCTTTTAAAAATATGAAGAGAGTTGCACGCTCCAAAAAGACATTTATAATAACTAATCTACTATCCATATTTTTATCGAAATCACAAGGAAATAAAAATCTATTGTATCACATTATTTATATGTGTTATTAATCTAAAGTTAAAATATATAACGTCAAACAACAATCCAAACAAAAAATCAAAGCAACCAACCCAAACAACCCTTCAAGCCAACCATTTTATTCTTTAAGACAATAACAAACTTCATTTAATGAATGAAATACATAATATATAATCTCACACAACTATTAATGAAACAATCCAAAATTTATGAAAAAAAAAAATAGAAAATATGAAAACGAACACAAAATATCTACAACTACTTGTCCAACACAACAACAGATACAACACAATAGAAGTAATATTTTCAAAAACTAATAGATAAAATTGTATTGTTATTCAAAAGTAGCTTAACAAAAATGGTTGAAGAAAAAAGCACATCACATAAAATAATAACAACGCTTGAACATACATGTAACCCATGAAAAAACCAGCAAAACAGTCTACGAAAACAGGCCAAGCACCCAGAAACCAAACAACAAACTGCAACGAAAACAAAATAAAATAAAAAGCAACCAAACAGATTTTAAAAGTGCAAGAACAAAACAACAATAACAGTAAACTAACAACTTTTCAACATATGTTAGGCTAACATACCTATAAATTGAGGAAAATGATCCAGGCAATGGAATACAAAAGACAAAATAGACGAAAATCAAACAACAACGTCCACAAGTGCCCTGCAATCGAGGAAGTAACATAAAATGAAATAGTTTGAATAGATGACGGAATTTGTTTGCTTTTTTCAAATGACCAGAACAAAACCCAAATAACAACCCAACAAACAAAAATGTAATTTCAAAAAATAAAGAGAAATGGTGAAACTAAGGTATGTTTTATGCAATAACAAAATACCATAACATTAAACTAACAACTTTAAAAAATTTCAACATGTTTTAAACTAATATACCTATAAATTGAGGAAAATGATCCAAACAATGGAATACAATGAACTAAATAGATTTAAAATGAATTACAACATCGACGTACTCTCTGCAATCGAAAAAATAACACAAAAAATGAAATAGTTTGAATGGATTTGTGAAAATGTTTTCTTTATTTCAAATGGCCATAAAAAAAAAAAAAACTAAATAACAATCCAACAAACAAAAAGCAATTTAAAGAATTAAATACGAATGGCGAAGCTGAGGTGTGTGCTGAATAAAAAATTTCAACACATTTTACACTTACATACCTGCAAATCGGGAAAAATGGTCCAACTAGCTAAAGACAATTGACAAAATAGACGAAAATCAAACAAAAGCCTCCATGAACGCTATGTAGTCGACTAGAAAACACATAAAATGAAATAGTTCAAATATGTCTATGAAAATTTCTCTGTTATCTCAAATCACCACAACAAACCCGAAATGACAATCCAACAAAAAAGAATGCCGACTCTTAAGTATGTGTTTTGAACAAACAAAAAATTAACTAGAGAATGGTAAAAAAGTTGACAAGCATAGGCCAAATGTCGGTATGACTTAGAAGAAATGGCACATCTATGGTTTGCTTGAGAGAAAATGATGTTGATCTTACATACCCTATTATATATATATAAAAAAAAAAGCACAAAAACGACATCGTTTTGAGTGCAGCGGGTAAAAAAAACCCTCCAAAACTATGTCGTTTTAGGGAAAAATTTGAATAGACAAGACTTTTATATCATTGTATGTAAGTGATTATTCAAAACTCCTTTACCATAAGCCATTATTAGTCTCCCGTGTGTGGGAGTAGTGGTAAATGGCTGGGTGACCCGACCAATTTATGTGAATAACTGTCGATCCATTTTACAAGCAAATTACCAAATATATCCATACATTTTCTTCTATACTTATTCTATTTCAAACCATTTCAAATTCATCCATCTCTGTTACCTATACATCAGTGTTGAAAAAGAGAAGATTTCAAAGATTAGAATATAAGGTTAGAATCTAATCCATTTTATCTCTCTCATCTAAATTCTTATAAAATGTGTGGTTATTTCTTCATTTAATTTGTAGTAGAAATTATGAATTTTGTGTTATAAATTATGAAAATATGTATATATTTGAGTATGGATTGTGATTTTTGCTTTAAATTTATATAAATTTGAGTTCATTTTAGTTGTTAACAGAGCTTAACAAAAGTTTGTCTTTTAAAACCACGGTTCTCAAAAGATCGTCTAGGCGGCGACTAGGCTCCGCCTAAGTTTGAGAGCATAGCCACGCCTCACACCTCGCACTTGTCTCACCCTTATTTAGCATTCGTCTAGGCTTCACCTAGGCCCGAAAAACTTGAAACTCGGTCTCTACGTCTAACCACGCTTTATACTTTTTAGAACACTGGTTAAACCAATTCTGACCTTAACAGACTTATCGTCTGTTAAAATCATCTGTTAACATTTGTTAACGAATTATATATTAACAAACCATTCTCCTAACACATTTAATGAAAAGGTGTAAAGGTATTTAATGCTTTTTCTTTATAAAAGAAAAGTATTATGATTTAGCTTGTCTGAGATGTCTTTTAGCCAAAGCGGTACTCACGTGCTTCCATCCACATATAGCAAACCACTTCTATCATAAATCTGTGTGTTTTGTTTCTTGAGTGCAATTCTTGAAATCAGGTGACCAATTTTCAGTCCTTTTGATGCATTTCCTTGCGCTCCTGCTAATAAAGATGTGTAGAAATTGGGTTTGTAGATACTGAAATCTTTGTAATAACAAGTTATTGGTTTACTGATAAATGTAATTATTAGTAAGAAAGGAGTGAGAGTAGGTGATAAAAGAGAATTATGAAAAGAGAAACTTGCCATAGAACCAACATCAGCTGTTTCATGGCTGAAGAAAAAGCCCCACAAAGTCAGCAACTCCCTAAAATCGTAGTCCTCGGCCCACCTTGTTGGAAACTGGCACGAAAATTAGTCAGAAAATAATTTTTTTTAATTCAATAAAACCGTGATCTTTGCTAGGCGTTCACATATTTATTATAATTAAAATACTAATGGATTAGTATTATATCTGAATCGATAATCGATATTGATCTGGATCTGATTCATAAACTTGCTGCTTTTGATTCACGAATTTGGTGCTTCCAACGTTCAAGCCTTCTATAGTATTCTCTCAAGTTTGGATTACACCGGCGTGTGGGCACCTTTTAATTTTAATCAAAAACAAAACTAATTTCTGGACTGATCAGATCTAGAAAACCAAGAAGTTAAATTTCTTCTATTTTCTTGATTGAATCAATTGGAATGAATTTACATCACAAGCAATGTGATATAAATAACGGAAAGTGATCTGATTGCAAACAACGACAAGAGTCTTGATTGCATCCAAATCCAATTAGTTTAGGATTGATTTAATTACATATGTAATCCCTGAACTTATATCACAATTACAATTAAGTCCAAAACTTTTATAGTAACTATGATTAAGTCTAAAACTTTATAGAGCTACCACAGGACCTGTCCGGACATATATTTTTTAAGCTCCAATAATTAGACTGTCTAGTCGACCCTAGACTACCCGATCTAATTATTAGTCTTTTACTTTTTCCATTAAAGGCAAGAGACTGCACTCTCGGAATATATAAGATTACAGAAGGTAATACTTTCCTCTGACCAACCGTATATATTTATCTCATCTCTGTCTGAGATCCAATAATTATGTATGAGCATAAATGATCGTTTTGCCCTTCTAATTATTCTCACTAACTTTAAGTTACATTTTTCTTCAACGGTCCTGTGAACTAATCACAGATGTTGAAGTTTAGCCGTCGCTAAACACTGAGCTCAGATTTATAACCGTTTAATAGAAAATACTTAAGTTGTCACTTGACCCATTTTTCAGGGTGACAGTTCCCGACACGAATTCGTGTTCTCTACTTCGCTCATTCTCAAGTTCTCAACTCACCGAGATATTTGATCAACTAAAATGATCTTACCCATTGATAAATCAAAGAACTATCAAACCAACGAAAAGATATACACAATCATATCAAGTGGAACTTAATTATTCGCATGGTCATGCTATATAATTAAATTCGACACATGGTTCGTTCAATATACTCCAAGTGTACTAGTGTCACCATTAATCCATTTCTGCGATAAGGACAAATCTCAAACCCGAATGATTAAATAGTCAACACTACAACCTTCCGGTACAAGGCTCCAACCCTTATACATTAGTTGTGAACAATTTTACTGATGATCAAAATATAAGTTGTGTCACACTATACTTCTCAACGCAAACATCCAACTTATATTATCAAAAGTGATTATTGGCACTTAATTTACATACTCAATATTAAACAAATGCAATAATAATAAATGAATACAAACCAAAGTTTTATTCAATATAAAATTGTCATTTTATCACAACAAAATTATATTATTTGGGCATACAACCCAACACGCCTGTCGTATTTAAAAGGTATGAGAAAGAATTCTCCTTGAAATTTAGAATCTTAAGACCATCGGAGTCAACACTCCCCCTGTCCGAATTCCTCTCGTCCCATGCCCAGAACACGAAGGCTGCTTTGTGCTCTAGTGCCTTCTTGCTATCTGCTGCCATCCTCTGCCACCTCCCTCCCTCCGCCTGGTCTTTACCACCAGTGCGGGTCTCAACCACATCGATCCTCCTGAGTGCTGTCGCCGCCACATTTCTGTTGCCAATGCCTCCACCATCTTCTCTGCAGATGTTGCAGATCTTGCAGCCGGTCTGCTTCTTGATGTAATGCGGAAAATTACCACTGGAAATCGCTTTGTGAAAAATGGGCTCTGGCCCAAATCAGTAGATTACGCGCTTGGCTTTAAGGTAAGTTATATGCCTATATGTTTGTTATTATTTTCTTTATTGTTTGAAGTTAGGTTCCATTGGATTACACAATTTTCTATGAAAAATGTCACATCCGAGAAAATAATGTCAGAGGAGAATAATGTCGGATGAGAGGAAAATATATTTCTACTTTGGCTGTTTGATGCAAGGTGGAAAAGAAAAATGAATTCTAGGTAAAATCACTTGAAGCATGAATTTGGCCATTTTGATAGAAAATATTTTCTCACCATTTTGGTGGTTTTTATTTTCCTTTTTAATTGGAATTTTTTTTATTTTCCATCATTTCCAATCAAACACAACCCTTCTATGGAAAATGTCACATCTATAGAAAATATTTTTCAACTTTGGTTGTTTGATTGCACTTCGAAAATGAAAATGATTTTTAAGGTACAATCACTGTAAGCATATTTTTTGCCACTTTCTTGGAAAATATTTTCTCATTTTATTTTGGTGGATTTTTTTTTTTTCATTTTCCACCATTTTCCATGGAAACCAATCAAACACACCCTTGCAAAGGTGGAAAAGAAAATAAATTCCAACTTTCATGGAAAATGAAAACCACATCCCCCTCAAGAATTAATTTTCCTTGTTTTTGAGGAAAATAAGGCATTTTTACATGGAAAATGTTGTCAATCAAACAAGGCAAAATGGAAAAAGGGTCATTTTCCTTAGAAAATGTGTGCAATCAAACACACCCAAATTTTAGTGGGAGTTAAGGTACAAGTAATTAAAAACATCAGACTATAGTCTTGAACAATGAGACTTTTAGCATCTTGTCGATTCTTTGTTCCCATCCAAGATGCATGCCATTTCTATAAATGATAAAATTCTTAGGGTTGGTGTTAATGAAACATTAACTTGAACCAGTGTCTCTGTCGTGTTAGTGAGAGAAGGTACTGATTTGAGGGTGTTGTGTTGTGCTGCACTCTTTTAGCTTTCACTTACGAGAGGGGAAATAAGTGGAGGCAAGTAGATTCTGAATCCATACAAATCATTGAAAATGTCAGCTTTCAGTGATTTGGTCCTGATTTTTTGGGACTACTTTTACAATGGCTCAAATTTCTGGATTGGTGTACCAAGAGAAGAAAAAGAGGCTATCGACAGATTCTAGACAATGTGTAAGGGAAATATTGTCATTAAGCATTTAAGACCAAAGCCCAAATGTTTTCAAGTTTTTTGTTTGGCAAGCATGGAATATTTTGAAACTTAAGTGTGCTGCATTTGTTCTTTTAGGCATTAGTCATTCAACTCAAATACCTATATTTCTCTGAAATGCTTAGTGAAGTCTCGTCGTTCTGGCATCATACCATACTTCGAACTTAAGTATGCTAGGTATTGTTTCAAAAAGGGTAATTAGCACAAAACGTCCCTACCTATTGAAGTAATTGTGAAAAACGTCCATATCTTTTAAATTTTGGCAATTTTACCCTCACCTACTGAATATAGCAGATTTGGAGACGGGGGCCTGCCGTACAATTTTAGAAATTTCATGGGAAGCCCCCCAATTTTAAAAGAAGTAATATATATGTGAAAAAAGTGATTGGACTAATTTACCCCTTTTGTTAATGGCTGATTTTTGGACTGAAGGACCTTTTGCGCAAGAAATCCAGTAGGTAAGGGTAAAATTGCCAAAATTTAGAAGGTAGAGACATTTTACACAATGACTTCAATAGATAAGGACGTTTTGTGCTAATTACCCTTTCAAAAACGTACAAGGTACTATTTAGATTTTCATGAAATTCTTAGTACAAAATTTTTTGTTCTTGGAGGCAACGAAGTTAGTACACTCAAGTTGCTCAAAAGCTTCTGCCACTAGTAACTGTTCAGGAACTTTTTGTTTAACCCTGGAGAACCTATAACGAGAAAGGCAAATACTTTTCTGTATACTTGGATAAAAATCTCGTGAGAGAGGTGAAGCTTACATTCAACCTTGGAAATTCTTTACTAGAGTGGTAGAAGTTATATCCATCATCGTTTATCTTCTCAAGGCTTCCAACTCTTGTTGATGACTATGAAGCCATGGAACATACATGCAACTCTGAAACACACACATGTTTAGATTTAGCTTCATCTGGCGGGTTAGCAGGACTTGGAAGGCTTCAGATAGTCCAAAAAAAAGATATGCAGCTCACACACTCTTTTCCAAATTAAAGTCCTTGGTTCCTAAATGTGGTATAATCCTCGTTAGGACATGTATACATATTTGGTTGTACCTTGAAGCATCTATGAAGCTAAGGAGCTGATGGTCCGTTATATCATTTAAAGTTTTGCTACATGATCTATCATTTGGGGACTCGCCATTTACTTTCTTCACCATCGTCATGTGTACTAACCAGCTTGGATTATGAGCTTTTTGAGATGAAGTTGGTATTAAGCTTGTCTAATTCGTGCTTCACAGTCTTTCGTATTTATAGAGCGCAGTTTTATTAGTCTCTTCCATCTCAGTTTTGGTTCAAAAAGAGTTTTCTGTACTCACTGATTAAAAAAATGGGTAAAATCAACCATTCGCCACCGAATTTTAATTAGGTTACTACTTAACTACCCAACTTTGAAAAGTATCTCAATGTCCACTCTTCTTTCTACTATGTTAATCATCCATCACCCGTTAACTAACCTGTGCCAACTTGTAACAGAGTATCTGACCTAGCAAATGTTTTTCTGACGTGGGGATCACGGTGTGAACTTCGGCTGATTTAGCAAAATAGCACTTCTCAAATGCATTTTTCCTCTTCCAAAATTGAAGCACAACCCAATCTTCTTCTCCCAAAGGGAGTGTTTGGGCGATGCATTTTTCATGATTAGGTGAGATTTAACACTCTTAACATGCCATGTTAGAATTTCACTTGTCACGTGGGACATCCCGTTAAAAATTGCAGAGTGTTAGACGTCGGGTAATGGATGGGTAACATAGTGGAAAGAAGAGTGGGCATTGAGATACTTTTCAAAGTTAGGTGGTTAAATAGTAATCTAGTTAAAGTTCGATGGCCAATGATTAATTCCTGCGATTCTCTCTTTTCTTTCCCAGAACGTGGGGTGCGGGTAAGATGAAGTGGTTTTTTCCTATTATAATGAGAATGAGTGTTTACCGATTTTACCCCTCCAACAGTGAGACGTGTGACAATTACTTGCTTTAATGGACACATGGATGAAAACCGTCCACCGGGACCAACTTGCTATAAACTTGAATGGTCGGAAACGACTTTCACCAAAAGAATATAATAGGTTGGGGACCAACTTGTTACTGCACCAATAGGCTGAGGACCTCCACTGCAATTTTCCCTATTAGAAATTAAAGGAACTTTGTACTTCCTGTAAAAAGCCACTGTCATTAGTTGTTGAGATTTTAGATATTGTTCCATGGCATTACATCTGGGTGAGTTTCGAGAATTATATTGGAAGCTCTTTGCATATATTGATGACCAAAACTTCCATAGTTTTGACTCTTAGCAATAATTAAATGGTGATTGTTCCTAAACAGGTTAATTTGATAGTCCTACTCTAATCTCATCCTGGGAATATATGCTACCAATAATCTGTACATTATTAACAAAAGTTAGTAACTATGTACACGTGTGTTGAGGGAACAGTAATATTTATGATCTGATGAAATTGTCCTTCAGAAAATGAGAGAATATATTGTACACGTTAATTTAACGGGCAAAATTGACAGATTTGGACGGTATGGATCTTTTGTACAAAGAATGGTGGATTTAAGGACCAAAATGTCAAAATTCAAACGATATGGATGATTTGCGCAATAGCTTCAAAAGATAGGGACGAAATGTGCTATTTACCCATTTCACTTGAGGCCATCGAAGTTTCAGCAAAATTACAGAATTTCAGCGTCAGTCGCTGAAATTACAAAATTTCTACCTAACCCATTCACTAACGGTCACTCTGTTAAATCCCAATGTGAATTGATGACGAATCACCGTGAACTGTCCACGTGGCATACAAGCGGTCGATATTTGACAAAAATTGACGCCACATATAGTAATAATAATAAATTTGAACCACAAAAAGTGCACATAAAACATTAGGACGTAGCTGCAATTCCTATGTGAATTTAGGATCCCAAATTCTCCTTCCCTTCAAACCCGATTCTCAAGCTAGGCCCTCATGTTTTAAGTACATCTTTTGTGGTCCGAATTTATTGTTATTAGTATATTAAGTTTAGGTGGCATTAATTTTTGTCAAATGTCAATTAATTGTGTGCCACGTGGATACTTAACGGTGATTCACGCTGAAAATTTAATAGAGTGACCATCAGCGAACACGTTAGTATAATTCACTGATCGGCACCGAAATTTTATAACTTTAGTGACCGTTTTGTAATTGCATTGAAACTTTAGTGACTGCCAATGAAATTATCCCGTCTCTTAAATGCAAGGAATTTCTATAATTATTTTGTTGAAAACAATTTTTTTGGCAAGTACCTGATTAGAAGCTACGTAGTATGAGAACTGAGTCATTTCAAAATTAATTAAACAATTCATACTTTCACTGCCTTACAAGTAGAGCTGGCAAATGGGTTGGGTTGGGCCGGCCCAGTCCCTCCAGACCAGTGCCATACTTGAAACTGGGCTGGGCCATTGGGCCAAATCGATTTTAATTTTATTTATTTTCTTTTTTTTAAAATTAATTTTTTTTACAATATAATACATTGCATCAAATACAATCTTAGATAAACTTAGACAATATATATTTTGAGATTTTTAAAGAGATTAATTTATAAAATTGGGACTTTCATGTATTAGTCAATAGATTTAAATTAATTTTCTTTTCAAAACAATAATATTGTTTTGGTTAATTGTAAACTATTTGTTCACACCTTTTTTAAACATATAAATAGTAAAGGCATGCTAGTCTTATTGTTTTGAGATATAAGCATGTTTTGTTTAAATTAAAAAGTTTACTTATAAGTAAATTTAAAATAAATAATTTACTTGTCACACCAAACATAATTTGAATTGAAACTTTAGTTAAACTAAATTTTAACTAAATCTAAACAATTTTATGTTGGAGCTTGAGATTATTGAAATAATGTTTCAAAAAAAGACAATTTAAATTGGAGACTTGGACTTAGATCATTTTAGATTGATATTAAATGGATTATGTATTGGGGTTATTTACAAAATGAGTAATTAGTGTTAAGGAGCCCAAAAAAATAAAAAAATCGGGCCAGCCCGACTAGCCCGCGGGCTAGACGAGTTGGGCCATATTAGCTTGGTTTTATTTAGGCCAGGACTAGCCCAACCCAATAATCCGGGTTATATGCGGTCCGACCAGTTTTGCCACCTCTACTTTCAAGCTTATAGCATAAAACAGGAGGACAAAAGTAATAGAATCTTGATATTTTCTTTGAGGGTTAATTGAGGATTTTTTTTGCTGGTCAGGTTAAATTACAAGAGTTTTCATATTTCTAAGAGCATCTCCAATGCAACATTGGATTGCAAAAAAAAATCTACCACGTAAGTAAAATAGATAATGTATAAAAAAAAAATTATTGTTAAACCCACCACTCCATCTAGTTTGAAGCGCCCTGTTAGACATACTGACTCAGCAATATTTAAATTTTCTATACATAAAATGTAATATAGTATTTATTTTAATAAAATAAAATCTACCTTAATAGCAATCCATAAAATGCATTGGAAAACAAATTTGAATTTGAATGTCTATTCATTAGACATTAATGCCACGTACATTGGAAATCTTTCAATATTTGTACCATCTAGATATCAATTCATAGAATGCATTGGAAATACTACGGATTGTTAAAAAAAATTTGCCACATAAGCAAAATGGATAATATCTAAAAAAATTCCTTGTCAATGCAAGTTGTCAAAGACTCTGTCAAACTGACGTGACAGAGAAAAATATAGACAATGTCCAGAGCTCAGTCTAAATTCAGAAGCTCCGTTAGATATGCTGATTCAGCGAAATTTAAATTTCTTATGCATATTTAAAGGTAATCTAGTTTTTATTTTAATAAAATAAAATTCATCTAGATATCAATCCATATAATGTATTGGAAATCAAATTTAAAATTGAATGTTTACTCATTAGACATCAATGCCATGTAAATTAGAAGTCTTTCAACATTTGTACCACCTAGATAATAGGTGATAGGATGCATTTGGAGATGCTCTAAATTTTGAAATGGGTATTATTGAAATATGTGAATGGGCTTTAAAAGGGAGAAATCAATGAATGTATTAAATAAGTTATTTGGGACGTCAAGGTTGTAGTATATTGAACTCCAAGTTCTAACAATTGATTTAGCAAAGAGATTCTTTTTTTGTCCAAAAAGAAAAGCACGAGCCCTCTCGTATCACAAACAAGAACCAATGTTAGATTTATTCGGTGGCAGGTATTAATTATTTTTTATGTTTATATGTGTGGTGGTGACATGAATACTGTCCAAATCAATATGGTAGAATTTTTTTAGGGTAATTAGCACATTTCGTCCCTATCCTTTGAGTCTATTGCGTAAATCGTCCCTATCGTTTGAATTTTGACATTTGGGTCCTTAAATCACTCATTCTTTGTGCAAAAAGGTCCTTATCATCTAATTTTGTCAATTGTTGCCGTTGAATCAGCACGTCATCTGAAATATCTCATTTTATAAAGGGTATTTTCGTCAAATCCATTTGATTGCGACATGTGTCTGTCTTCTCTCTCTCTCTCTCTCTCTCTCTCCTTTGATTCTCCGATAAGGCCCTGACTTCGAATGAATCCTGAACTGTTCAGATGAGCAGCAACACTTTGCGCTTCCATGTTCATCTGCAATACATCCAGTCTCCTAGCTTTTATATCACAATTTTATTATTTTAAACTCAAAGCACTCACTGCAAATGGAAAAATATTGGGCAAATGTGAAATTATTACATCTTTTTTTGCGAGGTCTAATGGATGCATAAAAAGCTTATAATCATGGATAAATTTCGTTAAATTTAGAACTAATCACCCACTGAAGAAATAAGAATCATTTAACAAGTGACCAAATGCGCCGCTAATTACCCTATTAATTTTCCCCAAATTATCTTGTACGCAAATCAAACTAAATTGTCTTGCCTCACACTTAATTTTCAAGCAACAAAGCAGGATCGAGTTCCAACAAGATCATTAACCAATAACCATTACAGTCAAAAAAGGAAAAACAAAAAACAAAAATTATCAAGCAAACCAAGGAATACTTACAAAGAGTCGGTAGTATGAATGTAGATGCAAATGAACCAGATGAGATTACCTGACGAGGGAAGATAGACATGGAAGAGTGCAGCATCATGTAAGCTGAACGGCGAGGAGAGAGAAAGTTGTTGGCGCAATGGCGAAGCGCCATGCCTACACCTACACCTACACGCGGACACCTCATATGCACTGCAAACCAATTTTGGTAAAACAAAATCAAATGATTAACACCTCAAAGTGATTGCTTTTACTTCTCGGACAAACTGTAGAAGATAGCAATCGGTGGTGGGTGGTGGAGTAGACGGAGAATCAAAGGAAAGAAAGAGAGTTTGGGGAGAGAGAAGACGGATACATGGCACAATCCAATGGATTTGACAAAAATACCCTTTATAAAATGAGACATTGCAGATGACGCGCTTATTTAACGACAACAGTTGACAAAATTAGACAGTAAAGGCCTTTTGCGCAAAGAATGAGTGATTTAAAGACTCAAATGCCAAAATTCAAACGATATGGACGATTTGTGCAATAAAATCAAAGGATATGGACAAAATGTGCTAATTACCTTGTTTTTTTATTATATTATTGCAAGATGCGTATATCATACAGATCCACTTATGTACTCCTTTTTACAATAACTTAGCTACTTAATTTGTTTTTATGAGTTGCATAATTATTATTAGTTTCGTCACAATGAACAAATCTAATGGCATGCTCAATTTTTTTATTTCCTTTTCCTGAACAATTAATTTATGCCATGCAGATTGTATTATATTACAATATAATTAAATGTTTATACACATTCTATACGAATGTTCTAAAAAACGTAAAACGCGGTTAGACGATCCCCTCCCCCCCAAGTATAATGTTTTGCCAATTTCATATCGTACGAAAAATAAAAATTTCCTATAGTATAAGTTAATTAATCTAAACGTTTTACTTACTTTTTTTAGTATTTTCTGTCTTTAAATTGATTAAATATCTTTATTAAGAAGTTATTGTATAAATTTTAAATTGATATATATCGTGTTATTGTTTGTGAAGAAGTATAATATTACATATATTAGTATTTAGAAGAATATTTTGTTCTTGCTTCTGAGGAAGCACAACTTTATATTATGTTAATATTTCACTAGAATATTACTTACTCATGAAGAGCATGATTTTATAAGATCTAATATTTTATAAAAAAAAATAATGTTATTGCCTTTAAAGAGCAAGTCTTTACGAAGTTCAATATTTTAGAAATATAATTTGTTGTAGATCATGAAGAAGTACGATGTTAGATTAATATTCTAGCAGAATATTATTTGTTTTTGAAGAACATGACATTACAAATTTCAATGTTCTAAAAAAAATTGAGCTATTGCTTTTGAAGAAGCACTAGTATAATGTATCGATATATTAAAAAAAAAAATCTTTTATTGTGCTCTCGAAGTAGCACAAGTCTCGAAAAATACCATATGACCTAATTTCGTGAAAAATTATGATATTTATGCATCTTTTATGAGAAAATGTTTATCCCTGAAGGAAAACATTCAACTCATGTCTTATTGGTATTAATATATTGATTATTTAATTCATCTTACATACAATATCTAATCATTTTTTAAAATTAATTGTATTTTCTTTGTTCATGGAAAACACTACAAAACCTGAATTTTTTACACTCGACATATAATGAAAAGAATTACCTGTTATGGGCCTTGATGTCAAGATTCATCTTATCTCAAAAGGTTTGGGAGAGACAATAAAAGAAGGAGTCCATGCAGCATCATGCAAAAGCATTTAGTTTCCTTCGTTGCCATCTCTACGAGAGATTGAAAATTGAGTACCTCACCGTGAAGGATCCACAAGATCTTTGGAAAATTTTGAAAGAAATATTTGACCACCAGAGAACCGTGGTCCTCCCTAAAGCCTATTACGAATGAATGCACTTTCACTTGCAATATTTTAAAACCATGAGTAGTATAACTTTGAACTATTAGAATATATTCAAAATTAACTTTTTGTAGAGAAAAAAATAACTGATGAAGATATGCTGGAAAAAAACTTCATACACTTTTCATGCCTCAAATGTGCTCATATAGCAGCAGTATCTTGAGCGTTTAAAAAAGTATTCAGATTTCATATCATGCTTGTGGTTGCTGAACAAAATATTGAGTTGTTGATGGAAAATCATGGATTACGTCCAACTGGTTCGACAACATTGCCCAAAGGAAATGATACATTAAGCCATGGACGCGGATGTGAAGTCGATTGTGGATATGGATGAGATCATGGATGAAATAATGGGCAAAACCATCAACAATATAGTAGAGGAAAATGTGGAGACAAATTTTGTTAATTTTGACGATCCAGTTGATGTGATTTACTTAGACGTCTCTAATTTTGTTGTTGATCTAAGTGACCATATTTATCATTTGATCGATGGTGGTGTGCTCGAAAATTAGATTAGTTTATGTTCATTGCCTAAGTATCTCCTTTTGATTTTTTTAGTTTGCATTCTTGAACTATTTCATGGTTGATTGAAGTACTATTCTATGTTCAATTTTTCTTGGTTATAAATACAAATTTCAAATTTTATTGGTTATATACAATTCTAAAATATTATTCTTTTTGTCATGTTTATAGATTCAAAATGTTTGTTTAGCATATAGTGCAATTACGCATACAATTCTTCAAGAAAAAAATTTATTTTTGAATTTAACATTAGAAGAAAATAATGTTAATACGATATGAGCAGTATCGAATATTATTGAAGGCTCAGTAAAAGCTAATATCATCTTACCAAATAATACAAATTTATATTTTGACGATGTACTTTACAAATTCAGAAAAAATTTACTTAGTTTTAAAGATATTCGATTCAATGGATATCACATTGAGAAATGAAAGAAAATAATATTGAATTGAATATCTTTGCATAACTTCTTTTATATTTGGCCAAAAGCAGATAAAAGAACTCTCGGCACTCTCATCTGGAATGTATTATACAATCATAAAAATAATTAATGCAAACACTGTCACAAACTCGAAATTCATTGTCTCAAAAAGTTTCATGTTTTGGCAGGATAGACATGGATACCAAAGTTCAACTATGACGCGTCTAATTATTAGCAACTTGACATCCTCTAAAGAACCAGAAGATTCTTTTATTTGACAATTATCCATGTGTTTCTTGTTCACAAGGCAAGTTAGTCATCAGACCTTTTACTATAAAGGTTAATGTTGAATCTCCAACTTCATTAGAAAGAATTCACGGGATATATGTGGATTGATAAACCCACCATGTGGACCATGTCGTTATTCTATGATTTTAATTGATTCATCTACTAGATGGTCTCATGTTTGCGTACTTTCAACTACGAATGCAGCTTTTGCTAGACTATTTTTCTCAAATCATAAAACCACAAGCTCAATTTTCTGATTACTCAATCAAAAATTTGTGTATAGTACATCAATTGGAATTATTGTTGAATATTTAGTTGCTCACGTCCATACACAAAATGATTTCGTGAAGTTGTTTATCAAACATGTTTATCATTGCTAGGCCATTACTTATGAAAACAAAACTTTCAACTACTGTTTGGGGTCATGCTAATTATATGTTGCATTATTGGTTCATATAAGAGCAACTACTTATCATCAATATTCACCTTTACAACTTGCATTTGGTCAAGAACCTATTATTTCTCATTTATGAGTTTTCGGTTGTGCTTTCCAAGTCCCAATTTCACTGTTACAACTTACCAAAATGGGTCCCCAATGAAGACTTAGAATTTATTTTAGTTTTTGATTCATCATCCATTATTATGTATCTTGAACCTTTAACACGTGACGTATTCACTGCACGTTTTATAGATTGTCATTTCGATGAAATGACTTTTCCAACTTTGGGAAGGCAAAGCTATATTCTGAAGAACAACATAAAATTTCGTGGAATGAAACAATATTATCTCACTTTAATCCCCTAAGCAATCAATGTTAGCAATAAGTAGAAAATATCATCTACTTGCAGAGAATTGTGAATCAATTACCTGATGTATTTGTTGATACAAAGAAATTGACAAAAGTCATGTACCAGCAGAAAATACTCTACCAATGATTGATGTCCATACATGACAATATGTTATAACAAATGAATCTAAAATATGTAACATCCCGGATTTTCTCAACCCGGAAGGTCACTAAAAAAATCCTTTAATAATGTTTGACGACTCCAAATAAACTTGTCTGTGCCCTTGAAATGTTTTAAAAATTTAACTATTTCGTAAAGTACCAAGAACGCAAGGGAAAAGGAATTAATCTTCTAAATTTTTAAGGTTTTACCAAAACTGCATTGGATGTCGCCATAAATTATTTTGCCATCCAAAAGTACACCAAAAATTACAAGATTTTAACTGTAAATATTTGGGACCTTGGACTACAACATACTAAAATTTTGTACCTTAACCATGTCATTTGTTATGTGAAAAATGTGGCCAAATATGCTTGAGAAACTGTCCCGAGTGCACTCACTCCGCCCTGTAAAACTAACATAATAAATTCATACAACAAGGTTTTTGAGTGATTCCAAATTCTATTATTAGAAAACTTATATACTTGTCAAACACCACTAATTTGACTCAAAAATTCATAGTACACAATAAGTTATGATAATTGAAAGTTGGGGGCTAAAAGTTGAATTTTCAGAAATATAACTAAGACAACTTCATCTTCAAATTTCAAAACGGCAATTTAATAACAAATTCAGTTTTCCACAACTTTACAATTAAAAACAGGTTCAACAAACTCAACATTGTACTTAATTTTTTTTTACATCATAAATGGCTTGATTATATTGATGCCCAAACTTAAATAAAATAACACTACGACATTTCTTCAAGATCACTACTCTACGTCGTCGCACCAACGTCAACCATATCAATCTAGAAATTTAATCATTTTGTGGTGAGAAATACTCAGTAGCAAATTATACTATCATAAGAGAAAATAATACGAAATTAATAAGTGACATGCCATTCATTTAAACATACGTAGGAACAACAGATTTTTGGTAAACAGCACCAAATGAAATCATAAGTAATTACCTTCAGTCACTATCATAATGTTCCATCTTTATCATTAAACATGGCACATAATTTACACATAATTTTCTCAATGTAAAAATTACTGAAACATAATTTAAGTAGTATAAGAAACTACCTTGTAAAACTTAAGTCTTGTTGAGTTAAAATGTGGATGAAAAATTGACTATTTCTTTTCCTCGCCTTTGCCTTTTTTATTAACAAACAACGTAAGTTTTTAAATGGTTAAAAATATGATGTAGCAGGGCAGAAACGGGAGGGAAAAAATGACACTAAGTTGTTGAATTTTGATGTCCAAAAACTGGAGGAAAATGGGGTCTTCCTGGCCTTGTTTGGAGAGTGAAAAAAGGACAATGATGGGGCCAAAATCGGGTATGGAGTGCATACTGCTGGGGGATGAAATTTCTAAGGAAAGAAGAGGAAAATCTGGGACAAAATTCGTGCATGGGCAGCAGTTCTTTGGCCGAGATTAACAGAGGAAAAAGGAGTTGCTGGACTTTAATTTTGGGGACTGAAAAGGAAAACTTGGGGGAGACTTTGTGGGATCCGAAGTAAGAGAGAAAGGGGGGAAAATGAAGGAGAATTTCTGCTGGAAAAATTGCTTGCTGGAAATGGGACTTGGGACTTGAAATAAATGGTGTTGAGGAGTGATTTTGGGGGTCGAAATCTGGATTGAATGGGGGAAAGCTATTGGACGATTTTTTGGGGAAAATGGGAGGAACAAATCAGCTACATGGGTGGTTCAATAGTGAAGGAAAAGACGGGCAAGTGGGGGCGGTTTTCAGCTTTAAGGAGTGTAACGACCAAAAAAATTTCGGCTTTTAATTTCAAATATATAAAAAATTTAATTTCACCGTCGATACGAAATTCCTAGTACATTTTATAATATTTTTGCTCACGTTAAATGTTGCGCATGTTTGCTTTAAATTTTAAGTTCGACGAATGTGGAATATTAATTTGAAAACAAACCTTGTTCTATTTTTTTTAATTTTTGTAAGTTTTAAATTTCAAGGGGTATGAAAATAAATTTTGGCTAGCATGATTTATATTTTTGGTTTGCCTTGTTTAATTAAAAAAATCTAGGCCCTTTATTCTCGATTCTAATAAGCCTAAAACTCGGTTCATTTTGACTCCAAAATTCACCCAAAAACCCGACCCCAAATGGCCCGAAAATTGATCAAGGAATACAATTGACACAAGATAATCTGATCAAGAACTTCGAGACATCGAGAGTGATAGCTAGTTTGATAGTAAAGTTGACACTTAGAGATAGAATTGTGAGAGCTCAAAAAGATGAACCTTTCTTGGAAAAGATCAGGACTAATATAGGAACTAAAAAGAGGAACAGTTTGAAATAGCTGAAGACAAAGCTTTGATATTCAAATGTCGAATTTGTGTGCCTAAGGATGAAGGTCTAAGAAATGAGATTTTATCTGAAGCTCATTCCGCTCCTTACGCAGCACATCCAGGAGGAACCAAAATGTATAAAGATTTGCGTAATATATTTTGGTGGAGAAACATGAAAAGAGTTGTAACTCGTTTCGTGTCAAAATGTTTGGTGTGTCAACAAGTGAAAGCAGAGCATCAGATGTCGTCAAGGCCATTAACTCCAATGGAGATACCAGAGTGAAAATGGGAGAAAATCACAATGGATTTTGTTGTGGTTTTTCCTTGATCAGCGAGAGGTCACAATGCCATCTGGGTTATATTAGACCGTTTGACAAAATCTGCGCATTTTCTTCCCAACTGAATGAATTTCACTTTGGAGCAATTAGCACATTCGTATGTCAAAGAAATTGTTACACTTTATAGGATATCAGCATCCATTGTATCAGATAGAGACATGCGGTTTACCTTAAATTTTTGGAAAATTCTTCAAGGAGCTTTGGATACTAAATTGAAATTTAGCACAGCTTATCACCATCGGACCGACGGACAATTAGAACGCACCATTCAAATTCTTGAAGATATGTTGAGAACATGCGTTTTGGATTTGGCTGGTAAATGGAAATGTCATCTACCGTTTGTGGAATTCACTTACAATAATAGCTTTTAAGCTACCATAGGCATGGCACCATATGAGGCACTATATGGTCGTCGATGTCATTTGCCAATTTGTTGGGATGAGGTTGGCGAAATAAGAATTTTAGGACCAGAGTTGGTTGAGAAAACAGTAAAGGCAATAGACAAGATCATGTCTAGAATTAAAACATCGCAAGACCGTTAGAAAATTATGCCGATCAAATAAGAAAAGAATTAGAGTTCGGGGTTTGCAAAAAAGTTTTTCCAAGGGTGGTTCCTATGAAAGGGATACTACATTTCAGTAAGAAATGAAAACTGAGACAACATTTCGTCGGCCCATTTGAGAATCTTGAAAAAATTGGAAATGTGGAGTATCGGTTGGCATTGCCACCCGAGTTGTCGGAAGTGCACAATGTTTTCCATGTTTCAATGTTAAATAAGTACGTGCATGATCCTATGCATGTGGTAAAATATGAGAAGTTGGATTTAAGGAATGATATGACTTACAAAAAAGCGTCTGCGGTGATCCTACAAAGGAAGTCCACGTTCTAAGAAACTTGGAGATCCTTTTAGTTAAAGTTAAGTGGGGTAGACACGAGGAAAATGGGGTCACTTGGGAAAGAAAAGAAGATGTTTTAACTAAGTACCTGGACCTTGTAAACCAAGTAAGTTAAATTTCGAGGACGAAATTATTTTAATTGAGGAGGGTTGTAATCACCGAATTTTTTTTTCCTTTTAATCTCAAATAAATTAAAATTTTACTTTCGGCGTTGATACAAACCTCCTAGCTAGTACATTTTATAATGTTTTTGGTCACGTTAAACGTTCTGCACGTTTTCTTTAAATTTTAAGTTCGACGAATGTAGAATATTAATTTGAAAATGAACCTTGTTCTATTTTTTGAGTTTTGGTAAGTTTTAAATTTCAAGTGGTATGAAAATAAATTTTGGCTAGCATGATTTATTATTTTGGTTTGCCTTGTTTAATTAAAAAGATCTTGGCCCTTTATTTTCGATTTTAATTAGCCCAAAACCCGATTCATTTCGACTCCAAAATTCAGCCCGAAAACCTATCCAATAAACACCATAAAACTACAGAAAAATTAAGCCAAACAACCCCTCAATTCCTGTATTTTTCTTAATCCAAACAACCCCTATTGCCTAAGGAAATAACCGCCCATTTCCACTCCCTTTGCAACCATGAAGAAAATGGTCCCCATGATCTTCCACAACTTCCATTTTCTTCCCTACTTTTCCTCACTTTTCAGCCCTCAATCCAACTGGTTTCTCCCTCCAAATTCACCCAAGATTTGGCACCTACAACATAAAGTTTCACCCCCCCCCCCCAAAAAAAAAATCAGCCATTAACTTAAGCAAAAGACCTTCCACTTTTCCTCTTCAAAAATCGGCCCTCAAGTCCTAGAAATTTTACTCCCCTTCCTCCTCATTTTTCCAGCAACATCCTCCCATGTTATTTCCCAAATTCAGTACTAAAGTTTCAACAGAAAAACTCTCCTTTTCTTGTCTATGAATTCAGCCAGATAGCTTCATTTTACTTCTAGCAATTTCTGTCACAAAGTTCTACCACTTTCTGTCCAGATTTTCGAGTAGCAAACTCTCCATTTTACTGCAGTTTCAGTCACAAAATTTCAACACTTCTGTCCAGATTTTTGGCCAGCAATAGAAGGCTTTAACCCTGCTTCAAACTTCACAAAAAAATTCCTTATATATATACATCTATATATAGTGTGCGGGGTTTTGATTTTTGGAAGCTGCTTAAATGATTTTTCACCATCAACTTCAACCGAAAACTATTTTCAGAGGTAGTTTTACTTACTACTTTTGTAATGAGTTTTAAATGATGTTCGGGAAATTATTATGTTATGTAAATGCCATGTAAATGATTTATGAAAGAACATTATGATTGTGATTGAAGGTAATCACATATGCATTACAGTGATTGAAGGAAAACACATTTAAGTTAATGGTGATGATGACATGAGCATTTATGTTTCCTTATAGTTTTTCCAAATGTTAGTATGTATATCTAGTGAGTGTTTCTTATGAAATACTCACCCCAAAACGAACAAATTTTCATATTGAATTGATTGGCATAGCCTAGCGAGCATCACGTGGAATTTCCTCATTTAATTTAAGTTTTAGTGTCGAGATGATCGAGTCCATTATCATGTAAATACGATATTTCAAGTATTATATTTTCAATATTTAATTATGTAATATTTATGGAAAACGAGATGTTGGTTTCATTGTCGTTAAAAGTTTCAAGTTAGAAATAGCCTAATTCCATTATTCTAAATTTTCTGCTTACTAGCTATCCCTACTTTGAAAAATCACAACTCTATGTATGTTTGGAGTTTTTAAATGAAATTAGTGGCTATGGAAATCCTTATATGTTTTTTCATATTATCATTTAGAATCATTCAAAAATTTCACCGTATGAATTTATTATGAACGTTTTAGTGGACTGCCCTAAGGCACCCAGGACAATTTTTCAAACAACTTCGGCTAACATTTTAACCCACCAAACGACGTAGCTAAGGTTTAAAATTTTAACACGTTTCCCAAGTATCTACAATTCAATTTTTGAAATTTTTTGAGTTCGTTTGAATGGTCAAATAAATTGTGGCGACACTTATCACAGTATGGGCAAAACTATGGAAATTAAAAGAAAAATCATTTTTCCCTTCCGTGCTTGTTATTTTCCGCAGAAAGTTATATTCTTAAAACCCTTCAAGGGCACGGGAAACATTATTTGAAGTCGTCAAATATATTTTATAGATTATTTTAGTGACCCTCCAGGTTGAAAAAAATATGTGGGCGTTACAAGGAAAAGTGGATAATTGGTGTAGAAAAAAGATAGAAAGTGGGCTGATTAAAGGGGGAGGGTGAAAGTGGGACGTTTTCTACTGGGTTTTGGGGCATCTTGGGGGCGGTTTTTCTATAGAGATTGAGGAAAGTTTGGATGCATATTAAGTGGGTTGGAAGGTGCTGAAAGTTGGGGGAAATGGGCTGAGAAATGGAGGACAGCATGGGCAGTTTTCACTTGGTCTTAGTGGTTGTTTGGACTGAACTTATGGCATGGATTAAGGTATTGTTTGGGGGTGTTTTTCTAGCATTTAGGTGGACTGGGTTTTTGGCTAAAAATGGGAGAATAAATTGGTGGAAAAAGGGTCGACACTAACCTAATTAAATTGACCGAAACAAAGGGCCGAGAAGATGTTAAATTTTGTTGGATTTTTTTATATTTAACCTGATTGGTTTACAATTTACCAAAATTAATTCGAGAAAATTTATTCAAGTTAAAAAAAATTAATTAGTCTCGGTGAAAATAATATTTCATGTTCATCACACAACATATAAGGAAAGCATGCACAAAAATTAACGCGGCTAAAATATTTAAAACGTACTAGGAAGTTCGTAGCGACGCCGGAAGTTAAAATTTAATTTCCTTGAAATTAAAAGACAAAATTTTTTCAATCGCTACAACCCTCCCCATTAAAATAATTTTGTCCTCAAAATTGAACTTACTTAGTTTATGAGGTTTGGGTACTTAGCTAAGACATTTTCTTCTCTTTCTCAAGTGAACCCATCCTCATCTTGCCTACCCCCACTGAACATTAACTAAAGGGAACTCTTCGTTTCTCAGAACATGGACTTTTCTCTCTAGAACCACTGCATGTGCTTCTTCATAAGTCATATCATTCATTAATTTCAACGACTCATAATTTACCACATGCGTATGATCATGCACGTACTTCCTTAACATCGAATCATAGAATACGTTGTACACTGCTGAGAGCTTAGGTGACAATGCCAGACGATACACAACCATTCTAAGGTTTATTTAATCTTCCATTATGTTGCTTTTGGTTTAAGGTTTATTAAGTGTCATTGAGCGTGTAATCCCAAAAATAGTTGATATTGAATGATGATAAAAGTTTTTCTCCTCTTCCAATCGCGGTGGTGACAATGGTGGAGACCTGCAACAAGTGGATGGCTTTTATCCCCCGGGCCCCCTCCGGTGTGATAATCAGTAGGTGATGGAGTTAACTATGCAGAATAGCTATATAAAATATGGGAGTTGTCTTTTTTACCTGGGGGATTAATCTCTATTTATAGGGGTTATCATGAGTGACAGTTATCACTGTCTCTAACTATCTTTAATGAGAGGTGCCCTTTTACCTCTCTTATTACTCGGAGTTAATAAGGGACATTACAACTTCTCAATCACCAGTAGTAACTGTCACTTTGTAGGTCGTAGGTCTGACTGATTCAAAAACAGTTGGACCACCTCTATCTAGATCTAAGAGGCGAGCTATGAAACCATTAGGCGGGCGTGCCTAGACGCACCACTCTATCATCATAAGCATATCTACTTTTTATAGACTATCGTCAATGGTAAGTAGAAATAATCTTCCACACCTGCTCCTCTCTAACTTTTCCAGTTTTCTAGTGAGATGAATAATTGTTTGCATGTTGTGTGCTATAAGTGCATATAGCCCCCAGCCAATATTGTGATGGTAAAGTAGTTCGTAAAAATATGTACGAGTAGGACAGATGAGGGATGGGGCGGGTGTTCGCCCTCCTCTTTTGGCACGCCCGCCTCTTGGTTGAACATCCACCCTTTTTTGTAGGACGGGTGTGCACCTGTTCCTAGGCATGGGTCTCTCATTTCATTTTTTGTTCTCGTTCTATTGGAATTTTGTTTATTTTGACTAATGTTCATCGCCTTATTTTTAATTTAAGGCTCGTTACCTTATTTTTAAACTAAGGCTCGTCGCCTTGTTTTTAAATTAAGGCTCGTCTCCTTGTTTTTAAATTAAGGCTAGTCTCCTTGTTTTTAAATTAAGGCTTGTCGCCTTATTTTTAAACTAAGGCTCGTCACCTTGTTTTTAAATTGTAGATGGTCGCCTTGTTTTTAAATTAAGGCTGGTAGCCTTGTTTTTAAACTAAGGCTCGTCGCTCTTTTTATTTTATTATTATTATTATTTTAACCAAAGCTCGTCGCCTTGTTTTTAAATTAAGACTGTTGTAGTAGTTGAGAATGTTTGTGTTTCTTGGCTTATCCTTAATAAAGATTGTACTGAAAATAAGAAGTTGCCGCAAGTCGGGTCCAGTAAGTGCATCAGAACTTCCAGCTGGGCTTATCCTTCCTTAGCACCCTCATCATTTTATCCACTTTAGATAGTTTATTTTTTACTTGCCTTTGTCATCTTGGGGCTCGGGCTCATCCCAAGTCTTTCTTTTGTTAGATTCAGGTTCCTTTTGATACTTCATGCCTTTGGTAATGAAATATGCTTCATCAGCATACTATACTTATCCCCTTTCTTTAGTAACTCGTGCATCGTAACTGACGGGTTCTTGGAAAGTGATATCTTGAAAGGGTGACTGCGAGTTTCACTCATCATGGCAGTGACTACAGTAGACATATGTAGATCCTTGATCCCAGGGTAGCCCTATTGAACCGGACAATGAAATCTTTCAGAAGCTCTTCTTTGTCATGGGTCAATTACATCAATCCGATAGTTGTCTTCTTACCCCGCTTGATGCTGGCAAAGTATGCAGCAAACTTTTTAGAAAAGTCATCAAACGTGTGGATGGATTTTGGGAGAATAGTTGCAATCAAGTCCATTGTCTCCCGCCTAAGTGTTGACGGGAAAGCCCTGCACATAATAGCATCTGGGTGGCTGGTAACCTCATCAAATCAACAAAGACCCTTAGGTGATCAACAGGGTTAAAGGACCTGTTATACTTCTCCGTCTTTAGTTGTTCGAAGTCTCATGGTAATAGAACAACCATCACTTCTAGGGCAAAACGATCTTCTTCCAATACCAAAGATTGTTGCCTGACACTTTTCTTAGACATAGCCTCTGCTACTTTGTGACTCATCATGTCTTCTAACCATTGCTCGAGGCCTAACACTGGTGTCTCACCTAACGTAGGTGGAGCCACCCATAACTGTTGCCTCTAGATATTTGGGCCAGACGTCAATGAATGAATGTGGGGTACAAATGATGGAGCCAAAGTACCTAGGGCCAGCGGCAGAGCCATTGTTGACGGTGTTTCTATTGCTGGAAAGTTAGGAGCTTGGGGCTGGCACCCAGTGGTGATGGTCCTATCGGTAGAAGATTATGAGTCTGGGGCAGAGCACCTGGTGATGATGGTCCCACCAGTGGAAGACTATGAGTGTGGGACGGCTGAGAAACAACAGTGTTTCGATCCTAGAATTGAGTTGCCAAAGCTGCCACCTGAGCTTGCAGTGCCGCAAGTTGAGCAGAATGTGCAAACTCTTGCTGTGGGTGGTTAGTGGTAGCGTTGGACTCAGTGTCAACATCTCTGACGGGGCCTGGGAAAGTTACATTCTTTGCTATTCTAGTTGGAGCCATAACTATTTGCGCGAATTTCCACAGACGGCACCAATTGATGATAAAAGTTTTTTTACTCCTCCAATCGCAGTGGTGACAGTGATGGAGACCTGCAAAAAGTTGCGGGACTTTTATCCATGCCCCCTTCGGTGTGATAATTAGTAGGTGATTAAGTTAACTATGCGAAATAGCTATGTAAAATATGGGAGTTGTATTTTTTACCTAGGGGATTAACTTTTATTTATATGGGTTATCTTGAGTGACAGTTATCACTGTCTTTAATGACATGTGCCATTTTACCTCCCTCATTACTCGGAGTTAATGAGGGACGTTACAACTTCTCAATCGCCAATAGTAACGGTCACTTCGTGGGTCGTAGGTCTGACTGATTCAACAATGGTTGGACCACCTCTATCCAGATCTAAAAGGCGAGCTACAAGACCCAATGAGGCTGGCGAATATTGAGCAGGTGTGCCAGGACGCACCACCATTGGCACACAAAATATAGCATTTGTCGTCGTTTCTATCATCATAGAACTTTTGAGTTCATCATGGATTTGCATGTTCGAAGTTCGTGAATGTTTTCGTGTTAAGGATTTTACCACGTTGATCTTGTGTTCGACTTTTCCAATACTAAAGTGTTTTCTGTCAACACAGAGTCTTGTAATCATAATTTGACAATCACCCTTCAACATATTTATTTCATACTAAACTATCAATCTAACTGATCACTTTGATTTAAACATAACATTTACGCTTTGGTTGTATTAATTTGCAATCTGTCAAATGAAGTCAAAATTAGACATTGATTTTGACTATTCATGATAAAGTTTTGAAAAGTTGAAATTTACCAACATCCTATTGAATCACACTTCCAAGTTATTCTTATCTAGGTCTAATCCTTGCACAATTGGAAAATATGAGTTTGTTGTCATACTAAATAATTCGTACATTGTTCATTTTAATTGTACTGAGGCGATGCAAGATTTCATTCCATCAATAATTCAACACAGATTAAAAAAATATAGTTATTATAATTGTAACGATTTATTTTACTAACATTTTTATTAATATGTCCCTATATTAATATCATTACTCTATTAATGTTAGTTCATATTTTGTTGATAACAATACACATTAAATAGGGACATATTAGAGAACTAAGAAATCAACTATACTCTCAAGATGGAAACTTGCCTATAATTTGGGATGGATAAAAAGGAAAACAAACCTAGGTAAGAAAATAAATTGTACTAGTGGCTAAATCTAAACTACATCGAAAGCAAAGTGAATGAATCCATCAAAGACCTCTACTAATTATGAATAAAAATAAATTAAATATTAAGAGTTATTTTATTTTGTACAAACGAGAACATGATACCAAACATGTCCTCAAAATCTTATTAAGATATCTAAAAAATATACATAATAACCTAGAGCTAAACGTCGAAAAGCTCATCGAATAATCAGTTTCATAATATCAAATTAATGCAACAAATAATTCTAGTTCAAATGCAAAATGTTCACCATTTGGCTATTTAATTTTTTTTTTTTTTGAATGGTTGGCTATTTACTTTTGAATAATCATAAATAAAACTTTCGAAAATCATCGACTTCTGTAGGTTGCGCTTATTTATGTTTTCTTGAGGTCCCATAAACAATTCTTGATGTAGAACAGATGGCAGGTCTCAAAAACGGCTTTTTCAGTTTTACTGATAATTATGTTATTTGATTTAATTTTGATTTTTTACAATCCTAGTTGATTTAGACTAGGTTTTCTTATAATCATAATTGATTTAGATTAGGTTTTCTTATAATCTTTGTTGATTTAGACTATGTTTTCTTAAAATATTAGTTGATTTAGACTAGGTTTTAGTTTACTTTATAATTTAAGATTGTTAAACCCGTATAAATAGAGGGTTAATTCTTTGTTTTGATCATTCATTCATTAATATTATTTTTTAGAGTTTTACTCTTACTCTCTGGTGGATTATCTAGATCTTGCATTTTTTTAAAGTTTTCGCTTGAATTCCTTATTCGTGCTGTGTCAAGTAGTTTCAAAGTTGGTTTCTCCGCCTCCATATCTTTTGATTACTATCCGTATTCTTAATTATCATCCATAGGTGACATGCCAATTAATAGGGCAGATTTTGACGCCCAAAATCTACGGGTTGATCAGCGGATTAATGATCTAACCACTCAGATTGGAAAGATCTGTCAATTGTTGTTACAGGCTGTTGAGAACAATAGAGGCAATAATGAGTGGAACGATCAACAGGCAGTTAGAGAAAATAACAACGAAAGGAGCGTGCAGCCTATCATAAGAAGGGTAAACAACATGAGACTTGAAATGCAAGAAATTGATTCAGAGTCAGAGGAAGAGTTCACAGAAAATCCTATTTATCAAAATCGAAACACTTTTGATGATTATAGAATTAAAGCAGATATCTCTCACTTTTTGGCAATTTGAAAATCGAAGACTTCTTTGATTGGATGGTGAAAGTCAAGCAGTTTTTCAAAATTATGCGGATTCCAGAAGAAAAGATGGTGAAGATGGTAGCCTTCCGTCTGAAGCTTGCGGAAGTAGTTTGGTGGGATCAGTTAAAAAAATACTCGCCAGACACAAGAATATAGTCGTATTCGAACATGGAGAAAGATGAAATGGTTTATGATGGATCGATTCCTACCCGTAGATTATGAGCTGATTTTGCATCATATGTACCTGAGGTGCACACAAGGCAATCGAACCACATCGGACTACACTAACGAGTTCATGAGACTGGCAGAACGTAACAACTAGTCAGAAACAGAAAATTAGAAGGTCACCAGATATACCAACGGTTTGAAAGTGGCTATTCAGGATAAAATAGGCTTGCAGACTATTTGAACATTGCAAGAAGCTACTAGCATAGTATTGAAGGCTGAGATGATGGAGGCTGACAAGAAAATGACCGTTGGTAGCAAATTTGCTCAACCTACTGAACAATCTACAGACAAAGGTAAGGCCCAACAACAAACCATAGCCAACCCTTTTAGTGTTCAGACCAAAAGTAGTGTTGAGAGAAGTTGTCAGTTTACTAACAGAGGACAAAACTGAAATCCACCCTAGCAAGAGAATTCGTATACTAAGCCAATGACTAACGTTTGCTACCATTGTAGACTACCCGAGCATCGTTCCAATACTTGTCTGGAGAAAAAACAGGCTAATTTGATGGAAGCAAAGGTACCTGGGAAGACGAAAAAGCGATGGCATATGATGATTATGCAGGGGCTGAGTTTGCAATTGAGGAAGGTTTAGAGAGGCTAACTTTAGTGTTGCAGCAAGTTCTCTTAGCGCCAAAAGAGAAGGGGCAATGTCACAACCTCTTCCATTCACTTTGTTCTATCAAGAATAAGATATGTGAGGTAATTATAGACAATGGGAGCAATGAAAATTTTGTATCGAAGAAGTTGGTAAATCTGCTGCAATTACCAACTGAGCGCCATCATAGTCCATATTCAGTTGGTTGGGTGAAGAAGGGTTCTTCTGTTCAGGTTGTTGAGAGTTGTAAAGTACCACTTTCCATTGGCAAGCATTATAAAGATGATGTGTTATGTGATATTATCGACATGGATGTGTGCCATATTCTGTTGGGTCGTCCATGGCAATTTGATGTGGACTTAACTTTGAAGGGGCGAGATAATGTGGTAATCTTTACATGGGGCACTCCCAAGATTGCCATGAACCCTCTCAATCATGCAGAAAAGTCAACCAAGCAACGATCGGAGAGTTTTCTGACTCTTACAAACAGCAAGCGAGAGATTGTGGATTCGGTAAGAGAAGGCGATTGTTTCTATCTGGTAGTGATTAAAAAATTTTTGACAAGTAAGGAGGAGGATGAAATTCCGCTTGAAGTGGAAAAATATCTTGCACGACTTTGAGGGCTTTATTTCAGATGAGTTGCTAGATGAGCTACTTCCCATGTAAGATATGCAACACCAAATTGATTTAGCGCCCGGGGCTAGTCTTCCAAATCTACCTCACTACCGACTAAGTCCGAAAGAGAATGAAATTTTGCGGGAGCAGATTGAGGAAGTGTTGGTTGTCCGTGATGAAGTCAAGCAAAAGTTGGAGAAGCCCAGTGCTATGTATAAAGCAACAACTGATTCTCACCGAGAGAATAAACAGTTTCAGGAGGGAGACTTGGTGATGGTGTATCTTAGAAAAGAGAGATTTCCTATTGGTACCTACAACAAGCTGAAATCTAGAAAGTATAGTCCTGTACTTGAGTGGATCAAACAATGCCTACATTATTGAGTTACTGGCTTCCATAAGAATTTCGAGTACCTTCAATGTAGCTAATTTATATGATTTCCATAAAGATGATGAGCCACTCTATCCAGATTATAACTTGGGGTCAAGTTTTTCGGAGGTGGAAAGGACTAATCTAAGACACGCATCAGGCCTCGAAAAAACAGCTATTTCAGTTTTAGTGCTAATTCCGCTATTTGATTTAATTTCAATTTTTAAAATTCTATTTGATTTAGACTAGGTTTTCTTACAATCTTAGTTGATTTAAACTAGGTTTTCTTACAATCTTTGTTGATTTAGACTAGGTTTTTTTACAATATTAGTTCATTTAGACTTGGTTTTAGTTTCCTTTATAATTTAGGATTGTTAAACCCAAATAAATAGAGAATTAATTCTTTGTTTTCATCATTCATTCATTAATATTATTTTTTAGAGTTTTACTCTTACTCTCTGGTGGATTCCAGATCTTGTGTTTTTTAAGGTTTTCTCTTGAATTCCTTATTCGTGCTGTGTCATTTCTATTTAGATATAGCTCCCACATTTGATCCTTCTCTTTCGTTGAGTTCAAGCTAAAACATGGAAAGATATATCAAATATCTTGCAGAAAATTAGAAGACTTAGAAGACGTTACAAGAATGGTACAATATAGCAATCATAAAATAGCTATTTACCTGATTCGGCACCTCACTCCACAGCTGTGCATTTTCAGCTTGTACGGCTGCTACCTAGATCGACAAGACAAAATGGCATGATACAAGCGATCACAAAATACATTCTAAAATTCTTAAGTCGTGATTGATATATAGTACTGTACTATAGAAGAACAATTACCTGATCCCGCAGCTCTACATTTTCAGTTGGCTCATATCTGGATTGAAGAGACAAAATGGCATGATATGAGCAATTGAACCACATTCTTAAATTCATTAAGTCGTGTTGATATATAGTACTGTCAAATATTGTCAAATACTATAGAGCCCACCTTACAAAACAAGTCATTAATGTATATACTCTTTTATCTTTGTTTTTTAGATACTTTCTCCATCTCACAAAGATACACTTACTTTCTTTATTCATCTGTCTCAAATTATAGTCCACTTTCTTTGTTAATAGTATAATTAATTTATTAGTTTTCTAATATGCTTTTATTTAATGTGCCTTTTAATCAATAAACATGAACTACTATTACGTTAATGAAAGGATATTAGGAAAAACATAAATAAAATTTATCGTTCCAACTATAATAATTAATTTTTTTTAATCTGTGTGAAAATGAAAGTAAGCTTATCTTTGTGGGACAGGAGAGTACATCTTAACACCATTTAACATTTCATAGAAAGAAATTACCTTTTCTTTCAATTGCTCAAGTGCTTTTTTGAGAATTTGCTCCTAAATACAGAAAGAATCAAAACAAAACATGAGGTTTCATTAAGCTAGCCCTTGTTTGGTTTTAATTAAAAAGTTGCTAAAAAGTTGAGGTCAAAGTCAATAATTAATTTTAACTACATATTCGTGAGACCCACAACTTGTATCAACTTTTCAAATACACATTTCATCAACTTTTATCAAAAACTTTGTCGAACGACCCCTAAATTAATTCCTGTAAAGGCACTTATATTTCGATGTATAACCATCTTCCTCCGATGTTTACGAAACTATGCTTCAACTGTTCTAGCTGCGTTTGTTCAAAGATGGTGAATGATTTCACATATTCCTCATGTTTCCTAGTATATCAATATTCGATACTCAAAATTGTGTGAAGTTGTTCATAAAAATTTAACGAAGCTCGCTAATAAAATTTCATTTGCAAAAAGTTTTTATTCAGGGTGTACAATGAAACCTTCGTTCAGCCTCGTAATGCTCTATCATTTTCCTCAGGATTTCTATTTCTTGCTTCAAATTTAACTGGAATTTTGAACAAATACAATAAGCAAAGCCATCAAGTACTTTTGCTAATGAAAATTGGATAGGGAAAAGAAATTAACCTCTATTATATTTTGTGCAATTGGCAGTTCTTAGCCTGAATATCTTTCGTATATATGCCTTTGATCTCCAGCCAGCTGATGAAATTTGTTACGAAAAGGAAATGTTCTTATCCTGATTTCTGAAGATCTTTCCTATTTAGACATGTTGCAAGAAATCTCATGATCTTTGGCAATTATTACATTAATATACAATTAATTGATTTCAATCCCATGTTAGAAAATTGGACAAACATGTTTAGCATAATATCTCCTACAAAATTCAATTAATAGATTGATTTACGAAAACTGTAATTCCACTATGCTAGTTATTTTTATACTTTGTATAACATAAAGATGAAAGCATTATAATTGATGTTAAATACAATGTTTATATGCAACCAACGTGTATCAAATTCCTAAAAAGGTTGGTAACTAATTGATTTAAATATATATAACAGAAACATACCTTACTAGATATGACTAATCATAAGACAATGGAATTTAAATGTGTACAACATATATACAAATATTTATCATTATCACGACCCTACAAGATGATGGTTGATAAGTGCGTTTTGTGCACTTATTCGGGCCTTTAAATTAAGCCTTTATCCCGTCATATTATTGATTTTTATACTTAATTTAGTGCATTATTCTTTCAATTTCAGTTTTGGACCCGTTTATAAGCAATTGGAGAAAAATTGACGAAAAGAGCAATAAATTAAAAGATATTTCACAAGTACGAGAATTAAATTATACTCAATTGAAGCTTGAAGGACCAAATTGGAGGTTATGGAAAGTTTTGAGGACTAAAGAAGACAACATCCAAACTTGGAGGACAAAAGTTGCAAATTCTTAAAAAACTAAGCTGGGCGAATGCCCAACTACATTGGAGACCAGTAGAGAATAAAAACCATAACTAGGTGATCGCTCAGGCTATTTTTGCCCAAGAAATTTTGTTTCTTTTTAGACTTCAACCTACAATTAGGAAACTTTTGGCCCACGATTTTAAGGATTTTTTGTGATCTTTTGGGCACAAATTAGGGAACTACTTATATGGATGATAAACTCATAATTGGGAGCCGATTTGAGAGCCGAATTAAGGCTGAATTTTGAGAGAAAAATAAGAGACGAAACATCAAACGGAGATCAAGATTCATCATTTCAAGATTTTAAATCAAGATCAAGATTTTCTCTTTTGAGTGTTTTTCTTATCCAGGTGATGAATAATCTTTTTTTCTCTCTCTCTTCATTTTCTTATTATTAGTATGCTAGGCTAGACTATTTTGTGCTAGGATTACGATGAAGCTTGTTTTAATTTCTTCTATTTAGAGACTTAGTTTTTGATGATTTATTTCAATATAATTTTAATAATTAATCTTGATTTCTTTTCATCTACAATTATATACGTAGTAATTGTATGAGTACTGTGGTTTGTTTTACTATTGAGAGATCAAAAACAAGCTAGACATTATTTTAATTATCTTAAAGTCTGATAGGAGATAGAAATATACCGTTATGTTTTATGTGATCTTTAATTATCCATAGAAACTTAATGCATTCGTTTGTATTCGCATTCATCATAAAGATATAGTCAGGTCATACATATGAATATGTTTGATTTTTTTTAGAGAAACTATTAAATAATTTAGGGATATTGATCGTCATAATTGATTATGTTGTCAAAATCAAGATATAGGAATTAACAACTATAAGTGGATTCGGGATCCTAGTACCTTTTTTTCCCCCCAAAGTTAAAGAAATTTTTCATCTCTTTTTTCATTTAATTATTTGAATTATAATTATTTAATTTTTCTTAGTTCAAATTTTAATTAGTTCTTAAACACTCAAATTTCCAAAGTTAATAGATTCGGTTAAGGTTACTATAATTGAATTAAACTATCTAAATCTCTGTGAGTACGATACTTGGACTCATAATCTATTATATTACTTGTGCGATATATACACTTGCAGAATATTAAATACATAAAAATCGTTGACAAGTTTTTGGCGCAATTGCCGGAGATTTAGTTTTAGTTCTTATTCAGTTATTTTAACACTAATTCGAACTTTATTTATTTAATTATTATTATTATTTTTTTTTTTAGTTTATTTCAATGTTTTATTTGTCTCTTTTCAGACCACAACACAAGATGGAAGACCAGGAGATTAATTAAGATAATATGCTAGTTGGAGACATTATGACTCTACAGATCATCCATAGCCAATCTAGCATTGATGAGGACAACATACTTGTTGGAGATTTTATCGCAATGCACCAAGCTAATATAGCGAGATATGACGCAACTTATGAGATTGATGAGGACAACATGCGTGTTGGAGATTTTATCGCAATGCACCAAACCAATATAGCGAGATATGACGCAACTTCTGAGATTGATGAGGACAACGTGCTTATTGGAGATTTCATCGCAGTACACCAAGCTAATAAAGTGAGATATGATGCAAGTTCTGAGATTGATGAGGGCAATATGCTTGTTGGAGATTTCATCGCAATGCACTAAGCAAACATAGCGAGACATGATGCAACTTCTGAGATTAATGAGGACAACATGCTTGTTGGAGATTTCATCTCAATGCACCATGCTAATATAGTGATATATAATACAACTTCTAAGATTGATGAAGACAACATGCTTTTTGGAGGGCAAAATCATCCAAATTTCTCTTGGAGAGATAATCAAACTAATATCAGACCACAAGGTCCTCAGTTTCAATAGCCAGAAAATAGAATCTCACTAGAAGACATGTTTGGTAAATTCATCGAGAAAATCTAACAGTACATGAACAAGATAGAGACCACTCTTCAAAATCAAGACGCTTCAATAAAGAATCTCGAGACACAGATGGGTCAGATGGCAGTTGCTATATCAGGCAAAGCACAAGGTACTTTGTCAAGCAATACAGAGGTGAATCCCAAGGAACATGTTAAGGCTATTACCACCAGAAGTAGGGTTTAGTTACTAGAAATCCATGTAAAGAGGTCAGATGAAAATAAAGAAAATGTATCGTACACTAATGAGGATGACTTGATCTTGGGAGATATATGAAAACTACCGGTCACACAGTTTTTGTCCCTACTCCTACACCTTTCCAATCGACACTGAAGCCAACCTAATAGAACACTCGCCAAGCATTACAACAAGGAGATAAATTGTCCCAAGTTTTGGATATAGACATGTCATCCAACCCAATGAAGCACCAATTAAAGAAGAAGATTACGTGGAGATAGAGAAGATAGTCCTAAATGAGAAAAATGAAAAAGTGACATTTAATTGTGTTGCACTTATCAAACAATTCTCAGACTCTCTTTTTTATTCTAAAATTGATTTTGTGATCAAGGTCGATGAGGAAGTTGTAGTTTTCATAGTTGTGTTCGAGCAAGGTGCTAAACTACAATTGTATTTTTATGAGGAGTACAATTTCAGAGTTTTGAGGATAAATGAAAAGTGGTGCAAAGTCAATAGATGCAAACAAAACAAGTAATCCAAAACACTATTTAAAGTGCCGTAAAAGAAACCAGACAATAAGTCAAGCTAATGACTATAAATAAGCACTTAATGGGAAGTAACCCATTTTTATATCCTTATTTATTAATTTAGATTAAAGAATGCACTAGTTTTCTTTTTATTTATTGTTTATTACTTTTGTAAAGCCTCACCATGTCAACCGTAGGATGCTCCACTTTGCAAGGCGCATGAGTCCCATCCCACTACAGTTCGTCTGGTCAGTCCAAACCATCTTCTCCACATCTACCTCCCGGAAGTAACTGATATCTTCCCTCTTTTATTTATGCTCTATTATGCTATTACATTGGGGACAATGTAATATTTTAGTTTGGGTGGGTTAAGTATCAGGATACTTAATTGATGAATTTTGAATTTGCTTATTGTTCGGGTCTGTATAACTAAAATATTTGTTAAAAAAATTATTATTTGTCTAGTTATTGTTGAAAGGCTTGTCGCCAATGATGGAAGTATTTGTTTGAAATTGATTACGTTTTTAGTTAGAATATTGGACAACACTTAAACTGTGTTTTTACTTGAATACTTATTCATGTTAGACTAGATTAATGAAGTACGTAGCCACTATTGACTTAGCTCTTGTATGGGAACATGACTTGAGTGTATGTGGTTACGTGTTGATATTATTGACCTAGAATTATTGTGAAAAACTATGTTCCTAAATCCTTAGACTAGTAACCAAACTATTTGAGAACACTAGTAACCAAACTATTTGAGAACAGTTTGGGGGTGTTAAAGTTAGTACACGTATTTGTAGAATTTTGATGGTTTGGGTTTTCTAGGTCTCATCTTTGGTTGAATAGGTTGTAGTCAAGGAATCTAAACCGAGCACTAGTCATTGCTGATAAAAATAAAATAAAATATCTTACTCGAGTAATTAAGCATGTTAGGGTATTTTAAAACCTAGTGCCCTATGGTCGTCTGACTTGGGAGTCATCTGCCCAAAGCTCGCTACATGAGTCACCAAAAAAAATTAATTTTATGTCTTCAATTCTCTTATCTCTTGTGGGACTCGAGCAATTAAGTCTGTTAGGGTATTGTAAAACCTGATGTCTACGATCATCTGACTTGGGAGTCATCTACCCAAAGCTCGTTGCATGGGTCACATAGAAAGATTATGGAAGACAAGTATTGCACATAAGATGTAAGACTATTTATAATGATTAAATAAATAAATAAAGTTATAAATGCTCGGTAAGGATTGCTAGTTTAAGACTTCAAAGACTAAAGATGAGACTTTAGAAATCGTTCACGATCCTAGTTCTAGGAGTACAAGTTTCTAATTTTTACCACTTTATTTGAAAAATGCATTGTGTTGATCATTATGAACCAAATTCTCTAGAACATCTCAGAATTGAAGAGAAAAGCATTAGAAGTGTGATATCTTACAAGAGGTGTAATGAATAAATGATGACAAGGGGTTCGAAATTATAAAAATATCAACAACACAATATTGGTCATGGTCTAATGTAGGTGTAAGTTCAATATTTGGCTATTCACACACTTACAAAAATTCGAGCATCGGAAAAGTGAAATTTTTTTGTAGTGTTGTTTAATATATTTCTAAAAGTGTTGCTTTACATTCGAACCTGAGGCATATAGTAAGAAATTTAACATTAACTCAATTTCTAGTAATTCTCTTAGCTTAGTTTCAATTTGTTGTTTAATTTTATTTTTACTCGAGGATGAAGAAAGGTTTAGTTTGGGGGTGTTTGATAAATGTGTTGTGTGCGCACTTTTTCCGACCTTTAAACTAAACTTTTATCCTGTCATATTATTCATTTTTATATTTGATTTAGTGTATTATTCTTCCAATATCAGTTTTGGACCCGTTTATAAGCAATTGGAGAAGAATGGATGGAAATAGCAATAAATTGGAAGATATTTCGGAAGTATGAAGATTAAATTATACTCAATTGAAGCTTGAAGGACCAAATTGGAGGTTATGAAAAGTTTTGAGGACTAAAGAAGACAACATCCAAACTTGGAGGACAAAAGTTGCATATTCAGAAGAAACTAAGTTGGGCAATCGCCTAGATGCATTGGAGACCAACAGAGAATAAAAACCATAACAGGGCGATCGCCCAGGCTATTTTTGCCTGCAGAAATTTTGGTTTCCTTTTAGACTTCGACTACAATTAGGAAACTTTTGGCCCACGATTTTAAGGATTTTTGGAGATCTTTTAGGCACGAATTAGGGAACTATATATATGGATGATAAACTCATAATTGGGATCTGAATTAAGGCCGAATTTTGAGAAAAAAACAAGAGACGAAACACCAAACAGAAATCAAGATTCATCCTTTTGAGAATTAAATCAAGATTCACTTTTGAGTGTTCTTCTTCTCTAGGTGATGAATAATCCTTTTTTTTTTTCTCTTCATTTTCTTATTATTAGTATGCTAGGCTAGACTATTTTTTACTAGGATTACGATGAAGCTTGTAGTTTAAATTCTTCTATTTAGAGACTTAGTTTTTGACGATTTATTTCAATATAATTTTGAATAATTAATCTTGATTTCTTTGCATCTACAATTATATACGTAGTAATTGTATGAGTACTGTGGTTTGTTTTACTATCGAGAAATAAAAAACAAGCTAAACATTATTTTAATTATCTTAAAGTCCAATAGGAGATAGAAATATACCGCTATGCTTTATGTGGTCTTTAATTATCCATAGAAACTTAATGCATTTGTTTGTATTCGCTTTCGCCATAAAGATATAGTCGGGTCATACATATGAATATGTTTGATTTTGTTCGAGAGAAATTATTAAACAATTTAGGAATATTGATCGTCATAATTCATGTATTTTGTCAAAATCAAGAATCAAGATAGAGTAATTAACAACTATAAGTAGATTCAGGATCCTAGTACTTTTCTTTTCCAAAGTTAAAGTAATTTTTCATCTCTCTTTTCATTTAATTATTTGAATTATAATTATTTAATTTTTCTTAGTTCAAATTTTAATTAGTTCTTAAACACTCAAATTTCCAAAGTTAATAGATTCAGTTAAGGTTACTATAATTGAATTAAACTATCTAAATTTCTGTGAGTACAATACTTGGACTCATAATCTATTATATTACTTGTGCATTCTGTACACTTACGGAATATTAAACACATAAGAGTCGCTGACAAGTTTTTGGCGCCGTTATCGGGGATTTAGTTTTAGTTCTTATTCAGTTATTTTAACACTAATTCAAACTTTATTTAATTATTATTATTATTATTATTATTATTATTATAATTTATTTCAGTGTTTTATTTGTCTATTTTCAAACCACAACACAAGATGGAAGACCAGGATATTAATGAAGACAATATGCTAGTTGGAGACTTTATGACTCCGCATATCATCGAGAGCCAATCTAGCATTGATGAGGACAATATGTTTTTTGGAGATTTCAACCCAATGCACTAGACTAATATAGCGATATATGATGCAACTTCTGAGATTGATGAGAACATCATGCTTGTTGGAGATTTTATCGCAATGCACCAAGCTAATATAGAGAGATATGATGTAACTTCTGAGGACAACATACTTGTTGGAGATTTCATCGCAATGCACCAAGCAAATATGACAAGATATGATGCAACTTCTGAGATTGATGAGGACAACATGCTTGTTGGAGATTTCATCACAATGCACCATGCTAATATAGCGAGACATAATGCAACTTCTGAGATTGACGAGGACAACATGCATGTTGGAGATTTCATCGCAATGCTCCAGGCTAATATAGCGAGATATGATGCAACTTCTGAAAATAATAAGGACAACATGCTTATTGGAGATTTCATCGCAATGCACTAGGCTAATATAGCGAGACATGATGCAACTTCTAAGATTGATAAGGACAACATGATTGTTAGAGATTTCATCGCAATACACCAGGCTACTATTGCGAGATATGATGCGACTTCTGAGATTGATGAATAAAACATGCTTTTTGGAGGGCGAAGTCATCCAAATTTCTCTTGGCGAGATAATCGGACTAATATCAGACCACAAGGTCCTTAGTTTCAGCAGCCAGAAAATAGAAACTCACTAGAAGACAAGTTTGGTAAATTCATCGAGAAAATTGAATAGTACATCAACAAGATAGAGACCACTCTTCAAAATCAAAGCGCTTCAATAAAGAATCTCGAGACACAGATGGTCAGATGGTAGTTGCTATATCAGGCAAAGCACCAGGTACTTTTTCAAGCAATACATAGGTGAATCTCAAAGAACATGTTAAAGCTATTGCCACCAGAAGTGGGGTTTAGTTACTAGAAATCCATGTAAAGAGGCCAGATGCAAATAAAGAAAAGGCAAGGTACACTGATGAGGATGACTTGATCTTGAGAGATATATGGAAACTACCGGTCACACAGTTTTTTACCCTACACCTACACCTTTCCAATCGACACTGAAGCCATCCTAATGAAACACACGCCAAGCATTACAACAAGGAGTAGAGAGAAATTGTCCCAAGTTTTGGATAATAGACATGTTAACCAACCCAATGAAGCACCAATTAAAGAAGAAGATTATGTGGAGATAGAGAAGATGATCCTAAATGGGTAAAATTAAAAAGTCACATTTAATTGTGTTGCACTTATCAAGCAATTCTCGGACTCTCCTTTTCTTTCTAAAATTGATTTTGTGATCATATCGATGAAGAAGTTGAAGTTTTCGTAGTTGTGTTCGAGCAATGTGCTAAACTACAATCATATTTTTATGAGGAGTGCAATTTCAGAGTTTTGAGGATAAACGAAAAATTGTGCAAAGTCAATTAATGAAAGCAAAGAAAGTCATCTAAAGCACTATTTAAAGTGCCGTAAATAAACTGGACAATAAGTAAAGCTAATAACTATAAATAAGCACTTAATGGGAGGCAACCCATTTTTATATCATTATTTATTAATTTAGATTAAATAATGCATTAGTTTTCTTTTAATATATTGTTTATTACTTTTGTAAAGCCTCACCATGTCAACCGCAATATGCTCCACTTTGCAAGGCGCATGAGTCCCATTCTACTTCAGTTTGTCTGATAAGCCTAAACCATCTTCTCCACATCTATATCTGGGGAGCAACTGATCTCTTCACACCTATATTTATGCTCTATTATGCCATTACAATGGGTACAATGTAATTTTTTTGTTTGGAGTGGGTTAAGTATCAGGATACTTAATTGACAAATTTTGAATTTGCTTATTATTCGGGACTGTATAACTGAAATATTTGTTAAAAAAAATTATTATTTGTCTAGTTATTGTTAAAAGGCTTGCCGCCAATGATAGTAGTATTTGTTTGAAATTGAGTACTTTTTTAGTTAGAATATTGGACAACACTTAAACTATGTTTTTACTTGAATACTTATCCATATTAGACTAAATTAATGAAGCACGTAGCCACTATTGACTAATCTTTTGTATGAAAACATGACTTGAGTGTATGCGGTTACGTGTAAAAAAAAAAAAAAAACTCTGTTCCTAAATCCTTAGACTAGTAACCAAACTGTTTGAGAACAATTTTGGGGTGTTAAAGTTAGTACACGTGTTTATAGAATTTTTATAGTTTGGGTTTTCTGGGGTCTCATCTTTGTTGAATAGGTTGTACACAAAGAATCTAAACCGAGCACTACTCACTACTGATAAAAATAAAATAAAATATCTGACTCGAGCAATTAAGCATGTTATGGTATTTTAAAACCCAGTGCCCTATGGTCATCTGACTTAGGAGTCATTGGCCCAAAGCTCGCTACATGGGTTACCAAAAAAAATTATTTTTACATCTTCAATTCTCTTATCGCCTATGGGACTCAAGCAATTAAGTATGTTAGAGTATGTTAAAACATGATGCCCTATGGTCATCTGACTTAGGAGTCATCTGTCCAAAGCTTTCCACATGGGTCAATAGAAAGCTTATGGAAGAGAAGTATTGCACATAAGATGTAAGACTGTTTATATTGATTAAATAAATAAAAAGAGTTATAAGTGCTCAGTAAAGATTGCTAGGTTAGGACCTTAGAGACTGAAGATGAGACTTTAGAAATCGCTCAACCTCCTAGTTCTAGGAGTACAAGTTTCTAATTTTTACCACTTTATTTGAAAAAGGCACTGTGTTGATCAATATGAACCAAATTCGCTATAACACCTCGAGATTGGAGAGAAAAGTATTAGAAGTGTGATATCTTACAAGAGGTGTAAAGAATAAATGACGACAAGGGGTTCGAGATAATAAAAATATCAACAACACAATATTAGTCGTGGTCTAATGTAGGTCTAAATTCAATTTTTAGCTATTCACACACTCACAAAAGATCGAGCATCGGATAAGTGAAAAAAATTTGTATTGTTGTGTAATATATTTCTAAAAGTGTTGCTTTAAATTCGAACTCGAGGCATATCGTAAGAAATTTAACATTAACTCAATTTCTGGTAATTCTCTTAGCTTTGTTTAAATTTGTTGTTTAATTTTATTTTTATTCGAGGATGAACAAATGTTTAGTTTGGGGGTGTTTGATAAGTGCATTTTGTGCACTTATTACGGCCTTTAAACTAAGTTTTTATCCTACTATATTATTGGTTTTTATAATTAATTTAGTGTATTATTCTTCATATTTCAGTTTTGGACCCGTTTATAAGCAATTGGAGAAGAATGGACGGAAAGAGCAATAAATTAGAAGGTATTTCGGGAGTGTGAGGATTAAATTACACTCAATTGAAGCTTGAAGGACCAAATTGGAAGTTACGAAAAGTTTTGAGGACTAAGGTAGACAACATTCAAACTTGGAGGACAAAAGTTGCATATTCAGAAGAAACTAAGATGGGCGATCGTCCAGATGCATTGGAGACCAGTAGAGAATAAAAACCATAACTGGGCGATTGCCCAGGCTATTTTTGCCCACAAAAATTTTGTTTCCTTTTAGACTTTGTAGAAAACTTTTGGCCCACAATTTTAAGGATTTTTAGGGATCTTTTGGGCACGAATTAGGAAACTATATATATGGATGATAAACTCATAATTGGGTACCGATTTGAGAGCTGAATTAGGGCCGAATTTTGAGAGAAAAACAAGAGACGAAACACCAAAAGGAGATCTAGATTCATCCTTTCAAGAATTAAATCAAGATCAATATCGAGATTTTCTCTTTTGAGTGTTCTTCTTCTCCGGGTGATGAATAGTCTATTTTCTTTTTATCTTTAATTATTTTCTTATTATTAGTGTGCTAGGCTAGACTATTTTATGCTAGGATTATGATAAAGCTTATAGTTTAAATTCTTCTATTTAGAGACTTGGTTTTTGACGATTTATTTCAATATAGTTTTGAATAATAAATTTTTATTTCTTTTCATCTACAATTATATACTTAGTAATTGTATGAGTATTGTAGTTTGTTTTACTAACAAGAGATCGAAAACAGGCTAGACATTATTATAATTATCTTAAAGTCCGATAGGAGATAGAAATATACCGACGTGCTTTATGTGATCTTTTATTATCCATAGAAACTTAATGCATTCGTTTGTATTCGTATTCATCATAGAGATACAGTCGGGTCATACATATGAATATGTTTGATTTTATTCGAGAGAAACTATTAAACAATTTAGGGATATTGATCGTCATAACTGTTGTATTTTGCCAAAATCAAGAATCAAGATAGATGAATTAACAACTATAAGTTGATTCAGGATCCTAATACTTTTCTTTTCCAAAGTTTAATTAATTTTTCATCTCTCTTTTCATTTAATTATTTGAATTATAATTATTTAATTGTTCTTAGTTCAAATTTTAATTAGTTCTTAAATACTCAAATTTTCAAAGTTAATAGATTTGGTTAACGTTACTATAATTGAATTAAACTATTTAAATCCCAGTAGGTACGATACTTGGACTCATAATCTATTATATTACTTGTGCGATCTGTACACTTGCAGAATATTAAATACATAAAAATCGCTGACAGTGGCCATGTTAGTAACATCAATCTCAGACTGTAGTTGTTATAGGCGTTAATAATAGAGCAATTTGGTGAGAGCATCAGCAAGCTGACTAGAAGGAAGACGTGTGTGATACTGGATGGAAGTGATGCTAAGTTCACGTAGGAGAGATTGCACCCAATGTTATTCAAAGGCTACTGATGCGACACCAAGATATTCGACTTTTGATGAAGACTGGGCAATAGAGTGATGCTTGCGAGAGCTCCAGGAAATATCATTAGCGTCATGAAAAATGACATACGCACTTGTGGAGGTACAATCATCACGATTTCTTGCCAATCTGCATCAGAAAAGTTATGCAAAAAGAGTGGAGAGTAGGATTAAGATATAACTCGAAATGAAGAGTGCCACATAATGACACAAATTTGCGAATAGTCTTGATTTGCAGCTTCAATCTGTCCAAGGTTGATTCTTGGAAAAGTTGAATGATGACTCATTGCCACCTGCCGGTACCCAGGGAGGACGGTGGGCAGGGAGCAGAGGGACAGGTCAAGGAGGATAAACAAGTAGGATACATATGATAAATATGCACAGATATGAAAGGTAGAAGTACTGAAAGCGATGTCTCAAAAGTGTTAAAAACATGAAGAGTTGCTCATTTTAGTACTATTTTGATGCTAGGAAATTATCAAACAAATCTTCCATGGCTATTGAAGGACTTCCACAACTCTTAGTCATACTCCCACCACCAGTTTTCGTAGCCGATTTTTGGCCAAGGCAAGTTAGGCCCACGCCTCAAGCCCAAATTTGAAGGGGGCCCATTTTTTGTTAGCGACCTTTTTTTAAAAAAAAAAATCAGCCTATGACTCAATTCAAAGCATATTTCTCACTTCTATCACAACCCAAAAAAAATGGTATGACACAATCCAATCCAAATTTGGTCCAATACATATCACCCTCTATTCTCCAAGCCAAGTATCTAGCCTTGAGCCTCCCATAATAACTTGTGAGCGAAGTGCCCTAATGCAAAGTGCATTAAATGCTACATCCAAGCTTTCACCATTATCAAGAGAAAATCTCCTTTCAGGTAATTCATAATTACAGTTTCGTAATTTATTTATTTTTGTTACAAAGTATTGCTAAATTATTATGGGTTTTGAATCTTTTGATATAAAAAAATTCTTAGGTGCGATTTATAGAAATATATTAGTGAATGTTTTTCCTTTTTATTTTTAATTCCTATGATTCCACGGGTTGAAATTATTAATGGGTTTTACTCTTTGAGATTACAAATTCTCTTTGGCTGAAATTTATTAACTTATTAAAAATGATTGAAACCTTGTCGGCTTATATGATTATGGTCTTGTCAGTTTATATGATTGTGGTCTAATTGGATTTAATTGTGAGATAGTTGAAAAGTTTTACTATTATTATTTAGGTTAATCATTGGAAAATATCTATATATCATGTCTTCTAAATATGAGTCTGGAGCTCAAAAAGAAAAAGGAAATGACATTAGTTCAAAGTCAAGCAGGATATATTGATAAGTATTTTAATCGCAACAAAAGAAGAGAGAGTAGAGAAACACTGAATTTTTTTTGTGATTGATGAACAATAGAATGTCAATGTCAATGATCATGTGACTTAAAAAAATGAGGTTGATGAAGTGATTCAACCTACCAATTTGAAAGAATCAAATGAGAATAAGGAAGATCATGTTCAGCATAAAAATTTAAATCAAGAGGGTTGCTTTTCTTTGAATTTTGAGGATCTCGGGAATTGGAAAACCATTCATAAAAAAATGAGGAATTATTTAGTTGCATCTGCAAAGAGAAGTTTTTTCAAGTTGAATTTGATCAAGACTTATCTCCGATCAACTATGTCACGAGAAACACTAAAAAGATTGGTTATGTTATTAATTAAAAAAGAAATGGTTGAAAAATAGGATTATTCAAATTTGATTAATATTTTTGCTTTTCAAACTGCAAGATGAGTTGTATTTATGTTATATTTTGTGACATTTTTTACCTTGGTATTTGACTATAATATAAACATTTTGTTTGTCATTTTACTTTTGAGTTTTAAGTTAACAACTAGTTCAGTAAAACACTTGTAGATTTTGAATGATTACTATAATTTGGAGGCCTAATTTATAAAGTTCGCCTCAGGCCTCAAAAATTACAGGACGTGCCCTGAGTTTTTATTGCATACCAACAAGAATTATCAATCAAAATCAACGTCCTGAAACTGAAGGCATACGAGCCCCCACTTACCATAAAAATTTTCTTACAAAAATATGCTCAGTCGACCAAGCCATTCTGGCCATTGCTGGTGATGTTTTTTTAGGATACCGTAGATTATGTTGTTGGGTTGCTGATTGATATGCTCCAATGTCAGTTTTATCTCTTACCTCAATCATGTTCGTCTGGTGAGGTGGAACATAGTGTACTAAACATTATTAGTATTAAAGAAGACACATAATAAAAATCTGATCTATTATAGCGCGCAATTTTATCAAATATGTCCCAAATGTCAAAACACTTTATCATCTTCATCACCATAGTTATCAGACCCGGCTCGGACATCGACCCAGACAAGAAGACGGGTCACCTAGTTGTTGGTTCAATTGGTGATCCAATTGTTGAACCGGTGGGTCAATTAATGTCGAACCAATAAGTCTATTTTTGTTAAATCATCACTATCATAAATGTATTTAACAAAAATAAGTACGATACTACTAGTATCATCAACAAATTCTTGTAAAAAATAACATAAATTATTGTATTTTATTGTATTAACATGTCATAAATAAAGTGGATAAGTAATTGGTACATCTTTTGGGTAGAATAGGATAATAAAAAAAATTGAAAATTTTCAATATGTAATGACTCGGTCGGATCACTGTGTCTCGGGTCACCGAGTTACTAAAAAAATCTGCAGTTTTTCTGGGTCGTAAACTGTTCGATTGTTGGGCAGTCAAATTAAGAGAACTGGACCAGTTGGGACACTGGGTGGCTAGTTTTTCGATCGGACTGGCCGAGCCGGTCTGTGTTTAATAACACTGTTCATCACCCATTCCTATCTCTGCTCTAGGCCCCTCACCTTTCTCCTTCATCCCTTCTGCCTGCAAACGCATCTTTCTCCACTCTATCTCCCATGTATTCCTGTGTATCCCCATTTTTGTTCTCTTTTAAACTTCTCTAGCTACTTGGGAAGTTGGAATTTTCATGAGAGGAACTAAAAAGAAGAGAGTAGGTTTTAATCAGATGGTATACGTGGGTAGAAGTCCCTAGCTTAATGGAATTGGAATTTTTTGTTGAATCATTTCTATGGATTGTCTTTACTTCAAACTTGAAGATTGGGAATTGGAATTTTGGAAGTGGGTTTTAATTGTGTGAGTTTTGAAATGGGTAGTTTTTTAAATTGGATGTGAGTTTAGACTGCTTGGACTAATGTTTTTAAATAACAAAAAACAAAACAAGACAAAAAGAACATACTATTTTTTATTTATGGGCTCTCAAATATTTAAGGCCTGATGCAACCACCTCTTGGGCCTCATATAAAGTTTGGGCATGGGCGAAGGGATACAATAACTAGAAAGGGCTCTTTAGATAAATGCACTACATTTAGTTAACATTGTCATATTTACTGGACTAAAATGATAACTGCATAAATACTAGAATGAGACTTGAAGTTGGTTATTTATACTAGATATGATCACATCCATACTGGACTTAATCAAAGGCCCAATTACAAATAACAGATTGGACCTTATCTCATTCCGTAATTAACAACCTGTTACTATTGAAAACAAAAATTAGACGATACACTTAAAAGCGAGGAAGACGTGAAGAACGAGAAAGATGAGTTATTCAAAAATCAAAATTGAAAGAGGATTAAATCTGTAACAAATCAGATAATCAATAATGCTACTCAGTAAGGCATTAATTCAATTTTAGAGAAGAATTTGTGTGGTACCAATTTGGGACGATTTTGATGTCATTGAAGATTCTTCGAAAATTTGGAAAAATTGCAATATTCAGAACTAATATCATCAGAAAATTTGTTGAGGTAGGTTCTGATTTCTAGCATCATTTGGATTACCAACAAAAGAAACGAATTGCTGTTTACATTGATTTACAAACTAGATATATTGTTTAGGTTACAGAACCCAGAAATATTAATGTTAAGTTTGTCGAATTAGTTTTTATATTTATTTGTTAGAAATTTATACTGACATTAAATGATTTGACATGAAAACTATAAATGAGTGTATTTTGGATTTGAAATTATATTAAAGAATGTGTAGAATGTTATTACTCACATTTGATTATAACAGTTTAGAACTTATTGTGACTTATGGTGAGGAAATCATGGTAGAAACGGAGAGCAGTGTTATAAGTCAGCCTAGTATTGAAAGTGTTAAACAGAATACAATTTACAAGAATAAAGATTTGTTAACAACTAGTCTAACCATGCATGCCATCCATTACTGCTCTCAGTTCAAGGTGTATAAATTGGATAAAAATGAGTATGTATTAAAGTTCTTAGATGATAACTGCAAATGGGGACTCAGAGCGTCGATTATCAGGCGGGCAAAAAATTTCAAAATAAGAAACATAAAGAACAATCACACATGTTCACTGGACATAGTCTTGGGTAGTCATAGACAAGCAACTTGTTCTGTGATTGCAAGTTGCATAAAATACAAATTTTCATCTGTGAGAGCGGTATACACTCCAGCTGATGTTGTTAGGGACATGATGATTACATATGAGGTGTCCATTACATACGAAAAGGCTTGGAGAGCACGTGAACATGCATTGGAGTTAATAAGAGATGATCCAGAGATATCATATAGTAGTTTACCGGCTTACCTATATGTGCTTGAGCAAAAAAATCCAGAATCTTACACAATAATTGAAACAAATGAAAGTAACAGGTTGTTTTTTAGCTTTATTGCTTTAGGGGGGTCAATAAAAGGATGGAAACATTGCAAACCGATTATCATGGTGGACGGTATGTTCTTAACAAGTAGTTATGGTGGTACGTTGTTTACTGCTTGCACTCAAGATGCTAATGATAACATTTTCATACTTGCATTCGGGGTAGGTAATTCTGAAAATAATTTATCATAGGAATGGTTCCTTCTAAGACTGAAAAAAGCTTATGGTGAACACGATGGGCTTGTAATTGTTTCTGATAGGCATGATTGTATCAAGATTGAAAGTGTGCCCAAATGCAATGCACGGAGTGTGTTGTTACCATCTATTTCAGAACTTGAAGAAGTAATTTGGTAAAAATGCCAAATTCATACGTAAATCATTCTATGCAGCAGCAAGAGTTTATACTAAATCTGAATCTGATATACAAATGAGGAATCTTGACAACATAGACGACCGTATACGCGGATATTTGGTTTGTAAAAACACTATATTCAATTACATTTACTTTTAATGAATTAGGTGAGGTTATTATTAATATAAATAAACAAGAATGTAGGAAGACATTGGATATCATAAGTGGTCTAGGGCAAACATGACAACAAACAGGTTCTCTACCATGACATCAAATATTGTAAAGTCCATTAATTCGGTGAACAATTCGACAAACAGTTTTTCAATGGAGGCATTGTTGGAGTCATTGAGATGTACAGTACAAAAGTGGTTTTATAAGAATTCAAACAATGCTAGGTCGACGTTCACAAGACTAGGTTCAAGATATGAGAGCATGATGGAGGAAAGATCTCGGGAATCAATAAGAATGTAGGTATGTACAAATTTTTATTCGTTGTTGAATATAGAAATAACTAAAATTTGTACAAATATATAAATAAAAGGTATCCTATTAGGTAAAATAACTTGTATTGCACAATTCTGACGTGATATTGAATGAAACATGTTATACCTTCAAGTGACAGAGCGTACCACGTTAACGATGAAACATCATCATATCTTGTGAAGAAGGATGTGAAAAGCTGCTTTTGCAACCGTTTTCAAATAGATGAAATTCTATGTTCTCATGCAATAGCCGTTATTAGTAGAAATAACTTATCAGTATACGACTTTTGTTCACCATACTTCAGTAAAGAGTCATAACTCGAAGCATATAAGGGGATAATACATCCTCTCGGTCCTAAGTCTGAGTGGAATGTACCAAGTGATGTAGAAAATATGGTGGTACGAGCGCCTAATTCGAAAAGAAGTTCTGGACAACCACGCGAAATAAGGATGCGGTCAGTTAGCGAAATAAAAAAGACATCAAGGTGTGGACGTTACTTGAAGTACAGACACAATAGAAGTAGTTGCAAATATCCAGCTCAGTTAAAAGGGACACCCGATAAAAAAAAAAAAAAAAGGCCAATATTGGTGTCAACTGCGGGTATTAATGCAAATCTATGATTATGTTTTATTAATACACTTACCCATGATTTTTGTTTTCATACAGTAATTAGAACAGTTTAGTACTACAATATAATAATATATTGACCATTTTAATATTTGAAATTTCTTTGGTTATCAGAAATCTGAAAGAAAATATTGTCTTAAGCGAGTGGATCTGGTCTAGGACTTTTCACCAATTAGACAAAAGTAAGTACCTAAACTAGTTGTCCTCCAATTAAATTGTTAGCGTGTGTGATGTGAATATTTCTGAAATAAGATCAAGTTTTGCCTTGTGTTGAGATTGATTTCAACACAAGTTGTTACTTGAATTGGATTGTAGGATCAATTATTATTACCTCATTTTAATGAATAGAATTTGTTCTATTTGATGATAACAAATTGTTTTCGAAATACATGGGTTAGATTATGTGTGTATTGATATTGGATGTTACCATTAGTTTTATAACCATTGTTTGTTTAATTTTTAGGTGTTTCATTTATGGGAATTTATGATATTGAATATGATATTTTAAAGTGAGTTTGGATTAGCTTTGACACCGGTTGGAGTGAGAAACAAATATGGTTTGCACTTGTAATCTGTGACCACAGTTGAGATATTGAATAATTTATGCTTTGTAACATTTGATTGTTGAAGAAATAATTATTTACTACTCTCCAAGCTTTTGGATTTAGATGAGATAATATTTTTATTATTGGTCAAGCAGCTATTTAGCATCACAATACCCAACCTTTCGGGTTAGGCTGACCCTGTCCCAAATAAAACTAGGTCAATATGGCCCGGCCCATCTAGCCCGCGGGCTAGTGGACCGTCCCGATTTTAAATTTTTTTTTTCTCCTTAACAATAATCACTCATTTTGTGAATAGCCCCAATACATAATCCAAAGAATATCAATCTAAAATGATCTAAGTCTAAGTCGCCAATAAACATTAGTCCAAACACAATATCCAACATAAAATTGTTTAGATTTAATTAAAATTTAGTTTAATTTAAGTTTCAATCCAAAATATATTTGGTGTGACAAGTAAATTATTTATTTTAAATTTACTTATAAGTAAACTTTTTAATTTAAGCCAAACATGTTTACATCTCAAAGCAATAAGACTAGCATGCTTTTAATATTTGTATTTTTTTAAAAGTATCTACAAATAGTTTACAATTAACAAAAAAATTATTATTTTGAGAGAAAATTGACGTTTATCTATTAACTAATATATGAGAGCCCCAATTTTATAAATTATGCTCTTTAAAAATCTCAAAATATATAGTCTAAATTTATCTAAGATTGTATTTGATGTAAATGTATTAGATTGTATAAAAAATTTATTTAAAAAAAAAAGAAAATTAAGACCAAGTTGGGCCAATGGGTTGGGCTGGGCTATTTCTGGCCCAGCATACAAAACTGGGCTGGACAGTTTCATGTGTGGCTCTGCTCTAGCGAGCTGGGCTGGCCCAACCCAGCCCATTTTCTAGCTCTAATCACAACCAAGGATAGGGTACAAATAGTGAATTACATAACTAATATCTAAGATATATCTTACAATGTTGAACATAAAAAATGATTCAATGAACATGCCTGACCATAGTAATATGCATCCCTATCAGCAGAGCTGCGTGTTCATTGCCCTGCTCGTAAGCTTGCCACCACAAGTCATGTGCACCCTTAGTCCTTTCCACATCTGTGTAGATTCCAGACTGTCCCATGCACACACTACTAGGGGTGGCAAAAAAGCTCGTTGGCTCAGCTCGTAAAAGCTCGGCCCAGCTCGGACTTGGGCTCGGGCTCGTCAAGCCACGAGCACGAGCTAGGGCAGAGCTCGAAAAAAAAAAGGGCTGAGCTTGCTCGACTCGGCCAAAAAATGAGCTGGCCACGAGCAGCTTGTGGGCTCGTGCCCACGAGTCAAGGGACGAGCCACGAGCCGGTTTGGCTCGTTGCTCGTCCCAACGGTCATGAAATCATGACCGTTGGATGATCATCCAACTGTCACATTTGTGATCGTTGGCAAACGGTCATTTTGCTTTTTTTTTTTTTTTACTTTCAATATTTTCCTATAAATACCCATTTTATAAACTCATTTTTTCACACTTCAATCTCTTATCTCTCATTCAATTATATACTCAATCCATTAACAATTCTCAAATTACATTCTCTCAATATTAGTGTTCTAATTAATATCTAGTATCTTATTATCTAGATATTACTTTATATAATTTTTTACTTCTACTAATTCTCTACATTTTCATTTTCTAGTTTCTAAATTCTAGTTCTACTACATCTTCATCTTCTCCTATTTTCTTTATTCTATTATTCAAAATAGCATACAACCGAAGTGATGATGATTTCAGTGGTCTTAATGACATTCCAATTCCAGAAGATATTATTGATCAGTTTGGTGGTAGCACTGATCCAATTGATTTGGAAGACGTTCATGACGACGCTGATACACAAACTACCATTGGCTCTAGCACTAAACGAAAAGCCACCAAACAAAAGGCTATATGCTGGCAGCATTTTGAGTTGGTGCCGATTGGTAAACTAGTGAACGGAGTCCCTGAGTTCAAAACATAGTGTAAACACTGTCAGGAGAAGTTTGCTTGGCACAAGGAGATAGGCACGACCCATCTAAACAGACACTTCAAAAAGTGTCAATACAAACATAGAGGTTTGGATACAAATCAGCCACAACTCCAGTTTGGATCTCCGGGAACCGGGTCCAGTAGTCCCGCTCTCAACAACTGGATATACTCACAAAAACTCATGCGACACGAAGGACTGTCGGAATTGATAGCAAATGTCGGGTTTCGACTATGCTTGGTGGACAATCCTCATTGGACGTCATTCGTCCAAAAATATCTACAACCAAGGTAAGTTAGTATTTCTAGAAATACACTTCGTAAAGATACTATTGTTAGATATAATACTAAGAAAGAAGCTATTATTAATGATATTAATAATTACAACGGTGTTGTATCTTTTACATCAGACTTATGGACAGGTTGTAACCAAAAAGAATACATGGTTGCAACTGCACATTATATTGATAATAGTTGGTTAATGCATAAAAAAGTGATAGCATTTAAACAAATAGACTATCCTCATAATGGAAATAATATTTATCAAGTTTTATTAGGTGTGTTACATGAATTTAAATGTGATTTTAAGACTCGTAGTTTTACATTTGATAATGCAGGCCCAAATAATATAGTAATTGAAAAATTAATGCAACACTGTAATCCACAATTTGATGGTATTTTATTTCATATTCGTTGTGTGTGTCCTGTGTTTAATTTAATTGTACAAGATGGATTAAAATTTATACAACCTCAATTGGAAAAATTAGATATGCTATTAATTATATTTCAGTTTCACCATCAAGAAAACAAGTTTTTGCTGCTCTACGTACAGAAAATGGGCTGCAATCAAAATATTTTGCAACTGATGTTACAAATAGGTGGAATTCAACATATCTTATGCTTGAATTGTGTGAAAGTTATGAAGATTGCATTACTGTCTATTATAATGGCCGACCTCACACAGCTCAGAATATGATTTAGAGTTACATGATTGGGAAATATGTGGTCATGTTAGAAAATTTTTAAAAGTTTTTTACGATGCAACAAATGTATGTTCTAGTGTTTATTACCCAACTACTCCACTTGTTTTAAATCATTTCTATTATATTGCTAACAATTTTAATAGGTATAAGAATTTTGCTCTTTTTACTAGTATTATACATGTTATGGAAGCTAAATTTAGGAAATATTGGGAATAATTGCCTATGTTATTTTCCTTTATCATGTATCATGGATCCTCGACTTAACTTAGAGGGTACAAAAGTCACAATAATGGCAATTTCAGATAAATTAACTTATAGAAATCCAGTCACGTGTACTAATTTAGAACAAACTTTATGTTCTATGTATGAGGTCTATGCTGAAAAGGCCGGTACAAACGTTGTACGACCCCCTAATCCAACATATACTTCATCATCAACTGATGACATTGACTTATGGAATTACGTTAGTACACATAGGACCACTCAAGGTCAACAATTATTTGGTTCTTCTTCTAGTTCTTCAATTCTCCGTTCTAATGATACACCTGTAGAGTTAGGTAGGTATTTTGTGCATGATATACTTAGTACGTTAGATGACGAGGAGAGAAAAAACTTTGATATACTTAAATGGTGGAGAGAACATCAACGTAGTTACCCAATTCTTTCCAAAATGGCATGTGATCTACTAACACATCCGGTCTCAACTGTAGCATCAGAGGCTGCATTTAGTATAAGTGGCAAGGTTTTATCTGATTTCAGGTCAAGACTCAAAGCCGACATTTTAGAAAGTTTACTGTGTCTAAAGGATTGGGATGATGCCGAACTTCGAATTCAAGATAAAGTGGACAAAATAATGTCTGAACAACTTGAAGATTTGAATATGGATTAATCATAATCGTAGTAAGTATTATTTTGCATTAATATTTCTGTATTTGAAGAATTTTCCTTATTTTAATAAAAAAATTGTACACGTAACATCTTGTTCGTGTACAATTTCAACTCCGCCTACTTTTAAAGTAGCCGGTCCCAAGCCCGAAAAAAGGAGGAGGGTTTTCTTACATTTTTAACATAAAGGATTTTCAATATGGTATTTCTTTTTTATTTTCAAATTTTAAAAAATGTAAAACAAAAAAAAATTGAGGTGGATTTTAAATCTTTAATTTTTAACATAAATGATTTTTTATTTCTAATTTACTTTTTATTTTCAAATTCAAAACAAAAAAAAAAAACAAAAACATAAGAGTCAAAGATGAGGATTTTAAAAAACATAATCAAGATGAGGATTCAATAAAAAATTTAACATAAAGATAAATATTTAATATTTAACATAAAGATAAAGATAAAGGATTCATTTTAAATATTTACATTTTTTTCTTTAACAAAATAAACAGAATGACTTATTTTCAAATTTTAAACAAAAGAAAAAAAAATTGAGGGCCGAACCGAGCCCCTCTTATGAAGACGAGTCGAGCCCAGGCTCGTCTCCATGGACGAGCCGAGCTCGTGTTTTACGGGCCGAGCCCACTGCCATGTCTACACATTGCGTTCCCCATATTTGTCGAGGATCCAAGCAACATTACTTTGTGCAATCTCATAATTTGGGTATTCTATTCTTGTTGATGAATCTATGCTGATACATATTCATTATCAGTCTAGGTGCAAACCTTTTGCTTATTTATCTGACATGTTTGTAGTCATTCCCAATGATTCAAAACTTGAATAGCTGAAACCATCTACTAGTGTGCCGTGTATAGTATAGAAGGCATCCCCTTCAATAGCATTCATGTAGTAAATTCAAGTTATAATATGTTAGAATCTTCTTGATGCCATAGACTTTAGTCATGATGGCTGAAGATACCAACACAATCACTAAAAATACAGATGACTTATTCTCATACAGACTTGTCGTGAACAATAGGTAAAAAAGGTGGTTGGACCATGTATGTGAAAATGAATAACGCGTTCTAGGGAATCAAACTATCGTATCAACGAGCGTATAATAACATCAAAAGGAATTTAACAAAAATATCACCAAATTATGGAGTCACTCAGATGTATCAAGCTCAGTAAGCAAATACGGTATTAATAGTCAAATGAATCAACCTACAATAACAATATATTATCTTCGTAACATTTGTGAATTAAACAAAATGCCATAATCACTCGATATGATTATTGTTTAACAAAATAAAATTAATACAAGAACTAATAGAAAACACGGTAGAAGAACATCCTATGACAATTGAACATGGATCAACACGATGAAATGACTTGAATTAAAGTCCACAACAGATATCAAATTCATTACACATCAGCACTTTGATATCCAAAATAAAAAACCAACTTATAATTGTAAGAGATAATTGCATGTTTGGTCTCCCAACCTTTTAAAAATATTGGGCATATGCCCCTAACCTTAAAAAATAGCACCAGACATCTCCAACGTTTGAAAAACTTGGCATGGTGAGTCATTTATGACGAAATAGCCATTCCCTTTAAATAAACAAAAACAAAAAGCAAGAAAAAAATGATTGAAAAATAACCAAATTTACCCCCAAAAAATAAAAAGTAACAAAGTGGCCCTCTTTTTTATCAAGGCCAATACTAAAACTACTTGGACAGCCGGCAGACGTGGTGGAGCTTTCTGGGGTGGTGGATTTGTGTTTCATACCTCTTCACTTCAGCTTTGCAGTGCAGTTCCCTCTGCAAAGATTCTTGCATAGTCAGATAAAAAATCAAGTAATTGCTTGGGTGAATTTGACAGCTTTTGTGGAGCATGTCTTGTTAAGTTGGTTGATTGTGTACAAGATAAAATTGGGAATTGTTGGCACTGCTCTCACCTTGAATTTCTCTTGGTGGGTTATTGTTTTGGGCCTATTTCTTTATACTGTTTGTGGTGGCTGTCCTCTCACATGGACCGGTTTCTCCGGCAAAGCATTTTTCGGCCTCTGGGAGTTCCTCAAACTATCTGCTTCTTCTGGTTTCATGCTTTAGTATTCTATCTTATCTCATCTTGCATATTTGGAAAATTCCACAAAAAAATCACAGTTTGATTCAATTAATTTTTTCATTTTTTTTGGATTTGAAGTGGACAGTTTGGAGAATTGGTACTACATGATATTTATAGTGATGACAAGAAATTTGAAGAATGCGAAAATTGCAGTAGATGCTCTATCTGTTTGGTAAGCAAACTTTGGGAATTTCAATTGTCGTTTTCATTTCTTATAGCACATTGTTCAACATTTTCAACCAATCTTTCATTTCTTATTAGGCATAATAGATGATGTAGCAGCTGAAAATTGATTAAAAAAAAGGAGGGCCACTTTGTTACTTTTTATTTTTTGGGTAAATTGAGTTATTTTTCAATCATTTTTTTCTTTTATATTATTTTTTTTTATTTAAAGAGAGGGCAATTTCATTATAAAAGACCTACCATGCCAAATTTTTCAAACGTTGAAGATGTCTAGTACTATTTTTTAAGGTTAGGGGCATATCTCCAACGTTTTTGAAAGATTGGGGACCAAATATACAATTATCCCTAATTATAATAACCAAAAGCATCCACCGCAAAAAACAGCACTAGAAACAAGATAGTTCTTGTTTTAATATTCCATAAATAAGAGTTCAAAACAACTGAACATAGTAGACAACAAATCCAAGTGTGACTCTGGCTTCTCAGTGGCATATTTATATAGTTGGACAGCCATGTTGTGACGTGCCACTTTGGTATCGAACTTTTTCGGCTTCTCTTTTATCTTACCCTCAAATATGTATTCCGCAAACTTGATCACAAATATCCCACAATCGCCTCAGCATTCACAAGCAAAAGCATGGTCCATCAATCCATTCACATTAATGCATTAATGTATGATCAACTTAGATCAATAAACATCAAATTCATTGTTTCATACACTATATTACCCCATACTACAAATGAATAAATGTATTGAGTAAGTTTATCGGTACTAGCCCATTTGTCTGGTGTGGAATTTCTTTGCATAATCTGCACGATATTGGTGTTTCGGGCACTTCGAATTTCAAGACCTTTGATTGAATAATAAGATGAAGAATTATCATACGCAACGGCTCAACTACTTCCAATACAGCAACATCTCTGATTGTTTTGAATGATGAATTGTATATATACAAGTGCCAGTTCAGAATATCAAAGTTTGCTAATATCCAATGTGCCTTTTAGTCCATGAAAATTGGAATAAACACATGATCAACTTCTTCTAGTTAGAGGTGAACTTGGACTTATTACCATTGAGATATACCAGCAAGGATATTTGATGGGCGATACCATTATGGTCCCCTATGTGCCAGTTATATATGCTTCTAACCTTAAAATCAAAATAGCAGTCGGTGCATGTCGCCCTCATCCGGTTATCACTACTGAGTTTCAACTTAATTGTTAGGTTGTAGAACATAACGTCAAAATGCTGCAATAGAATGAGATGAAAAAAATATTTAGGATATCCAGAAGAATTATCAAGTACAAATGATAAATAACATTGATACCCAATTATCATTGTGTTAATTAGTGTCACGACCTGATTCAGATTATACCACCACATTTTGGAGTTAATTTTCACAGGTCCAACGTCCATTGGTGGATGCAGTGCAAGATCGTCTTTGTGAAATTTTCTCAACCTGAATGGAAAGACAAATATATAGTTAACATCTATGATAAGAAATTGATTAGCTCAGTCAATAGTCAACAACAACAAAACTCACTTGTTACTGGACAGAAATCCGATGATATACCATTCCTCGAAAACTTGGACATCAGAATGGTGTGGAGAATCCAAGCATACATGGTATTCAAATGAAGTATGTGAGACATGTGGTTGATTATCAGGTTGTGATTGAAAACTTCTTAGAAATTGAGATTTGAGGCATGCTATAGGTCTTGATACCTTGTTCTAGGGTGTATGAATAGAGCCACTATCAATATCACATGGGATTGGTGTAATGTCCTTAAAAAACAATTACATATTGAAATAACTTATATAATAATATAATAGAAACATTATGAAATAATTAATCAAGGTTTTTTCTTAATTCAAATTGAACATGTGAAGATACTTTCTGAAATTGGACACAGTTTTTTTCAGCTGATTCGTCCATGTGCCTTAAGTCTTCTTCGCTGAAAATGATGTCATCGTCCAACAAGTACAATGATGTTTCTAATCTGGTTTTGTTATCAAGTTCATCATTACAGTCTTTACTTCGACTCGAAAGCTTTTGTTTCTTATGAGTTCCTTCATCTAGAGGTTGATCATCCTCTTCAAATGCCTCAGATTTAGTACCAGATTCAGCCAACTTCCATATTTCAATGACAATAACGGAATATAAATTTGTATTAGTCACCATCATTACAGAAATAATTAACTTTGAGATCTAAAAATTGTCTAAACAAAAGTGTAACTCCAGAATATGAAATTCATTCTAACCTTTGAAGCAACAATATCATCAATCTTTTGAATGTCTTCTTCAATCAATACTAGTCCATCATCTAGTATAATACAAGGGACATCTAGTATAATAATTGGAATTTTTTTCACCTTTCCAGTGACTATATTAAAAAATAACTTAACAAATGATGAACAAGTTATAAGGTAGTAGCACATACACTGCAGGACACGGAAAACAACAACCAACCATGAGTAGAATATTTTAAATAACATGTTGTCAATGAATTATCATCCAACACACACTAACAAGGAAGCCTATTAGAATTAATATATGGGTTGACATTTGAACACTCTACAACCATGCCATCCCAGTGTCCAACCACGTTAAGTTGAGTCGAACTACAATGTGTCCAAGTTCAAGCTCAACTTCTTGAGCTCTATCATTGCTTGACTGAGTTCTAAAGTGCAGTCCAGAGCTTATTAATCTCAAGCTAACAAGCTCTTACATAATTTGAGCTCTATAAATGTAAAAATAAAAATTTCAAGCATAATTATCACAGATTATTAACAAGCCGAACTTGGACACATTGATGTTCAAGTTCACATATAAAATGAAAAAAAAAAAAAAAGGAAGTACCTTAAATATCTAGGAGAATTACCACATATTATTATCAAGCTGAACTACTGAAAATGATGATATAGTGTACTTGAAATTATTACAAAACTTGAACGTCAATCACATTAATAAGATATATCATTTAGAAATTTAACATGCATTCAATTCAAGTTTATTGTCATACAATATAACTAAAGGACATGAACAACAAAATTAACATAAATTATTCACATATATCGTCAACAGTGTTTCGCACATGACAACATTAATTGATTTCAGACATATAATTAGTAACAATCAAAATTGAATGAAAGATAAATGTAACAATCAAAATAATCAGGCATAATTATCACACATGATTAGCAGCATATCAACAGTCATTAACAAAGCAATAGGGCATCAACATTCATTAACAACACAGGACCATATGATAGCAATAATGATTTATATTACATAGCTGGGTAAATCATAATAGTAATGTATAAATGAAATATTGAATGTTTGAAATTCATTGCCAAATCCAAATTTGGTAATTCTTTTAAGACAATGGAGGAAAAAGTGCTTTAAATTTCACATTGATGAATGCAAAAGAAGGAAACAAACAAAAACAAAAACCCATTAGATATAGAACTTAGATAAAATACTATAATAAGGAATGTGGTAGTCAACACATCAATTTGTAAGCAATAATCAAATACTCCATTGAAAGAAACCTAATTAGAATTTAAACCACGTGATAGAGTAAAAAAGTGATAAATTGTAACTACACACACATAATCGACCATTACAATAATTTCGCCTAATTTTTACAGTATCCATTCAAAAATACAAGTTTTTATATAAAATATAGAAGTAGAAATATCTTAAGCATAATAATTTCTACTGCATTGTGTATATTAAGACAAATAATCGAAAACTTTACATTTTCTCCTTCTGGGACATGAATATTAAATTTCTTCTTCTCCGATTTTAGAACAGCTTTTGTTTGCCCCCGACTTCTCTTCGATGCTGAATTTTTGTGTCTTCTTTTGGATTGACGTCTAGATTTCGATTTGCTCCATGTAGAAGTCATTGAATGTTCTACGAACAGTCTCTAATACTCTAGTAGAAATAGATGATAATGCTCGGTGATTATGGAGATGTGATACAATTTTATACCCAGATTTCACTGGAAGCGATGAAATGAAGAGTAGGTCGAATTTCAGATTAAGGATTGTAGGGTTTCATTCTTGAAAAAGGTATGTAAGAAAGGGTTGAATTTCAGATTAGGGATTTTTGGATTTTGTGTTGTCAAATTGTTTATCAACGTAAGAGACGTTTAAAATACAATGACAGAGGTTTTTAAAATTACAATGATCTCAATTAACTACTTGATTTTAGTTGTGATAAGATTTGGTACCTATAGATTAGTTTTAACAGTTTTAAATTGATTTTTTTAAATTAATATATATAAAATTAATTATATGAAAATTGTACAGTAAAATAAATTTGTTTATAGTATAAAATCTAGTATTATTCTAAATGTAGAAAAAAAGTTGGTGGAGGTCCTAATTTTCACAACTAAAAACAGGGCAAGGGAATGTAGAAGCGGGAGAAGGGTGTCTAATGTTTATAGCCCACGAACCAAGTTTTCATCTAGCAATGTCATTGGAAATGACATTTATAGCTAGCTCATTAGGTTGTCGCGTTGACTAAAATCAAACATGTCGAATTGCAAAATAGCCTAACTTGTAAAATTTAAATAGCAAATGTCTCTTTTATTAAAAAAGACTTAAATATCCTCATTAATAAAACATGTTAACAGACCAAATCTTATCAAACTCATGGTCTATTAAGACCAGTTTACACTTGTTAATTTAGTTTTTTAATTAAATTACATCAAATGGACTCAAATTTGCATAAAGTTAAAAGTAAAAATCACAATTCATACTCAAATGTATACATATTATCATGTTTTTATACCATAAAATCCACAATCTCTACCATAACTTAAAAGAATAAGAAATAACCACACATTTTGCAAGAAGTTAGATGGGTTAGATTCTAACTTTGAAATGGGGTTTCCTACATTTGTTTGAGCTTATTTTGAGATTAATGAAATTTAATTTCTTTGCAAAATAATGAAGTTAATTTGAAATCCTCTCTTAGTTTACGTAAGAGAGATGAATTTAAAATATTTTGAAATTGAATAAGCAGGAAAGAACAGAAAGAAAATATAGGGATATTTTTGATATTTTGCTTGTAAAATGGGTCAACGGCTATTCACATAAATTGGTCGGATCACACCGGCCATTTACCACTATTGCCACCTAATTGGGTAAGATATTTGTATTTTCTCTGACAAATTTGCCTTAAGTTGCTATCTATATAATTGTTCAGTTTGGGAGGCAAAAGATGCTGGCAACATAGGTTCAAAGGTTACAAGAAGGCTTGCTGCATAATTTCATACAATTCAAGAACAAGGAAGCCATTGCCCATTAGTGCCTTACAAGTTCTATTCCAATGTCTGTGAACTTGCATCTAACTGCAACTTCCTGGTCATTTGTTGTTCCTTCATAGACCAAACTAATCACTGTTGAAAAATTGGTTTTAAATAAGTTGGTTTGATCAAATTTTGACTAATTATTTGAGTGGGTCTCGTTAGTCAAATACAAGATTTCTTTGGCCGAATTTGTTTTACTCCACGAGTAGATTAACGTAGTATGTTTATTTCTCAAAACTAATTTTGGATGAATGAGAAACTATGGTCAAAATAAACTATTTAAACTTAAATAAGTTAGAATTATAAATGGTGGAAAAATAAAAATTGTTCATCTCACGTTGAAAAACTAGAAGCATTTTGTTCACAGTAAAAGGTTCAAGCTGGACACCTGGGTTTGGACCTAAGAGGTATCAATAATATTTGGAAGGGAAAAGACCTACATGCAAGTAGGTTGGACCAAAGCCCATGCGCTGCTGACTGGGAACAAGTCGGGGGTCATGGAAATATAATTGCATTCCAAAAGAATTTCAATCAGATTTCAACAAGTGGATTGACAGGATTTCACCATGTGTCCTCGGCTTCTAGAAAGTTTGGTCATTAACTCAGACAGACGTGTATGTTTGAACAGTGCTGTCCAAACAATTGTATCTGTTCAGACACAACTTTTCAAGCAATTGTGTCTTATGGAAACAATTTCCCAACTCCTAAATAAAGACCCCCATTTCCTAAATTTCGTTCATTCCAAATCCTTCTCCTGCAATAAAATATTCTCTTCTTTGCTACACGATTCCGTGTTGTCCATTTTAGTCTCAAATATTATATTCCACATATTTAAAGTCCTTCTTTCCGGTTCAGTTTAGAGAGGTCAAAATGTTAGAAGGTTCGTTGATTTTGTAATTTGGAGTGCTACAATTATAAGGCTTTTTTCGTTTTATCTTGTGAGACGAGTTTCGAAAAACCGTCAGCACCAGTACAAGGTATTATTGTTTTAAGAAAAAAGAGTCGAACATTTGCCTCAGCCAATTTATTTGTATTCTTCTATTTTTTAGGTAAGTCAAAACTCTCCAAATTTTTGAATGTAATTAACTGAATTTAAATATATTTTAACAAGTTTTCCTACAATCACATGATTAACCAGGATGTTACGTCTGCACTCAAGAAGGATGGGACCATAGTCAACATCGGTTGAATGCCAATCATCGACGAGTCCGAACTCGTGAAATTCTTGGTGGGAGGTGATCTTGCTGGTGCTGATTTGGATGTGTTTGAGAAGGAGCCTGAAGCCTAGTGTACCTAAGGAGTTGTTTGGATTGGACCTGCACCGAGGAGGCTATTGTTTGATGCTTTCAAACTTGTTATGGGCAATTTAGAGGCTTTCTTCTTGAATGAACTCTCGTCTTCCCCTGTATATGTGAATGAATCAAGTATGTGCCTTCAGTGCAAGTAATTTCTTGGCTAATATGGATGCCCACATCATGTATTTTGTTAAACGTTGTCACGTTACATGAATTCTTCTTTCCCACTTTATTCGAGTCTGGATATTGAGAGAGTTGACCTGCAAAAAGATCCGAACGATCGTTCCAACAAAACATCACTTAAATAAGGGGTTACGGTTCTCCAATGATTCTGGAAAAAGGGATCACGAAGAGGATAAATGGAGTCCTCGATAACTTTTTAAAATATCTCAATATATTTCCAAACAGAAGTAAGAAATAAATTACAAAATTTATTTTCGGATACGAGAGCATAGTCATAGGCATAAATACAGTTGTTACACTACTAGCAAGCCACAAAAATAATAACAGCTAGTACCTTCTAGCTGGTCTCCACACTAATGTAACCGCAACATATTGCGGCTTAACAAAATTGCACAATAACACAGTACGCAAAGCTTATACGAGGAAATCCTTTACAATCGACTCATTTTGACCAAGCCTTAAAAAAAAAAAAACCCTAGATACAATAATAAATTTAAGCACGTGAAAAACGAAGATAGGGAATTCACAACGCTGACTAGGATTACTGAAAGTATCTCCATATTTTACTCGAATAGAAGAAGGCAACATCAAGTACGAATATAGGGTTCAAACAGCTTTACACAAGGATTTGGATCATAGTGCAAAATTTCTGCGGCACGCTCAAACTCTTCCCTGAGGACTCTTATGCTATACTTGTCCACCACTCTACCAAGATCGTGGGATAACTCAAAAGGATCCTCTATGCATATCAAGTGACGGTCATTACCAATTCTTCTAGTCCAATCTTTAGCTCTCTTGCTGCAAGTACAAGTACAAAAGGACCATGATCAGTCATTGTGCTCAAATCAATTCATATCTTTTTTCCTTTCTTTTTCCTTTTTCGGCGGGGGAGGAGGCGGGGGACAAGGGACATTGCTTCAACTATATCCAAATTCGTTTAACCAGTTTTAAAGACGGAGAGAGGCAGAAAACGTAAATCACATGCACTTTTACTTATGCCGGGCTTCCATTATCTTTGCAAAACTGAAATGACAAGAAATACCCTAATTTGATGAATTTCAACCAGTGAACGTTTGAAATTTGACGAACTAACAGCGTAGCAAACGTTAAATTGTTTGCATGATGGTAATTTTATTTTCTTTCTAAAACTAGATAGATAGTTGACATCCAAATTATCCACATAATCAAGTTCGTCTTTATTTTCTGTAACTGAAATATAGAGCTAATATTCATCAGGCAAATGTTTCTTACCTCAGTGTGCATCCTGTTCGAACAGATATAACATCATTTGCATAATCATGACAATAGGCCCAATAGTGGAAAAAGGCCCAAACCAACTGACCAATACTTTCCCTGTTCCGGGACCCAAAATCACGAAGCTTTTCCACTTGATCGAAAAAAGCACATTCAACATTGTCTATAGTTACAGAATAAGTGATATCCATTCCCTGTAGAAGGACGAGAAATATATAATCAGAGTAAAGACAAACACAACTCCCCCACAGAGGAAGGGTTAATTCCAAGTTTTACTGAAAAGAAATTCACTAGTTATTTAATGAAACTGAAAATCAGTTCCATATTTTCAAAAACATACATATGGATAGCTCTAACATAATTACTAAGTTAATTAAATCATCGTCAAGGTTATTTTATTGCAAAGAAAAAGATGAGTTATCAGCTGACTGGCGTTATGAAAACAATTTAAAAGTTTCTCTATCAGAATATCTAACATCATGAAATCATATCACGCATAAGAGTACAACTCATTTTTCACACAGAAAGGTTTCTCTGTCAGAAATCTAAAAGTAAAAAATACAAGCAGCAAATGCACTAGATGTCGAGTGAAAGGATAATAATACCTGCAAGCATGGAAGAACAGCTGGTCTCCGCTGCTGTAAGAAATTAATGCACATTAACACATACCTGGAAAGATGTTGAACTAATTAGCCAAAAAAGTAATATACAGAGGTTGGGAATGCAAAGATCACGGACAATTCAAGACAACTCACGCATAACTAGACAGTGTTCCTTGGTAAGTTTCGTTGACTCCTCGTGATTTAGCCCAGTGTTTCACAATGAAAGCCAACTGCCGCAGTCTCACATCTATATGTGCATAATCCCGAAGCAGCTTGGTATTTACTACGGCCAGCACGTTGTTCATGCAAATGTCACCGGAAATACCAGTGACTGGATCCATAAGCTTAACTATGGGAACCCTGGCTCGTGTAAGTGCCTGTAAATAAAATATGAAATTGAAACAAAGATCAGTAGATACATTCAGGCTCAGACCTCCATATGCATGAGAAATAAGGAAAGGGACGAAAACATATCATCCATAAGAACCAAATGCAAACAGTTGGATACGGATATGTCAAATTTTGGAGTTGAACAATCCAAAAAAGAAGCTTCAAATTAAAGTATAAGAATGAACAGAAAGACATTATTCACCTGTACATTCTGAAGATTGTCTGCCTGCAATATATCAGCCAACTTTAACAAGACCTCAGACTTGTCCGAATTTGCAGCCTCCATCACAAGGCAAACATCAATGTCACTTTTTGAAAAGTCAAATGAGTTAGCACATGATCCATAGAGATACAACCGAGCCTCAGGCCACTCTTTGCTAACAAGTTTCTCCAATAATGTCAACAATTGCTTTTGCTTGGCTTTTTCTTCATCAGCTGGGATTAACGAGTCATAGATAGCTAGGAATTTCGCATTCAACTTGTTTATGTCACCACGACACATTGTCTGCCTTTTCAAATTCCTCATCCTCTGGTTAAGTATCCATTGTCCTCTCTTATCAGATCTATAATCCTGACAGTAAAAAATAAGATGAGTTATTAAGAAAAGTTCATGCCTCTAGGCTCTAGTTTTGTATCTTATGTACAATTTGAATTCTCATAAAATTCAGAAACGAGCAAATATATTCAAACAAATTGCTAAAAAAGTCTAAGAGAATCCTTTAGTTGGAGGAAATGCAACCAAGTGAAGCATCTAAAACCGTGTCTCAATCAATGTTCTCTATAGGAATGCAAAAACCATATAGTACACCCACATTCCCAGAAAGTAAAGTCACTCATTTTGTCATGACACAGATCTCATCACCAATACTTGTTATTCATGCTTTGTGAACACTATTCAACAAGAAATATTTGATAATGTCAGAATTTTAGAAATTATACTCACAAAAAGGTTAAAAAGGAATGCCACTTGTTTTGATAACATTCAATCTCTACCTGGCCAGCATATTTAATTGTATAGCAAAGAAACAACCTTGTACGCAGAAAATTTTCCTTCAATTGGACTTCTATAATTAAGAGATCAGATTCCCTCGGAGTTCTTCAGGAATCTGCTTACATAAGCCTGTCCTCACCTTGTCTAATAATAACTTGATTTGTTACGCACTGAAATTTAGGCATGTAGAATGGGAGACTTTTTGTTAAAAATATACATATCAATTGGGTTCCCCAAAAACACTTGAATTGTAGTGCCGGATGTTTGGAATTAAGTGGAAGAATGATGAAGTGATAAAGAAGGTTATATGCGTTGAATGTCCAGGAAGTTTATCTCTATTTGGAATAGCCCAGGTTTTGAAATATGAGAATATGGGGGGGGTGGAAAATCCTGATTTCCTACTAACAGCAATTAGAACACTCTCTTGAACACAAATCAATAGAAATATTATATTCGTGAGTTCCAAATTATATTATAAGATCTAAATGTAACTGTCAATATACTATATATACACACGATCTTTTTCTTTTTTCTTTTTTTCCTGTCAGCCAGTGGTATGGATGAATCAGGTGAGGAATGTTCTCCCACAGCTTGAGCATTGTTTTACCAGATCATTTAAAATTTCTGTTGCAATCTTTTGAGCTCTTAATGTGGGAACTGGAGTAATTGCCAAATGGTGGTACATATAAAGGAAACAAGTCACAAAACCCTCCATAAAAATGGTGGAGTCCATCACTTTGAGAAGTTCCTTCGTGCCAGATATGCAATCGCTGGCAGTAGGCTAGTTGAATTACATAACCCCCAATAAATTCAGGAGTCACATTTATGTGATATTATTACCCAAGATTCGTTCAGTTTTTTTCATAAAAGGAAACAACAACTCCTAGGACAAGAAACAAACTTGCCAGTAAAATGTGACATAATCAATCACTTATTCTAAATCCAGCATAAGAAATGCACGAGACATGGAAGTAAAGCAATTACCTTGTCCCGATGACGACGTATCTTTTTATCACTTTTCTCCTCAGATTCGTCTTCAAGTCCTAGAGAATTCACAAGCTGCTCCTCCAAGTCATCCAACTCATTCTGCCCTCGAGCACCATTCCCCAATTCTTCCCCATTATCACTATCCTCACCATGAAATTTCCTCTCTGAAGCGAAATGAACATTGCTGCCAGATGGCGAAACAGGGCAATCGAGCTTGTTACTTGATCCCTTCCCATCCAAAATACGAGCACCATATCCAACATTCTTGTCCGATAATAACCTTTCCTGTTCAACTCTATCATTCAAACCAACAGTTCTCTGGCTCAAACTAACCTTACCCTTATCGAGACTGTGCTCGAAGTTCCCCCCTCTATACCCATACTCCCTAGTTTCCACATTCTTTACAGTGCTAGAAAAGCCAGGCGGCCGAACCACAACCTTGTAATTCTCATTATGCCCTTGATTTCCCCTGCTGCTACTATTACTACTCCTTTCTTGCCCATAACCCTTCAAGATACTCGAATTTCCTTTCAAGTTCCTATTAATCTCCATCGAATTCTGATAATCAACTCGAAATCCATTCAATCGTCCATCACGCCTAAGATCATCCTCCAAATATGAGTTTCCAGATTTACCCTTTTGACTTAAACTCTCTTTCAACGCACTGCCATTCAATGCAGCATCATCAGCCATGATTTTTCTGTTTAAAGACCCAAAGATGATATTCGGTTCTTGCCGATGAGATGAAACTGGCAACGAATTATCCCCAAAAAACCCTAATTTCCTTATATCATCACCCAACGAGGTGTGTTGAAACTGACGATTATACTGATCGGAGGCGTGATTAAAACCCCCCGGTGGCGCGGGAAAATTAGGGTTCAAGTTAGAATTAGGGTTTTGCAGGAAGAAACTGTGAGGCGCAAAAAGTGGCTGGGAAGACGAATTCGACCATTGGCCGTAGGCAAAATCACGACCGTCCGATGAAAACACTGGCTGCGGCTGCAAGAATGGTGGAACAGTATGCCCCACAGCCACAACTGCCGGATCATCGGGTAGGGTTTGGGAAGGTGGGTTTGGTTGGATTTGCGTAGGGTGTAGTTGCTGTGGCTTCTGAATGAGCTGGAGAAGAAAATCGCCGCCTTTCACCGGCGGCGCGTCACGTCCACCAGTATCCATTGCGGCGGCGTCGGTGGCGGCGGAGCAGCGTATATCAAAATCTGAGTATTACAACTGGATATTATTGTACCTAAACACAGATTCACTTGAATTTAATTGGGATTTTTTTAAGGAAATATCGGAAAAAACAGTAGTTTTAACAGCTAGAAAAAGGTTTAAGGATATTTTTTGCAGTCAAATATGTGGAAATACGAAGGGGCGCGATTTTATGGGACACTGAAGTCTAGTGTGAGTAGGATATACATTTACTAGTCCTACTATCTTTGGAATTAGTAGAGGAAAGGAATTCAAATTTGAAAGAGATAGTGAAAGTCCCCTGTGGCCCGTGTGGGAACTTTTAGAGTTTAAATTTTATTTTTTTTAAATTTATTTTTAAATACATATTTTAAGAAAACTACAATTTTTATCAATTTTTTAATTACACATTTTATCAATTTTTTTCAAAAACTCTTAAAATAACTATTTTTAAACTCTACAAAACAGTACTAAACTTATTCTAAGAGTATTTCCAACAAGTTCTTTAAACATAGATTATTTTTTAATTTAAATAGCCAACGTTTAAAATTTTACTTCAATAAACTCTCCAATTTAACATTTTAATTTAGAGATTGGGTTTGACTCTCTATATTTGGATAGTCAAACTCACTCTCTATTATTAAATGTATTGAAATAGTTTCAATTTTCAATACTTGATATGTTAGTTTTAATTAAATAATATATACAAATTGAGATAGAAATATATTAAATGCTTCTTGAAAAAAGTAAAATAAAGAGTATGGAAATAAAAAGGCAATTGGAATGTTTAAAAAAAAATTGCTCTTTAAATTTAATGATATTCTTTAAAATAATAAAGATGTTCTTTAAACATACATAAACTGTTATAGATGCTCTAAAAAACTACTTGATTCTAAAATAAGAAAAGTTACTTAAGAAGTGTGGGGCCGGGAGTTAAAAGTTATTTGTCAAACAATTACTTAAATGCAAAGCTACATATACATTTTTAATTTCTTCTCAACATTCTTATTAAGCGATCTAAAAATTTGCATATATAGAGCTGAGCAAAGATATAGCACAGCCTTGCTCAAAAAAAAGTCAAATTTTACATCTAATGTAGATAATTTAAAATTTACCATATATGGAGAATAATTTATTATTTTGAACTTTCTTTTTTGTTTCTAAATAGGTTTATACATATTAATTTTTAAAGTATGTTAACTTAGATAGTCTAATTGTTTGTTTGGTAGAGTTTAAAAGTAATTTTTTAGAAAATTTTAAAAAAGTTGATGAAATATGTGGTTGAAAAGTTGATAAAAATTGTAATTTCCGTAAAATATATGGTTGAAAATGAGTTTGAGAAAAAAAAATTTATTTTAAACTCTACCAAACAAGTTTTGACTTTTAAGTAGTTTTTTAAATTGTGAGTCTTACGAAATATGTAAAAACAAAAGTATGTTTAACTAAGTGTATGTCATGTATACTTCAATTCCTTACAGTACATTCTGCCTAGACAAGAAGTTCTAATCCCCGATGCCTATCTTGTTGGGGGTGATATATGCAGATTTATTATTATATTTTGTATTATTACTTGTGAGAAAATTGTACTAATTCTGAATTTTTGATTTATTTAGAGACACTCTCATATTGCACGGCAATCTTGTACACCGCATCTACTTTTTCTCTAGTGTCTCCTACTGCACGGTAGTTACCTACACTGCATCAGCATGTTGTATCTAATCAACCTTTACCTCAAGCATGTCCATCTATACGTCTGTCACCTACACTTCGTCAGTCCGCGACACCATCTCGACCATCACTTACTACGTACTCTCATTCTATTGTCTTCGATGATTTATTTGAACGTTTAAGCAAACAGTTGTTAGCAATGGAACAACAAATTACGAGTCAGCTGAAGGTCGAGATAGGACATTTAAACAAGAAGGTGGATAAAGTTGTGAGTGGGTGAAACCCTTTCGTCAAACTGATGGGAAGACAAAGGACTTTGGATGGGAAACGGATGTCGAGTTGGAGAATGGAGGGGTGGTGGAGAGTCTGGGAGAGGGTGACAGAGATGACAGATATGGTGACGGAGGTGCTGTATAAGGTGCTAGAGCAGGTGACACAAGGGCTGGAGTTGGCTAAGAAAAAGGCGGCGAGGATGTATAGGGTGCCAGGGGTGACAGAGGTAGTGTCGTACGAGAAAGAGGAGGTGCCAGTGACAAAGTAAGGATGAGGAGACGAAGGAGGTGCCATATATAGTGGGTAAGAGATTGAGAGCACCCTCATGCTACGTGAGTTCTCCATTCACAACCGGGACAAAGAGGAGAACTTTTATGGACGACACGATCTCTTCCAAATGATCGACCTAGTGAAGGAGACATACTTCCTTAAATGGTACTCTAAACTTGGAAATGGATAAGTAACGTTGGCATTTATAATGTACAATAAATCAATTTAAAGTTGTTGATGCATTTGTTAACACTCTTTTTGCATCGTTGCTCATCAATTGGGAAGCGTTTAATGACCTATTGATCGATAGGAAGTTGCTTGCAAATGATGTAAGCACAATTTAAGTTTAATTATGTTCATATGTGGTATGTTGTTATTTACGTTCTATTTTCATTATTGTAACACATTGACTTAGTGATGTATTTACTGCAATTTGGCATCTGCGTACCCAATATCATTCGAAAGTTGGAGAGTTATTCTAGACTTCGCATTCAAGATAGCTCTAGACTTCATGCAGATGAGTAGAGACTCGTAGTAGGATCATTTCACGATGCCAGATTATCTCTTCAACTACGTACATGAAAAGTCGCCATTGTTAGGTCAGAAGTGGGAAGGTTGTAAACATTTGTACATTTCAGTGATAGCAAATGGACACTGATTTGTATTAGAGGTCGGTTTTCCGAATCTACTATATATGTTCACGAGCAATGTCAGATTGAGAAGATTTTAGAGTCTGTGAGCTTCTTCGTTTCCGTTTCTACTAGGCTAGCCAATATTCAAATTCAGGATAGAAGTTCAGATAGTGGATGAAGCATCTAAACAAAATATACCGTAAGTTTCTCGATGGACATTTATTGTAAAAAATAAATAGAATAATGTGACACAATTTTTAGTGCAATTAACAGTTGTATTAGAGATGCTCTCACAACAAATTCAATTAACGACAAATGAAAATATACACAAGTTTTGGTACTATTGTTGGATGAAGTCTTCAATTAAACCACTTTCTTTGTAACTGTTGGATAAATATTGGAGGGAACAAGTTCGGTCTCTAAGTGGAGAAAGACCCTTGATTAATTACTTATTCTAAACAATATATCAAGAACTTTATATTTTTTATAAATTTACCAAATAAAAGTATAATCTTAAGAAAATAATGTTCATCATATCCACCATTCCTTGTCAAACCCATCCCCACCCTACCCATTCTATACAACCACCCTACCCATTTTATACAACCAAAATAAAAATAAAGCACCACCACCCAACACCCCCCACCCCCATCATATCCACCACAAAGTTGTTTTCATTAATTTATGTTTGATGTGGGATGGGGTAGATAGGTCTTAGGGGTTGGGATGTATAGGGGTGAGGTGGGTGAAGAAGAAGAAGATTTTTTTAAAAAAAATAATAGTTTCTTTTTTAAAAAATTTGTTTTTTGTTTTTATATTTACAGTTAAAATCAAGAATGTCTTTTTACACTATTTTAATAGAATATTTTGACAGTCTTTGAATGAGAATTATTTGAATAAATTATTAAAATGTTAAAAATGTTACATGCTATTAAAATTGAATAAAGATAAAATTACGATAAAATAAAAAAATTTGGAAACATACAACGTGATTCACCTTTACAACTTATTGCGCACACAATTTTATATTTAAATTCATAAATGTGTGCAATATATTTTCGCATAAAAATTTTGCATCACTTGAACAAGATGGTGGATGGCAAATTTGGCATGTTAAATCATATATTAATTTTCATACTAAAAGATAAAATTATTTCCATGTTAAGATACATGTCTCTTCGAATAAGCTTAATCAATGCACATGCCCCTTCCATTATTTCACAGAGAAATGATACTGTAAAAAATTAATTAATCAAAATTAGTAAGTTAAGCAGAATTAATTACACTGTAAAACTAAGTTTAAAAAGTTTACTTAAAAGTAATTTTAAAAAAGAAAAAATAGTATATTTTATCATCAATCTTTCAAAAACGTAAATTATATTACTCATAACCTTTAAAAATATCACCAGATATATCCAACGTTTGAAAAAATAGACATATTAGATCATTCATGACGAAATTTTCCTCCCCTTTAATTAAACAAAAAAACAAGAAAAAGAAAAATAACCAAATGTACCCCCAAAAAATAAAAAATAGTAACAAATATGTCATCTTTTTTGTCAAATTCCAAAATTCAAAATCTTCCACTACTTCAAACTTCAAAAATTCCAAAATCCATCATTCCAAAACAATTATGATTTAAATAAAATTAACAATTATTGTTCATAAAACCAATAAATGCATATAAAACTATAACTGAAACACATAGAAACGTAAAAAAATCAATTTACTGTTAAAACTAGAATTTATCATAATCTGGAAAAATATTGGAGTACTTGATAAGAGCGTAACTTTGAACAAAATTTACAAAAAATTCATAAAATAAATTCACACCACATATCTATAACATCAGATATTACTGGAGAAAATCAAAATAGTTATGATTTCAAAGTTCAAAAGCAGCTTTCTTTTTCTCAAACCTGCAACATCTACAATGCCTATGAAGCATCTAAATTCACATCACGAAACTTCAGACACTGAAATAGGACATACATAGCCACTCTATAAAGTTCTCCAATCGGTTAGAACGCATTCCGTTTTCGACTATCTCGAATAGATTGTCTACTATGCATTCATCTTTCTAGTAGCAAAATTGAGGTCATCATTCAATGGAGGCAACCTAGACAACGCCCCACTTGGTGAGCTGTTTAACCATAGCATTTTCATTTGTTTTCCTTGTGCTTAAAGTCATCTATTATCCCCCATTTATATAGATTTTCCACCAAGTTCTTCCAAGAATCATCACATTTTCCATCATTTTTCCTTACCTTGCACTTGCTTTGCTTTTGAAAAACTTAACATTAAACTCTAACTTTCCAAGTCCTAGAATCATCCATTTTGGAGCATCGCTGACCCATAATTCGTCACCACTCTCATTATGCTTTAAATCTGGGCAATTTTCTTTAACCAATCCATTAGACTTGATCTTCTTGGTTTGGGACGTTGGTTTTTGGGATTTTTGGATTTTTGGGGGTGGTGATGAATTTTGAATTTTTGAGTTTGATAAAGAAGACGACCTCTTTATTATTTTTTATTTTTTGTGGGTACATTTGGTTATTTTTCTATTCATTATTTTCCTTATTTTTTGTTTAATTAAAGGGGATGACCATTTCATCATAAATTACCTAATATGTATATTTTTTCAAACGTTAGAGATGTTCGATACTATTTTTAAAAGTTAAAAATATATTCTTTACATTTTTTAAATTTTGGAGACTAAATATACTATTTTTATATTAAAAATTTTAAAAATATAATGTCTAAAAACAAAAGTTATTTAAAAGTAATATGCCGGCATATTTGGTAAATTTAAGATTATTTGTCTTACTTGTGAAAATCTTAAGTGCATGTTTGACTAAGTTTAAATTATAATTTAGACTAGTTAAATTAATGTATATTTGTCATCTACACATCCTCACTAAGATTTCCATTCAGGAATGCAGTTTTGACATCCATTTGCTATATCTCATAGTTATGGTATACTACTATCACAAGCAAAATTCGAATTAACTTAGACATGACTATTGGTGAGAAGGTTTCGTCAAAGTCAATCCATTGTCTTTACTTGTAATCCTTCGCAATCAATCTTGCCTTGTATGTATGAACATTACCATTCATGTCGACCTTTTTCTTGTAAACCAATTTACAATCCATTGGTTTTACCCTTTCAAGCGAGTCAACCAATGTCCAAACCTTATTTTCGTACATGGAGTTCATCTCGGTTTCTATGGCTTCTTGCCATCTCTTTGAATCAACACTTGACTTCAATTATGCGTAAGTAGTAGGTTCATCTTCCTCGATTAGTAATACATTAATAGTAATCAAGAGATCGTATCTCAGTGGAAAATGAATTACTCTGCTTGACTTAGGCAGAGCTAGTGTGTCCTTGGGAACTGGTGGTTTTCAATTTTTCAATCTATGCTTTATCATATGCAAGCTTAGCCATTAGAATATCTAATTGATCAATTTTATTTGTGGTTTTTTAAACTTCTTCAAAATCTACTTTGCTCCCACTGTCTTCTCTAAGAATACAATTGTTTCGATACAATGACGTTCATCTTGATAGGATTGTAGGAATAATATCCAGCAATTTTCTTTGGATACTCAACAAATAAACATTTATCACATTTATCTCCTAGCTTATCCTATTCAACGAGCTTCACATAAGCGTCGCATCCCAAAACCTTCATGTATAAAAGATCGGGCCTTTTTCCCTTTCCATAACTCGTATGGAGTTTTATTGATCGATTGATAGGATATAGTTTAGTGTATAACATGTAGTGTTAAGTATATATCTCCAAAACGATTTTGGAATAACTGCGCGACTCACCATTGATCGTACCATATCAAATAAGGGGTGCATTTTGTCCTTTCAGATACACCATTTTGTTGGGGTGTATACGGTGGAGTCCACTGCGAAAGAATCCTATTCTCTTTTAGATAGTCTAAAAACTCACCCTTCAAATATTCTCCACATTGATTATATCTAAGTATTAGAATATTTTTCTCGATTTGCCTTTCTACTTCTTACTTAAATTCCTTGAACTTTTCAAATGCTTCACTCTTGAATTCTATCAAACATATGAAATCATATCTAGAATTGTCATCTGTAAATATGATGAAGTAAGAAAAGCCACTTTTAGCATCTATAGACATTTTTCCATCTACATCAATATGTATAAGACCTAAAATGTCTGCAATTTTGACTCTATTTCAACAAAAGGGGTCTAGGTCATTTTTTCCAATGAGCAGAATCCACACTTATCAAATGGTTTATAATTATTTGAGTCTAAGTATTCATCTTTATGTAACTTGGTGATGCGTTTTCATTTATATGGAGTATGCATTACCAAAGATTTGAGCTCTTAGGTTCATCTCTTTTATGCATTGCAATTTCTCTTGTAATACCATTTGAAAACATGGATCATTAGACTTGGATTTATCTTTGTTTACTTTAACTGTTTTTCAATATATTTGGCCTTCGTCGATCCTTTTTGAAAGGTCCTTTTAAATTTCCTCATAGTACTCTTAGAAGTGTCAATGGCCAAAATTTGCATCTTTCCTTTGGGCTCAACAATTTCAGCATGTTTTGCAGCTTGGGTAGGGTACACTAAATCTTATTCATTTTGAAGTTCATAATGAACTCCGAAAAGCTATTAAGTAGGGACTGTATGACTAAGTCAACACTCTGCTAGTGGTCCATGGTAAAACTCAATTAGTTTAATTTTCCAACATAACCAATTATCTTCAGTACATGAGCACTGACTGAAGATCCTTTTACCATCATACATTTGTATAACTTTTTTGGATGTCTCATATCGTTGAGTCCGTAACTGTTTATCATTCAACTACTTGAAATGATATATATTGGTATAGGCATCCATAACCTCGTGCAGCTTTTCTAACTCATATGATATACTGCAAGCATCACATGTTGCAGTATTACTGTCATCACTTTGTTAATTGTAAGCATGCACTTTCTTCGGCGTAGGAGCTTTTGGTATTGGTTGCTTAATGACATATCCAATTTTTCTTTTTCATGCTTAAGAACAATTCTCATATTGCAGTTCCAGTATAGAAAATTTGGTTTGGTATGTTTGTTGGAATTCAATATGCTTCTCAAAATCATATGGGTACTCATGATTCAACTATTAAATAACAAGACAAAACAATTAAATAAATACAGAAAATTAATTTAACATGTACTTATATTAATTAATTATACTCCGACTGTTTAAATTAAATTAATGGATCTCAAACATTAATCAATAGAACCTTGTGGATTCCCAGTGGGCTAGGATCCCTTTTATTTTATTAGAACATTGATCGACTCAACAAGCCCTAATAAAATATCTAGGTAGATACTCTATCAATCACACATCTCTATGTGACTCTTAGATCATCAAATAGACAACTTATTGTCGTACACATTTTATGTGTTTTACTTGATTGTGCCCCTAAAATTTTATTTCTTTGAATGAATAATAAAAAATTATAGTTAAATTTGACCAATTATTCAAAAACATCAAATGTTTCATAGTGATAAACATATTTATGAGTGAGCAGCCTTGAGCAACTCAACAAACTGACATCGATAAAAGACTCTGATTTTTTACTATAACAAAGGAAGACACATTGTATTAACCATTTAATATGAATTTAATATTTTTGATAAATAGATGTTTGTCTCATCATATTTATGTATATTAACTAACATCTAACATGCAATCAATCATTCATACATAATAATTGTAGATGATTATAAACTTTATCTATCTAATCTTCCTAAGCCAAAAGAAAGATTAGTCGGTCAATTTCTAAGGGACGTTGCATTCGTTCATCGAATGCTAAATGCAATCATCTTCATCTCCTGCTGCAACCTGTATCATATACTAGTTGCTTTCTTGTAGTCCATCTGCAACATGTATCATATACTAGTTGGCACGCATACCTTGATAAATGGACACACAGGTCCATAATAAATAATTAGCTTGAAAACTCAATTAAATAAATAATAGGCTCGCAGACCTATTTAATTAAATAATAGACTCACATGCCAAACCAACAATCAACATGAATAATTAACTATATAGCCAATCACATGGGTTGAATCCATAATCATCCACTAAACATCTATTTAAATATCTAATATTAAAAAATATATTAATTTCTAAATTTGAAGCTTTGACATTATAAGTCTAAATTTTTTAGACGTATCAGAACATATTAGATGAAATTAAACAATTAATCTAGTTAATTAATTAATTTTTCAACAATAAAATTAAGTAATTAATCAATTAATTTTATTCATAAATGAGATTTTTTAATATTTATTTTATCTCTCAATTTAAAGTCATACCCTAAATTGAAGACAAAATTTGTATAGAGTCAAAATTACAATTTTATAAAGTAATAAGTTAAAAGTTTAATTTGGTCAGAAATTCAAAATATGGTTTAAAAACAATTTTAATTTAATTTTGAATATTTGACCAACATTAAATAAATTAATAATTACAATTTTTCTCAAAAATTAAAATTGCATTTGAGACATTTTTTTAAGTTTGAAGACTTAATGTGCAATTTTTAAAATTGCACAATCATCTTAAAATTTAAAAATAGTGGGTCGTTCAATACAATTTCAAAAATTGCACAGAAGATCATTTCTCTTATTTTTAAAACAGTGGCCTTCTCATGCAAGGAAATTGCATGAGAGGCTCTTTTATTTCTTTTGAAATTATGGGACTTTCTATGCAATTTCTAGAATTGCACAAGAGGCCCCTGTCTCCAAAAAGGAAAAACACACTCAAAATTTCCAAAATTTCACGCTTCCGTCAGATCGCTAGTGGTGGCCGCATTGGTGTCTAACACGACGAACACTGCCTTTCAACGTCAAACATCAGCTTGCTGTTCAACCTCCTTTTTTTGTTTGTCACTGCGAGGTTGCCGTCACGAGAACCAGTGTCGGTGACCGCTGTTTCTCACGGTGGTGTCCATTGCCTTCTAAAGGTAGTGGGCCCCACCGGCTACTGTCATCATCCATGGTGCGACGGTGTTGCTTTCCGACCCAATTGTCCCGTTTAAAAAATAAAATAAAATAAAATCTAAAATCCATTTTCAGATTTTCCTTTCAAAATTCAAAATTTTATATTTTGTCAAAACTCAAATGAAATTAATATACCAATAACAATTATTGTTCAATTCATCAAAACTGTCTAAAGATCTCTAACAATTAACAAGGTAGGCTCTGATACCACTATAAAGAATTGAAGTATACATGCACATCAGAAATTAAATCTACAATTTTTATAAGCTAGATCAACCTTGTACTTGGATATAATTCGTGATAGAAGTTTACTTTTGATGAACATCGTGAAATCTAATTATCTGATTAGCTGGAGGTACAATCTTCAATAGCACAACTGTCAAATTGTTCAACCTCCAATGGTGATTCACACAATAAGAACAGATATGGCCTTCCACGATCAAGAACAGATAAAAGCGGAACCTTTTAAGAGTAATTGTATTGAGTTGTCTTTTACTTGTACCAGCAAGTAATTAAATATCAGCTTATTTACTCAATCTGTTGTGCCTTTGTATTTATCGGTGAGACTAACCCTAACCCTAATTCTAGTCCAACTAGAAGCTATCAATAAACAAATCCAATTAATTAATCTAATTAATTAATTTGGTCCAATTAGTAATTAAGTCCGACCCAATTAATTGGACCTTGGACATTAATTCTTACATGTACAATCCTCGAACATACTCAGACACCTTTTCCTTGACTATAAGAGCCATGACATTATGCACTTCATGCTAATATATCGACATTTCATGTTAATTGTCAAGAATAATAAGAAGATCTCTTGATATACAGAATAAAAAGCTAAAATGCAAAGATATACTCATCCAAAAATTGTCAATGATACAATAACATCTCTTACATTCAGGATATCCGTTGCCTACCAGTTTACTATCCTCAAGAGCCTCTTATGAACCTTTCTTATAGCCCATTTAGCTGTCAAGGATGGGATAGCCTCATAAGCCTATTTATGCAAAACTTATTAGTATTACATCATAGAAATTTAATAAAATATCAAAATCATAAAGTTTTACCAGTAACTTGCTTGTCTAGTAGAAACTCGTCGGCATCATATTTGTACTCGGCCCCTTAGTCTTTAACATGTCTCCTCTTAAATGCATGCAGTGTGTCCATAAAACACCTTCGACCCTATGGATATGTGTTGAGTACTTCAACATCGTCTACTACATCTAAGCAAAAAGAGATCAATCATTGTCTTATGGTGCTTGCATCTCAACACGATCTCCAAGATAAATACCAAGCTGAACTTTTATCCTCCACCATTGTGCATCCTTCAGATGCAGTCTCCAACTATGCAGGAGTGACCGTGGACCTATCTCCAAAATATTTATTCAACAATCTTTTAGACCGATGATTTTTTTTGCCTGACTTCTTCTTCGTTTTAAGTGTTCAGTCCTATAACGATAGTAAACTCGAACAAGCAGAATCAAGCCAACTTCTCATCCCCTAACCAAAACCATAGTTTGTAGGTGTTGACTAACTTCAGCAATCGAAGTAATAGACTGTCAATGATCTAGCCAGAAACTACATACATCTTAAGTGAAAGAATTTCCATAGACATGAACAGTGCAACTTCTTTTTATGGTAGTCATATAGAGCTTCATCAACCTTCTTTATGTTTAAAATGTTACAGTTAGATGTCATCTGTCTCAGAATTTCACTCAATCTACTGTCAAGAGCTTACTCAATTCTATAATAACCAACGAATTTTAATAACTTAAATAAATAAATTTTAAACATAGCATGATATCTAGTAATTTAAATAAGTATGGTTCTTTGAAATCAAAAAAGGAAAAAAAAAAATTACTCACTATCCTAATGGTTGGTTAGGAATTGGTCTTAACAAACCATTGGGTCTATTAATGCCAATTTTTAACGGACCATAAGGTCAGTGAAAGAAAGAAATTCCTAATCGACCCCATGGTTGGTTATGTTTTAAAGGGTCGGTTTACATTTGTTAAACTCAATACAATGTTCTTCAATTAACCTAACTCAATATTTCACAAATGAGTTTAATTACATAATTTAAAGCAAATATTACAAATTTATTTCAAATGTATACGCATTATTATACTTTATACTACAAAATCCACAATTTTTACCCCAAACTAAAAGAAGAATAAACAACCACACATTATACAAAAATTGAGATGAGTTGAGTATAACTTTTCATCCTTGCTTGACATCCTATTAAACCACACGTTGTACAAAAATTGAGATGAGTTGGATTCTAACATTGAAATGAGATTAATCACTGTTGCTGCACTTGTTTGAACTTACTTTGAGATTAATCAGATGCCAATTTCTATGCATAATAACGAAATTTTCTTGCCTCTGCTTCGGAACTTATAAGTGTAGCTTTTTAAAAAATGAATTTTGAAATGGTCTGTAATGGAATAAGTGGGGTATTTAGATAGGGGTATATTGGATAATTTGAATTTTTTTTATGTGTTTTAAGAATTTTAATATTATATATTCAGATAAAGTAATCGGATCACTCTATCATTTACCACTATTTTCACTACATGTAGTGCTAGTTTTGTTACTTTTTCTTAAAGTAGTGTTTACTTTCCAACACCTTTTAGACCAAACTATTTTAAAAGGGCCTCTAATCCGATGCCGAATTTGTAAATGATGAGCTAGATGCATGGGCAGAGCAGATACCAGGCCCATTCATGCTTTTCGATAGGGAAATTTTCACATCTAGGCCATAATATGTTAATAATTTCATAAAAACTGTTACATCTTTTAAATTATAAGAATACTGGATGAGATAAAAAGATTCCATTTTATAATTTCCTCCAAATCTAATTAATTGGATGTAACCGCCAATTTTCACAACAATTACCCTATTAATTAGGAATCTATATTTGGCTAAAAATAATAAAGAATCCTAATAATTTCAATCTCTCTCCTCCATGAAAACATAACTGCATTCAACTGCAAAGACGTAACTTTCACATCTCCATTTCTGGCAACAGAATTCCGGTAAGAAAGCAAAATTTTCATGTTATCTTGTATTCTTTCATGTTACAAATAGGATTATGCCTGTGTTACAATTGAAGTTCATTCCCTTCCGTATCATTAGACCCATTTGCTATATTCAAAACAACATAGCATAGGGTTTTACAAATGGTTACCCGTGTTTCAGATGGTAATCTGTTGCAGGCGAGGGTTAAAAGATTTCAATATCGTTTAAGAGAAAGATTGCACCAAACTATGATACAACTATCTTCTACCGTGAATCTTTTAATAATATGTTGCAATCGTTGTTACATAACGTGTACGAGTGTCTATGTAGCTAATTTGATGCGCACTTTGTTATAAAATCTGTTTCAGTTACTGTGTTACTAATTGGTTGCAATTGTTTCAACAAAATCTTTAAAAATATGTTGCTATTATTGTTCCAGAATAATAGGGTAATTGTTGCAAGCGATGTTACAAAATCATTTTCATATACTTTGTTACTAATCTTTTATAAGTTGTGCTGGAAATAGCTGTTATATTGCATTTATTAGTTGGGGTTGCAATCGTTGGAACTAATTTGTTGCTATTGATGTTACGAAATTTGTTTATATCACCTTGTAATAAAACTGTTGCAATCGGTGTTACAAATATGTTTCATCATCTATGTTACTAATATGTTGCAATCGTTGTGACAAATATGGTTCCCATGTATGTGATATCACAACAGAGTGTGATTGGAACTAATTCGTTGCAGTTGATGTTACAAAACTTTTTATATAATTTTGTATCAATTGATGTTACAAAATCTGTTTATATAACTTTGTAATTAATCTGTTCCAATTTGTGTTACAAAATAGGTTGCATCATCTGTGATCCTGTTATGTTGCATGCAGTGTTAAGAGATTTGGTATCCATGTACGTGTAATTAATTGATTTATTATCATGATATTAACAGATATGGATAACATAAATATTTTTATCAATTGCAATAAAGAGAGTACATGAATCCTTGTTCCAACATGTTGTACATATATAGAACTCCTTGATTTGATAACATCCGTGTTGAAGCTAGACAAGCGTAAGAGTGCAATATCCATTCAATATGAAGTAGTTGGGTGCATGTCTTCAATGAAGATAACTAATGACAACACATTGAGGTTCTATTTGGAGCTTAAAAGAAAGGATCAGAATCTAACGAGTTACCCATTGCAAATTGAAGTTACATCTTCCTTGGAATATATAACTTCAGTATACAAATTGGACATTTCGGGTGATCATGAGATGGAAATACTAGAGCAAGAAAACCTAAATTGTCATTCATTAACTAGTCACTCAAGTAACAGCTTGTGCTATGTAGACATATTTGCTTCTAGTGTATGTGAAACAATACCAGATTTGCTAGAGGTTGAAATTCAGGATGACAACATTGTTTTTGGATACCAGGACTTCAACAGCATTTCATCAGGGAGGATTTTTAGGGACAAAGATGTGTTAAAGAAGACTATATCCCTATATGCTATTCAAAACAACTTTCAGTATAAGGTGTACAGATCTGACAAAGAAGAATATGTCCTCAAATGCCTCGATGATAATTGCATGTGGCATTTCCGTGCTTCTAGATTGATCGGGTCAAATTTATTCAAGATACGATATATTAAAAATGGACATAGCTGCTCAATGGATTACATTATGGGAGATCATAGACAAGCAACAAGTTCTCTATTGGCAGATTGCATTAAACACAAGTATATGGATGCTAAAACTATATACACTCCAAGGGACATCATCAACAATGCTTCAAAGACATATGGTGTGACTTTGAGTTATGGAAAGGCATGGAGGGCACGTGAATCAGCATTGCAGAAAATAATTGGAGAGCCAGAAGACTCATACAACAGGCTCCCAAGTTCTTTATACATGTTGCGTTTAAAAAATCCAGGGACGATAACACATACTAAGACAAATGCAGAAAATCAATTTGAATATATGTTCATGGCATTGGGAGCATCTATACAAGGTTGGAAACATTGCAAACCTGTGGTCGTTGTCGATGCAACATTTTTAACTGGGCGCTACAGAGGAACACTTTTCACAGCTTGTACTAAGGATGCAAACTACAATATATTTGTCCTCGCATTTGGGATAGGTGATGGTGAAAACAACAATGCATGGGAATGGTTCTTATTAAATTTCAAGAAAGCTTATGGAGAACGAGATGAGATGTGCATAATATCAGACAGACATAAAAGCATAGAAAATGCCATTGATCAAGTATACCCAAACATAATGCATGGATTTTGTTCTTACCATTTGTTGCAGAACCTGAAAAGGCGATTTGGAAAGGTAGCAAAACACATTACAAAGCCATTTAATGCTACTGCTAGAGCGTACACAATTTCTGAATTTGAGTACCAAATGAAACAGTTAGACAAGGTCCACGTTGAGATCCGACCATATCTAGTAAGAAAAATTCTATCTTATTAGTTACTTGATTGTGTGTCTCATTTCTAGATCTACTATGTCATTTCTTATGAAGGAAGAAAAGGTCGGATTCTATAGGTGGTCAAGAGCACATACGCCAAACAACCAGTATTCTACAATGACCTCTAATATTGTTGAGTAAGTGAATGCTATTACAAAGTCAGTGAAGAATTATCCCATCGTGACATTGCTAGAATGTTTGAGAAACATCTTGCAAGAATGGCTGTACAAAAATAGAAATAAAGCACGTTCTACCTTTACGAGATTGGCAACAAAAAATGAGAATATGTTAAGGGCTAACTCAAAAGATGCACTCAAATTGAAGGTAATCATTTAATTTGTTTAAGCCACCTGTTCAATTCAATGTTATCCTTTTGTTTAATATTTAAAATTGCAAACTTGTTCCAATTAACAGGTATCAAGATCAAACGACGTTCTATATCAGGTTAGCGATGAGAACACACAACATTCAGTCGACATGGAAAAATGCTATTGCACATGTAACAGGTTCCAAGTCGACGGGATACCGTGCAAACATGCTTTGTTAGTTATCAGCAAACAAGGAATGCCAACATATAAATATTGTTCTTCCTACCACACAAAAGAATCTTATATTGCAACATATGATGGTAACATTGTACCACTCGGGGAACAGACCGATTGGATAGTGCCAAGAAGTGTACATGAAGTTGTTATTTTAGCACCCAATCCTTCTAGAAAACCTGGAAGACCTAAAGAAAAGAGGTACAAATCGGCAGGAGAACGAAGTTATGTGACAAAGTGTATGAGATGTGGACAACACGGCCACAACAAGAGGACGTGCAAGCATCCATTGGGGATGATAAATCATTGAACAAAGAGGGGGTGAAACAATACATTTCATATCTAATTGGCAGGATTAATTGATACTCAAACATGGGGATGATTACATGTACCATATTTTATTTCGTTTATTGATGGTAAACTGAATAACTTGCAATTGCACAATGTTTATTATCTTCATTTTTCTACTATTGTTGTAATGCTTTAATTTACTTTTTAATTTAAGATTTTTGAAGGTGTCACAAACAAATGATAATCCTATTATAAGTAATATGTTCAACTAAATTTAAATTACGATAAGAAATTTGATATTTGAGAAATCATTTTTAAGTTTGAAATGATCAATTTAGTGTAAAATTGGCTAATGAGTTAAGCTAATTACAGTCTGGAGACCCACTTTTAGGGACAGTCCCATGACTCACGAGAGATTAAAGTATATGTTGTAATTTTCCCCATACCAATAACCAGGCATGATATGCATAATAGCTCCTGATTTGCAGGCAATATATAGCAATTTCCCCACAACCATAAGCACTAATGATTAAAAACATATGTTGGAACAATAACCTAGCAAGTTGAACGCACAAAATAGGAATCTGACATGGTTGGCCAATATGCTTAGAGCCAAATCTACAATTAAATAATATAACATATGCTAAAAATAGACATTTATATCATCTGCGTAACATTGTTAATACCCAAAACTTTGCATAGCTCCTGAATGTTAGAAATATAAATGCTAATCTGATTGAATGAGCTATATAATCTGACTACCTATTTGCAAACCCATAGCAAAAAAAAAAAAGATAAGAAAATGGTCACCTAGGAGCTTAGTTAGTCAAAATGATCTCTATTCTAGTTAAACACGAAAAGGAATTCTTATTTCTTCTTATCTGACTTTCTTGCTTTTCTTTCCCTCCTCGAAACAAAATCAGGATCAGATTCATATCCTTCGTTAATCTTGTGTAGACCATGTTTATATATTTGCGATGCCAGGTAGGTCCTCTCACTTGTAGCATCAAATGGATCGGGCATGGATTGTATATTATCTTTCATGAAGAATTCCGCATACTTTACCACAAAGACGCCGCAATCGGTCCTTCAAACATTACAAATCAAATTTAATGAATAAATTATTTAACTAGTAGAAGAATAATATATTGAATTATTCCCAACATATATAGTAAACTAACCCGTTACTTTGTTGAGGAATGTCATAAACAATGTTAACGGCTAGTGGTTCAATACGTTGTATACCATCCACATCCATAGGTTGCCAAACATCAATAGTGGCCATCAAGTGAGGTATAACAAGAGCAAACGGTTGAACGTCTGCTATGACTTCTCTGTCTCTTATCGTATCCAAGCAGGAGTTGTAAACATTAATACACCTATTCCGAATATCCATGTGCCCGAGGATTCAATATGCACGAATGCCCATCCTTATGGGCATCAAAACATGATCAACCTCCGTCCAATGTGTGTTACAATGCAAGTTTTCCCCTAATAGATACTCTAATAAAGAAACTTGCCTAGCAAGAGCATTAGAATTCTCAAGTAAAGCAGGATAAATTTCCCTTACCATGCTACCAAAAAATGAGTCAGTTTTCGTAACCTTCATTCTAATTTCCTTGTTGAATGTTGCCATCTTTCTAAGATAGTAAAAACATATATCTACATGCTGTTAAAAAAAAGGCTTCTATTAAAAATTAAATCGCTAACTCTATTAAATTACGTATTAATAACATATGAAGTGCATTACAAATATAATTAAAAACTTACCGTGTCTCTCAATGATTCAGCCAGATCACGTAGCTCGTACCACCATGTCTTGTCACTAACTTCAAATGGACCAAAAACAAATGGGGGATTGATTTGATCTTGCGTAGCAAAAATTTCCTCTTTCTGCACATTCATTTAAAGGCAAAAATAAGCTAGACGTGTTACTAAAACATTATATATAAAAAAGGTATAATTATCTTACATATTGTCAGGTCTGTAACTATCATAAAACCAATCTTCAAATGAACGAACATCCTCATTGGAAGGCTGCTTCAAACCAATATTAAATGCACATGCTTCAAATCGAAAACTCGAAGTTGATACAGTTACAGTTTGCCTCCCATCAACATAAGGAGATTTAGTTAAAACACCAGGTTTCCTTTGCCTCTTCAATGGAATATCTGTTGCAGTCTCGGCAATATCAAAATCTACACATTCACTTTCAATATATTTGGAAACAAAGAACATGAGACACCAACAATGTTGTCAAATTATCTATTGATAATTATATCATATTGGTAAATAAATCATTGACAAGAAATAGTATAATGCTATTATACCTCAATGGTATTCGAGTTTTTCGACTTTTCAGCACTCTTAATAATCTCCTCTACCTGTTCCATCACATCTTCTGTGTAGAACTTGTCATCAAGAAGGTCGGAGAAATTTTGTTGGTCTCCAAGTCCAGAACTGGCACCAGTTTTGAGAGATTTATATATTACCATTTGTCCAGGATTAACTTCAGACCTCATCTCTCCATCAAGTTTTGCTTTCAACTCTTCAAGATAGGAACTGATCTTGTCATCAACATATCCTTGTATTGCCCTGACTTCTCTTTTCAAATCATTTTGCTGAGAGATGATTTGATCTTGCCGCAACCGTATATCACTCATTATCTTATACAATTTTTCTTCATGGCAGGTGCGTTCATCCTATAGACAAGCACATAACAATTAATAAGTAACATGAAGAATAAAGGAATAGATTATACACATAATATCATATATAAATCAGATTGTTATATATCTTACCTCTCTCAATTTATATTTGGAATTGTTGGCATTGTTTGATTCATTGCAACCTCGAGATGGATCGGGGTTCGAAGTTTTTCGCAATCTAACTAGAGGATCAACAAAATCATCATCATCGACATCTTCAGTGTTCGGAGCAGCCCTATTGTGTTGAAATAGGCCAGACAAGTATGGGGCGCGTCTCTCCTCATCGTCAGGATCAATTACTCGTATCTCCAACTGCAAATTTGCAAGGAAATGTAATATGTTATGACATTGGTGACTAAAGAAATCATTATTCAAATCAAATATTAATTAATATAAAAAAGTAGTAACTAGTTTAACTTATATCAGCAAGATCAAAGTTGAGTTTCTCCAGTTGAGCAGCGGTGACACGTGTAGCGGAATTTGTCCAGTTTAATATACGAGGCCAATTGTAGTCTATCCTTTTGCATATTTTCCCGTCTATCGACGACAATGACTCATAAATCCATGATTGGAACAGCAACGGAAAACCATATAGCCTATACGTGAAAATTTCCTTCTTCGTGGCCTCATCAAATGTACGCTTCGTCATTGCGATTTTCAAATAGCTGAAGGTGTTTTTGAACAAATCTTTCCCCCACGCATATGTCTCAATATCCTCAGACTCAATGAGGCTAAAGGTGGCATCAGTTACTTGTTTCTTGTGCAGAGTGGTGAAGAGAAACTAGGTTATAAGATATAGCATCCCAATTTTCACCACATCTTCATCAGCCGAGTCAGCAGGCATACTCATAAACACATCCTCCACATCTTTTCTGTAAATACATTTCAGCTGACTAAAATATCTTTGTCTCAATACCGGAATCCCTGTTTTCATTTTCGACAAATCATCAACACCAATGCACTTCAAACCTGTCATAACACAAAACTCCTCTACCGAGAATCTCAACAGTTTCCCTGCTATCTTGAACCACATTTCGTCTTTCTTTGGCTGCTTAACCTCCATCAGTAACATCTTATGTATCAACTGATGTTGAAGGTGTAACTCTTTAAGATCAAGAAAGTTCCCAAAACATGATATACCAAACAAACCTTTCTGTGCCTCACTCATCCTACTGTTCAAATTGAGAATTACATCCGGAGGCGCGGAGACCATTATCCTCGAACCAAGCCTTTCATTTGGGTGAATAATGTAGTCCCATTCCTGAAAGTAAATGTTAAAGAGATAAGATAATGTAAAAAAAAAAATTCAATATATGAATACAATGATAATTTAACAGATGCATTGGAACATATGAGTACGACATAAGAAACAACTTGGGGTAACAATTAATTGGCCTTTGTAACATCAACTGCAACAAATGATTTCAACATCAATTTTTAGCCTTAATGCAGCCTTAATAACTGTTCCAATTGAGAATTACATGATTACTGCAAATTGCATATATTAGAGGAGCTCTTCATTTACCTAAGCTATTAGTTCTTATCAAAAAAATGAATTTTATTGGGTTTCTCTATCAAATGGATCTATAATGAGGTATAGCACATGTTCACCATATACAACTTAGACAAAGCCAAACACAAAAACAAACAATACATCATCCTTCAAAATATATTGCAACATATTACATTGTCAATAACATTACATCAACATTTTTACTCCATTGTAATTCCTGTTCTCAACATACAATTTGCATATTTGTAACATAGACTGATTCATAACATTATAAAATCAAACCAAAGAGCACTAACACTACTTTTATTGCATAATAGAGATGTCATCTATTAATTGGACCAATTTGACAAGTATACAGTAAAATTCATTGCAACGTAGCATGTCATGTTAACGATGTTGAGATTTCGTAATATCCATTGCAAAATCTAAATTCCACAACCTTAACTCACTCTTGCCTTTGTAACATCAACTGCAAATAATGATTTCAACAACAATTTTTTGCCTTAATGCAGCCTTAATAACTGTTCCAATTGAGAATTACAGTCTTACTGCAAATTGCATATATTAGAGGAGCTCTTCATTTAACTAAGCTATTAGTTCTTACCAAATAATTCATTTTATTGGGTTTCTCTAACAAATGGATCTATAATTTGGTATAGCACATGTTCACCATATACAACTTAAACAAAGCCAAACAAACAAACACACAAAGAATACATCATTCCTCAAAATCTATAGCAACATATTACATTGTCAATAACATTACATCAAAATTTTTACATGCATTGTCATTCCTGTTCTCAACATACGACGTGAATATTTGTAACATATACTAATACATAACATTATAAAATCGAACCAAAGAACACTAACACTACTTTTATTCCATAATAGAGATGTCATCTATTAATTGGACCATTTTGCCGAGTATACAGTAAATTCATTGCAACGTAACATGTGATGTTAACAATGTTGAGATTTCGTAACATTCGTTGAAAAATCTAAAATCCACAACCTTAACCCACTCTTGCCTTTTACATGCACACAGGCAATTACAAATATGATTTTAACAATGTCTTTATTTCGAAACATTCATTGCATAACTTAAATTCACCCAACCTTGACCCACGCTTGAATTTTACATATATACAACAAATGTTACATACAAGCAATAAACATTCAACTTAGATAAACTTGAATATGATTATCTTAAGCATTAAATTTCACAAATTTAACTCGCTATAGGGAAAATAATAATACCTGCGCTTCATACACCTGGGGATTTTTAATCTTGCTGGAACTAACACTCTGTGCAACCTTGTCCAAGATAGGTTTGTCACTTTTTTCAATTTTATGTTTTCCTTTCGAAGAGCACGCACCCAATCGCCGATGACCAGCTTCATCATAAGGGTTCTGATTTTTTTCAGAGATTGAACCTTTTGTAGGGGTGGGTGTGTCAAGGTATATTACCTTCTACTTGGAATGAAATGGAGGCTTCTTCCCACTGTCAGGCGAGTCCTTCTTTGCCGTCGACCGAGTCATTATGCGAGTTGGAGTATCCATGTTGGGTAACCTTGACCGGCGCCTAAAAATCTACAAATTGGGGGTTAGGGTTTCCAAAATGATGAAACCCTATAGATTGTAGAGAAGGATTAGGCTGATTGCGGCAATGTCTGCGATGTGGGGGTGTTGAAGTTGGTTATTGCCGATGATAATGGTAATCTCTCACCAACGATTTTCTCTCTCTCTCTCTCTGTCTGCGAAATATATGGGATCCTTATTGGTATTCCTTTTTTAAATATTATATAATTTAAATATAAATAATAATATATAATGTTACACAGTATTTTCAGAATAAAAACACAAAAAAAGGGAATTTGAAATTATTTTGTATTTACACAGTAATGGATGTAATTTCCTCTTTTCGATAAGCAATTTAAAAAGTCTCTTACGTGTAAGTCAAATTTTTTTTTTTTTTTGAGGGAATAATATGGATATTCTTCTAGTAAGGCCGTATTATGAGCTTTCGGTAAGTGTTATTTTTCAATTTTGTGAGGCCACATTATGTTGCGTGCAGTTACACTAGTGTGAAGACAAACTAAAAATACTATCAGTTAGTATATTGATGGCAACAAGGCAAAGCAAGGTGTCGGGACAGCCCTGATCTGTCCCTGCACCGCCTTGGATTTTCAAAAGTTGGATTAAGAGATTGTTCGAATGGATTTTTTTTGCCAAAAACCTATTTTTAGCCACTATTTTGCACTGTTCAAACCAAATAGTGGCTGAAATAACAAAATTGCCCTTAACCAACAAAATGCTACATTTTGTTGATTAAGGACAATTTTATCATTTCAACCACTATTTAGTTTGAAAAGTCCAAAATAGTGGCTAAAAAAATAAGTTTTTGGCCAAAAAACCCATTCGAACAAGCTCTAAAATATCCCATTTTCACCATGTTTTCTTATTACTTTTTTTTTTTTTTAATATTATTAATTTTATTTGTTTAAACACAATTTAAAATTTAAAAAATAAAGATAAATAAAAAATAAGAACCTAGGAAGGGGCGAAGCATTTTTTCATCCCTATGTTAGCATTCTTGCGACTTGTTAGTAATGTAATGTAACAACTGCATGACTCTATCCTTTCGTACCTTTGTTTGGATTCAAAAAGTTGTTCAATACTCCATTGTTCTCTCTATGGTACCTTTTACATAATTATTTGAGGGTGTAACCCCTTATCTATGGCAAGTCTTGTTGGAATGGTCGTGTAGATTTCTTCCCAAGTCAATTCACTCAAGTTACGAAATCAAACAAAATGGCAAAAATGAATTCATTAATAATATTTCAAATTTATTGAAAATAAAATTCACTTCTTCTCGACCACAAAATACTTACCATATTCATAAGAATAAATTATACTCAGTTTCAATTCTTTTTAACTTTGTAACAAATATCATCTTTATTCAATTTTATTCGCAGATATCGTCTCCATTATTTCATTAATTCGCACAGATGGTCCCTAAATAATTTTTTTTGGATGATTTTGTCCTTAGTTTAAATGAATTAAAATAGCAAAAAATAAAAAAGCTTAATAAAAAAATTGCAGTTGGAATATGTAACTACAAGAAATTACTTGCACTAGGTATACATACATGATTCAGTCACCTATACAGGATAAAGAAAGGGTTTATTTAAGAAAAAAGCCTCTAAATTGCCTATCACAATTTTGAAAGCTTTGAAAATTGCCTCATGAGTGAGGGCAGCTCGATGCGGTGTAAAGACTACATTATCCAATCCAAACCACTCCTTGGGCACACTAGGCTCATTCTCAAACACATCCAAACCAGCACCAGCAAGATCACCTTCCACCAAGAATTTCACCAGTTCCGACTCGTCAATGATCAGTCCTTGACCGATATTGACTATGATCCCATCCTTCCCTAGTGCAGTCATAACATCCTTGTTAATCACGTTCTGTTAAGGAACAACAAATGACTAGGATGTATGTTGCTTTGAGATGCAAGTTCACAAACATTGGGATAGAAATTGTTGGGCACTGATGACTTTTTTTTTTCTTGAGTTGTATGAAATTATGCAGCCAAAGGCCTCAAGCCTTCTTGCAACCTTTGAGCCAATGTTGCCTAGCCCACCAACTCCGACTCGTTTGCCAACCAACTGAACAAAAAACAGAGAAATTAGGGCAAATGTGGCCTGATAAAACCCAATCATGTTACTTAATGAGCTATACTTATGAATTTGAACTTCCACTTAGTTATTAATATCATGTAATTTACTCTTTTCAAACAACTAATTAGGTAAAGCTACATGTCTCGGGTGCATGGAGAACTGCTTTCGCTCCTACAAATTGTCTTGCTCATGGCAATCTTTTGGCTGCCCAATGACGTATAACGTACTTTACCCCCTCTGTGACTACAAGGTAATCTCAAAAAGAAAAAGCAGCAAATAACAAATAGAATTCGCTAGGAAAGTCGCCTAACAGGGATATTCCTTCACATTCTCTTGATTCCTTGCGGCCAGGCCAGCTTGGAAGCAAATTAACTCTTGATTAAAATTCGCATCCAGGTAATGATATCTTAATTTGCAACTTGAAAAAAGACCCCAAGCTCACAATATATTTGCTTTTATACTAGGTATTAATATATTTCAATGATAAACTTATTACACTAGTTTAATCTACCATAAGTCCTTTTAACCTTTTCAAATGAATAGAAGAAATTAATTTTCTTCAACATTTTTCTCTAACATGATGCAAGATTGTATATATCATGGTATTAATGAAACTATCAACTTAAGTACCCTTTCGAGAACGACTCTTATTGTGAATGGAACGGAAGGAGGATGACTGCTTTGAGTCGAAGACTAGATCTGCAAAGTCACCTAGTTGGAAATATGAGACAGTTTAGACATCGATTCTGAAAAAGTAATGGATTATAATGATCCCACTGAGTCATATGTTGTTAAGATCAAACTCAACTCGTTGACTTATAAGTATTGGGGTATCTAGTCTGAAATATAAGTAACCTATAACACCGTATATATAATAAATTTGACATACACAAAATTCAGCAACTGTGGTGTATTTATTCACAAATGTGTGAATGCTTGTTGAAATTGAACAGATTGAACAAGTTTGAATTGATGCAACATGAAACCTATTAGATCGAAATTGCCGTGGAGAGCAACAAAAGTCCATGGACGGCCTAATTGACACCAAGGAGTACAGTCTCTGTTATACAAAATACATAAATAATATAATATATTTATTTAATAAATTGAAAATCAGAACATGAAATTATAAGAAGAACTGCAGAGAATTGAAACAATAAATTAAGAGGGAAATGATTTAAGCAAACCGGGGCCGTGGGCTGTGTAAACACAATGTCCTACAAACATTTTCCAATTTATTTTTCTAATTCCACTTTGAGTTTCAAATTTTCATTTACCGGGCATCATTTGGACAAGTAAATATATGAATTCGATATTCGTACAGTACGAAGGAGAACACAAATCTATTTTTATCTTCTAATATAAACAAATGAACCCCACACAAAATTATGCCCAAACATGGCATAACTCTACTAATTTTCCTGGTTTCCAATAGAGTTTATGTGAACTTAAATCCCATATCGGATGTTTGAGCGTCCTTTGTGTGGTTTATATAGGTTTGAGTTCTCCAACCACATTAGTTAGCTTTTGTAGGCTAGCTTTTCCAAGTCCCATGACATTGGTATCAAAGCAGACACTATGTCTTCGGGTCTCGGTTACCACTTAGGGTGTGTGGGCACCCGCTTGACGTGGACGCCGAGTCGGAAGCGTGGTAGTTTGTCATGATTTCCAGTGGAGTTTATGAGAACTTAAATCCTATATCGGATGTGTGGGCGTCCTTTGTGTGGTTTATATGGGCTTAGGTTTTCCAACCACATTAGCTAGCTTTTGTGGACTGGCTTCCAAGTCCCATGACATTTCCAACAATCCCTTAGCTAGCTTTTGTGGGCTGGCTTCCAAGTCCCATGACATTTCCAAAAATCCCCTTTTGCTTCACGAACCAACAGTAACAACAAAGAATGCGCTCAACTATTAGGACTAAAAACTACGGCCATTAAGAAATTACAGTCTGATTATTTGGATGGATATGGATTACCTTCACACCCATAGAAAATCACCATTGACAGGCCAAGCTCCCCGGCGCACATGCCGTTCACATGCACTAATTTTTCTCAGTACATCAATCAGCAACCCAACAGCATAATCCGCAGTGTCATCGGAGAAAACATCGCCAGTATTTGCCACAGAGATTCCCCGGCACGGGCACTCCGGAATGTCTATATGATTAACTTCAGTGCCTGACGTGATCACTAACTGGAGTGATGGGAGTAGACTTAACATCTGGGCTGTTATCGGGCTCTTCCCGTCGCACAGCACGGCCCTGGCCGACTGTGCATGGATTTGTAAGTACATTTCTGTTGGGAGTGGGGACTCGCATGCTTTCAGGACGTTGAATTTGCTTGAGAAATCTTGTTGGTATACTGTAAAAACTGGTGGGGGATGTATGATTAAGAGCTGTGGAAGTTCTCCACTATCCATGGCGGATTGTGCAGAATCTGGTGAGCCTATGACACTGCCTACAAAAGTACAAAGTATTTGATAATTTGCTTCCATTTATCTCCCATTTTGGCTGTTACTACATGGGATGGGTTTAAATTTAGGGCAGTTCCATTTTATTCTTCAAAAAAAAAATCTATTTTTTGCCTACTTTTTTTACTTTTTAAATTTTTTACATAATAAAAAAGTTTAAAAAGTAAAAAAATATGAGCAAAAAAACCCATTTTTTGGGAAAAAAAAAAATAAATCTACACCGAACAAGCCCTTAATACAGATTTCGTGGTTATTACTTATTAGTCACTAAAGTTTCCTAATGATTCCATGCTGGTCACTGATTCACGTCAAAGCCTAAGTTCATGTTTTGCAGTGCTAAAAATAATTTTTAAGTACTTATAAGTTAGACTCTTATGAAATATGTAGTAAATTGTGAATCATACGAAATGTGTGGATAAAAATTATATTTGACCTTTATTGATCAACTTTTATTATAATTTAAACTTAGACAAACAAGTTCCAAGTGTATGCTACTTACGCAAATGTGTACTAGTACGAGAGCTCAATTGTGTTGACGCGCTCAAGTCTTACAGCATGTTTGGCAAAGTTAAACTTTTTTTTTTTAAATTGGTGAAATATAATTTTTATCTACATATTTTTTATGACGCACAACTTTCTACCAACTTATTATCTACGTATTCTGTAAAATTTATGACTTATAAGTACTTAGAAGCATAACCAAATAAGTACTCAATAATGTGACTAATGAGATGACGAAACTCTAAAGCCTGTATTGGTTGACTTCGCAAATTAAAACCAAATTTGAATAAGACGTGAAATTAATTGAAAGTAAAACTAGTTTCATCATTTTATCAACTCATTTTTAGCACAGTTTAGGCTTACATGACAATGGAATTAAATGTTCCGTTATTATAACACATAGGATTTGACGTTAATTTTACTAACAGATGGATAGTAGTGATCCGTTGAAAAACTTTAGTTTTTGATTTGAAATAAAATGAACTTTAAGAACCATCTTAAAATTTTGCTAAAACCTTAGGGACCAAATATGTATTTTAGCCATTTGTTGGACGTTCAATTTTAGCCCCTCATTTTGATATTTTAACACCTTTTTGAAGGGGGAAGTATCACTTTTTGCACGCTATTATTTGTGTTGTGACATTTTCTCAAAATTTGTCAAAATCGAAAGATGCACTAATTGTTGAAAAGGAAAAAATATGATATGATATTATATTATATTTGGTGACTGAAATTGAACAAGTTTTCAAATCTTGGACACTTTGGTAGTCGAAATTTTGGAAGACATCTAGGTCGACTAAAATTGAACAAGTTTCCAAATCTTGGATACATTGGTAGTCGAAACTTAGAAGACATCTAGATCGACTAAAATTAAGTCATATGTTAACTATAAATTGACGTGATTTATTCTCTTTTGTAGATGTAACTTGATAGTTTTTTGAAAAAAAAAATTGTAAGCATAGCATCCTAATTATTTTTCATGTTTTCTTTGGGGGTTGTACGAAGAGTAGAAATTGGTGTATGCAGTAAAGTTTAGAATATTATTTTTCTTGAGATACTTAGAGATTTGGGTGAGTGAAATCTATATGATTGTAATGATTTTTTATATAGTAAAAGCTTTGACGGTTCATAAATATTTCTCTATCATTCATATATTTTCTATTTCGTTATTTTTCTCTGAACAAATATCTTGTGGACAATAAAGAATTGGTATCAGAGAATCGAGTCGTCGTTTAGAGTGTTGATGCACAGAGAAGATATATCTATCAAATATGACGTGGAGAAATTTGACGAAAAAACCAATTTAGGCTTGTGGCAAGTACAAGTCATTGATGTTTTGATTCAAATTGGATTGCACAAGGCTTTGAAAGGGAAACCAACACTTGTTTCAGACAAATATATTGAAAAATCCAGTATGAGCGATGAGGTTTGGGAATATTTTGATTTAAAAGCTGCAAGTACGATACGTGAATGTTTAGCCAAAAATGTTCTTGCAAATATTCATAGAATATCTGTTACAAAAGAACTTTGGAAAAAATTTGAACAGTTGTATCAAACAAAAAGTTTTTCAAATCGGTTGTACTTGAATGAACAATTTCATTCTTTGCAAATGAATGCATGTACAAAAATTTCAGACCACCCGAGTGTTATCAATGAGATCGTTTCTGAACTGGAGGCTATTGGAGTTAAAATTGATGATAAGGACAAAGCGTTAAGATTCATCTGGTATCTTCTATCCTTCTATGAACATATCAAACCAATTTTGATGTATGGGAAATAAATTGTAAATTTGAAGAAGTTACAAGTATATTAATTTTTGAAGAAAGAAGGTTGAATGGTGGAAGTAATATTTTATATGAAAACTCGTTATTTGTTGTTGAAAATGGAAGAAAAATAACTCCATGAAAAAGAAAGTATTTTGTTGAAATTGTGGACAACCTGGTCACATGAAGAAAAATTGTCCAAAAGGCTAACTGTTCGATATCAGATATGGACAATATGTCTCTCTTTATGAGAGACGATGATGTCACTTGAGTAAATATTTACATTCTCGTGGCATGTGTTAGTTGCCATGATAGAGGATGTGTTACTATTAGAGGGTCCACATGGTTGCACACGAACATTAGCTTGATATTAATGCAAGGTGTGTGATGGAATTGATGTCGATGGCTGATGACCTTCCAAGTAAGTTAAGCAAGGGAGTTGCACCATAATATTTTAGCAAATTTATTCGACATGAGCCTATGAAATTCTTATAATTCGTTAATTCTAAGTGATTATACTTATATGGTGGAGTATGTTAATTCTCTGCTTTGAGAATTGAGATTGTCAAAGTTTACCGTTTTTTTTTATAGTGAAAGTTTTGACGTTCCATAAATATTTCTCTATATTTTATAAATTTTTTGTTTTGTTATTTTTCTTTGAACAAAAATCGTGTGGACAATAAAAAAATTGATATCAATTCCCAACAATTTGTCCACTCAAGTTTTATCTATCATTTGAAGCTCACTTGCACTATGTAAACTGTTAATTTTCAAAGAAGTGAAAGAAAAAGAAAAAGAATTCTCTGACCAATTGGAGAAGAAAACGAGGCACAAGAAATTAAGGAGAACGTTGTTAGTGTGTACTTATAAGTACTTATAATTTAGTCAAACATCATTTTTGTTAACATATTTTGTAGGATCTACAACTTTTATCCACATATTTCATATGGATCTATTAAGACTTAAAAAGTCAACTTTATTAAGATGAATAGTACAAGCCTTTATATATATGTTAATATTTCGATATTTAACTGGTGTGGGATTCATCCCTTTTAATATGAGTAATTTAATCCTTTATATACATGTTAATATTTCGATATTTAACCAATGTAGGGTTTATCTGTTAATAGGATCAACTGCTTATAATCTACAAAACTCTTTATCAAACATATTCTACTTATAACATGTTTGAGAGTGCTTGTAAGTACTTATAAGTTGATTAACTATTATTTTATTCACATATTTTATAGAACCCATAACTTTTATTTATAAATTACGTAGGACCTATTGCTTATAATCTACAAAATTTTTTACCAAACAAACTAAGTTAATATGAAAGTAACTTGAACTTTGCTTTTGCAGTTGCTTAACGAGATTCTTCAAGAAGTGATACTTTATATCAATGCATTTGCTTCTTCCATATAGATCTAGATATTTAGAGAGTATAATTCTACAACTCTTATCGTAATAAATTTGAGTAAGTCTTGAAATGAAGTTCTTCAGAAATCTTCTCTAACCAAATAACTTTATAAGTACAACGAAGTCTGCATTAGTAGTATGAGAATGTGGGTCACTAAATCCACTTAGTACAAGTCTATTGGACAAGATAGTTTGTTTTTTGTGGGTAAAGTGTGAACCGTTAGATATAGGAGTGGGTAAAATAATCGCCAAACCGCAACCCGAACCGACCCAAACCGACTCGGGTCGGTTTGGGTCGGTTTTTAGTACAAAAACGGGTCGGTTCAGGTGCATAAATGCAATTTTTCTTGTCGGGTCGGGTCGGGTCGGGTTTTGGGAGCGAAACCGATCAAAACCGACCCGAAACCGACCCGGCTATTTTTTTTTTTTTTTTTATTTCATTCCCAAATTTCTCACGTTTTAACTTTTAACCAAAAAATAAATAATAAAAAGGCAAAAACCAGACACTCAACCAACCCAACCCGTGGCCCAAAACCCAAGTATCTAGAAACAAAAGCTGAGTAAGGAAAAGTCACTTTATTTCAAAAACCAAAGCTGAGACATGTTTGCATGTTATTGTTGACCCAAAATATATTCACAATTATCAAATTGCCCTCATTTATGTTGAAAGTGAAATCAGATGGAAATTTTGAAAGTGAAATGGTTGGGGTCAATTTTGGAATTTAATTGAAAGTTTGAATAATGCCAATTAAACAATTAATGTGTTCTGCAGCTTTCCGAAATGATGGGACCCATGAAGTTGACAGTTTGCAGTTTGCGTGTGGATTCATCAAAAGAAATATTCATATTACACATGCTTACACATACTTGCAATCTTCATCTCCATTTCTCCCTGTTTCTCATACGGTTACACTGCATCCGTGACTCTACCGGCGGCTAACTCAGTCCTCAACCATCAATTGTGAAGCTAGTGTAAGGAACCTGGTAGCCGCAGCCCAAACCACTAAACCGAACCGACTCGATTCAAACCGATTCAGTTCGGGTCGGATCGGTTTAATGAACATGAGTTGGTCGGTTTCGGTTTGAAAATTACCTAAACCGACTTAGGGTTGGGTTGGGTCAAAACCCGATCCAACCCGACCCGTGCCCACCCCTACTTAGATATAATGGATATATGAGATCTTACTAGGACTATATATATATTATATTTGTTTTTTCATCTAGGTTAGAAAAATGAGGAGTCTTTTATTCTTTTCTCAAAATGAGGTTGGACTAAGTGGTTGAAAGTCATAGTCATCTCCGGTTGGTTGGTTCGTGAACAAATTCGATTGCTGTTCCCTTAGGTTGCAGTGCAATGTTCATTGTGGCAAGAATTCGAGCTCACAACTTCAATCAAAACAAATAAGCAACAATGGAGAGTTTTTCTTTTATTTTTCACATTCGAATGAGATTGATATGATTATTATTATTATTATTATTAATCTCAACAAGTAGTTAATAAAGTAATACTAAATTGTTTCTTTGATAACCATACACAACTCGCGAGCCGAGCATAAAAACATACACCAGATTGCTCTGATAATGTTGTAAACATTACGGAAACAGTCATTGTATAACCTAAATTTACATAATTTTTGAACTTAAATGATTTTCACAAAGTAGATGAATAGAAAGACACACCTTGATATATTGGTAGTTTCTTGAACAAGCCACTTGAAAATCAATTAGAAACAGAAAATTAATGTCTGAAGAAGAATTCTGTTTTTATATATCTCTTAAGTCTGGTTTGATATTGTCGTGCTTTTAAACGAATCAACTTTTTAATTACATTAAAAGAATCAGTTTGATATACGTGAGTGATGGAGATTACGATATTTGTGAATTGGTGGAGAGAAGGACCAAAAATATATATATATATATATATATATATATATATATATATATATATATATATATATATTTTTTTTTTTTTTTTTTTAATTATTGTCCCACTTTTTAATTACGTTAAAAGCTTCCAACTTTTGATCATTGTCGCATTTATATAATAATGCTAATATTATTACCCTTTGTCTTCCATCAAATTTCTTCTCTTTAGATAAACATATTCTTAAAATTCACTTATTTGATTAACTAATATGATTTTTGTAGTTTAAATAATCATTAAACCTTCAATAACACACTATAATAAAAAATATTATATAAATATATATCACGAGGGCCATATAAAATTATTACATCTCATGCATCCCAAATTACTTTGTATTCATATGTGTCTCCACTCAAAAGATCCATTAAAGGTACATTGTATCCTTTATCCGAGTTCATATCACTGGTAATGGAAAATGCTTCTTGTACCCACAAAATTTACACCCTCATTTACACACTCACACTTGTCAAATAATGATTGGATTACTTTATTTATTTGGTCAACTAAATAATAATTTGAACCAACTAGTATTTGACAAGTGTGATGGTGTAAGTGATGGTGTAAACAATGGTGTACAAGTAGCATGATCCCACTGGTAATAGCCACATTAGAGCCACTATGTCTGTCAGCGATTTTATATTTTTAATAATTCTGCAAGTGCACGGATCGCTCAAGTAATAAAGTGGATTATGAGTCCAAGTATCGTTCCCACGAAGATTTAGATAGTTCAGTTCAATTATACTAACCTTAACCGAATTTAATGAACTTTGGATATTTGGTGATTAAAACTAAGTAAACTATAAACTTAGAATAATTAACTAATTATAATTTAAATAACTAAAAATTAGATTAATGAAAATTACTTTAAAATTAGAAAAGAAAAGAAAAGCGTACTATGATCTTGATTCCACTTATATCAATTACCTTTAACCCGCACCATTAAATTTGATAACATGATTTACTTATGAAGATCAATATTCCTAATTTAATTTAACAATCTCTTTCGAGTAGAATTAAACATATTCTTATATGCAACCTGACTATATTTCTATGACGAATGCGAGCATACAAGAATGCATTAGAATTTGTGAATACTTAGAGATCACGTAAAGCATAGCGGTATATTTCTATCCTCTATCGGATTCTACGACAATTGATGTATGTATAACCTATTTTCCATTTCTCGAAGGTAAAACAAGCCACAAGAATCATACAACTATTGCACATATAATTGTAGATGAAGAGAAAATCAATATCAATTATTCAAAAATAAAACATGCTTAAATATCAAAAACTAGGTTCGAAGAATTAAAGATTCATGATACAAACTTCATTACGATCCTAGCACTAAAAGAATTAACCTAACATACCTTAAGAAGAAAATAAAAAAAAAATGAAAATATGGAGTTCATCACCCGGATAAGAAGAAAATAATTAGGAGATAAAATATTGAACTTGATCTTCGTTTTAATCTTGAAAGGATGAATCTTGATCTTTGTTCTTGATTTGTCTCCCGTTCTTCTCTCCAAATTCGGCTCCCCAAAATTCTCCCAAAACTCAACTAAAAACTCCTTTTGATATGGGTTAATAACTTATATATATACTTACCTAATTGTGCCCCCAAAAGATGCCAAAAAGACCTAAAAATCGTGGCCCAAAGGTTTCCTAATTGAATTAAAACTCAAAAAGGTAAGAAAATTCCGATTCTGCCAAAAATACACTGGGAGATCGCCCAGTGCAAACCCGAGCGATCGCCCAGGCCAAGGAAAAGCTATTATGCTATTGAAAAATAGTGTTGGGCGATCGCCTAGATTTAATCCTGGGCGATCGCCCAGCTTACGGTTTTTCTTCTGCGGCAACTATTTTTCAAATAGTCATAACTTCTTATAGAAAACTCTAAATTGAGATCCGTAAAAAGTGTTAGACTCATAATTCAATTATCTTTCCAATGATATATCATTTGCCTTTTGGAGATTTCAATATCAAAAGGTGTGCTCGAATTTAACCACATACTTCGGTAGGTAGTTTCTCAATTCGGTTCTTTAGCTTTCTGGTGTCTCAACCATTGATTCAACTCTTTCATTGTCACTCCAAAACACCTTAAACTTAATGATTTTATCATCTTCCTCATCTTCCAATGTTTGGCTCTTGATATTCATTTCAAAAACTCAACTTACTCGCTGATTTCACCAAATTGTTGCTCTTTCCGTCCATTCTTCTCCATTTGCTTATAAACAGGTCCAAAACTGAAATAAGAAGAATAATACACTAAACTAAGTAATAATTCAATAAAATGATGGAATAAAAACTTAGTTCAAAGGTCCTAATAAGTGCACAAAATGCACTTATCAATGTCTAACGACAACTTAGAGCATTCAAGAAAAAGGAAAATTTTCAGTCCAACCACACCCGAATCTTCAGTCAATTTAGTGTAAATGAGCAAAATTCATTTATACCTAAAACTTAAAATTTAAAATCAGTTAATACTCTTTGTAATAGTAAGGTTGTTGATGATACAAGTCAACCTTAGGTCGTGTTCACAAAAGATAATAGACAAAACGAAAATACATATGTAAGCGGAACTGTTAAATAATAGACGAACACGTGATTGAAGTCTTTTCGTTTCCAAATGTGTACCGTGACACGAATCTTGTAAAAGACCTAATTGACCCTAACTAAAAAAACAATTAGGTACATAAAATAAAATAAAAATTAATTGACACCATTAAAATTAATTAAATTGACCTGTGTCAATCCTATTCCCTAATTCTCCTCAAGTTGGAGAAGATTTGTCCTCGAATCCTGCACTGAATCTTCAATCGGTGCCTCAAAATAGCGGTAATCCACTCTCACCTATTTTTCATTCAAACTGGTTGATAAGTATAATTTTACACTTATTATAGGCCGTTGATTTATATATTTGTGTATTGTTTAGCTCAATTTTCTATTGATTTTGTTTTGTTTGTGTTTGTTTTACAGTCGACTCAAATTTGACGCAAAAACGAGGAGACGAAGGTGAAAGGAGAAAAAAATGGAAATTTGATGATTTGACATGCTAATGAAGCACGTGAATCAAAATAGGAGCAGCACGAAATTGACGAGGATTAGAGGACGGATGAAGAAAACAAAAAAATTGTTTAACTAGTGGTCCAATCGCGGTCGGGAGAGGACGAGCAGTACAAACCTTCTTTACTTCCTGTAGCAGATGGTTGCGATATGTACTTGGTGGCCTCGAGAGGATAACTAAAAATCTCTGAACTTGCTGTTGGTCGCGAGAGGTTGCAAAACATTGCTTCCCGGCCGCGAGATGGGAAAAATCTATGCTCATATTGTTTATTTTGGTAATGTTTTGGGAAGTCTTGGCATGAATTTTGAAGCCCCAATTGAGACTTATGTGTATACCACAACCATAGTATTTGATTAAAATACATTGTTAGAGACTAAAAACACACTTTTCTCTTGGGATTTTGCATCAAGTTCGAGGTTTTCAAGTCAGAAGAAAGAAGAGATTGACGAATTCTTTGAAGACGTTCAAAGGGTGAAGATTGATATATTATTTTTCTTCTCATATTCATTAAATTCGGGTGATGTATGTGTTTTTGCAATTTAAAGATGCTAAGCTAAGTTTTTTTTCCCTAGGATGATGGTATAAATCTTATTTGATATTTTAATTCAAGAATTCTAGATTTGATTCCAAACTAATCTTATCTTGATTATTTGCTAAGTTTTTACTCTGTTTAAATGCTTGATCAACTTTTGAACGTATTTGTGACTTAATTTGTTTTTGAGAAGATGAATTTAGGTTTAAGAACTTTTTAACAAATAACATAAAGTCTGATAGGGAATGTTTGAATGATTTGAAATTGAATGCGTTTTTTTATATTTGAATCCTTGATGGAGATATTATAGGACCATGTCTAACCCTACTAGAAAATTAGGTTGATTGATTGTCAATATGAGCATGAATTGGTTCAATCACGAGAATTTGCGAATTAAAATGGATTACTTGATTGAGTTGAATATCTAGTGCACTTTATCTTTGAATTTTCTCTAAAACTCGCCACATACTTTTAATTTTATTTGGTAGAAATTGATAGAATAAATAGTTCAAACCATCACAATCATTGAAACCTCTATATGTCCAAATAAGGTTGGAATTAATTAAATCAAGCTAAATTCTTAATCTTTGCGCGACGAAACTTTTCTTTTGAGTATTATTACGTGTTTACGATACCGTATACTTGCAGGATTTTTACTAACAAGTTTTTGGCGCCATTGATTGGATTGTTTGATATTTAGTTTGATTTTTCTTAATTCTAGCTTTATTTCGAATGTTTATTTTTCTTTTTAATATTTTAGTGCTTGTTTTGTTCTTTGAGGTGTTCACAACCTTTGGATGCAAGACAAAGAAAATACCGATCTTGTGCCCTTCAATCTAGAATTCGAATGCACTCTTAGATAGTCCAGAAGAGAATAAAAGAAGCACTAAAAGAGCAACAAATCATGATGGTAGACAAACAAATTCAATAGAATCTAGGCATTCCACAGGTATTCCACGAGTTGAAGTAGCTCTAACGGTTGAAATAGATGAAGACCATTTGCATGTTGAGTGGTTCATCACCCTACTAGTTGTTCAGAATTAGTCCAACATTGCTTATCCTCCAAATAGGCAACAAAACTTGCAACAGCGTCCATATGTGATTAACCTATTTCAGAATCTCCTCTAATTTTATGGAAAATTGAACGAGAATCTGCATTCCTATATCTCACGTTTTTGGAGATTAGCAATAACTTCACATATCAGGGTATCAATGATGATACAATCAAGATGTGACTGAACTGGGTGTAATCTTTTGTTGAAGTCATAACATTTGATATTGACATATAATTGTAGTTGATATTGTGATATTTAATTGATTGAAGGCCCATGGAAATTTTAGTTTTTGTTAATCTTATTTATTTCCTTTACTCTTATAATTATTTATGGTTATGGGTAAGATTTGCTTGTAGTATGATGTGAATGTGTGAAAGTTATGGAGCTGTGAATATTATTGTTGCCAAGCATATTTCTCGTCATTTTAATAGTTTGGTTGTTAATATAAACTTTTTACAACTACTTCTTTCGTTGTTAAAAAGAAAGGCAACTAAATTCTTGTTACTTCAATGTTTATTTATCGACCAAAATAATTAATATGACGACAAATCAAATAGTTGTTGAAATAAAAATCGGTTTTCAATATAAATATTAACGACCATTTCTTTTGTTGTTGAAATAAAAGGCAACTAAACTTTGGTTGCTTTCATTGTAATTTAACGACAAAAATAATTAATACAACGACAAATCAAATAGTTGTTAAAATAAAAATCGGTTGTCACTATTAAATATTAACGACCATTTATTCCGTTGTTGAAATGAAAGGCAACTAAAATTTGGTTGCTTTTATTGTATTTTAACAACAAAAATATTTGATATAACAACCAAATAAGTGGTTGGGAAATAAAAATCGGTTGTCACTATTAAATATTAACGACTATTTATTTTGTTGTTGAAATGAAAGACAACTAAAATTTGGTTACTTTTATTGTATTTTAATGACCAAAATATTTGATACAACAATCAAATAAGTGGTTGGGATAAATATAATCGGTTGTCAATACATACCTTGTACGACCATTAATTTAGTTGCTGAAACAGTATATGTAACGACCAATCGTTTTGTAGTCGTTGAATACAATCGCCAACACCCCTTTGCCAACCAACGACCGACCAACTGATTTTGGTCGTTGAATGTAATCAACAACCACAAATGTATATTCTACGACCATTTGTATGGTGGTTGAATGTCATATTTCTTGTAGTGTACACACATGGAAGATGGGCCTAGAGAATCAATCAGTCAATGCAAGTACACAATTCTATTCTTATACATGAAGGTTGTGAGACGAATCATCACAGACTATACATTGACCACTTCATTTGCAGATACTAACGAGCAAGCTTGTTATGCACATAATTTCCCATGCTAGTAGAACAATTCTTACTCCAACACGTACATTTTGTGTAGCGACTGAAAAATTCTTTTACTTATAATTTTCTGAAAATAAAATTAATTAGTTCTTCGCGCGTGCTTGCCTTATTTTGATGTATCGAAATATTAGTTTTTTGAGCCTTATTATATTTTTTTAGATTTGAATAACATTTATAAATTTCATGTCGTATGAAAATCGTCACACATAATTTAAATTATTATGGTAAGTTGTTGTAAATTAAAACCTAACTTTGATTTTGGCCAAACACCCTACTTGTTTTCCAACCCAAATCCTGGCCATTCAGTCCCAATTTTCTAACCCAAAATCCAGCACCTTTTAGCACAAAACTCACTTAAAAACCGGCTCATCATCCAGCCCAACAAGCTGACAACTCCCCACTTTTCAGCCAATAACCACCATTTACCCACCACCAAAAAAGCGCCCGTTACACTCCAAATAAAAGGTAATTTGCAACCGCCATTTCCAATCTTTGGAATTTTGGCACTTTTATCCTCATTTTTCATTTTTTTGCACCCATATCCTTAACATTTCTGGCCCCAGCAAGAAGTCCAGAAACCTTATTTTGTTCTCTCCATTTTCGATATTTTCCTTCCTCTTCTTCATCAAGAATCGGTCCCTAAAATCCCAGCAGAACTCCCATCTTCCTTTTCCAAATTTTCAACCATAAATCTCCATTCCAAAATTTCAGCCAAAGAAATCACAGATTCATTCCCTTTTCTCTCCGAAAATCTGGCCTCCTTACTCTCTTAATTCCCTCCACTTTCCGGCCCTCCATACTTCTCTTTATTTTCACAAGTTTAGTACAAGAATTCTCCAATTTTCTCCCTCTAAACCTCTTATATCTCTGCCCTCATTCTCTCTTTTATCAAACTCATCAAAACACACCCATAAACCACCCTTCGTATATACAATCTCACATCTAAGAAAAGGAATACGTGGTGAGATTTTCTGAAGGGCCCACTAAGAATTAATTCAACCATATCAACTCTAAGAAGAACTTGATTTGAGGTAGTTCTTATACTGAAATTTTTATGTACGTATCCATGATTTTTAAACGAGAAAATTATATGTTGCAGTATTTGACATGTTAATTGTTTCGACGTTGCTATCCCTAGACAAAAGTTATGAGTTTCTATGGCATGAATTTGGCACGTCTATGTTGGAAACGATATGCTGGTGATTGAAGGTAATCACCTACAATGAATTTTGATTTAAGATAATCACTTGAAAAGAAGGTGGAACCTGTTTCTATGAATGTATGTTTCCTATGATATTCAGTACTTGGCATGTCACGTATGTGTTTATATGTAATTTTGTCTCTTACATGTATAATTACTACAAAATATTTCTTTGAAATGCTCACTCCCCCAAAAAATAAATTTATTTTCCAAATTAAAAGGCTTGGCTGCAGCGCAATGGTGGAAAAATAGCGATAGAAATATATGTTTATTTATGATTATGTTGTCGATCTAATCAAGCATTTAGATATAAATTACTTGTCAAATATTTGATTAGATTAACATTGTGTAAGAATTGCACGACGATAGTAGACTTATGTAAATTATCAATTTGAAACTTAGTATGAAAATCCAATTTATGTGATGAAAATTTCAGTTTCTGCTGTATAGTGCAAATTTTTGAGTGAAATCAGCAGAGTTGGATAGGATGATAAATTTTCTATTATTACAATTTGGAATCACCTTAAAATCATGTCGGATGAATTAATTACGACTATTTTCTCGGGCTATGCCGAATGTACCCAAGTTACAGTTTTCTACAAACTTTGGTCACTTATTTCATATACCAAATGACTTGATAAAATTCTGAATTTTCGATACATTGTTCCTTGAAGTGTTAAGTAGTCACCAGTGAAAAATCATAATTTTTTGAGAATGTTAGATTGGTCAAATAATTTTTGGCGACATCTAGTCTTACCGGTAAAACTATAAGGTTTTTGACGTCCCTTTTAATTTACCTTGCGCGCGTGATATTTTTTTGCTTCAGATGAAATTTAAAACCACTCCCAGGCTCACATGAAATTTAATTTGGAATTTTCAAGTATTATTTTACGACTTTTAGTGACCCTCTGGGTTAAGAAAATCCGGAGCGTTATAATTTGGGTTAGAGAAACCATCCACTTTTTTGAATGGAGCAATAATCAGAATCAAGGAAACCACTGGAGTTCCAACAAAAACAAGAAAATAAGCCTTTATTAGATTAATTATTATGTCATTTCGTTACAAAAACTAATAACAAATTGTAGCACCAACACGCATCAATAAAAAATTTGGAGACTTTGACGGAACAAATAGCCACTTCGTGATCAGGAACGACACATGGCACTCTATCTAGAAACACACTACAAGAAATTTCAACAATGAAATTTTTTATCATAAAAAGTCATTTTTAGGTTGTTTTGTTGAAAAATAGTCGTCGAGAGACTTTAAAAGACTAAAATTTTCATTGTTAAAAGTGAAATTTCTTGTAGTGACACCAAAACAAATCTGAAAGAATAGGTGAAAGCAATCACAACTAGGAGTGGAGTTTAGCTACCCGAGATTCACGTGACAAGATACATTGCGATAAATGATAAGGTACCCTTCCACTAATGAAGATCAAGTGGAACAATTAGAATAAACACAAGCTACAAGTTAAGAATATGATTCAGACGCTCTACAAGTTAAGGCAACTATTCCTATCAAAGCATTCGTTACTCTGGTACTATTTTTTCAGAGACTGCGAAAGCACAAGTTAGACAAGCAATTTGCAAAATTACTAGAGTACTACTACAAGAAATTTCACTTTTAACAATGAAAAATTTAGTCTTGTAAAGTCTCTCAACGACCAATTTTCGACGAAACTACCAAAATATGACTTCCTACAAAAAAAAAAATTGCATCATTAAAAATGAAATTTCTTGTAGTAAGTTCTATAAAAAGCTATAGATCAATATTCTATTTGTAGATGCCTTAGCATACATGCCAGCTATGCAAAGTTCATGAAAGAAATCCTATCTAACAAGCAAAAGTTGGAAGATCACGAGATGACTCAGCAGTGGAGTGCCATATTTCAAAATAAGCTACATCCGAAGCTGAAAGATCGAGTGAGTTTTACTATTCCTAGCACTATTGATGACTTTCATTTTGAAAAATAATTATGTGATCTTGACATTAATTTGATGCCCTTCTCTGTTTATAGGAAATTAGGTCTTGAGGATGCAAAGGAAATTAAAGTATATTAATAGCTAGCTCATCGGTCCATCAAGCACCCATGAAGAATTAGTGACGATGTTTTAGTGGAGGTGGACAAATTCATATTTCCTACTAATTTCATCATCTTTGGATATGGAAGAAGACAAGAAGGTGCCCACTTATCCTGGGTTGACCATTCATAGCTAATCGTAGAGCTCTAATTGATGCCTAGAAAGGTCATCTGATTTTGGGGGCTAAATGAAGAACATATCATATTCAATGTTTTCAAGGCCATCAAGTAAGATTAACGTAATAGACAGGGTTGTGGTAGGTACTTTCGCACTTTATCATCCTTAAGAACTGCACAAGCGAAGTAACCAAGGTCTTATCAACGATCCAAGCATATACTGGGGTGGTATCATCTCATCAGGGATATTATACCGAGAAATGACATGAAGGTAGGACGAGTCTCCATAGATGATAATGTTGCATATTCTTTGACAAAGTTGCTTTCCCAGCATAAACATGATGGTCATGTTGATTCTATTTATATTAGATACATGAGTGATTGCATCCAGTTCAAGTGTGAGATTGTTAGTGACATGCTCTAGGTCCAATCATTGATAAGGTGTAATCACTTTATTCGATTGATATATTTATATTTTATGGAAGATATGTAATTTTAATTATACTTATTTGTTAATTAAATATAATAGAGTTTGACAATTAAGTTTTGATAACTTGTTAATCACTTTGTGTTGCTTAATCTTGAATTATCTGTAGTCATAAGTAATAATGAGATGCAGTTATTGTTATTACACTAACATGTGTTAGGGTTTCTTTCTTATGAAGAAAGTAGCCAATCTCAAAAGCTAAGATGTGGACAATTCAAATGAATACATGGATGATTTATTAGAAGAACAAAACATTAGAAGGTTCGCAATAAAGATTTCACATAGATAACTAGGTTAGTGTTAGTGGTTTATCTCTAATGCTCGGTTGGTTTTTGACTTGAGGTCATCATAGAATCTTATACGAGGATCATCATATTTTGGGGGCGTTGTATGGAGCCCTTCTTGGGTCGCTAATATGACGTCGTTCAGCATGATGAGAATCATATAAAGGATGGTGAAGGATCAATAAAGGACTTATCACTCTTGGATATTAAGAAACTATAACATGCATTTCGTCCACTTAAGTTGATAGATAAATTCCTAGGCCAAAGTGGAGTTATAAGTCGAAAAGTGTTTCAAGTATAAATTATTTAGATTAGATAAAGATATTATATTTTCATGGTAATAGATCATTTTGGTTTTGTTATATCACGACATTTTTCGCACAAAGATTACCTTGACACATTGCTAGATGTTAATCAGAGCAGCTTTAGTTAATCTAGATAAATTAATGATAAACTAAAAGGAGGATATTAATTTATCTTATTCTGATTATATCAATATAATAATTTTATGTTGTTTACCATAGTGATCGAGAACCTAATGGGTCACACACAAAATATGAGAATTAGAAGAGTAGGATTGAGAAACTAATTAATTGACAAATGTGGGACATTTGTGTAAATTAATTAATTAGTGATTTGGAGTGATTATTGATAAGCTAAATCTAATTAAAGAGGTTTAATTCAATTGGACTTCTACTTTCGTGCTCGAGTATATATTATCTATAAATACATAATATTTGTATTGGAATTGAACACAAGAGGCATTGCAATCTTACTAGCACAAGAAATCAAAACCCTAAACATATTCTCTCCTCGGAGCTGCCACCTTATGGTGCCGGAATTACATTATTGTTCTTTCCGTGTGGATTTCTGTTAGATGTTGGATATCTGGATAGCTGTGTGCACTAAGATCGTGATTGATCAAATTCAAATTCGTCTCCAAACATAGAATTCATCAAAGGCATAATTTCTATCACAATGTTTACCTAAACACAGTTGATTTGTTGAAGAGAAAAGAAATTGTTTTAAATTCCAATGTGCATGCGTGAGTGGATTCCACACGTGGAGATCAAGATTTTTATTGTTTCTTAGATGGATATTGTGGCTACTACCAACTAGAAATAGCTCTAGAAAACCTGACAATAAATATGAACAAATTAAAGGGTCTGATGCTTTGTGAATGAAAATTTATTGTCTAAAGATGCTATTTTGCTATAACTCAAGGAAAAATAGTCACCAATTAATTGAAAATGGTAATTAAATGGTATCTCCAGACACTGAACAAACAAGATTTAACACATAAACTCCTAAAATTAATCCTTACACATCTGGAAAAGATTATTTGAAGATCGATCCCCAAATTAAAAGTTGATCAAACAAACTCTTTGATAAAATTAAAAATAGCAGAAGCCCTTCGAGTATCAATCAGATGAATTCCATGGAATCCAAAATCATCAAATCTTGCTTCTACTAACACCCCTTGCTGTACCAACATTTGCACAAAATTTTGTTGTCTATCAATTAAAGGGTCTCCCCCAAATCCAATCACTAAACACCTTCCCAAATGTTTGATTTTCTCCTTGATTGGTCCATCAATAAAAGGGTTGCAAAATCTATGATCTCTGTCTGTTCCTCGTGGCAATGCCAGTTCCCACAGAAGATCTTGAACTGGTAAAGGAAAATACTGATCAGTAGCAAGTTTAAGTTCTGATTTTGTTCTATTTTTTCCTCCAAAAAATGGCTGGTTTAATATGATCCCTGCAATGGTGAGAGGCTCCAGTTTGTGATCAAGCATTCTTAGTGCAACATTGAATGCAATATTTGCACCACAACTGACTCCATAAAGGTAGCATCTGGAGAAATCTCCATATTCTCTTAACCATTGCTCACCATTGGCATTCAGAGCTTGTTTTTGAATCCAAAAGATGGAATCAATGGCATCTTCGTACTGTGCGGGGAGCCGGCTTTCTGGGGCCAGCCGGAATTCCACTGCCACCACTATCGCGGGAACTTCGTTGGAGATTCTGTTGCTGTTTTCGTGAATAATGGTATCGGCAATACTCATCTGAATCCAACCTCCACAATGGAAGAAAATTATTATGGGAAGCCTGGCAATGGAATTGTCATTGGAAGGTAATTTTGTTGGACGATAAATTCTCATCCAAGTTTTCTTTTCAGCATTTAGGATAAAATCCTTGCTGACCACTGCTTGGCCTGGGATTAGGCCGGAGTCGCCGGTTGCAGGTGAGGTCGGAAGCTTGATGAAGCGAGTGAGTGAACCATCGGCGTTGAGAGAGATTTTGAGGTGTTCATAAGGGTCGAATTTCGACATTGTTTAGGTTTCTTGAAAGATGAAAATATGGATTGGAAAGTAGACTAATGTGTAGTATTATTTGTGTGTTCATGCAGCCAGCAATTTCTTCATTTGTCCAAATTCTGCCCTTTTCTTATGTTTTACCAAGTCTTATGGATTTTCTGAAAAAATAAGGGGTTGTCCTTAAATTTCTATGTTCAATGTTGTAACATTATTTGAGGAGAAATTTTCCTCACTTCAAAGACGTTACAATATTTAAGGAGAATTAGTTATAAGTTTTGAACAAATTCTTTTTTTTTTTTTTTTTGCTGCATTGGACAGTGAACTATTACGGAGGACTTTGACTTCATATAGGCAAATTGCATCTTAAAATATAATTTGAGTAGACTTTTAGCTAATACAGATCGCAATTACACACTATACAAAACGAAAGCCCTTCACCAACTAAAACATTAGTCGGCCAAATTCAAATTTAAGTCGGCGATTACAATTGCGACTTCATATATTTTGTTAGTATTGAGGTCGGTGAAACTAATGCCAACTAGAATATTACAAAGTCGGCGAAACTAATGCCGACTAGAATAAAAATATAGTCGACGTAACTAACTCTGACCAGGCAACACCCAGTTGGCTACGTCAAACACACATACCAAAATTTTAGTCTGTAGATCGCAAAAAGTTTGTCGGGCCCAAGTTGGCTGGGGACTCTGGGCAAAACTTCGCCAACTAGGTCTGAAGTCGACACATTATTGACCGACTAAATATCTAGTCGGCAATTCCCAAATTATTAATATTTTTTAATAATTGATTTTATTATAATTATGTAAAACTTAACAATTTATGGCTAAAAACTAAAAATATTAAATTTAAAAAGTAAGTGATGCTTCAAAATAACTATATTATGTATGCTAAATTTCTTATATAATCTATCGACAATGTTTCTTCACATTAAAAAGAAATGTGCACCTACACATACTACAAGAAAGGAAGTCAATAAGTCGCCGCTGAAGAATCAACTGTCGTCCCTTTAAATGTATGGAGACGATAAAGTCGTCGCTGAATATCGCCGCAATAGATTAGTGATTCTAGAGTAATAGAAACGACTTTATGTCATCGCTACATATATTTGAATCTATAGCGAGGACTTGTTCGTCGCAACATTGTCGTTGTCTATATCTCGAAATTAGAGAAAAAGAGATGACAATGTCATCGCCCAATTCGTCGCTGTTATCTGAAATAGTAGCGACGTAAATGTCGTCGCTATTATCTTTCATATACAACATTTAATGTCGTCGCTATTTGTTTAAGATATATAGAGACGACATTGTCGTTGCTAAAGTGAATTAATTTGTTTTATTTTAGCGACGACAATGTCGCCGCTATACATTATAATTTTTTTTAATATTTTAAATAATATATAAACAATTCTAAAAATCTACAGATCTTCCAAACCCTCGTCCTCGTCGTCTTCCTCCTTTGGCACACCCCTGATATGCTATTCTTCAGAATTTGAATTTCCAACTCCATTCTGCGCAACTGAGCCTCATACATAGCAAACCGAGGATCGTCATTTTGGGGATCTCCAGAGAACTAATGGGATGTTCCTTGTGGGGCCTTCGATGCAAATGTCAAATCTAGGGAGGGAGAGGTGCCCTTCGGAACCCGTCCAACCCAAGAGACTTGTCCTCGTTGTTCTTCGATAACCTCATTTGCAATAGCACGCTCGTCTAACGAAGCGCCACTGGAGGCGACATATGTCTATTGAGTCTCTCTCAACTCAACAAGTTTATCTTGTTTAGTGAAAAAATAAATAATAAATAATAATATCATGTCAGATAAAATTAAATTAACAACATTTAAAAATAGAAATTTGTATTCACGTAGTCACTAGCCGCCTGCAGGTTCACCCAATTGCCACCTCGGAAGATGTGAAAAGTCCGGAACGACTCAATAATGCCTGGCCACTGCTGGGTCTCGGGGGTCCCGCTACAACAATTTAAGCGTGAAATTTACTTATACAACATGGTTATGTAATGCATTGAAGATTTCTATAATGATATTGAAAAATTTACTTGTACTTCATAGTAACGCGTAGCAAAGAAGCTCTTCGACCCCTGCACGCTCGGGTATTTAGCCTTAACCCCAATTGTCCTTATTTTTTGTGGACCATTCCTGAAGATATAAAAAATAATTGATTAACACAAAAATTTATAGTTATAAACATATTAACATAAAAACGTAAAAAGTAAATGAACAATACGTACCACGAAAATAGGACTGGTGAAGAAGTCAATGCACTTCTGCCAGTCATCGACAGACATCTCACCATATGAACGGCTCGGTCCATGTGATTTCAAGTGATTATGCGCCTTGAGTTATAATCTTGATAACGATCGGCAGCCAGGCGATCTACAATGGAACAAATCACCTGGTACTCATCGAGCGACCGATCCCTAAGTAGCTCTACAACATAGGAAAAATTTTCGTTAATGTATATTACATGGAACAATTATTTATAGAATCCGATAATGTAAAAACTACTGTAAGTCAATATCTCGATGATGCTACGTAACCGTGCCCGTTGCTCTTCTGGAACCTCTGTCCATGAAAGGTAGCAAGGGAGCACAGTGAATCTCACTTGGTTCCTAACTAAGTGTGTAAAATACTTCGCGTTATTCTCGATCAGCTGTATTGTATGTTCGACATTGTCAAACGCGATGGGAAGTTGCCTCTTCTCGTTGGCCTGCCAAACCTTTTCAAGGTTAATGTCTCAAGAGATACCCCGTCGCTTAGACATGGGCGCTGAAAAAGAACAAATACGAACCGTATCATACAAAATTCAATGATGTTTGTAAAATAAAAAAAAATGTTTTAACAAAAATTATTACTAGACTCGAAGGTCGAATCGAGCCGATGAGGTGACTGATATAGAGGATCGCCTGCACCATCACCTCCGTGCGACATCACGTTAGCCATACTAACACATGACAACAACGAACATCAATTAGTGCTGAAAAATATGAATTTGTCCCTAGACTTAGTTCAACTACACTTTGTGTTTTTGTGAAAATGATCCATAAATTTTATTTTATTGATCAATTGGTCCCTAACTTAGTTTATTTCAAATAAGTCCCTAAACCTTTAGTTTTTGTTAAATTTGTAAAAACTTTTATTTTGCTGATGAATTTGTCCTTAAACTTATTTTATTTCAAATAAGTCACTAAAATTTGAGTTTTTGTTAAATTTGTAATAACTTTTATTTTATTGATGAATTGGTCTCTAACTTAGTTTATTTCAAATAAGTCCCTAAACTTTTCGTTTTTGTTAAATTTGTAATAACTTTTATTTTGCTGATAATTTGTCTCTAAACTTATTTAATCTCAAATAAGTCCCCAAAATTTGGGTTTTTGTTAATTTTGTAATAACTTTTATTTTATTGATATATTTGTCCCTAACTTAGTTTATTTCAAATAAGTCTCTAAATTTTTAATTTTTGTTAAATTTGTCATAACTTTTATTTTGCTGATGAATTTGTCCCTAAACTTATTTTATTTCAAATAAGTCCCTAAAATTTGAGTTTTTGTTAATTTGTAATAAATTTTATTTTATTGTTGAATTAGTCCCTAACTTAGTTTATTTCAAATAAGTCCCTAAACATTTAGTTTTTGTTAAATTTGTAATAACTTTTATTTTATCGATGAATTGGTCCCTACACTTATTTTATTTCAAATTAGTCCCTAAAATTTGAGTAATAGCCAAAAATGATCCCTACATTTCATTTTACCTAGTGAAATTGAACCCTAACTTCCCTAATTTATTGATTTCATCAAACAAATCCACATTTAAGCTAAAACCATCCATATTTAACATCTCATTCACAGATTGCAAAATTCAACCTTCATCCAAACTAAAATGAATTAATCATGTAATTATCAACCAAATACAACCTCATTAACAAACTACCAACAAATTAAAGCCGAAATTAGTTCAACTGAAAGCAAAAATTAATCATGTATGTTTTTAAGCAAAAATTAATCAAAAAATTATGCAAAAATAGTCCCAATTTATCAAAATTTAATTAGCTCAGTAGAAAACAATCCCAAAATGAGCAAAAATAGTCCCAAATTAAGCAAAAATAGTCTCAAATTAATAAGATTAACTTTGTAGCGACGACATATGTCGTCTCTATACATTTATAGCGAAGACAAGTGTATTTAATTTTTTGGTTCACGCGCTGAAAATGTGCCGCCAAATTTTTGGCACATATAGTGACGACATGTTGTTGCTATAATGTCTTCTCTGTTGGTTATTGTTAGGTCCTTCAACTTTAAATATTTTTCATTTTGGTCCTTATATTTTCTTTTTTATTTTAATTTCACTCTCTTTTATTTGCAAAGTAAGTCCTTCAAGTTTTACGAGGTTAGATATATAGGTCTCCATTACCATATTTTTGTACAATTGCAATTCTTTTTGCCCTATATTCTGTCCAAAAATGTTGGAACTCCATCCAAACTTGCGTTTTGACCTATAGTAATGATAGTATGAACATAAAACATTCAAGAAAAACAGTAACAACAAGAACAAAATTTTTATACATTTATTTCATAAATTTTAGTGACGCACAACAACATTCAATCTAATTCACTATCATGATATGATTGATCCTCATCATCGTCACTGCTGTCTTTATTGATTTCACTCGATATTTCTTCATTCTCGTATTCTTCATGTATGTCGTCTTCCACATCATTGTCGTTAATAAACGAAGTATCTACTGCAGTATCAGACGAGGCTCCCTTAATAATCGATGCTCCTATATCATCAGCTTCACCATCATCCTGGTGCAAGGATATGTTCTCTATGTTGCTAAGATCAACAATCAAAGATAAACCAGAAGAGTTGAAATTGTGGAGTAGGTCTATCTCTGTGATGTTAGATCCCATCATATCCCACGGCCTCCTGTGATGGACTACTTGTACTACTCGCCATTTCAAACTACGGGAAGGATCTTCAATGTAGAATACTTGTTGTACTTGGCTAGCAAGTATGAACTGATCATTCTTGAACGCCTCTGCACTGATGTCAATACTGGTAACGTTATTCTCAGTTACCATCTGTCTTCCATCACACCTAAATCATTTGCATCAAAACAAAAAAAATTGAAAGTTCCGGTCTGAACTTTAGCTCCAGTATCTCTTGCAGCTGTCCGTAGTAAACCTCATTCCTAGTCCCTGGGACAGACACACCACTGTTCTGAGTTTTTCTTCGAATATCACGATCATATGTTAGGAAGCAAACTTCTTTCACAACACAAGCCGTGTAGGACATAACCTACTGGTAGCATCCACTGGCCAACGAAAACAACCTATGAGAAACTTGATGGTTGTGGCTTTGGCGCATTGCATATATCTGTATGACGATGATTATTTAATGTTATAGAAATGAATAATGTGGACATATTTGAAATGTATTCAGCTGTTGTTCGTTTACCTTCCTATAGAACCAACTAGAGATGGCAATGGGCAGAGCCGGGCCGGATCGACCCGTGGAGCAGTCGGTTCGGCTCGGCCCTTAATACGAGCCGAGTTTGGCCCGTGAAGATACTGAGGCTCGGCCAATCACCAAAAAGATGGTCCAGACCGGCCCGCGGTCCGCGGGCCAATCCGTGGACCGGCCCGTGGTCCGCGATCCACAGGCCAGTCCGCAGAACGGCCCGGCCCGTAGTCCATGATCTACGGGCCGGTCCGCGGACCCACGTGAAATCTATTTTTTTTAAACTTAAAAACAACAAATAATAAGAAATAAGTGAAGAAAAAATTTTAAATTCAAACCCTCATCTTTTTTCCGGGCTTGGGACCGGCTACTATTAGCGTAGGCAGAGTTAAAATTGTACATGAACAAGTTATTACGTGTACAATTTTTTGTAAAGTTAAATATCAAAACTTACAAGTTAAAATGAATAAAAAATATTATGAATTTATACAAAATAATAAATATACTTACACTTTACTTACTACGTATTCAGTTCGTCCATCTCTTCGGTCAATATCATGCTTACTTTATCTTGGATTCGATGTTCTGCATCCTCCCAATCTTTCAAACACATTAAACTCTCTAATATATCTGGTTTAAGTCTTGATCTCAAATCATTAAGAATCCTACCACCTGTACTAAAAGCAGACTCAGATGCTACAGTTGATACCGGAAGTGTTAGTAGATCACGTGCTATAATAGAAATAATTGGGTATTGGTGCTCGTTTTGTCTCCACCACCTAAGTATATCAAAATTATTCCTCTCCTCTTCATCTAACAAATTAAGCATGTCGTGACCAAAATATCTAGCTAACTCTAATGGTATATCTCTAATATTAGTTTCAACATTTGTGGCACGGGGTGAGCGAAGAAGAAGAAGAAGAAGAACTAGGATTTTGAGTTCCCTTATAAATAAGAAAACTCCAATAATCATTAGGATTAAGGTTATTTGAAGATGAAGAGAAGGGTTTGGCATAGGAGGTCTTCTAACATTCCTACCGGTTTTTTCTGCATAAAATTCGTACATTTCACATAATGTTTTTTCTAAATTATCGTAAGTTAATGGATTACCGTAACTCAAATTATTAGAAATTTCGAAAATAGTATATTTAGTACATTGTAAATTTACTCTAGGGTCCATAATTGACGCTAATGGAAACAACATAGGCAAGTCTTCCCAATATTTTCTAAACTTCATTTCCATTGTTTCAACAATATCAGAAAAAATTGCATACGTCTTATATCTATTAAAATTATTTGCAATAAAATAAAAATAATTTAAAACTAATGGACTAGTAGGGTAATATACACCACCACATGCATTTGTAGCGTCGTAAAATACTTTTAAAAATTTTCGAACATGAAATGCAATTTGCCAATCATGTGGTTGCAAATCGTATTGTGGACCGTGTGAATGTCGGCCATTATAATAACCAGTTACACAATGTTCATATCCTTCACATGATTCAAGCATTAAATAAGTAGAGTTCCACCTATTACATATATCTGTACATATAATTTTAGTTGGAAGAGAAATTTTTACACATAATTCATCAAATACTTGTTTTCTAGCAGGTGAAACAGTAAAATAGTTCAAGGCATACCTAATTTTTTCTAATTGTGGGCTTATATACTTTAAACCATCTTGAACAATTAAATTAAAAATATGGCATACACATCTAACATGAAACAAAATTCCACCGAAATCTGGTTGTAATTCCTCAATTAATTTTTCTATTACAATATTATTAGGCGGATCATTGTCAAACGTCATATTGCAAATTCTAGATTCACAATTAAATTCTTTAATAAATGCAATTAAATAATTAAAAATTTGTAGGCCATTATGAGGGTAGTCAATTACTTTAAAAGCAATTATTCTTTTATGCATAATCCATAGTTTATCAATATAATGTAAAGTAGCTGCAATATATCCTTTATGATTTAGACCGGACCATAAGTTCGAAGTGAATGATACAACACCATCATATTTACTTAAATCATTTTTTATATTTTGTTTTCTTTTATTATATGCAACAATAATATCAGAACGAAGAGTGTTTCTAGCAAAGGGTAAATACCTTGGTTGAAGATACCTTTGTACAAACCGTGTGAAATGAGGGCTTTCCACTATGCTAAGCGGGAACTCACCACTAGCCACCAACTGACACATGCCTTCTCGGCGCATAGATTCTTGTGAATAAACCCAATTGTTAAGATTGGGAGAAGAACTACTAGATCCACCCGAAGATCCGAAATGTAGTTGTGCTTGGTTGGTATCAACTCCTCCGTACTTTTGCATACACTTCGAAAAATGTCGATTAAGATGGCTCGTTCCACCACCCTTTTGCCATGCAAACTGTTGCTTACAATATTTACAAACTGCCTTGAAAATTGGTTGCCCATCTGCAGATGCACCCGTCTGCACTCTATTGAAATGATCCCAACACCGAGCCTTTTGTTTTGTGGCTCTTCGTTTAGTAGTCGATTGAGTAGTGTTGGTCGTTTCTAACTCTTCGTCAATATCATCTAAATAAAAAATTGGAGCAGTGTTCCCAACTCCAAAATCATCACCAAATTCTGGAATTTGAACATTATTTAAACCACTAAAATCATCTTGAATTTGGTTTTCGACAGACTCGGCACTTCCTTGAAAATTGTATTGATCCATGAATTTGGTTGTAGATAATAGAAATGTAGAAGACTAGAAGTACAAAAAATATATATGAAAATTAGAATGTAGGGATGTAGAAGATAAGAAGAATAAGATTATAAATCTAGAAATTATATAAATTGCACAATATATGAATATAATTTTTTTGGATAATGGAAGTATGAATGTAAGATTGTAATTTGAGATTTGAGAGATTTGTGAAGAGAATCTAGTTAATTTATGGGATATTTATAGGGAAAAAACAATAGCCGTTTGAAAAAAAAAAAAATTGGGGACCAAATTGCAAACGGTCATATTTATGACCGTGGCATGCAACGGTCATAAATATGACCGTTGCCCATTGCAACAATTGGTCTCCAGCTTTTGCTGGGGACCAATTTTGGTCCCTGAACATGTGGACCACGGGCCGAGCGGAGCTAGGGTCGGCCTGTGAAAATTTTTAAGGCCCGGTCTCGTAAATTTGCGGACCGGGCCGCTGGGCCGACGAGCGGCCCGGTCCGTTTGCCATCTCTAGAACCAACCGTGAAAGTCTCTTCTATACACTAGTTCGATGTTTGGGCAGTTATTGTTCAGTAGCTCCTGCCTATGTTCCATGTACAAAGCATATAAGATTAACTAATTAGTTCGTTTAACATGAAAAAATGCATTTGAGATAAATGAATAATATTTAAAAACAAAGTCTTACTGTAAGAATGGCTCAATTTCAGAACAGTTGTTCAGGACGTGAAATATCGATTGATTTCAAACATGTGCAGAAAATGTTGTTGGTGACTTCTTTCCAATTGGGCGACACTGTGACTGAAAAACAGAAAGTTGTGTTCACAGAACACTAGCATCCTCATTTCTGTCTGGTCAGTTGAACCTTATTCCTATGTCCTCGAAGTACCTCAAACAAAAAGTCAATGCCTCATCTACAACATACCCTTCAGCTATTGAACCTTTAGGCAGAGCTCAATTTCTGACGTAGTCCTTCAGTTTCTTCAGGTATCACTCGAATGGATACATCCATCTCATGAGCACCAGACCTCCAAGAATTGCCTCGTCTGGAAAATGCATTATGAGGTGAATCATGATATCGAACAAGTATGGCAGAAAGATTCGTTCCAACTTACAGAGGATGAGTACCAAGTGATCGTGGGAAGCCATCATGTCGCTAACCTTTAATGTTCTTGCACAAAGCTACTTGAAGAACGTGCACAATTCAATAATTGTAGTGAAAATAGCTTTATTCAAAAACACCCGACATCCGACTGGCAATAACTGTTGTATGATAATGTGGCAATTGTGTGACTTCAACCCAATAATGCAACTGTCATTAGGAGCAATATTCTTTCGAAGATTAGAAGCGAAGCCATCTGAAAATTCAACTGATCAGATGAATTTACAAAAATTCTGACAATTTGCAGATGACATGGTGTAACATACGGCAAGCTTCATACATATATTCCTGTTCTGATACAAGTGCAGCTCTCTTTTGATTCCTAATTGCATCAGATCACGCCCGGTATTGACTGTGTCCTTTGATTTGAATAGATCATCCAGAATTATGCTGCGCAAGCTGTCACAAACATTGTTCTCTACGTGCATGACATCGATGTTATGTTTGAGCTCTGTAAAAGACCAATACGAAAACTTATAGAAAATGCTCATTTTTCTCCAATTCAGCTCGTCATCACTTCTCCTATTGAAAACATTTTTCTATATGTCATTGACTGTGTCCTTTGATTTGAATAGATCGTCCAAAATTGTGCTGCGCAAGCTGTCACAAACATTCTTTTCTACGTGTATGACATCGATGTTATGTTTAAGCTTTGTAAAAGACCAATACGACAACTCATAGAAAATGCTCATTTTTCTCTAATTCAGCTTGTCATCAATTCTCCTATTTCTAGCACCTCCGTAATTATGGTGCTTTCCTGGAATACTATGTCTCACATAGTTTAACTGTGCTAAAATGTCTGTAGGCGTTAACCGACATGAAGGTGGTCGCCTCTCTGTTCTCCCATCGAAGTTTAAATTGCTCTGAAAATGATGCCTGTACGGCAGGAACTGACGGTGACCCACATAAGCTGTCTTACCTATCACACGCACTAAAAGAATATCTTCGTTGCACATAGGACATGCTATGTACCCCTGACTGCTCCAACCCGATAAACTACTTCTCGCTGGAAAATCGTTAACAGTCTACAATAACGATGCACGCATTCTGAATACTGATATGTTATTGGTTCCAGTTTCACGTGTGTCAATCCCATCAGCCCACAACTCCTTCAACTCGTCCACTAATAGTCGTAAGAATACATCAATGTCTTTATCCAATACTTTAGGACTTGGTATCAACAGAGTAAGCATGAGGTATTCGGGTTTCATGCATAACCAATGTGGAATGTTGTAAACTGTTACAACTACTGGCCATATGCTGTGCTGTATGCCAAAATTATGTCACTGAATAGATTGAATCTGTCTATGGCCAAACCTAATCTGACATTCCAGATCTCACTTGCGAACAATGGATGTTTCATGTCAAAATCCCGTCATGCCTTTCTGTCAACGAGATGCTGCATTTCATCATCATCCCTAGACCTTCTTATATTGTGCTACCGCGTGAGTTTTGCAATATCCTTCGTCGCGAACATACGTTTTAGTCTGGGGGCCAAGAAAAAATAGCTCAATACCTTATGCGGAATATTATTTCCGTTCACTTTCTTATAAGTGTGCACCAACGGCTTTTTTGGCAAATTGGACAAGTTTGTCTATCATCATGCTCACCCCAAAACAGTGTACAATCGTTCTTGCATGCGTGAATGTATTTGTAACCCAAACCAAGCTTTGTCATTATCTTTTTAGCTTCGTAGTGGGAGTCCACCAGGTTCATGTTTGGAAAGCTAACTTCAGCAATTTCAAAAGATCATCGACAGACTTGTTTGTCTATTTGTTCCCAACCTTAATATGCATCAACTTTACTACAAAATTTAGGGTCGAACATGATGAAACTCCCAGGTATAGTTTTAAATGCAGAGCCTCAAACAATTCGTCATAGTAACCATGTGTGCTTGTACCAACATGCTCATAATCGACTACGTCGTCCATGACATCCATCATCTCGTCATCCACACCAGCTCGCTCATTCTGTCTATACACATTTGCAGTCTGAACCTCAGTCACGCCATGATATATCCAGGTTACATAAATCTCCGCAAAACTATTACGAAATATGTGAGCCTCGACAAATTTCAATAGATGTGTGAGACTGTTTAAACATTTTTTGTACAGACATTTAATCATTCTCCTGTCATTTACATATGGCCTTGCCATGTTTATAAATGCTTTCAAACCGTTCTGAAAATCTGCAGATTTTGTGCGATTTCTAATTGTTGTCCAACTTTTATCAATATACATACTTGAAAAATACTATATTTTCACAAATACAATAAGGATAATAGATGGAGATGAATAAATGAAATGTAAAGAATATGATTATGGAGAAAAACGATGGACTTGGAAATCTTTATACTGACGGAAATGGAAATATTGCAGACATACAATACAGAAATGTAGGGATGGTGAGCTAAAAAAGGAGATTCTATAGCAGTGACAAATGTCGTCGCTATAGATTAAATATGTCATCGCTATACATAAAAATGGGCGCTAATTTTTCTGCCAATATTGCGTTAGGTATATAGCGACAACATATATCGTCTCAATAGAGTTCATTTCAAATTACAAGGAGAATCATGAATCAAGTGAGTTAAAAAATATCTGTATATATTGCTATTGTCTATAATAAATTGGTGCTATTTTTTCCCACCATCTGGAAAGCATTTACCGACGACTTCTTTTTTCGTCGCTATATATTAAAAATAATTGTGACGACATGTTTATTATAAAGACAACTTTGGTCGTCGGTATAGATTATTAAGTTATAGCGACGACATTTCTTTGTCGTCGCTATTGTGCACAACAAATAGAGGCGACAACACGTCGTCGCTATTAATGTCACTGCTATAGATACCTTTTCTTGTAGTGACATAGATGTAGAAAATGGATAGGTCAGCCTGGCTAGGCCCAGAATGGGAGGGATTTCTTGTTTTACACATACCATTTATTTGTTCAGCTAGTCCAGCCAGGGTTTAGGCCACCGGAACAACCCAACATTATGTTTTAAATTTTTTCTTTCTTTTTTATATAGTTTCAAAATAATTAAACAGTAGAAATAAGAAAGAAAGAAAGAGTTCATCTTCTTCCTCCCCCACCTCAACGCTCTTCCATTCTCCAAAAAATCCCCACCTACCCTACATTCACCAAACAGGGGAGGATTTCTCTATCCTGGTTCGCGACCAAGCACTCCGAGGGAGGGATGAGTATTTCTCCTTCATAATCTCTGAAATTGTCGGAAACCAGAGATGATTTCTCCTCTTCCGGTTGCTTGTAGATCCGACAACTTGTTTTGGGGTGGAGGAGTGAGGGTGGACTCAAGCCATTTAGAAAAAAAAAATTTGGGCCAGCCCAGCATTAGGTCAATTGGCCCAGCAGGCTAATCGTGCCAGGCCAAATTGGCATAGTTTATTTTTGGGCTAGATTTTTGTTAAGATGACCTGGCTTGAAATCTAGGTTATTTGGGCTAGCCCGCTGGACCGGTCAATTTTGCCACATCTACCTACACATTTCTTTCACATAAAGAAAACCTGTGCATGTTTCTCTTTCAAAATAGTTGAGTACTATGTATATACGAAGTTTGGACAAGAGAAAAATAAACACAAGATTATCAAAAGAGATATTCATCCATGATAATAATCTACTAATTGTTAAAATTAGAGTAATAAATAAAGGGCGAAATAATAAAAAAACTAATAATTTATACATGTTCGTCTTAATGTGAGATTACGTCCTATCTTTAGCCGCTGAAGTAATTCATTATAATAAATTATGATTTTTGTTTATAAGAGATCAATCATATATATAACAACCCAATGAAGGATTCCTAACAATAATGAAATTCTAAGGCAATCCAATGAAGGTTCCTTAGTTATAATAAAATTTTAGATCAACCTAATTAAAAAGAAAAGTTTCAAAAACATTCTTACTTAAGCAAATAGAAATACCGTGTTTAGGCTCCATAGTTTAACACTAACTACTGCTGGTGCTGAGATGATAATGAAGAACCCACCTCTGCCAGTTGATATTCTTGAGTTTGAAACCCAATTCCACTACGACAAATAGCATTTCCATGGGTTTTCAATTTCCAAAAAGTACCATAGTAGACACCTTGAAGCCTTAATAATTTCAACTCTTCGCAACAAATCCTGACAAGTTTGTCACACATCAATGCTGCTTATTTAACTTTTAACAAAAGTAGATTTTATAATGGTTAAAAATAAGAGTGATTTTAACTTTAACAAAGGCATGAATTCTCTTCTTTCCATAGGTTCATTACTGGACCAAAAAAAAAAAAAAAAGGAGAAAAATATAAAAATGAAAATGAAAAAAGAAATAAGTAAATATGAACTAGAAGATAAAGACAAGTACTTCTCAAGTAAAAAATACTTTGGTCAAATAGTTTTAATACTGCTTTTTGGCCAAGCAATGGTACTTCCCAAGGCTTCACTTAGAACTTGCATCTCATCTGTAGGTTTATATAAGTTTAAATTTGCATATACACCTCATCAACCCAAAACCTTCCAACAATCTCGTCCAAAATGCATGTGATGCACCTTTGCACTTACGTCTGTCGATGCAATCTTACATTCTGCTACAATTTCTTCCTCATCAAACTTGTACCAATGCAATAATTGGCAACTTTTATTTTTCATCTGTGCATTCCCTCCTTGAATACCACTTGCTTGTTTTGACTAAAAATTGACAATTACGTGATAATATTCTACTTTAAATTAGTTTATTGTAATATGAATTTATATTAAATAAACAACTATTATAGTAAGATACAAATACCTGAGAAGTAAATGCATGTGAACTTCTATCCTCTGCATTTTTGTTTTGATTCTACAAAATGATACAAAAAATGAAATAAAAATTTTACATGTAAAGTTATATTTATTACCTATACTATCATAGTACATAAAATGGTAAAAGTTTGTAACCTATTGAGATAACTTAAGAACTGCTTCAACCTTTTTTTCTAGTGTTCCCATTCTTTGTGATTGAGTTTCCAATTGGCGTTCAACTTCTCTCACTCTTCTATTACTTTGAATTTTTGCATCCACTTTTGAAGGTGTAGCGCCAAAACCAAGTCCTCTAACCCTTCCACGATGTTCAGGACCAAAAACTTGAGCAATAACATCATCGCGTATTGAATCTTCTGCTGGTGTATCAGAGATTGATTGCGCATAGTCTTCTATCTTTTTCTACAAGTATAAAATTCAAATTTTATATTAGAAAGAAAATACATTTAATATCTCAAATATTAATAAAAGAACGTTGATAATATACTCATACCAATTTTTCAGAAACTACTTCATTTATTGGTTTTCCATCATTTCTAAGATGTCCATAAGTCCACACTTTAATTCTTAACCATTTGATATTTGGATTCTTTTTTTTTCCCTACAAATAGGGCATATGTTGTTTGAATAAGAAAAAAGTGAAATAAAATAACGGAAGAAAATAAAAAGAAAGACAAGTTTGTAATTGTACCATATCATGAGCTGTACGTGGATAATCCTTTCGACCCATAGTATGGACAAGCTTTTGATTAGTTCTCATTCTACTAAACCTTGCATTTTTTACCTAGTAAGGAAATAAAAATATAAATCAACAAGAATCAAATAAAATTTTGTAAACTTAATATGCAAATATTACTTACTTGAAAGTCAGCAGAAAAAGTCTCTTTGACAAATTTTTCCCATACTTCATCAGAGTTTACATTCTTTAGTCTAAGAAGGGCAATAGTGCGTGTTCTATTCATTGGTTTTGTTATTTCATTTTGTTATTTCTTTTCTCATCCTTGATTTGAATGCCCTCCAATAATTTCCCATACTTTGAAATGTCATTTTTTGGTGACAATCACTCACATTGAACTTTTGCTGTATTTATACAGAAATGCAAATGAAAAAGTTAGTATAAACAATAAAAAGGCCAAAGTTAAGAAGCAAAAGATAAGGAAATGATATAAGAGATGGACATAAAAGATTTCATATTTAATAACTATACATGTGTGAAAGACCAAAGTTCAGATTTTTTCTTTTTATCCACTGAAAGCCAATTTTTTATTACAACTGGCACAGGTTCTCGTACCATAGCTCCAACTATGGTTGCAAATTTACCAGAGTTCTTACCAACTGCTTGGCCCAATTCATTAAATTCAAATTCCATTCTTTGAAAATTATATTCAGGAACTATTTTCAACACGGTTGGGACTCTTTTCTTTTTGGGAGCATCCAAATTTGTTGACAACATGTCTTGCTCATTTGTAATTGGAGTAGATATATGATTTTCTTCTCCACTAGAAATTTGTAGTCCTTGATTTTCATCTCGAATTGTGGCAGCAATTGCAGCTCTTTGTTGCTTAGTCCGTCTCTTGGAAGCTTGCTTAGAAGACTATCAATTCAACATGAAGACGAAAGATAAATGTAATTATTTTCAAAATCTTAACAGATATCTTATAAAGTAGAACGAAACACACTCGCCTCAACTCCGTCCATCTTTTAATATATATTTATTAATGTCAACTAACTTCAAGAATTCCCTTCAAACACACATTCGTTGCATCAAAATAAAATAAAGTCAGAGATTTATAACAATTAATGTAGGTAAAAATATGAATTAAACTACATAAAAAATATGATAGCCACAAATCTCAATTAAAATGAATAAGTATACAAGGAAATAAACATTCATCATTCACCAGACTTATCTATGCAGCACATAATATGCCTTCGACATATGTCCTCGCATAATTCTTATCATCATCATCATGGTTGTCTTCAATATGTGATATATCAAATGGAATAGTTGACCCATAAGTAGTTTCTTCTTCCATATTTAACGAGTGAAAGCCTCTTGGTGGCGCTTGCAAAGCAACATACCAATTAGGTGTTTCATTCTCTCTAGAATAAAACAATTGTTTCGCTTGTGATGCCAAAATGAAAGGATCATTTTCAAATTGACTGTGTCCCCCGTGAAGGTTAACCAAAGTGAATCAATCTTCATTTTTTACTCCATTCACGATATTTGCCCAATCTCACTTGAATATTGGAACATGAAAAGTATTGTAATCAAGCACTGTAACATCTTGCAAAACTCCATATTAAACAACATTCCCAACGACGTGTGCATTATCTTTTGCACTAGATCTACAAATGGTCGTTGCTTCAACTAAAATGCCACTATTTTGGCGAGACTTTTCTGCATCCTTAGTGTAAAACCGAAGACCATTTATGACAAAACTAGAATATGACATGGAAAGGCATCTAGGATCACGTGCCAGCCACTTCAAAGTATTTGAAATATTTTCGATCATCAGTTGAACTTTAATCTATCATAAGTTTAAATATATTAGGAATAAAAGAATAAAGTATGTTGTTAAACTTGAAATTTTGAACACATTAATATGTATTTAAACCTTTTCATCCAACCAGGTAACAAATTAGTCAATGTGTTTCTTATGCAACAACGTCTTATTTCTTTCAAGTCGTTTGCCAGAACTCTTGAGTTCATCCATGTGCATCCTAATGGAAAAATAATATATCAAAAAGATAATATGGTTGATCCACTTAAAATCTAACAAAGTAGCTATTTAACAAACATACTTTATGTATGGTTGAACTTCTGTACTATTTAGCAACACATAGCGATGAGCAACTTTCAACATCTCATCAGATAGTACAAGCTGCTTCCCTTTAGAGATTGTACACCCTACGACTAAGAAATCACTCTCAAATTCATCATTGCATGCGAGCCTAGAGCCTATTCCAAATGCTTGTTTTATGTATTTGCTTCAAAACATCGCATTTTCTTCAGTAATATATCGTTCAACTATGCACCCTTCAGGTCGTGCACGATTCATAACATACCCTTTCAACACTTTCATATACCTACACAAGAAAAAAAAAATCTAAAGCATATTAAATCAAATTGATAATGAATTTATAATTTTTTTTGAATAACTTCACCTCTCAAATGGGTACATCCAACGATATTGTACTGGTCCACACAGTCAAACTTTTCTTCCAAGGTGGATTGCCAAATGAACCATTACATCAAAAAAAGAAGGAGGAAAATACCTTTCCTATATACATAAAGTTTTAGAAATATCATCATTTAATTGTTCAACTTTATTTCTATCTATAACTCCTTGACAGATTTCATTGAAAAATGAACATAATTTGAAAAGAGAGTTCCTTGGTCCTTTAGGTAGAAGTCCTCTCAATACAACTGATAATAATTGTTGCATTAAAATATGACAATCATGAGACTTGAGTCCAACTATCTTACATTCATCCACTGAAATGTAATTTTCAATATTAGAACCATAACCATCAGGTAATTTCAAATTAGCAAGTCTTCTGCAAAATATTTGTTTTTCTTCCTTTTATAAAGTGTGAGGTGCAGCACGTAAGTATAATTTATTTCCTCTACTCTCAAGATGTAATTTATGCCTAATGTTCATAGCTTCCAAGTCTTTACGAGAATTAATTCCATCTTTAGATTTTCCTTTCACATCCAAAAGAGTACTAATAACGCTCTCACAAATATTCTTTTCCACATGCATCACATCCAAATTATGACGTACAAGTAAAGTCTACAATCAAACATAATTGATGTCATAGTATATCTAATTAGAAATATTAAATTAAATAGAAAGAAATAATATAATAGCTACATTCCAATATAGTAGCTTGAAAAATATTGACTTTTTCTTCCACGTTCGTTACATTAGATTAATTTGTATTTTTCTTCCTCCTTTTTTTTTTTTTTACTTTTTTCCCAATTATTTTCAATTTTATCAACTTCAAGAGAATCTTCTTCACCACTTTTTATCTTTGGCATTAACACCATTTTCAATATGTCCATTAAACCAACTCTTTATCATGCGAAATGGATGACCCAAGGCGAGAAATCTTCTATGCCCCATGTATACAAACTTCCTACCATGTGTTAACCATTGTGAACATGTATCTTCACGACAAATAGGGCATACAATTTTTCCTTTGGTGGGCCATGCAGATACATTTCCATATGCAGGAAAGTCATTTATTGTCCACATCAAAATAGCTTTTAAGTTAAATGTAGACTAGGTAACTACATCATACATCTCAACCCCATCCGTTCATAGCAATATTAAGTCATCTACAAGTGGTGCCAAATAAACATCTATGTCATTTCTGGGCTGTTTTGGCCCTGGGATCAATAAACTCAACATCAAACTTTCTTTCGACATGCATAACGAGAGAGGCAACTTATATATATTTAAAATTACTGGCCAACAACTGTATCTAGATTTGTGAAGAGAAAGCTTAATGTAGAGCTCTCTTATATAAGAGCAAGCAGAAAAGAAGAGACGAATCCATGTATGCATACATAAGAGGATAATGGAGGGATTAATGCACTGTTGCCTTAAGATCCATTCACAATGCCCAGAAAAACATATACTTTTACAACCGAGTTATACATTCCAAAAATTGGGAACTTCACTTCACATTAGAAAGAAGATGAACACAGAATGGAACCCTTATAACTTTTTAAATACACTGATACTATCTAGCACCAGGCAAAAAACGTACAAGAAATGGGACTACAAATAAGGGTAACAGGCCCCAAAGTAGGATTGCTTGTTAGGAAGAGGGAAAGAAGATGCCCAGAGAGAATGTACAACAAGGAGAGTTTAGAATAGATAATCTTCAATATGTCCAAGAGTCATACTACACAAATAGGCCATCATAATACTCTAGACTGATTTACATAAAACCTTTCAATTTTCATTTAAAATGGGACTACAAATAAGAAAATTTAGGACTGATTAGAGTATATTGCAAGATTCAAAATGGTCGTTGGCAAAGAGGCTATTATTTGCAACAGACAGTGAACGTTGCGAAAGGTCCTATAAGTATATATTTTAGCAACATAGTTGTCAAATACACTATTTTTTGACAACGATCACTGTCCGTTGTGAAATTATGAAATATTTAAAAAACAATTGCATCATACTATGAACGTTGCAAAAGAATACATTGGCAACGTTCGTTTAAATACTGTTACCAAATCTCAATTGAGTTAATCAATGGCAACATACATTTACTGTCTGTTGCGGTAAACTCTTTTTAGCAATACACAATTAATGAATGTTGTTATTTAGATGTTGTTAAAGGGTATTTTTCTTGTAGTGACTTCGGTTGAAGATTTACTTTTTCTTGCACTTTTTATTTCTTAGATCTGTTCAATATTTCATATTCTTGAAGTATGTGATATTTTTTGGGCCTTGCACATATGTTATTTGTATGTGTGCACACGCATTTGTATTTTAGATTTCTTCTATATCTACTAATGTGAGTTTGTATGAGGAATTTCAATTATTATAATTATTACTTTTTTTATTTTGGAAGGGATGAGGAATTTCAAATTGATATCATAATAAAAATTAAATATATTGAGTTCGAATTGTATTATTGTTGGGTGATTTTGTGTAAAGTGACTTCAAATAACAGATTTATAGCAAGAAAGTAAGAGTAATGGCAAAGTCGATGTAAGTGTTGAACACTTGTTTTTAAGTCGAATTTGTCCCCGCAACGGTACCTACGGTTTATGACAATCAACTCCCAAGATACAACGACTATCACTTGTGTTTGCAGTACTTCAAAACACAAGCACAATGAACCAGAAAATGGTTTTGCACTCCAAAGAATGAATATGAAATGAAAAACCAGAATTTATGCAATAAAATGCAAGAATTTTGGTTCAAGAGAAGAATATATGATTTTAATGTGTTTGCATATCATTGATGTGTTAAATAGGACGTCCATAGGGTCCTATTTATAAAAGATGAAAAGTTGGAAATGAAGTGGTGTGGAGCCACATCGTGCAACACTTCAAAAAGATATGCATGTTCGCGCTTAGATCCATGCGATCGCATTGTTCTAATATGCTGCGATTGCAAGGTCCACTTTTTGATGACATAATTTAATTAAGGCTAACTAGCGATCGTAGGAGACGCATGGTAGGACCTAAAAATATTCTGCTGAAAAATTCAGCAAGTTATGATCGCATGATAAAATACCCATGCGATCGCATGGTCAAAGATTGACCCAATTTTGTCCTTCACCGTAATTTCTCATTCTCATCCGATATTGATTTCGAGATGCCAAATATACCCTTTAACACATGCAGAGAAATCTGAATTCTCTTTTTGGGCCCTCGACCCCCGCGACCTGACCAGATAGGTCGATCCCCGTTTCGACATCCCAAAGCGGCGAAGTGGCAAACTATTTTGCATAAACGGATTGGGTCGGGTCTGAATATTTTGGCTGAAATTGACACGAAGTCACTTTATTTGGTTTCCAAATACTTAGCCAATTTCTCGAATTCTTAAAACAATTTCCAACAATTATCACCTACAAATAATATATTTTTCTTTTTCAATTTTAAATAGACAAATTTATAATTTATTAGCTTGTTAACACTTCAATCTTAACTATATTAAAATTGAATGAATTTCATCTTGATATCATAAGGAAAATAAAATATTTTTAGTTCTAATTTTATTATCACCTATAATTAATATATTTTCTATTTAAGTTTTAAATAGAACAATTATATAAATTTTTATTAATTTAAATTCGATTAGATCTACCAAACATATGTTTATAGTCATTTATGCAACTCTAAAAATGACAATAATTTTTATTAAAAAAACAACTACGAATCTTCAAAGCTTCTTACACGGAACATATCGACAAGATTCTTTTTCTTCTGGCCCCCCGGGGCATAGCTCAACTGGTGGAACAATCAACATAAGGCTTGCTTCCAGCGGCAGGGTGGGAGTTCGAATCTTGGTGGGAACCTGCGGCTGGATTTTATTCGGTATGGAGCAATCACTTTGGAAGCGGCTCCTTGTGCGCAGAAGTGTACGGTCGGATGAGGGGAACCTGGGAGCCAGTTGAAGCATAACCCGCGATTTACCTCCTTCAAGGTTCTAGGGGCAAGGGTCTTGGGGGTCCAGGATATAGTCTAGCGAAGCTAGGATACCTGGGTATCAAAAAAAAAAAAAAAAAAAAAGATTCTTTTTCTTCTGAGTTCAATATTAGGTTTTTGTGTCCCTACTAAATTTTATATAATAAATACTTCGCTTATAAAGTGATTTTTAAATATATATATTGAATTCATTGTTTCAAAACCTAACAATTGGATACTGTCTGAGATAACTGTGGGTGGGTGGGTGGGTGGGGACAAATCTAAGCCAACACTTGGAAGAACATTGTTGTCACTTTCTTGGGACCAGTCTATGTGGCTATGATCAATGGATTAGTTTGTCAATTTATCTTTTACCATGCGTGGACCATGTTGATCAAGATGGATCGAGATTGCTACAAGCTCTGATAAAAAACCCCTGTACTCTTTTGTCTTTTGGAGCAGCACCTTTATCCCAAAAACCCCCGTACTCTTCCACTATTCAAAATCATGACAACTTTTTTTCATGGCATCTAAATTCGAATATCAAAAGCCTTTGCCTACTTTTGTTTCCCACTACAAGAACACAAAGGAGATGGGGGGGGGGGGGGGGGGGGGGATATTGTTTTTTGTACTGATAAAAGCACCTCTCTTTATCTTCTCTTTATCCATGTGATTAATGGAGAAAGTCGTTTTTTTTTACAATGAGTACGATAATTGAATCGAGAATATGGAATTCAAAAAAGACATATTTAGGAAAAGTTCAATAACTTTTTTTTTTTTTTCAAAAAAATATATTTTTTTGCCTACAATTTTTGATTTTTCAAACTTTTTACACTATAAAAAAGTTAAAAAATCAATAAAGTACTCCCAAAAATCCATTTTTTCCCAAAAAAAAAAAAAAACTGCATTGAACATGTCCTTGATAAGTTAAACGTGATTATAATGGAAAGTATTAAATTGTAAAGAAATTAAAAATCTTATTTGTTTAATTATTTTGTACAAAACTTCCCACACTATAATGGAGAAAGGGTGCCGGGGTTGGGTGGGGAATTTTTTTTTTTTTCTTTTTTAACTTGTAAAATCATCATTCTTTTATTCTTGTGATTAGAACTTGCTAGAAAAGTACAAAGAAATTAAGAAACAGTTGTTTTAGATGAATCAAGAAAAGTGATTTTTTTTTTTCCTCCCCTTTTTTGGTGTGGAGGAGTACATATTTTAATCATGAATCAAAAACATTGAATCCAATGGAAGCATGTTTAGTAAATTAGATGATATAATAATAAGAAATTAAATTTTTATATATTTAATTTCACGTACTAAACATGTTAATATACTGAAAATTGGGATGGGGTGGGGTACATGTTTTTTGGTTGATAGAAAGCATTTTTCTTTTATGCTAGATACAACCAGGAAAAAAAAATCAAAGTTATTGTTGCTTGATGAATCAATTGATTTTTTTATGTAGAGAACATGTTCTAGTTATATCAAGAACATAGAATCCAATGCTTATATACTTTGTAAGTTAGACGAGATAATATTAAAATGTAATAAATTTTATAAATATTTAGTTTTATATATACTATCTAAAGCAATATAACAAGAAACGAAAATCAAAATTAAGTAAGAGCACATGATTTATTGTGATTTAGTTATAATACAAGAGTTTTGTCGATTTATCATAGCATTGTTATATTATAATGAAGAAGAAGAGAATTAGTATATGTTTTGTACTGAAATTATATTTTAAGTGCTTTGTGGATAAAAATGAGTTATAAGTTGTAGGGCCTATGAAATGTGTAGTTAAAAAGTATGTTTGACCAGTTTGACTAGCTGAAATTATAATTTAAGCAGTGGCAAATATGTGCTTACTAATTATAGGTGAACTTACTCTTTTCTTTTTTTTTCTCTATGCTAAGGAAAACAGTTTGTCCAAACATCCTTCATATGAGAAGGAATTATTAGGCTCTCCACGTCCGTTTGTTAAAAGAAAATTGATAAAATTGTCTTAATAGTATGACATTTTTTATTATTTTTTACTAAACAAGCTCTTAATATTTTATTTGTCACTATTTTTCTAATTGATAGAAAGTCAAGATTGAACAGAAGCCATCCATAATTATTTCAAGATTTCAAACCATTTGCACATGGTACAAGAGCAAAATGCATAAAACATGGGCCATCACACTGAGGCTAAAAACCATTAGTAAGAAGCATGAGAGTCTTCATCATCAGTAACTCTAGTCGAGTACACAAAATTCTTCATAGCGTTGTACAGACTTTGAGCAGCAGTCTTGTTTTGAAGTTCGATACCATGAAAACCACCTCGATTATATTGATAGTCCACGGGTACTCTGTATCTCTGCAACAACTGTACTAACTGAGTTGTTCGGTCGACTAAGGGATCACCTTCGTCAGCTTTTACAAAGACCCTCGGTAAACGTGGAACCCGTCCAAGATAAGATCCACCAGAGATCGGGTTACAAAACTCGTGATCTCGATTGGCGTAAGATGGCAATACTAACGTCCACAACACGTCACACACGTACAAAGGAACATATGGATCCTCGATAAGTCTAAGCTCGGACGGAGTCCTAACAACTCCACCAAAGAAAGGTTGATTCAATAGAATTCCTCGAATTCTTATTGGTCGAAGATCAAAATCTAGAGCACGCAGGGCCGTGTGGTAAACTATGTTCGCACCAGCACTACTGCCCAATAGAAAAACTCTCGAAAAGTCAGCATAGTCTAGCCATGGATCACGGCCCCCAATACCTAATGCCTGGTTCTTAACCCAAAAGATAGCATTCAAGGCATCATCAAAAGCTGCCGGGAGGCGGTTTTCAGGGGCCAGCCGATACTCGACAGAGACCACCACCGCCGGGAACTGCGAGGCGATATTGTTACAGAATTCATGAAAAATGACAGTTGATGCACTAAATAACACAAAGTCACCACCATGTAAGTAGATTATAAGTGGCAGCTTGGTGTCTGTTGGGGGATTGACAGGTATATAGAGGCGAACATAGGCTTTGCTCTTGGGGCTGAGCTGTATATCTGTGGAGAGCGCCACCGGCGAGTTTTTTGGGTCTGTCACAGACGGGGTGGCATCCACCATAGGAATTTGGATCTCTCTTTTCAATGTACCATCAGAATTCCAGCTTATTCCAAGTATTTTGAAGGCTTCTTGCCAAGTATGGCGTTTAGCCACCTTTTCATCAGCTATGATCGACGGCCATGATTGGCTGAAAAGCAAGAACACCAGAAGAGAGTATGCTGCAAGATCATGCGATGATTTTGGGTTTTGATTCAGACAATGTTGTCTGAACATTGTTTGTTGTTGGAAAGGATTCAAACTTGGAAATTTAAGAAGAAGCAGAAGATTGTTTTGCCAAGTGGATATGCCTTGTGGGAGGGGGTTATAAATAGTGAGAATTTGAGGTTTTTGATAATGAAATTTCCAATTATTTTTGAATTAAAGTATTAGGTGTGTCACTTGTATTATCCACGGCCTCACAAAAAATATCAATTTTCTTAGATTTTCAAATACTCGATTATCCACCATTATTGTAGATTTGGACACTTTTGTATCCACACTAGTTTCACTTATGGTGTGTTGGATTTCAATTTGAGGATTATCTCCAATGCAACAATGTTTAATATGTATATGTGACAAAAGATATTGACATTATATCAAAAAACTTCTTCAATACAACAATGTTTATTGTGCAAATGTGACAAATTATTATTAGCTTTTTAGAAAAAGGAAAGAGAGAAAAATCCATTGATTAGATATAAAATTTTAAATTAATGGTGACAATGTCTAGAATTAGACATTGTGTCAGACACTTTTTAGCATTAATTGTGCCACATAAACAATTTTTGTCTATTTGTCAAAAAAAGTACTAAATATTGTTCTTGACATTGTTGTATTGGAGATGCTCTTATGCACAGTAAAAATTTGAAGGGTTTGGTGCTAAAATTAATAATGAATTAAAGAATCATGTGTGTCACATGCATTGTTCTGTTCACGGTCTATTCCACAGCCCCACACAATTATTAATTGTACCGTTTCTTATCAATTCCAGGATTTTCTGCTTCATGCTTATCTTCTCAATATAAAATTTATACAAAATCAAATAAATTAACTTAACAACAAGTGAATATATTAAATATTGTCTATAATGATCTCCTCATCTATATATTTGACGATGTGTAAACTTTTTATTAAAAGAAAAACTAATATATTTAAGTCAGCAAATCTAGACTCCAATTCTAATACCAATTAATTAATATTCAAACAACATGTTTTTGGTGAAGATAAAATTTAAATAAACAAATTTACCTTAATTTTAAGAGCTCTAGTTTTTTAAAGAGAGACGATTAAATATGAGTTGTCATCTGTTGTCTTGAACTTGTTATTCACTTATACATTTTGACACATGGAAACACGCTAACATTTGCTTAAGAAAGAGTCAAAAATATTTTGGGAGGACAGCTGATGGAACATCAAATTCGGACAGCTCGTATGAGCTTAATTGAAATTATCTAGGCGAACAAATGTCTTGAGATTTAGTATCGTGATCATTTATTTATGAAAATTATGAATGTATTAAGCTTCTAGTAGAATATAAGTTCTTGCATGCATTTAGGGGAGCGTGTTGAATGCTAAATAAATAAATAATTTCTTCTTAAGTTTTTAGATGAAGTATTTTAACAAATAAAATAATAAAAGATGAAGATTATGAGTTTATGTTTTTCCTATACTTTTTTATATAAAATTGTACAAGTATCAAGTATATGTGGAAAAAAAAATGTAAATTTGACATGCGGCTCAAAAGACACGTTGAATAAAAAAATTTATCTTTGTTTAAATAATTAATTCGTTAAATGAGATAGTTCAATAAAGATATAAATTTTATACAATCTTATTTTAAATTTTTCATGAATAACAGTTATATCAAATTTCTGAGGTACAAAAAAATGTGAACTAGAACTTGATTGTTTTTTAGTTAAGTTTCATACTAATATTAGTAAATTAATTAATCGGAAATATAATTTTAAAAATTAGCTATCATTATATTTTTACTTTAAAAAAAAGCATCATGTTATTAATATTGTTAATGTAAATCTGTTTTAATATTGTACTATTTCTGTTCTTGTAGATGTAGTGTGTTATGAGTATTGCGTGTATTACAGAAGAAACAAAAGTAGTGATAAAAAAAAAAAAAAAAAAAAGGCATGATTATAATTATTTGGTAGGCACGATAAAGAAAAGCACTATTGCAAGCTTTGCATGATTAAAGTATAAATATTTGTTTGATTAGGCATTGCACTGTTTCATATACTTTTGTGCTTATGTCAAACGTGACTAAAAGATATTAATATTAAACTTAAAAAATGTCTTATTTTAAATTTGACCCCAATAATGTTTGAGAAATTACTATTGTGTGTTCGGGTTTTGATTCCACCGAGCGATGCCTAGGACATGGGGCGGCTCAGTCATATTTTATGTCATTTGATAAGGACATTATCTCCTTGGATAATGTAAGATCTAGGCCCGGGTGTTGGGTTGGTCCGTCCGAGTATTTCAATATTCTGAACCACCCGTTATAATTTTAGTATTTTGTTAATGGAACCATTCGGTTCCACCTAATTATTGGAACCAAACTCGAACTAAAACCGTCAATTTTGGTTCGGGTTCGGTTCTACTCACAACATTTTCTTTTAAAATCGTGAGTTTACAACATATTTTGAAAAAAAAATTTAAAATTGCAAACTCGTTAACATTAAAACATGTTAGATATTAAAACAATTTCTAAAAAAAATAGACACCAAAATTGTAAAATCATTTATTAGGGTTAGAAAAAAATTTATCTGTCAAAATTGAGAATTCGTTTCGGTTACAAAGAAGTTTCGCCTTCGTCGTATAACTTTGTATTGAGCGAGAGATATGAGCGAAAGTGCAAGACTGACGACAATGTTTGTATTGAGTATCTGAGCAAACAGCGATTAAGAATTTGATATTTGGGTAATTGGAATTGAGTTAATTGAGTTTGAGTTTAAGAGTGGTGGGTTTTCTACTTTTGGTTTGGGTCTTGGACAATTAGACTCTTGTATTTGGTTATGTGGTATTGGGTTGTGGGTCATTGAGTTATGGTGAACAAAATGTAAAAAATAATTTTTTTTTGTAAAAAATAATTTTTTTTTATAAAAAATGACAAATTCAATTCGAATCGAGTCCCCATAGTTCTAGTTCAAGAACCAAAACCAACTCGGACTTGGTCGATTCTCAGTTCTCGGTTCTAGTCCCTTATTTTATTTATTTTTTAATTCTGATTCAAGAAGCTCAGTTCTTGTTCAAGAGAATTGATATTTTATGTCACTTGACAAGGACGTTATCTCATCGAATAATGTAAGAGCACCTAATATAAATGTCTAATGCACCAAAAAATTGAAGTTCTAATTCAACATAAATTTTGTAGGTAAAAAATTTAATGGTGGTTTTTTTCGAAGACGCTCTTTAAGGAAATCGATTTTATAATTATAAGTTCAATCTAAACAAATTTGTGGGGTCTGGGTGCCGAAATTAATAACTAGTTAAAGAATTAGGTCTGTATTATTCGTTTCTACACACACACACCCAAAAAAAAAAAAAAAAAAAGAAGCAATCTTGTAGGATGTACAAATATTGGATTGACTCAACTATACTATATTGTTTCTTATTCATTCAATACTTTAACTTAGTGCTTGTTTGGTAAAAAAATTTACAAATTATAAGCAATGGGTTATGCAGGATGTGTGGATAAAAAGTAGATAAAAGTTCTAGGTCTTACGAAATATATGGATAAAAATAATGTTTAATCAATTTTTAAACACTCGTAAGCACTTCCAAAACATCTAGTGGCAAGCCAGGAAAAGTTTTCAGTGCGGGCGGTAACGAATGTGGGAAGTTTGTCTTGCAGAGACAAGTTTTTTTCTTTGGGGCTTTGACAGTTGGTAACGCATTCGCAGTCAGTAGAGATAGTGGCAATAATATGTAAACGGTTTATAAATAAATCACATATCAGAAAAGATATTGGGTTATTGCAAACATTTGCAAAATAAAAATTAAGAGTCATTACGGTTGTCTTGTTCCCAAAATTTGCAGTACAAGACTTAGTGCTTCAAAAAAAAAAAAGGGAAAAAAATGAAGTAAAAATTAGAGAATTAATGATGTATATCCAATCCAATAAAAGTCTCAATAAATACACATCGCCTACGTTACTTGGACTCTAGGTAATGGTGTCGAGTATGGGTACGTATATAAGTGTCGGATCCTTCTTCTTCTAAAATCTAGGACATGGGAGATACGGATAAAAAGGGACAAAATTTCGGACACTGATACGACGTCTTACATATTTTCAAAAAAAAATGTTTTTAATGGAAATCACTTTAAAATAATATTAAACTATTTTCATTTTCATAGGTTTTTTTGTTTTGTTTATATAGTCTTTAAAATCTCATGTACCTTCTTGCAATTGAAGTTCAAATTACATGGATATTTTACAATTAAAAACAATCCAACTAAAAACTTGCTCAAGCCCAAATCTCAATAATTTTTTGGCCAAAAAAGAGCTCATATCCTCATTTTAAAATTTAGAACACCTACAATGCAACTGTGGATTGCAAAAAAAAAAAAAAAAAAAAAAAAGAATCTGCAATATAAGTAAAATAGACAATGTTTAAAAAATTTCCTCTACAATGTAAGTTGGTATGCAATCTGTCAAGCTGATGTGGTAGAAAAAAATAGACAGTCTCTAACACTCTGTCTAGTTGTAGACGCTCTGTTAGACATGCTGATATAATAATATTTAAATTTCTTATGTAGATTTAAATTTTCTATGCATATTTATATGTATTCTAGTATTTATTTTAATAAAATAAAATTCATCTAGATAGCAATCCATAGAATGCATTCGAGACCAAATTTGAACTTGAATGTCTATTCATTAGACGTCAATCCCATGTAGATCAAAAGTCTTCCAATATTTGAGCTACCCGGACAACAATCCATAGAATGCATTGGAGATGCTCTCATATCCTTTAATCCTAAACGAACAAAACAAAAGCCTTCCTTCTTCCTTCTCTTAAACTAGAACACATTGGAGTCACCGAACTCAAACTAGATTTCAGTGCAGACAAAAATAAATCTTTAAAGGGCAGTCCAAAGTTCAGTGCAGGCATCCTCGTATGCACTTGTCCTCATGTGGTTCCGCCCATGAAATCGGGTAGGAACAAAGGTAGAAAGTTCGAGACAAGTTTTTTTTTCTTAGGCGTGGCAATTCTTTGACAATTGGTAACGCATTGATAGTCAATAGAGAGAGCGACAACAATATATAAATGGTGAATAAATGAATCACGTGTCAGAAAAGACATTGAATTATTGCTAACATTTGCTACATAAAGAATTAAGAGTCATTACAGTTGTCTTGGTCCAAAAATTTGTAGTATGAGACTTAGTGCTTCGGAAAAAAAAAAGGGGCAAAATTGAAGAAAAAATTTAGAAAATTATTATGTATATCTAATCCAACAAAAGTCTCAATCAAATACACATAGTCTATGTTACTCGACAAGGGTACGGGTACATACCTAAGTATCATATCGTTCTTGTTCTAAAATCTAGAATAATGGGGTACAGCTAAAAATAATCAAATTTTGGACACGGGTATGGGGAGACGTCTTACATATTTTTTATATTATTTATTTATATAAATCAATATTTTTTGTTTACATAGTCTTGAAATCTCATGGACCTTCTTACATTTGAAGTTAAAATTATAGAGAGATTTTTGCAATTAAAAAAAAAAAATCAATCTAAAAACTTGCCCAAGCCCAAATCTCAATAGCTCTTGCCCAAAAACGAGCCCATATCCTTTAACAAAGAACAAAACAAGAGGCATTTTCTCTACCGCATCTTCTCCACACAACATGTTCGTCTTGTCCGTTGTTTCGTTCTTCCTTCTCTTCAAGTAGAAAACATTAGTCGTCTAAATTTTACTACAGAAAAAAAAATATTTAAAGGGCAGCCCAAAGTTCAGTGCAGGCATGTGCTTGCACTCACCCTCATGTGGCTTTGCCCTTCGAAACATCTACGTTTTTTACAATATTATCGTGTTAATTGAAAATTTAAAATGATAATACTTACATTATCTCTCGGATTTATTAAAATTCGTTATGGTGTCTTAAAAATAGGCACTATTGTTTTTTGGTCCAACACTTGATAGAATATGCTGCCTTAACGATGTCCTTTTTTCCATTCTTGTATAGATGCCCTCTGCCATGAGTATCATCACGTGCATTAATTATTGAAGTATTAATCGTAGTCAAAAAAGAAAAAAAAAAAAAACAAAGCATTAATTTTTGCATGAATGATGTACATATATTTGTTTGAGTAGTTATTGTACTGTTTTGTGTCATTTTAGTGCTTATTGTAACACCCCAGATTTTATCAACTCGGAAAGTAACTTAAACATCTTTAAATAACATTTGACAACTCCAAATAGATTTTTCCGTGCCCTTGAATGGTTTTAAATTTTAATCCATTGTGGAAAATAACAACCGCACAAGGAAAACTTGAAATCAAATCCAAAACCTTAAGGTTTTACCAAACTACATTCGGTATCACCACAAATTGTTTGATCATCCAAACATGTTCCAAAAATGATTATATCTGAAATGTAAATACTTGGAACCTAAAGCTACAATATATCAAAATTTCAGCCATTATCCATATCGTTTGATATGTGAAAAATGTAGCCAATATCAAAATTTCAGTCCTTTTTAGGTGAATCAATTTTTTTCTATTATACAATTTATATATCTATCAAAACCCACTAAAGTGACTAAAAAATTCGTAGTACAAAAAAGTTATGATATTTCAAAGTTATGGGTAAAAAGCTGAAATTTTGCTTTTCAAAGGCGTATTTCTGATACGGGCAGATTGTTTCCAAAATTATTTTGAAATAGAAAAAAAAAATAAACTTGGATTTTAGTGAAAATCATACATAAATTAGAAAACATATAACAGTACATCATTACAAAAAATTGGCTCTTGACGGTGACATTCGGGACATCAAATTATTTTTCTCTCCTCACGAACTATATTCTCGAGTACAATCGATGCAGTGTACCAAAATTGTCATAAATAATTCTACGAACCTCATGTGTTGTGATTTCAATTCTAGGTCATAGATAACTCATAAAGAGATGTTTCTGAGATTAAAATTGGCTCTTGAAATCACATTAAAATTTATAGTATAAAATCCTCAACAAATTTTTGAAGTTGAGGACCAAATTCTGAGATTTGGACAGCAACTCCGCAATTTCATAAACGTTGTCACACATTTTGGTAAAACTTATGAACATGTAAAATGCATAAATTTAAGCGTAATCAACATTTAAAGATACATTTAAGTGTCATCAAGTATTCATTAAAAATTTCACAACTTGAACATAATAAACAGAATTTAAATGACTAGTTTTGTGCCCGAGCACTTGTCATTCACACCAAGCCACTACACCGCATTTTCCCAATCTAAAATTTTGTTAATATAAGGGTGAGTATCTCAGAGAAATACTCATTAAAGCTGCACATGTGAAGCAAAATTAGTCATATCATACACGTCATACGTATCAATTCATCATACAACTAAACCGATGATAAGTCAATTTACTAAGAGTTCTGATGAGCCTCTACGACCACCGGTATCATAATTCTTTTGTTCTGATGAGCCTATACAACCACCAATAATTTTCATGAATAACACGACATTTAACATGTAAACTAGAAGAATTAAACTTGCTTAATTAACTTGAAGGACTTAGTGTAGGAACCTAAGAATTTTGACCATTTCTCAATTTGTTCTTTTCATCCTTGTGCAAGGGCCATGCTAATCTTCTATGTATCGTTCCAATTTTAAGCTCTGATACCAAGTTGTAATGCCCCGAATTTTCTCAAAATCTGAATAATCACTTAAAAATCTTTAAATAACATTTGACGACTCCAAAAAGATTCTCATGCCTTTCAATGGTTTTTAAAAATTTAACTATTGCGGAAAGTAACAAGCGCGCATGTGAAAAGAAATTAACTTCTAAAATTTAAGATTTTTTTTTTACCTTAACTGCAATAGGTGTCGTCGCAATTTATTTGACCACCCAAACGTACTCCAAAATTTACAAGATTTGAACTGTGAATACTTGGTACTTAGAATACAATGTTAAAATTTCAGACCTTATCTACGATGTTTGAGAGGTGAAAAAGATGGTCAATTTTTTTTGAAAAACTATCTCGAGTGCATTGAAGAAGCCTGCTAAAAAGTTTAAAATAAATTCATTTGACGTGATGTTTGAGTGATTCTAAATCCTGCTATTAGTCTACATATAAAGCTAACCAAAAACACAGATTTTACTCAAAATTTTCAAATAAGCAGAGAATTATTATTTTTCAAAGTTGGGATAATAGGCTGAAAGTTTGGAAATGAAACTGACTTCCTCTTTAAATTTCCAAACGGCAACCAAAACAACATCTCGGTTTTTCTGGTAGTTTACATAATCAAAGATAAAAAAAAACCAACATTGTACTTAAGTTTTTACATCATAAAATACTCGATTATTTCTATGCTCAACCATGAAATAAACAAACTACATCTTTTCTTCAAGGTCGTACTTATGCCGTCGCGCCAATGCCAACCAATTCAATCTAGACATTAAGTCATATTGAAGTGATAATTTTATAAGAAACACTCAGTAGTTAGTTATACCAACATGTGAGAAAATTTACGAAATTAATATGCGACATGTCAATTGTTTAAACATACATAGGAGCAACATTTCAGTAGCTGGCACCACATGAACTTAAAAGTGATTACCTCAATAAAGTGCTTTAACTAAATTGTGGCATGAAAAACTTGGTCATATTAGTTCAAAAGGTGTTTTGGAAAAATTAATCCGTGTTATATTACTTCTAGTGAAAAATGTGAAAAATATATTTTAGGAAAGCAAGTCAAGCTCTCCTTCTTGCCTGGAATTCATAGATCTAAGAAATTACTTGACTACTTGTTTGCTAATTTGTGGCGCCCTACTTCTGTGTGTACTCAATCTTGTTTTAAAAACTATTTTTTGATCATTGATGATTTTTTCGAGAAAGACTTGGGTTTTTCTGCTAAAAACAAAAGATGAAACATTTCCTATTTTCAAAACATGGAAAACTCAAATTGAAAATCAAGTTGATCTTACAATAAAAGTGTTGAGAACTGATAATGGACTTGATTTTGCAATTATGAGTTTAATAAATTTTGTAAATTACATGGAATCTTGAGACATAGAATAGTGACTTATACCTATCAGCAAAATAGAATTGTTGAATGAATGAATAGAGCTCTTCTAAACAAAGTAAGATGCATGCTTTTAACTTCTGGTTGGCCTAAATTGTATTAGGGTAAGGCAACAATGACTATTTGGTCTAAAGACCTGTTTACTACTCTCACCTTAAATTTTTTGGTTGTGCTATATATGCTCACTAGAGTATTGGTAAGTTGGAGCCTAGGACTCTTACATACATTTTCTTGGATTATGGGAATAATATAAAAGGGTATACACTTTGGATTAAAATAGAAAGAGCGTATAAAGTCATAATAATGAGGGATATGATTTTTAATGAATCACTAATGCATTTTTTAAAAGAAGTCAGTGTAAGTTTGCAAGAAATAGATGTTAGAATTGAGGTAGAGTCTTCTAATCTTTAAAATAATGATGATATGAAAGAAAGATAAAACTTTGATCATCCTGAAAATGATTTCCAAAGTGAGGAAGAGATGGATGCAAATCCACCTCATCTAGCAAATTTTCCTATTGATGAGTATCAACTCACTAGCAATAGACAAAGAAGGTGGATCAGACCTCCTGCCATGTTTAATTATTTTTTCTCTTTTATCATATATCAAGAAGTAATTCGAAATGAACTTGTTGGAATAATCGTGTGGTTCCCTTTGCTGAGGAGAAAAGAAAAGCGTAATTCCCTTCTCCCAAATCTGAAAGCGTGCAAGCCTATTTGCAACTACAGATATAAATCTGTTAGATGGCACATGAGCTGAACACATGGAACCCACTCACTCCAAGTTGAATAAAAGGGGATGTGAATAGTGCAGTAGGTTAGATTTTTCCACATTTTCTGATTCATTATTCTTATTTCTCTCTATCTGAAATAGGGTTTCTAAAGAAACCACAGACGCTCCATCTTTTTCTACATTATGATTTTTTCCTTTTGATATTTTGAGAAAGAGGGAATGTTGTTTGAACGTGAATACAATATTTAAACAATAAATTATTGTATTCACTGTATCAAATCGGGATTCAAGGCTATTTCCAAATCCCTGGTTTACTGTAGATAGGAGTTGTTATTCTTGGTTTTATGGTGTGTTAGATCGGAGGGGATTGACATACCGGTGTAACTCTGTTTGTAAACTTCTTGGTTATTAGTGGATCTTTTGTGCCTGGGCTGCCTCACTGAGCCCCCCAGATGTAGGTCATTTTTGACCGAACTGGGTTACCATTCTTGGTGTTACTTTCTTGCATATATTCTTGGTTTATTTCTCTGTTTGCGATTGTAAGTTGTAAACGAAGTAGTTAAAATACGCAACAGAACCAATCACATATATGAAGAAGCTATAAAATGTAAAGATTTTTTGAAATGGAAAAAGGTAATGGAAGAAGAAACGAGTTTTCTTCTTCAAAATAATACTTCAGTTTTGGTTGAAAACCCAAAAAATCAAAAAGTAATTGATTGTAAATGGATTTTCAAATTAAAAGAAAGAGATGGAGGTCAAAGCAATGTCAAGTTTAAAGCCAGACTGGTTGCTAAGGGTTCTACTCAAGGGGAGGGTGTGGACTCTATTAAAATTTTCTCACCAGTAATAATATATATCACCATAAGAATCAACTTGTCCTTAAAAACTCAATTTGAATGGAAATTTCATCGGTCGGTGTGAAAACTGTTTTGCTCTATGGTGAGTTAGATGAAACTATTTATATGAGCCAACATTTAGGTTTTTAGGTGAATGGAAAGTCTGATATTATCCGCTTTCTTAAACAGTCCTTGTATAGATTGGAACAAGCCCGAAGGCAATGGTAGTTAAAGTTTGATACTTTTGTACATAATCTTGATTTTTAGAGGATCAAATATGACTCTTATCTCTACTTAAATGTTGTGGTGGGGCTAACTCTCTTTATCCGCTTCTCTATGTTGATGATATATTATTAGCTAGTCATGACAAAGATGAAATTCAAAGAATAAAAGAAAATTTGAATTCTTATGAAATATTTAGGTGCTGCAAAAAGATTCTTGAAAATGCAAATTCAAAGAGATAAGAAAAATGACTTGTTAATTTTAAATCAGCATTCTTATGTGAGAAAAAAGTTTGCCATGTCTAATTCCATACATGTTAGCTTACCTCTTTCTAATCATTTCAAATTGTCTTCTCATTTCTATCCTAAAATTAAAGAAGAGTTTGATAAAATGGAAAAAGTTTCTTATGCTAATGTGGTTGGATCTGTTATGTGTCTTATGATTTGCACTAGGCTTGATCTTACTCATATCATTAGTGTGTTAAGCCGATTTATGGTTAATCCTCGTGAATGCCATTGAGAAGCTCTTAAGTGGCTTTTCAAATACTTAAATGGCACTTCTAATTTGGGATTGATCTTTACAAAATGTAAAAAAGGTATAACCTTAGGTTATATTGATTCTGATTTTGTTAGGGATATGGTGATACCAAGAGATCCACTTCAGCATATTTTTTCCCCTTGTGTAGTAGAAATCTCAGCTTCAAAAGGTAGTTACCCTTTCTTCTACGTACTGAAGGTGAATTCATTGCTTCTTTTAATGCTATTAAAGAAGGTATATGGCTCAATGGTTTAATAAAGGAATTTGGCTTTGTTGATAATAATTTCTGATCATCAAAGTGCTATTCATTTAAGTAAAAATCTAATGTTTCATGACATATCAAAACACATAGATCATTTTATAAGGGACATTATATCTAAGGGTGTTCTTAAATTGGAAAAGATTGCAACTAAATTTAACCATTCTAATATATGTACCAAAGTCAAGCCTTTAAATAAATTCAAAAATTGTTTGAAACTTCTTTCAATTCATCAAGTTCAAATCTGATTAATTGTATTTTCTATTTTGTAAATTCTACAAGTACAAGAGCATATGAAGTCAAATTGGATGAAGCTCTTTTAGCACAAATTTGATCAACCAATTACTGGTAGCAAGGTGCAGTTGTTGGAAAAAACATGTTTGCCTCTTAGAATTAGTTATAAATGAATATTCAAAAATGCGACTTTCTTAGTGGGCATTTGGCATTTGATGTTGACACATGGAGTGTTGATAGCCATTGGATGATGTCTGTATGGCTTACCTTATACGCCTCTTAGTGGCTTGTCCCTTCAGATTATTAATTAGGATTTTTTTCATGTACAATGTGAGAAGCAATCCTCTCAGTTGTTTTCTCGAAGAAATCTTCATCTCCTTATGTTTTCTTCTTTCTTTTTGGGTTTATCTTGTTCTGGGTGAAAAGATTAAAAACTTGGGTTCTACAATCTTTAGTTGCCGAATCAGGGGTAGGAAGCTTTCTGGTGTTCTTGGTGAACAATAACTTTTGGAGTTATTGGGGTTTTCTTGAGTTTAGCCTTGCTAGCTTTTTCAAATACTTGTAACTTTTGGTATTGGTGTACATTTTTGTTGCCGTTTGGTTAATTAATAATACTTAGAGCATACTCCAATTTGTGGATGCTCAACACAGGATGTATATGTTAGAATTTGGTCATCGAATCTCTACTACTTTAGTTGAAATTTACTTTTTCTTGCATATTTATTTCATAGATCTATTGACTATTTAATATTCTTGAAATGTTTTATATTTTTTAGGCCTTACACATATGTTATATGTGTGTGTGCACATGCATTTATATTTTAGATTTCTTCTATATCTAATAACGTGAGTTTATATGAGGAATTTCAATTATTATAATTATTACTTTTTTTGGGGGGAAGGGATGAGGAATTACAAATTGATATGTCATAAGGGAAATAAAATATATTGAGTTTAAATAGTATTTTTGTTGGAAATTGGTTTAAGAATTCGAGAAATTGATTAAGTGTTTAAAACAACTAAAGTGGCTTCGTGTCAACTTCGGCCAAAATATTCAGACCCGACCCAATCCGTTTAGGCAAACTAGTTTACCACTTCGCCACTTCGAGACGTCAAAACAGTGATTGACCTACCCAGTCAGGTCGTGGGGTTCAAGTCGAAAAGGACAAATTTGGGTCAAGTTTTGACAATACGATCACATGGGTATGTTATCCTGCAATCGCAACTGACTAAATTTTTAAGTAAAATGTTTTTTGGTCCTACCATGCGATCGCATAGTTAGCCTTGATTAAATTCTGTCTTCAAAATTAGACTTTACGGATCACACCATATTTTAACCATGCGATCGCATAGGTTTACGTGCGAACAGACATGTCATTTTGAAGTGTTGCACGATTTGGCTCCACACCATTTCGTTTTCAACTTTTCATCCTCTATATTTAGGACCTTTTGGACGTCCTTTTGATACAGAATTGATATGCAAATACAATAAACTCATATATTCATTCCTTGAACCAAATTTGTTGCATTTGTTGTATAAATTCTGGTTTTTCATTCTTTCATATTCATTTTTGGAGTACAAAATCGTTTCTGGTTCATTGTGCATGTGTTTTGAAGTGCTACAATCACAAGTTGAAGTCGTTGTATCTTAGGAGTTGATTGCCATTAACCGTAGGCACCATTGCGGGGGAAAATCGACTTAAGGATAAAGTATTCAACACTTACCTCAACTTTGCCAATATTCTATTTCTTTTTCTTGTTTCCAGTCACTTTACACAAAATACCACCAACAATTTTCACCTATAATTAATATATTTTTCTTCTTCAATTTTAAATAGAACATATATATAATTTTATTAACTTATTAAGACTTCAATGTCAACTATATTAAAATCGAATGAATTTCATCTTGATATCATAAGGAAAATAAAATATTTTAAGTTCAAATTTTATTATCACCTATGATTAATATATTTTCTATATAAGTTTTAAATAGAACAGTTATATAAATTTTATTAATTTAAATTCGATTGAATCTACCAAATATATGTTATATGCAAATTTAAGAATGACATCGATTTTTATTAAAAAAAAACCAACTATGAATCTTCAAAGTATCTTACACAAAACATATCGACTAAATTCTTTTTCTTCATAGTCTTTTCAGTGTTCAGGTTTTTGTCTCCCTCCTAAATTCTATATAGTAAATACTCTGTTGATGAGGTGATTTTAAATATATTGAATTCAAACTTTCAAAACCTAACAATTGGGTTCTGTCCCAGGTAATTTATATATATATGGACAAATCTAAGCCAACACTTGGAAGAACACTCTTGTCACTTTCTTGGGATCAGTCCATGTGGCTATGAATGGATAAGTTAGTCAATTTGTCTTTTCCCATGTGTTAAAGATGGATCAACTTGGTCCTTGCTGCCATCTTGAAAAACAATACTTTATGACAGTAAGTGTTGAATATTTGAATTGTTAAATGACAAATTATACGTAATAAAATGGATTGTTAAAATGATTATGTTGCAATTAGACTAGTGCAGACGAGATAACAAATGAAAATATACGCAAATATTACAACATAGATATTTTGTTTAATTAAAGAAGTACACATTTTAATAGATTCTATATTAATAAACATTGTATTATTTTGTCATTTTGTGTAAAACGTGTCTTGAACTGATATTATTATTTTAATAATAAATTGATATTTAATGATCTTATAAAGTATTAATTTCATAAATGCATCATGGGAAGAATTTGAGGTGTGACATTGATGAAACTGCTGTCTTTTGGACCTATCCCAAAAAACCCCTGTACTCATCCACTATTCAAAATCTTAACTTCTCTTCATTGCATCTCCTTTGCCCACTTTTGTTTCCCACTACAAGAACACAAAAGAAATGATGCAGGGGTGGGGGTATTGTTTTTTTTACTCATAAAAGCGTCTGTCTTTATCATATTTTAATAAGTTAAACGTGATAATAATAGAAAGTATTAAATTAAAAAGAAATTAACAATCATATTTGTTTAATTATTTTATACAAATCGTGTCACACTATATTGGAGAGAGGGTGCCGGTGTGGAAGCGGGAAATTTTTTTCTAACTTGTAAAATCATCATTACTTTATTCTTGTGACTAGAACTTGCTAAAAAATTACAAAGAAAAAGTTGTTTTAGATGAATCAAGAAAAGTGATATATATATATATATATATATATATATATATTGGTGGAGGAGTACATATATTAATCATGAATAAAAAAAACATGGAATCTAATGGAAGCATGTTTAGTAAATCAGACGACATAACAATAAGAAATTAAAATTTTATTTGTTTAATTTTGCGTACTAAATATGCTAATATACTAAAAATTGGGGGTGGGGGACATGTTTTTTGGTTGATAGAAAGCATTTTTCTTATACAAGTATTTGAACATGACCAGAGAAAAAAGAGAACAAATTCAGTGTTAATTAACCCTGTGCCTGAGTTAATTTAACAAAGACTGTTGACCAACAAGTCGCTCGATATATAGGAAGGTTAACGTTGGCAATTCAAGACAAATTAGCACTCCAACCCACCTGGATACTAACAGATGTAGTGAACTTTGCATTAAAGGTCAAGAACCAACTTAACTTATAATCCTGAATGCCCTAATCAAGAACAGCAGCCGTCGCTTCTAAGTGGCCAAGCGGAAACAGAGACATGGGCAACAAGAATGCCTCACCAACCTCTACTTCTAGGCAAGATCAACAAAATAACACTGGGACAAGAAGAGGTAATGGTCAACAACAACCTTCTTGGTGTAAGGAATTGAGGTATACATGCACAGCGGAAAATAAATATTCAATTCCTATAAGTCCGGATCAACCTTGCACTTAGAGAGAATTCGTGATAGGAGTTTACCTTTGATGAATATCTTGAATCTGATTCTCTGATTAATTGGTGGTGCGATCTTCAATACCACAGCTGTCCAGATGTCCAGCCTCCAATTGTGGTCCACACAGCAAGAACAGATCGGACTTTCACAATCAAGAACAGATGAAAGCAGAACTTTTGGGAGAAGTTGATTGGGTTGTCTTTTGCTTGTGCTAGCAAGTAATTAAAGATCAACACTTCTTATGATTAATCTGTTGTGGCCTTGTATATATAGGTAGGGCTAACCCTAGCCCTAGTTCTAGTCCAACTAGAACCCATCAACAAACGGGCCCAATTAATTAATCAAATTAATTAATTTGGTCCAATAAGTAATTAAGTCTGACTCAACTATTTGGACCTTGGACATTAATTCTTACACTCGGACCATTGTTGACGCTTATGCACGACCAAACCTTAAGAAGTTCTTTAGGTGTGGTCAAATAGGCCATCTTCCAATATATGCCCAATTATGTAGTCAATTAATTTTTTTGAAGATGGAGAAGAGATTGAAGAACAACAAGAGACTGAGGAGACTTATGAAGGTGGTGAAGTCACTGCACGGGACGATGGAGAAGAAGTTACTTGTAATGTGCATTGACTACTTTTGGCCTTAAAAAAACAAGATGATACTCAACATTAAAAGATCTTTCACACCCGTTGCATAATTACTAAAAAGTATGTAATGTCATTATGGACAACGGCAATAGTGAGAACTCTAAAGAACTAGTGAAGGCACTAAATTGGAAGACAGAAAGACACTCGATCACTTACAAGATTGCGTGGATCAAGAAAGGTTCAGAAGTTCTATTATAATGAAAGTTTGCAAAGTTCTTTTATCAATCGGAAAACACTATAAGGATTATGTTGTATGTGATGTAGTTGATATGGATGCTTGCCATGTCCTTTGGGAAAACCGTGGAAATTTGACGTAGATGGCCACTTACAAAGGCTGAGACAACACTTACATATTTTGATGGTACGATAAGAAGATAATCTTGATGTCCCAACAAAGGCAACTTGAAGATATTAATGCTACTAAAGGCCAAGGACAACTCTTCACAAGTATTCCTAGGTCCAAATTCTTTGAACAAGGAAATGAACCAAAATTTGTGATGGCACTAGTAGTTAAATGGGCGGCTGATGAGGCATCCAAAATCCTTGACAAGGTTTGCATAGTATTAACACAATTGTCCGAACTATCACCCGTAGAATTTCCCGACGAGCTACCATCCATGTGGCATATTCAACACCACATTGATTTCATACCTGGGGATAGTTTGCCTAACCTACCACATTACCGCATGTGTCATATTCAACACCACATTGATTTCATACCTGGGGATAGTTTGCCTAACCTACCACATTACCGCATGTGTCCAGCTGCATATGCCAAACTACAACAACAAGTTAATGAATTGTTGGAAAATAGATTGATATGTGAGAGTGTGAGTCCTTGTGCAGTTCTTGCTTTGCTTACTCTAAAGAAAGATGGAAATTGGAGAATGTTTTAGACAATCGTCTAATCAATAAAATTGCGATCAAATATCGACTTCTTATCCCACAGTTAAATGATATGCTTGATAGATTGGGAGGCTTAAAGGTTTTTTCCAAACTTGAGTTGTGTGGTGGATACCACCAAATACGTATTCGACCGGGAGATGAGTGGAAAATGGCGTTCAAAATAAAGGACGGCTTATATGAATGGCTTGTAATGCCTTTTGGCTTATCAAATGCTCCAACTACATTTATGCGGTTAATGAATCAAGTCCTTCGACCATCATTGGGAAGTTCTTATCTATAGTCAATGTGACAAAGACCACCTATTGCATCTGTTAGGAATTGATGCATACAGGCACAACGGAAATTAAATGTACAATTCCTATAAGCCGTATCAACCTTGTACTTAGATAGAATTTGTGATAGAAGTTTACCTTTGATGAACACCGTAAAATCTGATTATCTAATTATCAGGAGGTGCGATCTTCAATACCAAAATTGTCCAATTGTCCATCCTCTAATGGTAATCTACACACCAAGAACAGATCTGGACTTTAACGATCAAGAATAGATGAAAGCGGAACCTTTTAAGAGTTATTGTATTGAGTTGTCTTTTTCCTTTGCTAGAATGTAATCAAGATCAACTTTTAACCTAATGAAGACCAACTTCTTCTTAATTTGTTGTGCTTGTTAATTTAGAGGCAGCGCTAACTCTAGCCCTAGGTCTAATCCAACTAGAGCACATCATCAAATGGGCTGAATTAATTAATCTAATTAATTAATTTGATCCAATAAGTAATTAAGTCTAACCCAACTAATTGGACCTTGGCCATTAATTCTTACAATCTTTCAGTTAGACAAGGTCCAACTCTAGATGCCACTACAACAAAGAGGGTCTATAGCGACGACATCTATTGCGACGACACAAAGTCGTCTCTATTGATTCTACACAGTAGAGACGACTAAGAAATGTTGTCGCAATATACGTAAAACTTATTGCGACGACATATGTCGTCGCCATAGAGTATATGTCGTCTCTGTTACGTAGACCCTATAACGACGTCTTTCCATGTCGTCGCCACTAAGATTCAAAAACGGCGGGAACAAATGGCGGCATTTTGATACATCAATAGCGACGACAAATGTCGTCGCAATTGAGTTATGGATGATGCTGTAAGTCACGTGAATCATGAATTTTCTCGTAAAGTGTGATGAGGTCTATAGAGACGACTTATGTCGTCGCTATATACCTACATCAATTTAAACTGAAAAATTGGCGCCCAATTGTTATCTATAGCGACGACATATGTCGTCGCTATACATGTATTGATCAATTTTGCAGGCGCGTGACTTATTAATTTCCTCGTAAAATGGGAATGATCCTTTAGCGACGACCTTTATCTATAGCGACGACATTGTCGCCGCTATAGACTCTTCTTTATCTTCTTCCCATCTCCGCATTTCTGTATTGCAGACTATATCCAAAAAAATTTCTTCTCCATCTCCGCATCTCCCCGGTCATTTGCATTTCTATTGTTTTCCTTCATAATCATCTGCTTTATAGTTCATTTCTTCATCTCTATTTATTATTAGTACTGTATTTGTAAGAATATAGTATTTTTCAAGTATGGATATTGATAAAAGTTGAACAACAATTAAAAATCACACAAAATCTGTAGATTTTTGGAACGGTTTGCAAGCATTTATAAACATGGCGAGGCCATACGTTAATGACAGAGGAAGGATTAAATGTCCGTGCAAAAAATGTTTAAACAGTCTCACACATTCATTGGAAATTGTCGAGGCTCACATATTTCGTAATGGTTTTGCGGAGTGTTATGTCACCTGGATATATCATGGCGAGATCGATGTTCGTACTGCGAATGTGTATAGACAGAATGAGCGAGATGGTGTGGAAGATAAGATGATGGATATAATAGACGACGTAGTTGGTGATGAGCATACAGGTACAAGCACCGATGGTTACTATGATGAACTGTTTCAGGCTCTCCATTCAGAACTGTACTCGAGAGTTTCATCATTTTCATCCTTAAATTTTTTAGTCAAGTTGATGCATATTAAAGTTATGAACAAATGGACAAACAAGTCTGTCGATGATCTTTTGAAATTACTGAAGTTAGCATTCCCAAACATGAACCTAGTTGACTCTCACTACGAAGCTAAGAAGCTGATGACGAAGCTTAGTTTGGGTTACAAATCCATTCATGCCTGCAAGAATGACTGTGCATTGTTTTGGGGTGAACATGCTGATAGATAAACTTGCCCGATTTGCTAGGAAAGTCGTTGGGTGCACACTTCTGGGAAAGTGAACAGGAAGAATGTTCCGCATAAGGTGTTACGATATTGTCCCTTGGCCCCCAGAGTAAAACGTATGTTCGTGACGAAGGATACTACAAAACTTATGAGGTGGCACAGTATAGGAAGGTCTAGGGACGATGATGAAATGCAGCATCCTGTTGATGGAAAGGCATGGAGGGATTTTGACATGAAACATCCACTGTTTGCAAGTGAGATCAGGAATGTCAGGTTAGGTTTGGCCGCAGAAGGATTCAATTCATTCGGTGACATGAGTCTGTCGTACAGCATGTGGCCAGTAGTTGTAACCGTTTACAATTTGCCACCATAGTTATGTATGAAGCCCGAATACCTCATGCTTACTCTGTTGATACCTGGTCCTAAAGCACTGGATAAGGACATTGATGTATTTTTATGACCATTAGTCGACGAGTTGAAGGAGTTGTGGGCCGATGGGATTAACACAGGAGACGGTGGAACCAACAGTAAGTCGGTATTCAGACTGTGTGCAGCTTTGTTGTGGACTGTTAATGATTTTCCAGCGAGAAGTAGTTTGTCGGGTTGGAGTGGTCAGGGGTACAAGGCATGTCCGAGGTGCAACGAGGATACTCCTTCAGTCCGTGTGATAGGTAAGACAGCTTATGTGGGTCATCGTCGGTTTCTGCCATCCAGGCATCATTTTCGGAGTAATTTAGACTTCGATGGGAGGACAGATAGGTGACCACCTCCGCGTCGGTTAACGCCTACAAATATTTTAGTACAGTTAAGTCGTGTCAGATATAGAAGTCCAAGAAAGCACCCAAATTATAGTGGTGCTACAATTCGAAGAAGTGATGACGAGCTCAATTGGAGAAAAAATAGCATTTTCTATGAGTTTCCGTATTGGACTTCTATAGAGCTCAAACATAACATCGATGTCATGCACGTAGAGAATAATGTTTGTGATAGCTTGCTCGGCACAATTATGGATGATCCATTCAAATCAAAAGACACAGTCAATGCGAGGCGCGATCTGATGCAATTAGGGATCAAAAGGGAGTTGCACTTGTATCAGAACGAGAATATGTGGATGAAGCCTGCCGCATGTTACACCACGTCGTCTTCAAATCGTAAGAAGTTTTGTAAATTTATCCGATCGGTTGAGTTTCCAGATGGCTTCGCTTCTAATCTTCGAAAGAATATTGCTCCAAATGACAGCCGTATTATCAGGTTGAAGTCACATGATTGCCATATTATCATGCAACGGTTATTACCAGTCAGATGTCAGGCGTTCTTGAATAAAACAAATTCCACGGTAATTATTGAACTGTGCACGTTCTTCATAAAGCTTTGTGCAAGAACACTAAAGGTTAGCGACATGATAGCATCCTACGATCACCTTGTACTCATTCTCTGTAAGTTGGAATGGATATTTTCGCTAACCTTCTTTGACATCATGATTCACCTCGTAATGCATTTACCAGAAGAGGCAATCCTTGGAGGTCCAGTGTACATGAGATAGATGTATCCATTCGAGCGATACTTGAAGAAATTGAAAGGCTACGTCAGAAATCGAGATCGGCCCGAGGGATCAATAGCTGAAGGGTATGTTGTGGACGAGGTATTGACTTTTTGTTCGAGGTACTTCGAGGACATATGGGCAAGGTTCGACCGACTAGACAGAAATGAGGATGTTACTGTTCCACAGACACAACTTTCTATTTTTCAGTCGTAGTGTCACCCACTTGGAAAGCAGTCAGCAACGACGTTTCCTACTCAAGTTCGAAATCAAGCAATTTTTTTACGTCCTGAACAACTGTTATGAAGTTAAGCCATTCTTGCAGTAAGACGGCGTTAATTCCTGATTATTATTCCTTTATCTCGAATTAACTTTATCATTTGAAACGAACTAATGAACTTTGATCTTCAATACTTTGTTCAGGGAACATAGGAAGGAACTACTGAACAATGGCTGTCCGAACATCGAACTAGTGCACAAAAGAGACTTTCACGGTTGGTTCTACAGAAAGGTAAACGAACATTGACTAAAAAAATTACAAGTTTTCAACATAATTGCTTTCAATAACTGAGAATAATTCTCGTCATGTAGCTATATGCAATGCGCCAAAGCCACAACCATCAAGTTTCTCATGAGTTATTTGCGTTGGCCAGTGGATGTTACCAGCAGGTTATGTCATACATGGCTTGTGTTGTCAAAGGAGTTCGGTTCGTGACATATGATCATGATATTCGAAGAAAAACTCAGAATAGTGGTGTGTCTGTCCCAGGGACTGGGGGTGAGATTTGCTACGAGTAGCTGCAAGATATACTGGAGCTACAATATGGATCGAAACTTTTAGTTTATCTGTTCCGATGCAAGTGGTTTAGGTGTGATGGGAGACGGATGGTAACTGAGAATAACGTTACCAGTATTGACATCAGTGCAGAGGTGTTCAAGGATAATCAGTTCATACTTGCTAGCCAAGCACAACAAGTGTTCTATATTGAAGATCCATCTCATGGTCCGAACTGGCGAGTAGTACAAATTGTCCATCACAGGAGTACGTGGGACACAGTGGGAGCTAACATCACAGAGATTGACCTACTCCACAATAACTACTCTTCTGGTTTATCTCTAGTCGTTGATCTTGGCAACATAGAGCATATATTCTTACACCGAGATGATGATGAAGCTGATGAGATCGAAACATCGGTTATCAGGAGAGCCTCGTCAGATACTGCAAGAGAAACTTTATTTATAAACGACGATGATGTGGAAGACGATACAAATGCAGAATACGAGGATGATGAAACATCGAGTAAAATCAATGAGGACGTCAGTGACGATGATGAGGATCAATCGTCTTATGATAGTGAATCAGATTGAAATGTTATTGTGCGTCACTAAATTTTATGAAATAAATTTATAAAAACGCATGTTCAAATTGTTGTTACTGTTTTCGACTTGAATGTTTGTCATTCATACTATCATTGCTATTGGTCAAAACGCGAGTTTGGATGGACTTTCAACATTTGTGGACACAATGTAGGACAAAAAAGTTCTGCAATTGTACAAAAACATGCTACTGGGGACCATTATATCTAACATTGTAAAACTTGAAGGACTTATGTTGCAAATAAAATTGGATGAAATTAAAATAAAAGAAAAATTATGAGGACCCAAATGAAAAAAGTTTAAAGTTGAATGACCTAACTGCAAAAATGTTTAAAGTTGAATGGCCCAAATAAATGTTTTTGATAAATGTAAAAATAAAATTATTGATAATATTAAATATTAAAAATTAATAGTTAAAAAAATTATTTCAATTAAAAAATCCCCTTCAAATGAGATATCAACATTTAAATTTCGCTATTGTATTGTCAATAGCGACCACATATGTCGTCGCTATATTCCTGAAAATTGGGTACCACGTTTTAGGCGCGTGTTCTTAAAAGTTGAAAACATGTCGTCGCTATTGGACCTAAAGCAATGACATATGTCGTCGTTATATTCCTGAAAATTGGGCGCCACGTTTTAGGTACGTGTTCTTAAAAGCTGAAAAAATGTCGTCGCTATTGGACCCTAAAGCGACGACATATGTCGTCGCTATAGAGTCATACCTTTTAATTCACGCCAGACCTTCTTCTTTTCCATTTTGGCTGAGATTTCTTCTTCTTCTTTCAGCCCCGTCGCCATAGTCGTCTGCCGTCAGCTTCTCTACCATCTATCGTCGCGCCATCTGCCGTCGTCTTCTCCTGCCCTCAAAAGTCGTCTTCTCCACCAACTGTCGCAGTAAGAAAGGTAAGCATTCAAAAGAATTTTTTCAGTTTCATGTTTGGATTTTTTTATTTTTTGATTTTGTTGATTTCATATAAATGATGTATTGAGTTGAGGACAAGAAGTTGGAGTTGGGTTTGTTAAGTGGAGTTGGATTTAGGAGCATTTTAGGGATTGAGTTGTAAAAAATAAAAGTTTATGGACTAATTTATAATAAAATAAATTTAGGGACTAAAGTTGAATTTTGTAATGTTGTAAATTTTGGTTGTGATTTTCATAGTGATTATGGAATGTTATAAATTTTTGTTCTAAAATTAAATTTTGGAACTGATTTTTGTATTGATTTGGACTGATTGTTGGACTGATTTTAGCTTATTTGCAATTTTTCAGTAGTTTAGGGACTGATTGCCAGTAGCTTATTTTTTGATTAGTTTAGGGACCAAAGTAAAAAAATATAATAAATTCACATTTTCTCATAAATTCAAAGTTTAGGGACTTATTTGCAATAAAATAAGTTTAGGGACCAAAGTGAAAAAAAATATAATAAATTCACATTTTCTCATAAATTCAAAGTTTAGGGACTTATTTGTAATAAAATAAGTTTAGGGACCAATTTGAAATAAAATATAATAAATTCAAAATTTCCCATAAATTCAAAGTTTAGGGACTTATTTGCAATAAAATAAGTTTAGGGACCAATTTGAAATAAAATATAAAAAATTCAAAATTTCCCATAAATTCAAAGTTTATGGACTTATTTGCAATAAAATAAGTTTAGGGACCAATTTGAAATAAAATATAATAAATTCAAAATTTTCCATAAATTCAAAATTTATGGACTTATTTGCAATAAAATAAGTCTAGGCACCAATTTGAAATTAAATATAAGACATTCAAAATTTCTCATAAATTCAAAGTTTAGGGACTTATTTGCAATAAAATAAGTTTAGGGACCAATTTGAAATAGAATGTAATAAATTCGAAATTTTCCATAAATTCAAAGTTTAGGGACTTATTTACAATAAAATAAGTTTATGGACCAATTTGAAATAAAATATAATAAATTCAAAATTTCTCATAAATTCAAAGTTTAGGGACTTATTTGCAATAAAATAAGTTTAGGCACCAATTTGAAATTAAATATAAGAAATTCAAAATTTTCCATAAATTCAAAGTTTAGGGACTTATTTGCAATAAAATAAGTTTAGGGACCAATTTGAAATAAAATATAATAAATTCAAAATTTCTCATAAATTCAAAGTTTAAGGACTTATTTGCAATAAAATAAGTTTAAGCACCAATTTGAAATTAAATATAAGAAATTCAAAATTTTTCCATAAATTCAAAGTTTATGGACTTATTTGCAATAAATAAGTTTAGGGACCAATTTGAAATAAAATATAATAAATTCAAAATTTCTCATAAATTCAATGTTTAGGGACTTATTTGAAATAAAAATTAATTTAGGGACTAATTTGAAATAAAATATAATAAATTCAAAATTTTTCATAAATTCAAAGTTTAGGAACTTATTTGCAATAAAATAAGTTTAGAGACCAAATTGAAATAAAATATAATACATTCAAATTTTCACATACATTCAAAGTTAGTATGGCTGACGTGATGTTCGCAATTATGTCATGTGTTAGTATGGCTGACGTGATGTCGCACGGAGGTGATGGTGCAGGAGATCTTCCACAGTAGCCATCTCACCAGCTCCCTTCGGCCTGCGAGTCTGGTAAGACTTTTCGTTCAAATTGTAATTATTTATTATTTTATACATATCGTTGAAAATCGTATGATCAATACAATTTACAATTTTTTCATTTTCAGCACCACCACCAAAGCGACGGGGTATCTCTCGAGGCATCAACCTTGAGATGGTTTGGCAGGCTAACGGGAAGATGCCATGCAGCCGATCGGGAATAACACGAAGTACTTCACGCGTTTGGTTGGGAACCAAGTGAGATTCACCGTGCTCCTGTGACCCTTCATGGACAGAGGTTCCAGAGGAGCAGTGGGCACGGTTGTGTAGCATTATCGAGGTGTGAATTTAAATTAGTTTTGTTATTAGTACACTTAATAAATACTTGTTTCACGACTTCTACATTAACGTATTTTTTTTTTCACTCTTGCAGAGCTACTTCGATCTGAAGGGCAATCGGTCGCCCGACGAGTACTGGGCAGTATGTGCCGTAGTAGATCGTCTGGCGGCCGATCGTTATCGTGATTACAAACTCAAGGTGCATAATCACTTAAAAGAGCATGGACCGAGCCGACCATACGGCGAGATGTCCGCCGAGGACTGGCAGAAGTGCATTGACTTCTTCACTAGTCCTACTTTCGTGGTACGTATTGTTTATATATTGTTTACGATATTTTATATACTTTTTTAACTAATGCATTTTTTGCTAATCAATTATATGTTATACCTTCAAGAACGGTCCTCCAAAAATAAAGCCAATCGGGGTAAGGCTAAATACCCGAGCGTGCAGGGGTCGAAGAGTTTCTCTGCCACACATTACGATCAGGTACAACATATAAATTTTCAATATCATTATATATATCTTCACTACATTACGTAAAAATGTATACTAACTACATTTCACGTTTAAATTGTCGTAGCGGGACCCCGAGACCCAGAAGTGGCCGGGGATTATTGATTCGTTCCTGACGTTTCACACTTTCCGGGATGGCAATTGGGTGAACCCGCAGGCGGCTGGTGACTATGTGAGAATTTTTAAATTATGTTAATATAATTTTATCTGACATGCATGATATTATTATTTATTATTATTTTTTCACTGAACAGGATAAACTTGTTGAGTTGAGAGAGACTCAACATACACAAGTCGCCTCCAATAGCGCGTCGTTAGACGTGTGTGCTATTGCAAAGGAGGTTCTCGGAGAACGACGAGGTCACGTCCGTGGGGTTGGCCGGGTTCCGAAGGGCACCTCTCCCTCACTAGATTCGACTGCTGCATCGTTTGCCCCACAAGGAACTTCCCATCAGTCCTCTACAGACCCCCAGAATAACGATCTTCGGTTTGCCATGTACGAGGATCAGCTACGCCAAATGCAGCGTGAAATTGAGTTTCTAAAAAGTAAAATACCAGTTGTGCCTGTGGAGGAGGAGGAGAACGGGGACGAGGACGATGGTTTGGAGGGTCCGTAGATCTTTAGAATTTTTTATATATTATTTATATTATTTGGAAATAAAAAAAGTTTTAAAAAAATTCAAAACGTGTATAGCGGCGACACTGTCGTCGCTGTAGTGAATCAAAACAATTAGTAATAGCGACGACAGGGTCGTCGCTATATGAGAAGGACGTATGGCGACGAGATAATGGTCTCTATTTTTTTTGTATAATAGGGACGACTTTTGCGACGACTTTGTCGTCCCTTTATATCTGTTTTCGAGATATGGTCACGACATTGTTGCAACGACATTGTCGTCGCTATAGATACAAATTTATATAGAGACGACATAAAGTCGTCGCTATATCTCTAGAGACACTAACTTGTTGCAGCGACATGTAGCGACGACTTTGTCGTCTCTAAAAACTTAAAGTGACGACTTCTGAATATTCAGCGATGACATATGTCACCGCTATTGACCTCATTTCTTGTAGTGTGCTCAATTCTCACTTTATATGTGTGATCCATTTAGGTTCCCATTCACGATGGCGAACATAATGATATTCTCATTGATTCACTGAGATCGATCAATTCACGTTGCCGTCCAAGATTGACATCTAGCAATGTGTCAAGGTAATCCATGTGAAGGAAAATGTCATGTGGTATGACAAAATCAATATATGTGTGATTACCGTGGAAATATAATCCATTCATCAATATAACCCAATTGGTTAAAAGATACGGATCAGCGTCAATCTCATTTCAACCAATCATATTATTCACCCAACTCTTCGTTGATCTAATCTTGTTATGATTGAAACATTTTCAACTCATAACTCTACCCCGGTTGAGGAAATTTATATCAACTTAAATGGGCAAAAATCAGGTTGTAATCTCATACTTTCTAGGAGTGACGAATCCTTATATTGTACATTCACAACTTTCATATGATTCTCATTATACCCATACGACGTCTTTCTGGTGACTCAAGTCTTCAAGTCCCATCAAACACTCGCCAAAGTATAGTGATCCTCACATAAGATTCTATGATGTCCTCAAGTCAAATTACCAAATCCACAACCGCGCATTAGAGATTTACCACTGACGCTTGGATAGTTATCCATGTGGAATATCTAGGCGGATCATCCAATGTCATGTTCTCATAACAAAGTATTCATGTGTTCATTCAAATGTCCCTCTACATCTTAGCTCGTGAGATCAGCTACTTTCTTTTCTTTAAAAGAAATGAAACACATGCTAGTCTATCCGCAATAATGATATACGTATCTCATTATTACTATGACTAGGGATATTTTAAGAATAAGTCACTTATAACTTGTATCTCACAATCATAACACTTTGTGATTAATAAGTTATTATGAACTTTTCTTTGGACTCTATTATTTTAAATAATAAATTTAAATAATAACATATCTGTCATTATAATGTAGACAAAATATTTAATTAATAAAATTATTCATACACTTCGATGTCTAACAAAGAGTATATATAATAAAACGTCCCGTACAAACTAGATCCAATCACTCATATATCTAATACCAATAGATTTAGCATGATTATCATGCTTGTGCTGGGACAACGGCTTTTCAAAGGATCTGCTACATTGTCGTCAGTCGGAACTCGTTCTATCTTTATGTCATATTTTAGGATTATCTCCCTGATGAGATGATAATGCCTCAATATATATCTGGATCATTGATGAGGCCTGAGTTCCTTCGCTTGTGCGATGGTTCTATTGTTATCACAATACAAGTTATTGGATTAACAATGTTAGAAATTATTCCAAGTTCAGTAATGAACTTCTTGATCCAGACCACTTCATTTGCTGCTTTTAAAACATCTATATATTTGGCTTATGGAGTTGAATCAGCGGTCGTTTCTTGTTTAGAAATTTTCCAACTGACCACACCACCATTTAGAATAAATACATATCCAGACTAGGATTTGCTATCATCTTTATCAGACTGAAAGCTAGCATCAGCATAACCTTGAACTTTGAATTTATTTTCTTCATACATCAAGAACATGTCTTTAGTCCTTCTTAAGTACCTAAAAATGTTCTTGACCATGATCCAATGTTTCTTGCTAGGGTTTGCTTGGAACCTACTTGTGACACTCAAAGTATATGAAACATCCGATCAGGCATATATGATAGATCTTATTGCTGATGCACAAGGAATTATATCCATGCAATATCTCACAATCTGTGTTTTGGACACTCTTTTAAGAGATAGATCCCATGCCCAATGGGACAAAGTCCTCTCTTGGGCTCTTCCATGCTAAATCTTCTCAAGATTTTATCTATATACGTAGATTGAGATAGGCCAAGCATTCTATTAGATCTATTTCTATAGATCTTTATACCGAGAATGTACGCTGCCTCTCCCATATCATTCATGGAGAAATTTTAGATAACCACATTTTAACTGGTTTTAGCATCAGGATATCGTTTCTTAATAATAGTATATCATCCACATACAAAATTAGAAATACGACTTTACTCTTACTAACCTTTTTATACACAGAAGGTTCATCTTCATTTTTGATAAAATTAAACATTTTGATTGTCTCATCAAAATGAAGATTCCAGCTCCAAAACGCTTACTTTAATCTATATATGGATTTCTGTAGTTCGCATACCTTGTTTGGCTTTGTAGATTCAAAACCTTCAGGTTGAGTCATGTACACATCCTCGCTAAGATTTCCGTTAAGGAATGCGATATTGACATCCATTTACCAGATCTGATAGTTATGGTATGCTACTATTGCAAGTGAAATCTGAATTAACTTAGACAGGGCTAATGGTGAAAAGGTTTCGTCAAAGTCAATCCATTGTCTTTATTTATAACCCTTCGCAACCAATATTGCCTTGTAAGTATGAACTTTACCATCCATGTCGACATTTTTCTTGTAAACCAATTTACAGCATATTGGTTTCACCCATTCAGGCGGGTCAACCAAGGTCCAAACCTTGTTTTCGTACATAGAGTTCATCTCATATTCCATGGCTTCTTGCCATCTCTTTGAGTCAACACTTGACTTTGATTATGCATAAGTAGTAGGTTCATCTTCCTCGATTAGTAATACATTAGTAGTAATTGAGAGATCGTATCTCAGAGGAAAATGAATGACTCTGCTCGACTTACACGAAGCTGGTATGTCTTTGGGAACTAGTGGTTCCCACTTTCCCAATCTGTGCTTCATCAGATGCAAGTTCAGCCATTGGAACATCTAATTGGTCAATTTTACTTGTGGTGTCTTGAACTTCTTCAAGATCTACTTTGCTCCCACTGTCTTCTCTAAGAATACAACAAGTCTCGATACGATGACTTTTATCTCGATGGAATTGTAGAAATAGTATCCTGCAGTTTACTCTAGATACTCTAATTATAATCATTTATCAGATTTAGCTCATAGCTTATTCAATTCAACGTGCTTCACATAGGCGTCGCATCCCCAAAACTTCATGTATGAAAGATCGGGTCTTTTTCCTTCCCATAACTCGTATGGAGTTTTATTGACTGATTTAGAGAGGACACGATTTAGTGTGTAACATGCATTGTTAAGTGCATATCTTTAAAATGATTTTGGAAGAACTACGCGACTCACTATTGATCGCACCATATCAAATAATGTGCGGTTTTTCCTTTCAGATACACTATTTTGTTGTTGTGTATACGGTGAAATCCACTGCGAAAGAATCACATTCTCTTTTAGATAGTCAAAAAACTCACCCTTCAAATATTTTACACCTCGATCAGATCTAAGTGTTAGAATATTTTTCTCAGTTCGCATTTCTGTTTCTTACTTGAATTCTTTGAACTTTTCAAGGACTTCACTCTTGAAATCTATAAAATAGATGAACCTATATCTAGAATGGTCATCTATAAATGTGATGAAGTAAGAAAAGCCACATCTAACACCTTTAGATATTTGTCCATGTACATCAGTATGTACAAGACTCAAAATATCTGCAACTCTGACTCCCTTCCCAGGAGAAGGTGTATTGGTCATTTTGCCCAATTGGCATGATTCACATTTATCAAATGATTCATAATCATTTGAATCCAAGTATCCATCTTTATGTAACTTAGGGATACGTTTTCATTTATATGACTGAGTCTGCAATGCCAAAAATTTGAGTTATTAGTTTGATCTCTTTTATGCCTTACAATTCCTCTTCTAATGCCCTTTTATTTGACAGTGAAAACATGGATCATCAGACTTCGATTTGTTTTTACTTAATTGATTTCCTACAGATTTAGCCTTCTTGGATCCTTTCTAAAAGGTCCATTTAGATTTTAACTTAGTGCTCTTAGAGGTATCAATAGCCAAAGTTTACCCATTCCATTGGACTTAACAATTTTCAGCATGTTTAGCAGCTTGAGTAGGGTACACTTAATTTTATTCGTGTTGAGGTTCATAATAAACTAGAAAAAGTTATTAGGTAGAGACTGCATAAATAAGTCAACACTTAGCTCGTGGTCTATCGTAAAACTTAATTGATTTAATTTTTCAATATAACCAATCATCTTCAATACATGAGCACTGACTGAAGATCTTTTTACCATCATACCTCTTCATAACCTTTTGAATGTCTCATACTGTTAAGCTTGTGACTGTACATCATTCAACACCTTGAAATGATATATTTTGGTATAGGCATCCATACCCTTGTGCTACTTTTCTAACTCAGGTGACATACTGCAAGCATCACATGTTGCAGTGTTGCTGTTATCACTATGTTTTTGTAAGTCTGCACGTTCTCCGGTGTAGCCTTTTCAGTAGGAGCTTATGGCATTGGCTACTTATTGACATATCTAATTTTTCTTTTTCCTACTTGAGAACAATTCTCAGATTGATGTGTCAGTCCAGAAAATTTGGTCCGGTATGTTTGTTGGCATCCAATATACCTCTCAAGCTCATATGGTTACTCATGATTCAACAATTAAACAACAAGATAGAACAATTAATTAAATACAGAAAATTAATTTAACATGGACTTATATTAAATTAATTATACTCCTACTGTTTAAATTGATTTAATGACCATCAAACATTAATTAATAGAACCAATTAGATTCCCAGTAGGCTATGATCATTTTTTGTTTTGTTAGAAACTTGAGCAACTCAACAAGCCCTAATAAAGCATCCAGGTAGATACTCTATCAATCACATCTCTATGCGACTCTTAGATCATCAAGTAGACAACTTATTGTCGTACACATCTTATGTGTTTTACTTGATTGTGCCCCTAAAATTTTATTTCTTTGAGCGACTCAACATAAAATAAAATTCTAATTAAATTTGACATATTGTCCAGAAACATCAAATGTTTCATAGTGATAAACATATCTATGACCGAGCAGCCTTGAGGGACTCAACAAACTGACATCGATAATAGACTCTAGTTTTTTACTATAACAATAGAAGGCACGTTGTATTGACCATTTAATATGGATTTAATATTTTGATAAAGAAGGATTTGTCTCATCACATTTATGTATATTAACTAACATCTAACATACAATTAATCATACATAATAATAACTGTGGATGATTATGGATTTTATCTATCTAATCTTCCTAAGCTAAAAGAAAGATTAGTCGGTCAATTCCTAAGGGACATTGCATTCGTTCATTGAATGCAAGATGTAAACATCTCCATCTCCATCTCCTACTGCAACATATATCATATACTAGTTGTTTCCTCGTAGTCCAACTGCAACATGTATCTTATACTAGTTGGCACGCAGGCCCTGATAAATAGACATGCATGCCAATAATAAATAAATAGCTCAAAAACTCAATTAATTAAATAATAGGCTCTCATGCTCATTTAATTAAATAATAAGCTCGTAGGCCCAACCAACAATTAACATTAATAATTAACCATACAACCAATCATATGGATCGAGTCCATAATCATCCACTAAATATCTATTTTAATATCTAATATTAAAAATATATCAATTTCTAAATTTGTAGCTTTGACAGTATAAGTATAAACCTTTTAGACATATTGGAACAGACTAGACGGAATTAAATAATTAATCTAATTAATTAATTAATTTTTCAACAATAAATTTAATCAATTAATCCAATTAATCAATTAATTTTATTCATAAAGTGAATTTTCAAAATTTATTTTATTCCAAATTTAAAGCCATACCCTAAATTGAAGACAAAATTTGTATAGGTTCAAAATTACAATTTTATAAAGTAATAAGCTAAAGTTTAATCTGGTTAGAAATTCAAAATATGATTTAAAAACAATTTTAATTTAACTTTGAATATTTGACCAATATTAAATAAATTAATAATTATAATTTTTCCAAAAAAATAAAATAAAATTGCATTTAAGACCTATTTTTCCTTTTGAAATTGAGGAATTATTGTGCAATTTCTGAAATTGCATAGTCAGCCCTTAGAAATTTAAAACAGCGGGTGCTTTAATGCAATTTTCAAAATTGTGCAGAGAACCCTTTCTTATTTTAAAACAGTAAGTCCTTATGCAATTTCAGAAATTGCATAAGAGGTCATTTGAACTCCTTTTAAAATTAGGGTTCCACGCAATTTCAAAAATTGCATGGAATTGAAATTGCATGGAAAGCCCCCATCTTCAATCAACCCAAACGTAGAAGGACACGCTGAAACCCTAAAGGGTTTCAGCCAGCGCCCCCAGATATCTAGGAGATGGCCGCACCGGTGTATAACACCGGCGGCCACCTCCTTTTATCGTCAAATAGCTACTACTGTTCGACTTCTCCTGTCGCCGCTGCTTCTTTTAGCAGCAGCGCATGATATCTTTGCCGCTCCTCGTCATCAGCCACGAAGATCAGCGGTGGTGACCGCTGATCTTCGCAGCTGAGTCCACTTTCTTCAAAAGGCAGCAGACTCATCGCTGGTGGCTTCTTCCACTAGCAGCTGCACTATCATCCTTGAGTTCTCCCTATTTTTTTAATTAAAATTTCAAAATAAAATCTGAATCATATTCATATTTCTATAAATTCAAAATTAAATTTATTGTCAAAACTCAAATCAAATTAATATGCTAATAACAATTATTGTTCGATTTATCAAAGCAATCTAATGAACTCTAACAAGTAACAAGGTAGGCTCTAATACCACTGTAAGGAATTGATGCATACACTACAAGAAATTTCACTTTTAACAACGAAAATTTTGGTCTTGTAAAGTCTCTCGAAGACCATTTTTCGACAAAACAACCTAAAAATGACTTTCTACGATAAAAAAAATTCATTGTTAAAAGTGAAATTTCTTGTAGTGATACATGCACATCATAAATTAAATCTACAATTCCTATAAGCTGGATCAACCTTGTACTTAGATAGAATTCGTGATAGAAGTTTACCTTTGATGAACACCGTGAAATCTGATTATCTTTGATGAACACCGTGAAGTCCAACTAGAGCCTATCATCAAATGGGTCGAATTAATTAACTAATCTAATTAATTAATTTGGTCCAATAAGTAATTAAGTCCGACCTCATTAATTGGGAATCTTGGACATTAATTCTTACAGTATATTCAGAGTTCCTCATTGCCTTGAGAAATAACAAGTTGTATGTCAATATGAAGAAATGAAGTTTTATGTCTAGTTTGTTTTTATTTTTTGAATTTATTGTCGAGGCCGATGGAATTCAAGTTGACGAATGCAAAGTAAAGGCAATTCGAGAATTGCCAACACCTCGCACGGTACGAGGAATGTAAAGTTTTCATGACTTAAGCTAATTTCTATCGATGTTTCACCTTGGGATTTAGTTCTATTATGGCTTCTATTACCGATTGCTTAAAGAAAGGTAAGTTCTAGTGGGGAAATGCACAATATAAGAGTTTCCAACTTATTAAACACAAGTTATGTACTACACTTGTCTTAGTGTTGCCAAATTTTTAGAGTGTGATGCTTTGGCTCAAGGTATAGGGACAATATTGTCTCAGGAGAAACTGCCAATGGAATTTTTTAGCGAAAAGGCTGGAGAGACCTGACAGAAGTGGACTACTTATGAACTTGAATTTTACGCAATCATTCGATCCCTTAAACATTGGGAACATTACTTGGTTGAAAGAGAGTTTGTTTTGTTCATGGACTTTGTTTTTGGATTCCCTCTCAGTCAATGTGGACATGATTTAGGTTTTGTAGTAGTTGAACGGTTCTCCAAGATGGTTAACTTTATTCCTTATACGAAGATGTCAAATGCCTCTCGTATCTCTCATTTATTTTCTATTGAGGTTTTTTTAATCTTAATGGTGAACCTAGTTCTATTACTTCTAGTAGGGATATCAAATTTCTAAGTCATTTATGGAAGACACTGGAGAAGAAGTTTGATACTTCCTTAAAATGCAGTAGTACCAGTCATCTACAAATTGATGGCCAAATTGAAGTGGCTAATTGCTCACTTGGTAAGATGATTCGATGTGTTTGTGGTTATAATCCTAAGCAATAGGGGTGCAGCTTTACCCCAAATTGAATTTGCTTTTTGTTAGAATATAGAATATATATTAGAATATATTCTATGTTAGAATATAGAATATATTAGAATATATTATGATTGTTTACCTAATATAGATTAGGGTTTTCATTACTATATAAATTCTCTTGTAATTGTATTTTCATTATGTCGTTTGTTTAATAATATTGGTTTTTTTTTCTCCCTCTTTGTTCTTCTCTTCCTAGTTCCATTTATATTATTGTTAGAATATTCACATAGTATCAGAGCAAGTTTGATCCGACTTGGTTTGAATCTGAAATCGCTTCCGTTCTTCGGTGAGTAGCTTTGTGCCACTGGTCCGGCCAAGTCTTTTTTGTCTCTTTTAGACACTGTCATCTGGATAAATTTTATTTTTTAGTCTTTTTGTAAGTTTGTCGGGTTGTTTTGGTTTTGAGTGATTAGTCTTTGGCTTGTTTAGGGTATTTATATCCAAGTCAGTTTGGAATTTGTCTAGTTGTTCTCTTCTGGATTTTGGTTGGTTTTGAATTCAGGTGATAATCTAAATTTGCCATTTGTTATTTGCATCCATTAATTTGAATTTGGAATCTGGTTAGTAACCTTGAATTTGGTTGGTTTTGCTTCTGGTTAATTTGGACAGTCTGTCTCCCCTTTCCTATCCCATTCTTCTCTTTGCTTCTATTGATTTGGATTTGGAATTTGGTCTAGTAACCTGGAATTTGGTTGGTTTTGTTTCCGGTTAATCTGGACGGTCTGTCTCATCTTTCCTATCCCATTCTTCTCCATTTCCTTTCTCTTCTTCTTCTCTCTCCTTTTCACTTCTTTCTATAACACTCATTTTTTTTTTGTTCACTTTTGGGTGATTCTATTATCTCTTGGAAGAGTAAGAAGTAGACTTTTGTTTCTCGTTCTTTTACTGAAGCAGAGTATCGTGCTATGGCATCTACCACTATTGAGATTGTGTGGTTGCGTTGGTTACTTGCTGATATGGGTGTTTCTCTTTCCTCTCCAACTTCTATGTATTGTGATAATAAAAGTGCTATTCAGATTTCTGACAACTTTGTGTTCCATGAGCGCATGAAGTATATTGAGATTGACTGTCATCTTATTCGCCACCATCTTCAGTATGTCACTATTTCTTTACCTTTTGTTTCTTACTTGACAAACTCTTGCTGCTTATTGCTGTAGCATCGTGAGTTTGAGGCGGGATGTTAGAATGTAGAATATTTATTAGAATATATTCTATGTTAGAATATAGAATATATTAGAATATATTATGATTGTTTACCTAATATAGATTAGGATTTTCATTACTATATAAACTCACTTGTAATTGTATTTTCATTATGCCAGTTGCTTAATAATATTGGTTGTTCTTTCTCCCTCTTTGTTCTTCTCTTCCTAGTTCCATTTATATTATTGTTAGAATTTTCACACTTTAAATAGTATGCATTGACACTATATAGATTTAATTTTATGCCTCCAGCCAATGATGTTTGTATTATAGCTGCAGACAGGGGTGGGGGTGGGGGTGGGGGGTCCTATGGAAGACCTGGAAACCCCAACTTTTTGGGTTTCTGTTTTTTTTTTTTTTTTTTGAGTTTTTTAATTTTTTAATATATAATTTAACTTTTACCTAATATTAATTAGAGCTTGTTTGGTATAGTTTAACTTTTACCTAATATTGATTAGATCTTGTTTGGTATAGTTTATAAATTAGTTTATTTGACCGAAATAGTTTATTTGACAAAGAATAGTAAAAAATGTCAGGCTACCAAGACAAATTTTTTGGTTAAATAAACTATTTTTTTATCAAATAAGTCATTTTGGTCAAATAAACTAGTTCATAAATTAGACCAAACTCACTCTTAATGTAAGACAATTGCACCTATTGGCCTAATAAAATTAATAATATAAAATTACAAATGGTTGACTCATTCTTCAAATAATAATACAAAATTAATATAAGCATTTTGCTTGTTAATACATATCGTGTTCAAATAATAATTGTATATAACACTATTAAAAGGGTTTAAATTTGTGTCCACCGACTACATAACTTAGTTTTAGATAAAATAGATGTAGATTCTATTTTTGTGCAATGAGTTCTTATAAGTTTTTTAAAGATTATGACTTATAAAAAAATATTAGATTATCATAAGAATTGACTCAGTAATTATGGTTTGAAAAAAAAATTTCAAGGGCGCTGCCCCCGAACCCCCTGGAGAAAGTTCCCCATCCCCAGCCCCAGCCCATCCCTATTTGGGACCCCCAACTTCAAAGTCTGACTCCGCCACTGGCTGCAGAGTTTGTTGACAGAGTGCAACAAATTCATTATGAGGTTAAGAAATAATGAGAGGAAATATGTAAAATATGAGCGAAAATATGTGTGGAGAAATAATTCTCCGTATTGATTCAATTCAATTATGAATAAGGTTACAATATATATATATATATACTAATAGGAAATGAATTCGACCTAAAATAGGAATATTACAGACATTGTATCCAGTAACAAATACAATTCTACCAACAATGTAAAGAATAAGGTAAGTAAATATTTATTAATACTCTCCCTCAAGTTGGAGCATATATGTCAAAAGTGTCCAACTTGCGAGTGAAAATGTGAAATACCTCATTGTCCAGTGCTTTAGTAAATAAATCCGCAATCTGATTGTTGCTTGGAACATAAGCAGTCTTGATCTCTTCCTTAACAATTCGTTCACGAACAATATGACAATCTATTTCAATGTGTTTTGTTCTTTCATGATATACTGGATTAATAGCAATATGTATTGCTGCTTGATTATCACAATATTAGGTTGCTGCTTGTGGGTGATCTACACATAAGTCTGTCAGCAATTGTCTCAACCATATAAGCTCACAAGTAATGGAAGCCATCGTCCTATACTCCGCTTCTGCTAAAGATTTGGACACAGTCGCTTGCTTCTTACTTTTGCATGATATACGCACCTTTCCCAAAAATATACAATATTTCGTAACTGACCATCGTGTAGTAATATCTCTGGTCCAATCTGCATTACAGAATCCTGCTAACTACAATTTTCCACTTGATGAAAAATATAATCCTCGTCCTGGTGCGCCTTTCAAGTATTGGATCAATCGGTGAACTGTATCAAGATGGGGTTGTCTAGGTGCCTGGATGAATTGACTGAGTGTATTGATCGAATATGAGATTTCTGGTCTAGTAATGGTGAGATAAATGAGCTTCCCTACCAACCGTCGATAGTATGTGGAATCTTTCAACAACTTTCTATCCATCAAATTAAATTTCAATGACTACTCCATTGGAAATGCTGCAAGTTTTACTCTAAGTAATCCAGTTTCTTGAAGAATGTCAAGAGTGTACTTCATTTGATTTATTGAAATCCCTGATCTTAAGCTAGCAATTTTTACTCTAAGAAAGTATTTTAATGTACCAAGGTCCTTCAACTTGAATTGAGATGCAAGGAATTTCTTTGTAGTAGAAATTGCTTCTCTATCATTTTCTGTAACAATCATATCATCTATATATAATAGAATAGCTGTGAATGAATCACCACTGACCTTTGTAAAGAGTTAGTAATCTGCATGTGACTGTTTGAACCCAAATTGAATGACAGCAGATACAAATTTTTGAAACCAAGAACGAGACGCTTGTTTCAATCTATATAAATATTTATGAAGTCTACATACAACTAGTGTCTTTCCCTGTCGACGAAATCTAGGTGGGATAGTCATATAGACTTACTCATCAAGATCACCATGAGGAAAGACATTTTATACATCCATCTGATCAAGCATCCAGTGTCGAATAGAGGTAATATCAAGTAATGGACTGTTGTTAACTTTGCAACTGGAGCAAAAGTTTCATTATAATCAATTCTTTCTCGTTGTGTAAACCCCTTGGCCACCAACCGTAATTTGTATCATTCAATTGTACTGTCATAATGAAATTTGTCTTTGAACACCCACTTACAACCAATAGGATGATAACTGAGAGGAAGCGGGACAAGTGACCAGGTATTATTTTCTTCCAAGGCACGAATTTCATCATTCATAGCAGCTACCCATTTGGGATCCTAACATTCTGCCTCATATGTAGCTGGTTCAATAATATGAGAAATATTGTATGTAAAATCACAATGAATAGAAGAAAGATTGCTATATGATACATACCTTAATATAGGATGTTGAGTACTGGATTTGATCGGAAGAGACCCGGCTTGAGTAGGCAGAGTATGATTGACATAATAATTTTTTAAGTGAATTGGGGTTTGAATTGATCTTGTGGATCGTCGAAGTTGGTCATTTGGTAGTTGGGTTTGTTCTTGCTGGTCATCTGGAGGGTAAGAAAGAGAACTGGTCGATTGGTAGGTAAATTCGGTCGACCGTTTGAGCTTTTTGTTGGAAGGGATGAGGGGACCGGTCGACTGGTTGGGCTCTTTGCTGGAACAGATGAGGGAACCGGTCGACCAGTTGAGCAGTGTTCGGGATTTTTAGGCATGATTGTTTATTTCTGCTATGTGTTGGTCGTCAGGGTATGTTAAATGTAGCGTTTCAACATCCAGATGCATAGATTGTGGGAACGAGATGGAGTTGGTTTCATCATTTTGCTGGGAGGCGTATGGAAATATGGTTTCATGGAACACGACGTCTCGAGACACTATTAGTTTTCTATTGGTAAGGTCATATAAGAGGTATCCTTTTTGTCCTGAGGAGTATCCAAGAAACACACACCGTCTAGCTCGTGTGTCAAATTTATGGCTGGGTTTAAAGTTGGTGGCAAAACACAGGCAACCATAGACACGTAAATGGGAATAAGGTGGTGGTTTCCTGTGTAATTTTTTGTATGGTGTTTTGTGTGAGAGCAATAACAAAGGTATCTAGTTGATAAGGTAACAAGCTGTCTTGATATGTTCTCCCAAAAATTTTAAAGGAAGATTGGCTTGAAATCTAATGTCACAAGCCACATTAAGGAGGTGCGTTGTTTTCTCTCTACCATTCTATTTTGTTGAGGGGTATAGGGGCATGATCTATGAAAAATGGTACAATTTTCATCTAAGAATGTTTGTAAGGATAAGAACTCTTGACCATTGTCAAACTTCATGGCTTTTATAGTCAGGTTGTGTTGAGTTTTAACCCAAGCAAATAAATTTTTAATTATACTTTGAGTTTCAGAATTGTGACGCATGAGGTTTACCCAAGTATAACGAGAAAAGTCATCAACAATTGTAAGGAAATATCTAGCACCAGAACAAGAATAAATCCTATGAAATCCCCAAATATCATAATGAATTAAATCAAATGGTTTATTACTAGAAATTTGACTAACTTTAAAGGGTAGTCTAGATTGTTTTGCCAAATGACAATATCGTGGGAATCAAAACTAATATCTAAAATACTTTGTGCTAGGAATTGAAGAGGTGAGACTGAAGGATGTCTAAGACGTCTATGCCATAGATTGGTTGATCTACTAGTAGTATGATTTATTTGTGGTTTTTGTGAAAGGTAATATAGGCGTTACTCTGCCTTTCCAAGCAAATCGTCTTCTTCGTAGTCAAATCTTGCATGACACAAAAATCAAGGAAAAATGTCACACAGCAACCTAACCATCTAGTGAGTTTATTGATAGATAATAAATTAACTTTGAAGTTGGGAACATAAAATACATTATCAATAGTCATATTATTTCCCGAGTTAACTGCACTAATGGATTTAATAAGAGCATGATCCCCATTCGATAATTGCACAGTTTTGTGCTTTGGCATGGATTTATTTTCAACGATCCCATCCTTTGTCACATGGTCGGTGGCTCCGCTATCAATAATCTATGAATTATTTAAAGAGGTAGTAGAGAGGTTGATATCTGAGGTGTTAACATAAGACTTATCATTATCTATCTTGTTGTTTAGAAGTGTCATGATCTGCTCATAT